>JAGPOW010003316.1:130249180-130265140 GCA_030014935.1 Caiman crocodilus
AGAAAAGAGTCAGAAAGCGAAACAAACAGAGGCTAGAGACCTTTAGACAGGTGAGAGTGGAGAAAGAAAAGAGCTAGGAAGCCGGGGAGTCTTACGCTCAGGATCGCCCCACGCAGCTCCAAGCGAGCCTGGTCTGCAGTGTCCAAAGCAGAAGGAACAAGGAAGGAAAGCATCAGAGTAGTACCCTAAACTTCAGGGGACTGATGGACAGGATCCTCTGGGAGACTAGTCTGAGGGGGGAAAGGAATTCAAGAGAGATGGTTTTTATTTTAATGAAATGTGACTAAGGGTGCAGGAATGACCGATCCTGACGTGCAGGAAGACTAGCAAGTATGGCAGAAGATCAGCTTGGATTAGCAAGGAATTCCTCAGTGAGCTAAAACACAAAAAGGAAGCTTATGAATAGTGTAAACTTGGACAAACTACTCAGGAGGAGTCTAAGAGTATTGCTTAGGCATGCAGGGATAAAATAAAGGAAGGCCAAAGCACAGTTTGAGTTGCAGTTAGCAAGGGATGTGAAGGGCAATAAGAAGGGTTTTTACAAGCATGTCAGGAACACAAGGGATAGTGCCTGTCCCTTACTGACTGGGGGAGGCAATCTAGTGACAGATAATGCAGAAAAGACTGAAGTGCTCAATGTCTTTTTTTACCTTGGTCTTCATAGGCAAGGTCAGTTCCCAAACTATTGCACCTATCAGCACTGGGGAGGAGATGAGCAGCTAACAGTTGCAAAAGAACAGATTAGGGACTTTCTACAAAAGCTGGAAATGTATAGGTCCATGGGATTGTATGTGATGCACTCAAGGGTGCCGAGAGAGTTGGCCAATGTGATTGCAGAGCTACTGGCTGTTATCTTTGAAAACTTGTGACGGTTGACAGAGGTCCCAGATGATTGGAAAAGGGCAGATATAGCTTCCTTTTGTAAGAGAGGGAAGAAGAAAGATCCAGGAAATTGTAGACCAGTGAGCCTTACCTCAGTCCCTGGAAAAATAATGGAGCAGATCCTCAAAGAATCAATTTCTAAGCACTTGGAGAAGAAGGTGATTATGAACAGTCAACGTGGATTGACAAAGGACAAGTCATGCCTAACCAACTAGATTGCTTTCTACAATGAGATGACTAGCTCTGTGAATGCAGGTGAACAGCGCATGTGATATACCTTGACTTTAGCAAGGCTTTTGATATGGCCTCCCACAACATCCTTTCAAGCATGCTAAGGAAGTATAGGATGGACTGTCAGGTGGATAGAAAGCTAGCTAGATTGTCAGGCTCTAAAAGTAGTAATCAATGGCTCAATGTCTATTTGGGATCAAGTATCAAGTGAAATGCACCAGGGGTCAGTTCTGGAGCTGGTTTTGTTCAATATCTTCATCAATGATCTGGATGAACTGCACCCTCAGCAAGTTTGTGGATGACACCAAACTGGGTGGAGAAATAGATACACTGGAGGACTGGCTAAGCAGCAGCTCTTCAGAAAAGGACCTGGGGATTACAGTGAACAATATTTTGAATACAAGCCAAAAGTGTGTCCTTGTTATGAAGAAGGCTGATGGAATACTGGGCTGCATTAATATGAGTGTTGCCATCATATCGAGGGAAGTTATTCTTCCCCTCTATTCCACACTGGCGAGGCCAGATATGGACTACTGTTTCCAGTTCCGGGGCTACCACTACAGAAAAGATGTGGACAAATTGGAGAGAGTCCAGTGAAGGGCAACAAAAATGGTGAGGGGGTTGCGGGACATGACTTGTGAGGAGAGGCTAAGGGAACTGGGCTCTTTAGTCTTTGGAAGAGAAGACAGAGGAGATATTTAAGCCTTCAAGTACCAGACAGGTGGTTACGAAGAGGATGAACCTAGACTATTTTCAGTGGTGGCAGATAACAGAAGGAGCAATGGTCTCAAGTTGCAGCAAGTGATACTGGATCCTGCTGGGCTGCAGTAGTTACCACACTCCAACAGGCTTGATTAAGCGCACTGGAGCAGCCTTGCTGCACATGTATAAGGGTGCAATGTTATAAGGGTGCACCTAGGAAACTCTTATGTCATTTCAGGTGGTTAACAGCTGCATTGTGGCCATAGAGTGAATGCACGGTGTTTTCAACCTGTCATGATCATTCCATTTTTCAGGTAACCACGTTCCTGATGTCCAGTAGAACTATTTCAGTAAGCGCATCCAGGCTATTCACATTTTGTTTTACATATTCTGTAATGCAAAAGCAGCTGTCATTGTACTCAGGGCCCAACTTTGTACAAGCTGATCTTTCTCATATGAGACATTCATATTCAGCTACTGGAAAGCAAGTGTTGTATTGGCTTCCAACTTTGTACTGTGTCCAACTTTGTTCCAGGTACTAATTTTGCCTTTTTTACTTCTGTTTTTTACTTCTCCATAGGTGTCTTGAAGGAGAGTTTTCTGTGGGAGATTTCAATTTCAAGTATTTGGCAAGTTCTGAGGAAAAATTGTTTAACCATTTTTTTTTTTGAGGGGAAGGTTGACCAGCTCTAAAAAGACAAAATTTGCAAATTTTCCATTCTTGTTTCTGTATGCTGTGAATGCATTTTGACTGTTCTGCATGATATATCTAACCCCCTGTTATATTGTTACATTGATTATAAACATTATTTTTTACCACATGAAAAAACAAATCTCCTGCTATATAGCAGAATAGCAAACGAGTCCTTAGAACCAATGACAAAATAGCAAACTTCTGTGGAATTCCTATAGTGCTTCGAAGAAAGTAAGGGACTTTGAGGTCTTGTGGCTAAAGTACTGAAAAAGGCCTTAGAAGGCAAGAACTAATATTGTAAGCTCCTTCACTAATTTCCTATTTGACCTTGGGAAAATCCTTTATGGATTTTTAGAGGTATTGAGTACTTGCAACTGCTACTCACTTGAATGCCCAGTTCTCAAAATCTAGCCATTAATCTCTCACTCTCTCCCTTTGTCATTTGTAAAATGATTTACAGCACTCCAGTATTTTTAAGATACACCCATCAATTTATGTGATTTAGACTCTGTCAATAAAGAGAAAATAATTAAGGAATATAGCTTTTTTTAACATTTTTTTTATGGCCACACTGGTACCACAGTAGCATTTCTAACCAAATGAACATCATATTTGGCAATTCTCAGATAAATCTGGAAGTTAAATGCTGCCCTCATAACATTAATACTGTTGATATTGTGAAAGTCAAGAGAATCCGTTATAATTTATCATGTTTAAAAAAACAAAACCTAAACATTGTCTATAGTTCCTTCTTTGATGGTGGGTTTCTGTCAGATATTTTAATAATGTGTTTTCTAAGAAGACTACTGGATAATCTACTGGAGTATAGAACCCTACTCTTGCAAATAAATTTCTATACATGGGATAAAAACAATTCCATTTTCAAGTGTTTAAAATACTTAGTTAAGGTAATGTTTATATTTCTAAGCCTCTGCAGGAACCTGTTGATAGAGGATTACTTCCACAGATGCCAAATGATTCATGCAGGTGTGCTTTCAGAGTTTCATGCCAAGGCTTAGGATGTGGAATGTGGAAATTGCATAAACTAGACTTCTTTTTTCTATCTATATCGGCTATATACACATCACAATTTTTAATGAGTTTATTATCTTAGCAGTCCTATCAGATAGTGAAGTCCTGCTGGAGGCAACAGAAAATCAAGGGCTCAAATTCATGGAAGTACTTGGGAGTTTGAAGTGGGCCTTAGGTAAAGTTCAGATCCTAAGCACATTACTAGATTTTGGTCTAGTCTTTTTAATCCAAGTGTTACAGTACAAAAATGCAAACCACCACCTCCTACTTCCTTATCCAATCCCCAAAATATCACAAGAACTTAAGTTTTCTCCAGGAACGCACCCTCGGTACCTAGACTACATCTGCTCCACGTAGAACATCTTAGCAGGGTTGAGCATTTTAGGGTGCCTGTAGACATGGAGGGATGCTGCTCCAAAGTGCTGTAATTACGGCACATCAGTGCAGGCTTGATTATATACCTATGAGGTTATGTGAGTGCTTTAATTACAGCAACTCTCAGAACCCCCACCCCCACCCCGGAGCACATTTAAAGGTGCCTTTGGTGCCATTTTATGACTAAATGTATTTGGGATTCATGAACTCGACTTTCTTGTATCTAAATCCCTCAAGGAGCCTGATCTCAGAGGTATGCTCAGAATATACCTAGTAGTGGCATTGAGTTCAGAACAAAATGTTGTTAGATAAAAACAGAAGGACTCTATACAGTGTATATAGTACTCTACAAGTAAATGCACTGACATAGGAAATAGGTTCCATGCCCTCCTAAGTTTCCTGGAGATTTAAACCTAGCATCAGACTATGGCAGCTTTAAAAAGGGTATTTGCTACCTTTCCATTTAAAGCTGAAGCAATGTACAGCAAGGAACACAAGATCCATGGGGACAGAACAGAGCTGTCAACTGTGTTTAAATATATAAACACTTAGTAGAAAATAAGGTTAAAAATGCCAGTGTAAAAAGTGCACAAGAAAACCTAAGCTGTCCAAAAGAAACTCTAAGCAGTTGGAACTTGATTGAAGCGCCATGTTTGGTAAGAAGCTGAGTACAGTGTTGAAGGACAGACAGAGCAGAACACTGCCAGTTGGCATCAGAGCAGGAGTGCAGTATCCTGCAGGGAACCCTTTTTTAGGGATTTGTAACCTCTTCCCCCCCAGCCATGTACTGCTGCTGTTGCTGCATACTGTCAGCTGCCCATGTTACTGCTGAGTCACATGTAGGCTTCCTTGTTGGTCTATACTGGGACAGTGGGAGTAGGAGAGCATGGGTAAGGTTGTGGGAAGGAGGGTCAGCATTACAGAGGGTATGGTTGAGGGCATCAGGATATGGGGTGAGAAGGTTCCCCTGGGAGAGCAGCAGAATACAAAAAACATCACTGCAGTCTAACAAGGTTGTCAACCCAAGCTTTTTTTTTCTGCAAACTTTTTATTGATAACCAAACTTTTATTATTTTTTTTTAATGTGGTTGGTATTACACCCCTAAATTTGAACCCAGCTCTTCTAACTGGGATCTGGAAGCAGAGAAGGGCCTGGTAAAAGAGTTACATTTACATTATGTAAAACAAGTGTCAGTTAAGAAGTCTGGTTGTCAGTAAAAAGTCTGTAGATGATCAGTAAGCCAAAACAAACAAACAAAACTTGTTAGGTTGGCCATCCTGGATCAGAAAGACAGGAGACAAGCAAGCAATAACTTTGTAGCCCAGTGATTAGGGCACTCACCTGTGATAAAGGAGTCCTGGGTTTCAGTTCCTGTTCACAACATTATTTTCTATTTTATAAAATGTCTCCTAAATGTAGATTATAAGGAGTTCTGAAAGCAAGTATAAGTAGTCTAACATCCAGGATATTTTTAAAATGTGGGAAGTGGTGGTGTCCTTCTTCCCCTGTCATGGTTTTAAAGAAAATAATGAACATAAGGGAGGAGACACCTTAGGTTTCTAAGTGCAGAAATGGGTTTCAGGATATCAATCCCAGCCTCACATCTCTTAGAGTTGCAGGGAGATACTTATATAAGGTGTCCATTTAATGTTTCCTCTTGGCTAACATAAGTACTCTCCTGTTCCCTATTCTGGCTGTTATGAATACCTTTGTAAATTACCAAAATCTTTCCTTGAATAAGAATTTTAAATTGTGAATTCCATGCAGGAATCCAGCTACATAAAATCTAAGTGTGGCAATGCTCACTATGCATATAATCAATCCCTTTGTGATTTTGGAACTAAGCAAATACCCGCAAGGTCACACACAATATCTGTGGCGGAGCAGCGTTTAGTTTTTCTGAGTATTAGGATAGCACTTACCCAGACATAATTTTTATTGATGTTTAAAAATATATATATTATTGCTTATGCTTGCTGGAGTAAACTGGTTTTCAGATTTCATTCTGTGGCCTGCCAAGAAATAAGTGACTGAAAGAGCATGCAATATATGTGCCAACTCATTGGAGATTTTACATATCTTTTTCTAGTTTAACTGTGAATTCAGAGCTGTGTTTCTGTACAGAACTGTAAATGCTCATAAAGTTGCATAAAATATTACACAATTAATGAGCATGTTGGTGATAAAATGAGATGTCTGTGGAGGGAATGTGACTTACCTGACCTTGAGTATGCCTAGAGAACTTTCCACTAATGGGAAGCAATACACTTCAAAAAAGATATGAAAAAAATTGGAAAGAGCCAGAGAAGAGGAACAAAAATTATTAAAGGTTTAGAAAACATGACATATGAAGAAAGGTTGGAAGAACTGGGTTAATTTAGCCAAGAGAAGGATGGAGGTTATTAGATAACTGTCTTTAAACACACAAACACACATACACACAGAGTAGTTTTTATGTAGAGGATGGCAATCAATTGTTCTCTGTGTCTACAACGGACAGAATAAAAAAAGGAGGGAAAAAATGAAGTAAATGGCTTAAATCACAACACGGGATATTTAGATTTTATATTAGGAAAAACTTCCAACTCTGAGGGTGGTTAAGCACTGGAGCAGGTCACCTAGGGACATTTTAAAATCTGTGTTGCTGGAAATGTTTAGTGCAGATTAGCCAGACCTTTGTCTAGGGTGGTTTAAGCAACAATGAGTTTACTTTGAGCAGGGGTTTGGACAAGATGATCTTCTAAGGTTCAATTCAGCCTTGTTTTGCCATGGTTCTGTCTAATGGATGTACTGATTTGGAGCCACGTTTTCAAACATCTGTTTATTTGTGAGAGTCATGATATCATGTCATGCTCCAAACCTCCCAAATACAAACCTACTCTTGCTGAACATTTATGTGTTTTACTCAGCCTGCAGATCAAAATCTGCTCCATAGTTAAATGGCAGAGAATGAATGTAAAAGCTTCATTTTTCTCCTTTCCCAGGGTCTAATCCAGTTCCAAGCTCTTAGACCCAGATCCCTATAGATATTTAAATATTAGCTCTTATTGGGCTTGTCCAGGTGAACACACACATGCCTGTTGCAGTTTGATATGCTGCAAGAGGCACACTAAAAATGAAAAAAAATATTCCCTGCACACTCTATTTGCAACGCAGGCTCTAAATTTTATACCTGGATTTCCAGGTATCAAAAACCAACACCCAGAAAAAAGCAGTGCAGGGCACAGTTTTGCAGTATGCCCTGAGGAAAACAGAGCCTGGGTCCTTCAAAGATGCTCTGGCATCTGGCAAAAACATGTCTATGGTACTCCTGCTGGCCCAGTATGCTATGTTAGTGTGAGAGGCAAACAGAAGAAGGGCAAGGCTGTGATGTGACCTGACCCCGGGGCTGTATGGTTTTTGGTGAGATTTGTGGCGGGTGTGTGTGGGTGTGTGGGGCATGGTGGGGGTATGGAGTTTGTGGGGAAGAGTTGAGGCGGGCCAACACATGCCTCCGCCCCCATTCCCTATGGCCATGCCCACTGCAGTGCTGCCTCACCTGCAGTCTGTGTACAAAGAACGGGCCTGACTGGGCCTGGCTTGCCCCACTAGTGTGCTTTTGGACAGGACCAAGACAGCTCCTGACAATACCTGAGGCTTCTGTCCAAAGGTACATGCTAGCAGGACAGCACAGGCAGAGGCTGGTCAGGTCAGGTTGGGCCCATTTTCCATGAGGGTGAGGCAGTGGTGAGTAGCCTCAGGGCTATGCCTACAGTGGGCCATGACTCCCCTGATGGCCCAACTGGCTGCTTCCGGGGGGGGGGTGGGGAGTGAGCATCTGGTGACTCATATACTCCCCACACCTACCCACATAACAAAAGGCCCCCCACACCACCCTCATATCTACCCAAACCCATCCACACACGTAACATCCTCCCACCCCTCCTGTATACTCCACACCAAACCCACCCACATCCTCTTACACACTGCACATTCCTCTATACCACACATACCCCTTATACCCACTCATACGCCTTCCCACCTCCTCCTGTAAACCCCACATCCCCCACATCACACACCCAGAGTGCCGAGCTGCCAGACATGATGAGGCCTGCTGGCAGGAGCTGTGGCTGGAAGGGCAGATGTCCCTGCATCCTGGTTAGAGAAGAGCTCTAATTTTTCTAAGGAAACCAAAAACAAACATATTAACATATAGATATTTAGGGTTTATTTTATTATGATGATAAAGGCACTGTTAGGCTTCCAAATTGCTTTGAAATGTAAATATGTAAATAAAATGTTACCTAACTGATATCTCCCCCTCTCTCTATCAAAGAGTGAATTTGGGATTTTTTATCAGAGAATTTGCCGTTTTTAAATAGGAAACACCATGATTCTTTCTAGTGAGGCAAGTGGCAGGACCAAGGCAGTTAGATAGGACCCAGCTGGACAGCAAATGAGGTGGCTGATCTCTTGGCCATTTGGGGCCAGGAGGACATGCTTTGACAGTTCAAAGTAGGCCACCACACTGAGAACATATAGTTACCACAGTGGCAGGGCTAGGACACACATGGCAGTAGTGCCACACAAAGGCCAACTGTGTAGCCACAGTCCACTGACATCTGGCCCAGGGGTACAGATGGCTCTGTTGCAGTGCCCATGCCACAGCCCAAGTACCCATGTGGTCCCCATTCAGGTCTAGCAGACTTGCAGACATAGTATCATAGTGCTTAGGGTCAGAAGGAACCCAAACAGATCATCAGGTCCAATCCCCTGCCCTGGGCAGGAACGGGTGCTGGGGTCATATCACCCCAACCAAATATCTGTCCAGCCTCTTCTTGAAGACCCTCAAGGTAGGAGAGAGTACCGCCTGACTTGGGAGCCCATTCCAGAGTCTAGCAGCCCTAACTGTAAAGTAATGTCTCCTGATGTCCAGTCCGAACCTTATCTTTAACACGGGGCTGCAGGTCTAAGGAGGTGGATGCTGTCTAGGTGGCAGCAGGTCACAGCCAGGCAGTAGCCCATGCTGCCAAGCTGCTGCAGTGGGTAGAGGGCACAGTGTACACTTTAGGTCATGGCCTCTGTAGCAGTCTAGTTGGGATGGGGGACTAGTGTCTTCAGATTCCAACTGGCTGGGTCTGAGAAGCTTCTGAGTGTGTGTAGCCCAGAGCTTTTTACCAGGGCAGCTTTTTATACTACTAGGGCCAGCATGGGTGCTAGCCCAGCCTTCAGCTCCCCCTGGCTGCAGATCAAGGAGGCAGGATCAGTTTACCCAAAGTGGCACAACTTGCCCCATATCAAAGTGCATTTTCAGCCATGGGTGCTGAGGCAAAAATCCCCGGCACAAATTCGTATGTATTTTCTGCATGTAAATCCTGCATGTATGGACACACCCATTCTTTTCAGTGAGGTTTAGCACCTGAATATCTATAATGATCTGAACCTTAGACCATTTCTGTAATAGGCTGCTTCTGTATTATCTGGCATCAGATAATAGCTTGTATAGAGAAAGCAGCAAAATATTTTCACACCCTCATAGCTTCTAGTGGTTCTGCACTACGCAATTGTAGCAGCTGTGCTGCTTGCTCTGTGGCAGTGTGAAGCTTCTTCCACTGGGAGGAATTATGTTACTTTGCCAGTATATAGGTGAGGCTACTGGCAAGCTTGTGTTTTGTTAGCAAAACTATGCTGTGGAAGCCAGACCTTAGCCTGTAACAGCCCTAACTCAACTTTTTCCTCACTTATAGCCAAGGATCCTAGTTTTCTCTGATTAAAAATAATCCCAAATTTTTTTTATTAAAAAGGTAACCCAGAATTCATGATCGGTGTGTTGTTTTTATATTTTTAAAAACCTAATATATTTAGTCTGACTTTGTAGACTGTAGAAGAGAGCACCAACCAGGTACCAGTTGGCAAGAGAGCATGTTTTCAAAGGCCTGACCTATGCGAATGTAATATCTAATTCTACTGAGCAGAAAACAAACAGTTCTTGGCTCACATAAAAAACGTGATATTATTAATCACTTTTTGAGGGGTTATGATCAGAACCTTGGGTTATGATTAGTCCCACAACCTTGACCTTTCACTTTACTAGTCAGATCTCATATACCGAGATATATTCTGATATATACTTTTAATGAAATATCCCTTCTGAGCAGTGGTGCACTGACATTCTGACTTCCTATTCAGAATCCAAGGCCAATTCAATCTGTGTTTCTTAATAAGAGATCACCAAATCTTTTTTTTTTCCCTGTGTAACAAGGCTAAGGGAAAATATATAATTCAAACGTGCTAAATTGTATGCAAAGTAATTCAATATGGGCCTTGTTTACATGAAAAGCAGAACTTTGAAATATAAAAATCTCTAAGCATCCTTTGGTAGTTAGTAGACATTTATTCATATAAGCAAATGAACTTTAATGTGACATTGCAAAGGGTTAAAGCTCTTATATAGATAATTTGTTTACATTTTGAATCATATGGGCCATATCTAAAGGTTAGTGTCTTGTGGAAGTGAATCTAAGTATACCCACAGTTGCAGGATTGTGCTTCTACTTCACCCCAGCAGGAGTATATTGATGGGGGACAAGTAATGATGCAGTTGCATCCCTTCTTTCATTTCTGGTCCACCCAAAATTTAAAAACAACTGCCTACCAGTGACAGCACTGTTTTTCAAGAGGCAGTGAGCAAGTTACTTGACTGCATAGCCCATTATAATTTACCTAATTATAATGGGCTATGCATTATAATGGGCTATATAATGGGATAGAGGTATCCACAGTCTTCATTCCACAGGTATTAATGCCCATCTCTCTTTTTGTAATGGTCTTGATGTTCTAATAATTAAGCTATTCTTTCTTCACAATTGTGTTGTATATTAGCTGCTCCTTGTAATGTAACTCCTATTTCACAGTGCTACAGACTGTTTTTAACTCCAGATAAAGCATTAATCCAAATGTGGAAATAACATTCAGTGAAGCTTTGGATCCACAGTCAGGATGCTCAAGAAGGCTAGATTTTGTTTTACAATTCTTAAAAAAAGAGATGTACATTTAATTCTAGTGACAACAGGACAAATGAAAGAACGCCTTTTGATTTTTTGCCTACTTTGTTGTGATCTTTATACATAAAATATACTATAGCAACATAATGCACATTAAAATAAAGTTTTATTTGTGTTTCCTTCAATAGCCCTGAGCTTAAAGCTTATCAGTAAAGTTAATAACCTAATAAAGCTTCTATGTTTTCTTTAACTATAGAAAAATTCTGTGTTGTTATAGGTAATAAGGCACCATAACATCTGCATCTACCTTTTCGAAATTCTTGATCTGCTTGGGAACTCAGCAATATCTGCCCTTCTTATCTAGTTAGGCCCAAAATCACCAGTTACCTTCTGAGATTCCAAAATTACAACAGATTGGAAGATATATTGTGTTCTTATTCTAATGCTTTCTAAACTCAGCAAAACATGAAGTTACAAAGACCATATAGTTCTCATGACTTAGGCAATCCAGCAAACTTTCTTCCATAATCATCATCAGATCACAGTTAGATTTAAGGATTTGCAATCCTTGTGATTCAGTAGCATTTTGTCATTCCAGGATATGTTAGTAACACTTGTTGGTATTTTCCCCCCAGCATTCCTTATTTAGAGTTACACTTTTAAAGGTGCACTTGTTTCTCTGAAAAAGCCAGTTTATTGGCTAATAAAAATGAATCCAGAGCTACATCCAAATATGCACAAATCCATGAGCAAGCGTGTTGGTGTTCAGTGTTTGAAACTGACTTAAACTCACTATAAGGGAAAGGAAAAAGATGTGATGGGTAGAAAATGGTAAAAATAAAATTAGAAAAGAGGAAAAAAACAGGAAGAAAAAGTTATTAGTAAAAATAGTGGATGATGGAAGAGAAAAAGAAAGAAAAAAGATTAACCCAGAAGTGAGCAAAATGGCAGATTCAGCCAATGGGCACACTCCATTTCCCAGCAGCTCCTTCCCATGTGGCTGGGTCTGGTTTCCATAGAGACACCAGCAGCAGCTGTGCTGATAGCGTGAGTCTGGGTTTTCCATGGAGACTGGCCCCAGCAGTGTCGGTGGAGCGCATGGCAGGGCACAGAGCTGCTCTGGAGCCCAACTGGGATCTTGCAGCAGTGACAGCATGGTTTAAAGCCAGGGCAGAGTCATGATCTTCATCCTGTATGCCCTGTACAGGGGTGTACAAATAGTGGATTGTGGCTTTGCCCTGGCTTCTTGAAGCAGGGACAGCATGGTCCAGAGCTGGAGCAGCGTTGTAATTGATTGCCTGCATATCCCTGATTGAGCATGTAGGCTGCAGATCATGGCTCTGCTCTGGCTCTGCACCATGCTGTCACCACTGCAAGATCCCAGCTGGGCTGCAGAGCAGTTTCACACCCTGCTGCACACCCTGCCAGCAGAGGCAGCGCTGGGGTGGGGGGTGCTATAGCCTCTTCAAAATCCCCCGTAGCTCCCCCTAGTCAGCTTTCCTGGAGGCACTGGTGCTGCTGCTGCCTGCCCTACACAACAGGTGGTGGCAGCTGAGTCTGGCCCACTCCTGCCCACAGCACAGTGCCCCCCTCCCAGCAGCCCTACCACCTGCCAGCACTGCTGGGGCCAGTCTCCATGGAAATCCTGGCCTTGCACTATCACAGCATGGCTGCTGACAGGGTATCCATGGAAACTGTCTCCAGTTCACTGTCAGTTGGATCTGGCCCATAGACTGCACTTTACCCACCCCTGGATTAATATGCTCTTGTGGGCAAGGCAGCAGTGATCCTAGCACAATGATGCTGGAAAATCTTATGATTATTGTTCAAGAGCCTTAGCAATGTTGCTTGTGTGCTGCTGAAGGGAAATGCTGACTTAAATATTCTTATTCTATCTCTGTCTCTATGCCTGACCAGTGCTTCTGAATGAAGAGGCAGTGGATCCAAGCATTCTTCCTTTACATTTCATAGAATCATAGAGAAGTAGTGCTGGCAGGGACCTCCAGAGGTTATATAGTGCCCAGTCCCCTTCCCAAAATAGGATAATCCCCGTCTAAACTATCATATACAAATCCATAATATAAACTCTTTATAAAACTACCATCATCTCTATCATGATGCAAGCCATAACACCCTAACCTACCACAATTGAAGTAGGGGAACCATTCAACTGGTGTTACCAGATTTGCACTTTGGGGTGTGCTTATTTATTAGGGGTGCATTTCTGGGGTCTCTGTAATTCTATCAATGTGCTGCTTGTGTTACTTGTATTTCTATATGGAGCTGTATCTCTCCCTTCTGCAAGTCCTTACCCCCTATGAAGTTATCTTGCTGGGCTCAGGTTCAATGTAGCTGTGTACCTTCAACCACCAAATCAGTCAAACACATATATGCACATACACACACAGATTAACAGGACATAACTGAGCCAGGCTGGGTTATTCAACATTGACAGGCTGATACCTTCATGTGTCCTGAAATCAGTTCATTGCTTCTTTCAGCAGGACAATAACAAATGCAGTTAGACTCACATACACACACGTTAACAGAGTACAACAGAGAAGGCTGGATCTGATGAGCACTTTCAGCTGATACTCTCATGCACCTCAAAACTCAGCACGTCCCAATCTCTTGTCACAATGGTCTAGTAGTAACTCCATTGATGAGCAGACCCCACCATAGTTTTGGGCATTACAGGGATCTTAGACATAGGTAAAAGAAGTGTTGCTGCAGAGCAAATAGGGAGAGCAAGGGGAAGGAAGAGTAAGAGAGGTTCAGAGAGAGAGCATAGCAACCAGCTTGACCATAAAAGTTATTTATTGCCAGGTATATGAACTTACGATCATACCAGTAATAAAAGCCATACGAGAGAGACAAATAAAACAGCTACAATATTACCCAGTTTCAGTTAGATATTTGGGGAAGTCTAACTCAAGTTTGATTAGCAAAAGTCAGGTTTAAAAAGTTGTGCCTGGAGCAAGAAAGTAAAAGTCAGGTTCCTGGAGTCAGAGAGAGGGAGAGAAAGAGAGTTGGGGCCTTATCACTCAGTAAATCTTGAACTAGTTGAGGTTCCCAGGTGTTTCTTGGAGCTTGCAGACAGGCAGAGCCCTTACCTCAACTACTGGAGGGACTCGAGGCAGAAAAGGAGTGGAACTGCTGCAGCGTTTGGGTCCAAGCACCAGGACAGAAACTTAAGCTTGGGTAGGGGTTTTTGTAGAGAAGTAACAATGTCTCAAGGGAGAGCACTAGGTATTATGTTTAGGGGTGAACACTGGCTCATATGCTGGATAATAGGAACTGATCACTTCTGGCTATGGGTGGCATTACTCTGAGGGAGCTCGCAATATAGGCAGACAAATTCAGTGTTTTGGGTACCAATAAAGGAATCATTACTAGAATTGGTCTCATAACTTCTGAGCTGGGTGTGTGTATACATGGGCTGATTAGCATTTGGAGCAGGGATCCCTCATCATGTAGTGCCCCCTGCTTCTTTGGTCCCAGAATTCAATGTGGTCCTTGCCTTGGAATTTCTGTTTTCCATCCTGAATGCTAATGAAGGTGCATTCCTGCCCCATCTCCCATTTAAATGAGTTGTCATCTGGTTTTATCTCAGATGCAGATGAGACCAGGGGAGTTGCTTCACTCTTACCACCCTTGTCTGGAGGGCTTTAGATGCGTCTCCCATTGCATCTTCATTGTCTTCTGTAAGCCCTTCCTCGAATCAGTTGTTGTTTAGGCAGAGGTGTGGAGGGGGTGAGGCCTTTGGGAGTCAGACAGGCTGAGTGCTGTGCCAGGGTTCCCCAAGAACACAGAGCTAAGAGGTAACACTGAAGCTACCAAAGGACGATTGCAGGGTGTATAAGCCAGAAGGTACTAGTCTGCCTGTGTTTTTGGTACACCTTTTCTCAGCTGCCTTCTTCTCCTCACTCTGCTTCTTAAACTTCAAAATGGTGTTCTGTATTCTAGCATTGCCAGATATGTAGGGGTTTTTTGGTCCATTGCTTACTTCCTACTCCAAATTCCCCCAGTTGGGGAAGGGGTACTTCCCTAGAGATGCTTAAGGACTGTTTTGTCCTGTGGTTAACTGCTGCTGCTGCCTGAACCCAAATTGTTAGAGTGAGTGTTTGAGATGCTGCTCTGTTTATTGTCTTGGCTTCTCCAAAGCTAGATAAAAGGTGTCATACTTAACCCTACCTGTCTGACACTGCATAAGCAGCAATTGAACATGGGGTGTCTTGCATGACAACTAAGACAGCAGAAAGGAAGACCAAAGATCAAAGTATGATCTGGCTTAATCACTCGTCTTTCCAAAAGGCTGGAAAGTGGCAGACTTCCTTGAGTGAAGTGGTGGTGTGAGTTCAGGTATTTAGTAGTGAGGGCCAGGCAGTTATTAGCCTGTAGCTGGTATGTTTTCTAAAGTGAAGTCATTTAATATCATAATTTATTTTTCTCAAGTATATAAACAGTATTAGTACTTCTCTACTTGTCTCAAAAGTAGAGTTGAGGGTCCAATTGCAAGTTTATATAACAACTTTCCTAAATAATACATTATTATTTATATAGGTTCTCCTGTTACTACTTTAAACTTTCCTTCTAAAAATTGAATAGCTACTAAGCTATCTTAATAAAAACCAATTAATGTATATAAGCAAAATGCAGTTTTTACAGTGAAGAGCATATGTGGGAAAAAACAAACTTTACAAAAGAAATCATATATGAATATTTCACCGGTCAATGTAGAAATATGGGGGCCAACCTTTTTGGCATACATGCTACAAATTAGCCTTGCATCCTCTCTAAGTGCCACTGTAACCCTCTTCTACTGTCTAAATGGCTATTCTGCCTTCTACTGTCTTGTGCTCCTCACCTGATCTGTTGCTCTGCTTTTTGCTTCCTTCCCTCTCTGCCAATGTGCTGCCTGCTCCCTCTTCAATATGTTGCACACTATACAGAGGACACCTGAGTCACTGCTTGGCAGTTAGGAGCGGAGCAGGGGGACTATAAGACTCCAGAGAGGGTTCATGTGTGGTCTCGGTCACACGTGAGCCCTTGCAGAGCAG
>JAGPOW010003316.1:130265240-130361919 GCA_030014935.1 Caiman crocodilus
GTCCTGTGACCCTGGCACTCGTTTCCTGCCATTGGCGGGGGGTCAGACTAGATGGCCTACTCTAGGCCCCTTCTGACCCTAGGTACTATGATACTATGATACCTGTGGTATGCATGCTGCAGTTTAGCCAGCCCCAGGGTAGAATAAAGAAAAGAGAAGCATTGCTTAATTATGACTTTTTGTCTCCCCATCTCCTAAAGGTACAAAATTCACCAGGGAAATGCTGTCTTTCACTTACCTCTTTAAAATATTTCTTATAACTTTAAGCTGCATTGGACACCAGCCCCTAGTAGCACTAGCAGTTATTATGGTCACTTCCTCTCACATTTCCTGGCATGTATTTCTGTCTAAATCCAACCATTAAAGTTTCCTAACCAAGTGTCATCCTCTCTGTTTGATAAATGCAGTTATAGCACCCTGTAAAAAGCTCAGGTACATTGTAGACTTTATTTCCATAAGGATCATAGAATCACTAAGATCCAATATCAGATTTCTAACAAGACATAATTCTTACCCTTCTAAGCTGTAATCATGTATGATAGCTTAATGTCTCTGTCCAGTTCTTTATTCACATATATTTATGATCAGATCAATGTCATGGTTGTCCATGACTCTCTGATCAATCCCATATTTGTCTGACTCCTAACTATCAAATTCTGCCCATTCCAACCTCATTATCATTTTCTCAATGCAAATGATCAGGACTTGAGGGATGCATGAATATAGAAAAGACATAAGCCTTCATCTGCCCCTTTTCCAAAATCATTGAAAGACAGGCATCCTCATTTCTGAAGCTCAGCTGCATTTTGTCCATGAGCACAGATGCCTATTGCAATGCAGACTCCAGAAATTAACCTCATTTTTGAGGACTTCTGCAATCACAGACATAGCTCATTCACATGCTTTACAAATGCCAATAATCCATCAGTAGGGCTAATATAGCCAGTATAGCAGTTCAATTTCCAGTATCCTTTTGCCTCGACCCTCTGTTATTTTTCCAGTACTGTGACTGTCATTTCATCTATCTTGAAAAAATGTTTGCCAAAATTTGCTGGATTGAGACCAGGGTAGACTAATGTCTTCTTTATTACTGCAGCAAATTGTCCCTAGTCAGGTAGGTACCATCCTCATATATTAATAGACTGTCTGGCTCCAGCATCCATATGGCTGTAACAAGTTCTGACAACTTTTATCCAGACATATCTATTCATCTGAGCACTCTTTGCCATGCTACTGCCATATTCGTGATTTTTTTTCCTATCACTTCATTTCACGGACATTGCTCTTTGCTCAAAATTACATATCTGATAATCCCAGTTCATACCTGCAGTTATTTCCTTGATGCCTGGGGAACACTTTCCTAACTCTGAAGATGTTGAAATACATACTGCTTTAAATAGAACAACCGTATTGTTTAAGTATAACTGGTAGGCAAAACTTGTAATCTCCTAAACAAAATGTTTGTGGTTATGTATTGCTTCCAGGAATCTTTCTTGCGCCCCTTGATAAACTCCCCAAAGGCTGACAGTGTTAGCAAATCCTACAACAGAATGACCAGACTAGCAAAGTAACATGATCCTTTCAGATGTGTTGGGTGCATTGACTCTAACAATTCATTTGTTATTACTTTTGTAGCTTTTTAAAAAAAGGTGTTGATAATAATGTTTATGAAGGCAGTATTGGATAATTTACATTAATATTTCAAACCCCACATATTACCTGTTCAAGTGTCTTAAAGCTGGAAGTCTTTGATAGAATGGTCCTATTCATTTCATTCCAGTGCAATCTTAAATCATTCATACTAACTTCTCCCTCAGTTTTTGCCGATTGCAGTGATTAATAATAACACCTAAAAATAAAATTAAAAATGTTCCAACATGACTGTTACATATTATAGAATAGAGTCTGTCTGGATTTTTTTTTAATTAATGGATTTTAAGACTGGAAAGAGTCAGTCAACCGTTTCATTTAGTAGGCATCAATGTAATAACTTCGGAGATTATTTGGAGAAGCATGAGTAAAATTTGTGTTTTTTCTATTCTATATTACTGAATAATAACTCTAAGTTTGTGTGTGTGTATTCAAACTTGTTTAAAATAAATTTAATAGTTATGTGTGTGTAGATATACATATGTGTGTGTGTGTGTGTGTATGCGCTCAATAAACACATAAATATTGTACTCTTATTTTAATCAAAATAAAATTATAATCCATAATCACTTTTACTTGCATGGTACAGAATATTGCATTTGTTTAATTAAAAATTATAGCTTATTTTACTCTAATTATCTTTTCAGCATGGAAGTCTGATATCACTCCTAGGTACAGGCATATGAAGAAGGTGAAACTCAATATTTTTATGACACATTGTGGAATAATGAGTTATTTACATCAAAAAATGTTCACTACTTTTTAAAATCCAGTATGTCAATAATTTCTTTTTGTAGACTTTTTTTAAATATTGTTTGTATGTATTGCACTTATAACCCTAGTCGTAGACTAGGACCACATTGGATGCATCCAGACAAGCCCACACGTGCCTCTTGCAGTGTCTCAAACCCCTTTGAGATGCTTCAGGAGGCACATGCAGGAGCAAAAAACCACATGTGTCCTCCCCCCCCCCCCGAGCAAAATTAGACTCCAAGATATCCAGGGGTCCAACAAAACCCTGGGGGGAGAAACCAGGACCATGCCCTGAGGCAACCAGAAGCTCAGTCCTCCACAGAGATCCTCTGGCATGCTGCCAGAAGATCTCTGTGATTGGCCCTTTCCCTGGTCCTGAAGCCAGGCAGGCAGCAATGCAAGCTGCAGGGACGTGGACCCAGTAAGTATGGGGTTAGGGGCCTAGAGAAGGGGACCTTCCCCAACTTCCCATTCATTCCCCTATGCCCATTAATTCTTCCTGCCCCCCGTTTATTTTCCCTGCTCCCAGTTTGTTCCCCTAGCTCCTGGCTTGCTCTCCCTACTGTCTGTTTGTTCCCCCCAACCCTCATTAGTTCCCCCTGCCCCCGGTTTGTTTCTCTAGCTCCCTGTTGGCTCTCCCACCCCTCACACACTCACCAACAATATCAGAGAATGAGCAGGAGGCTGGAGAGAGCAGGGGAACATCTCTAGCTCATTTCCAGGGCCTTGTCTCCAGCCTCCTGCTTGTTCCTCTGCTGCCTCCAGCCTCCCAACATTTTTATACTGCCGGGGCCAGAACAGGGCAGTATTTTATACTGCTGGGGACAGCACAGGTGCTGGCCCCAGGTTCTAGCTCCCCCTGGATGCAGATCCGGGAGGAGCCAAGTGAGGTTTTTTTGCCCCAAGTGACACAGTTTGCTCCACAACAAAGTGCATGTCCAAGCACATGCACTGAGTCAAAAAGTCCCAGCTCAAATTTGTACCACTTCTCTTTGAGCTGCTGCAAGCACACATGCTTGCATGTGTGGACGTGCCCATCATTTTAAGAGCTGTAGAAGCACAGAACAAAAAGACTGGCTACTCTAAAAGGTTCACAATTTGTGATGAGATGTGATAATTTGATATAAAGGCAGACAGAATGAGTCGATTGAGGACAGTGCAGGCCATCTAGGTAAGAAACGGTTTCAACACAACAGTATCCTCTTTATTACCAACCTTTTGAAAGCATCAAGGGGAATGGAGATATTTAAGAATTAAGAAAATATTTGAAGAAGGACAATGAACCACTGCTGTGAATAAGGAGTTTCCTTGTGTTAAGGGAAGAATGGGAGAAAACTTAGTGGTGGTATTTCAAAACTGAAGAAGTGGACTATGAAGGCTGGCATCATGAGAAGAGAGAAGGTTGGAGATAGTACATGAAAAATCAAGTTTTTAATTAGTTTCTATGGCTTCTATTGAATCAGAATCTTAAATTTAACCAGAACAAATATTTCATGTAATTAGGAGTAACAGTTAACTTGCTGCAATGTATTTCTACAGTCAAGCTGAAGAAAATAGTAGAGTAAAATGGGCTTCTTGCCCAATAAAGACTATATGAGAGTTATATTTTGTTATCCTCCCACTGTTGGCCCCAACCACCAAGGAAAAAATATGAGGATGTCAGATCCATTTTCTTATTAACCTACTGAGAGACAGATGGGAAGGGGTCCACTTGATTTATTTTTCAGCCAGCAGGCACTGTAACATTTCTACTAGGAGACATGGAAAGTAACAATGAAAAAAAAAAATAGCCATAAATCAGCTGTGTTGGCTAGAAGGTTATTAGCATACTGGGGGATTAGACAAATACTCTCACAGGAAAGGTATAAAACCAGTGATTTTTTTGGTTTATTTTACTGAAGCAAATTCAACTAAAATTAGTAAGAAGCAAATAATTAAAGTAACGTTGTATCTATTGATAGCTTGAAAAAAGAAAGTTAAGACTAATCTATCCAATACTGGTGATGCTACCCAAATGACTGAGAAACATGAAAAAGGCACCATTATCAGAGGAAATTGGATTTTCTTTTAGAATAAAAGGAGAAAAAAATCAAAAGCAATGACTGATTCTCCTATATTCTGAACCCATCAAATGTGAGATGCATTTCTGAAGGACTCATGGACTGGCTAATTCACTTACAAGCTCACATGACTTTGTCAAGGCATGTCTGAAATAAATCTACATTTCAGGGACTGACAATTATTTTACCAATATATATGCCTTCTATAGATTTATATATTAAAGTATTATTTAAAGGAAGAACTAAAACAAACCAAGTCTGAGATTTACTTACCATATTTACTCAAATAGATGATGATCCCGGTTATAAGATGGATCCCCCAATAATTAGATTCTGTATATGGAAAGTTATAATTTTTTTTTTCCAGGTATAGGATCTAATTATTGGAGATTTGCCTTGTATTTGTTCCCCTCCCACTGCTACAGTAGGGAAGAGTAATCTAAGGGATCAGGTAGCCCTTTGCTCTCTGCTTACCCCCACTTTTTTCTCAAGCAGTCACTCTCCCACCACCATTTACTATCAGATCCTGCTCTCCGTGAGCATGTGGAAGTGAGCAGCAAATCTGAAAATAATAACCTTGACATTAAATATGGCTGTAGCAATGTTCAAATAGTACCCATACACTTAGTTCATCCCAAATTGATGCATGTTACCTTTTTTGAAACTGCTTCAAGTTTTAGCACAGATATTTCATATACACAATTTTGAGCAACAGTTTGGTACCTGTTTAGTAGAAACTATGCATGATAGTCAAAAGTCAAAAGGCTCCTGATTTACCACATGCTTCACTAGACCAGGCCCCAGAGTCAACAGCATTTCAAGCTATGATGAGCCACATCACTGCAATCAGTTCACCCAGAATCCCCATCATGCTCTCTCTTATTCTGCCATATATGATTAGTGTGGCCCCATAGTCCATAAGGTGAAGCTGGACTAGATTGCTGTATTCCTTATCTGCACATAAATTTACAAAGGAGTCAGTGGTGAGGAGGATTGCACTTAATGGGCTCTAAAATATATCTTATTTAGATGGGTTGCACTAACCTGTCTTTGTGGTTGGTTCCCATCAGCATATTTGCTAGGGCTGTGCAAAACAGCACTATTCTGTTTTGACTTGCATTTCAAGGTTTCAATGGAATAGCATTTCATTTCAAATTTTGTTTCTATTCAAAACTGCTGTTTCATTTAATCGAAACAGTGATGCTGTTTTGAGGCTATTCTGACATCTTGCCCGTAGGCCTTAATTGGGAAGCTCGAAACAGCCTCTCTCATCCAGCAGACAGATCAAGGCCCAACCCCGGGAGGACTGCGGGGGCTGTGCCAATCCTCTCAGGGTTGCAGGTCCCCATCTGCCTGTCAGATGAGGGAGGGATGCCACCTGGGACTGGGGAGCTGAGGAAGGGAACTGAGCTCCATTGCTCAGTTCCCCTCCCCAGCATTGGGATCAATCTAGGAAGGGAACTGGGGCTGAGCTGAGTGCGACCATCAGGCTGGGGAAACAAACTCAGTCCAGCTGGGCTGAGTTTCCTTGCCCAGCATAACCATCAGGCTGGGGAAATGAACTCAACTGGCTTGTGCTGAGGGGGGAACTCAGCTGGGCTGAGTTTGTTTCCCCAGCCCGATCATAGTGCTGGGGAGGGGAACTCAGCTGAGCTGGGCTGAGTTGCCTTCCTCAGCCCAATTGTAGGGCTGCGGAGGGGAACTGAGCCATCAGGTTCAGTTCCCTTCTCCATCTGAATTGCAGTGCTATGCTGTGATTGGTTTCCCGCAGCCCACCGAAGGAGGTGGGAAGAGCCGGGGCTGTGCTCCCCACCTGGATGAGCTGAGAGCTGCTGGGAGCACAGCCCTGGTTCTTCCCTGTCTCCCACCACCTGGCTGCTGGCTGCTTCAAAACCTGAAATGTTTTGAAACATTATGACTAGCCTCATTCTGCTTTGAGGCTCTTTTGAAGCCCTTAGTTTTGTTTCAGTCTCACTGTTTTGAGCTTGAAATGAGTCAAAACAGTGTTGAAATGAAACAGCCTGTGAAATTTTGCACAGCCCTAATATTTGCCCAATGTAGGCCAGGTGTTTGGCTATATTTAATCAGCTTCATATTTGGTTTCCATTGTTGATCCCATGCTGCTTTTGGCCACAGTTTAATGATACACAATGTATTTAGTAAGATTTTCTTATATGGGATTATGAAGCAACGGGCTTTTTTTCCCCATACCAATTGAGGGGGAAACGTCATCTTTTATTGGAGTAAATATGGTAACATATACTAATTTATAAGACAAATTACAGTGGTGCCAAAAAATAAGAAGTCTCTAAATTAATTTAAATTATTGCATTTCTGTGCTAGCACTCTTTTTTTTTTATCCTTTTTATCTCAAGTAGATCTAAAAATGGATTACTGCCCATCCTCTATTGCATTTAGGTACAACAATGGGCCTTTTCACAGCCTGGAAATATATAATTCTGAGAATAACATCATGTGGCAGTTGCAAAGTGCAATTTATTGACATTTATTGTTGTTTAAAGAATGCATTTACACCTATTCACCTATTAAGTCACAGGTAGCTCTGATAAAGAATGGAATAAGGGAACTCTAATGGCGAGTCTATACCAATGTTCCCTCTGAGGAGTAGTGGTCCGTGAGTGCCAGGGACTGGTCTGTGAGTGTGCCACTTCAGTCCCGCATCCCCCTTATGGTACAGCATGGGACATTTACTGAAGGTAAGCTCCTCACTCCTCACCTGGGGCAGACAGTGGGGCCGGGGGCTGGAGCAAGCTCTGCCAGGATCCTGGGGCCTGGAGCCGGAGGCAAGGAGCTGGGACCTGGGGCAGGCTCCACTAGCTCCAGGGAATTGCTCCACTCACTTGCATTGCCTCAGAGAGTGAGGAGGCACATGGCATCAGGGCTAGGGAGTGAAGCACTTCTCCGGAGCCGGTAGAGCCTGCAGATGAGTTGCTCAGAGCCAGCAGATCCTCACTCAAGGCAGGCAGCGACTCCTCCCCGAGGTGAGGCAAAGCAGGGATGGAGGCTGGGGTGGGGAGCTGGTGCAGGCTGTGCTGGCTACAGGGAACTGCTCCACAGGCTCTGCCAGCTCTGGGGAAGTGGTCCACTCCCTAGCCCTGAGGTCATGTGCCTACCTACTCCCCAAGGCATTCTGGGGGAGCAGAGCAGTTCCCTGGAGCCTGCACAGCCCATGCCAGGCCCCAGCCTCTGCCTCGCCTTGGGTAGCAGCTTACCTTAAATAAGTGTCCCATGCTGCTGCCCAGCTCCTCTCCCAGTGGGTGCGTGGTCTGAATAAGTTGGTGCATGACCAGACTTTTACTTGTGTGGAGCCACCTGCACTCCTTACGTGGAACCTTGGTCTACACGTCATCCTATGGTGACATAGCAACATGCTACCTTGCCAAATGGTGCTACAGTGATATAGTGATCATGCGGGTCTATATATGATTGCTGGCTACATTGCTGTAGCGGCATGCTCCTCTGGTATAGCACTGTGCTATGTCAATGCAGCAGTGAAATCTAACTATGCGCTGCATGCACAGTGCAGTAACCACCCATACTGTGCCATGCTTTAGTACTTCCAAAAGAAAGTAGTAAAGCATGGCACCAGAGTAACGTCACTGTACGGTGACATGTAGACATGACGTAAGAGGAAGAAAAAGAAGAGAAAGAAAAAGACAAAAAGAAAAAGAAACCCTCAATACTAGACCCATGTAAATTGAGGAGCTAAACCGTCTAACTTGAAGAATAATGAACTCAGATGCCATTGGATCCATGAAATGAGTGAATTATAGAAGCAAGTATTCTTTTATTAATATTTTGCATCTTCAAGATGCTTCAACAGTTGAACAGAGTTTTAACCACATTGAATCAAAAGCTATGTTATACAGGATTTGATGCTCCAGATTTGATACACCAGGACATAAATATCTTCAAAACCAGAAGATGCTCACAATTAGATAAATGATGTATGATGTAACGTGTTGTATTTAAATATTAATTTGTTTAAAGATTATTTAAAAGAAAGGAAGGTAGAGTATATATGGATTATTTCATTAAAGCTGCAGTGAAAAGTGATGGAAAAGGGAAGGACAAGTCCCAAAGGAGGTCTGGGGACAAGTCCATGAAATGAAGAAAATAATGATAATACACCTTTATAGAAAATAATATTTCCTTTATTTAATAAATTTAAGACTGTTTCAAAGCAATCTTTCTTCATTTTTTGGCATTTAGAAACTGCAGCTTGTACTCTGATTTTAAATGATATAGTGAAACCTAATCTTCCCAAATATATTCTTGTGTAAAAATGTGAGGCTATATCCTTAACTGGTGTAAGTCTAGTCAGTCTGCATAGTTCTGTGGAGATACACTCGTCTGTATCAGCTGGGAACTTGGTCTTCTGTGTCAAATGCTGACTTCAGTGGAACTGTGCACAGTAAAGTCAAATTCAGTTCTATCCATCTCTTTCATAGAGTCTAAGCACCTATATTTTTAGAAGTGTAATGGATTTTCATTAGCACTTTTTTAAACTTAATTGTTTTTTCCTTGATGCTTTTAATTGACATGGCTGTTCTGATTAATTAACTTCACATCTTTTTCGAAGTAACCATGATGATCTCATTAGTATGTAATATATATCCTCTGCCTACAGTACATTCTTTAGTAAATTTGGATTATGTAAAAAAACTCTGATCAATGGTGTACTATCATGCCCCCTGATCGTTACTTCTGCAGCTTAATATTTTCCCTCCATTTTTTTTCATTTGAATAATGGTTTCAATGTAATACTTTAATTTGTACATACTTTTACTTACTATTACAACACTGATATCCTGGTCTTACAAGAGAATTATTCCCCTACTGATAAATAGCAGAATTTAAATCCTTATTAGTTGATTTCTACTGAAAGAGAAATCAGTTGTGTAGTCTGGATACCTTCTTATTGCAATCCAAACATAAGAACTATCATTTTCTGCTCCAGACCATAGGTCCATCTTGCCCATCTTGTGTCACAAGGTGACAGGAAGTGGAGGCTGAAAGGGACAATGAATGAAGTTTGATCAGGTTTATTTTCCCCCTGTACCTCTTGCCCTTTCAGCCTTTACCATTATGGTCTAGGAAATTCTGATTCAGAAGTTATACTCCTAATTCCTATGTTCAATAGCTACTGATGTACCTTTCCTCCAAGAATTTGTCCAATCCCTTTTTGAATATACCTAAACTCTCAGCTTTCATAATACCTTCTAGCTGTGAAAAATTCCATGCTGTGTGAAAAAGAACCTTCTTTTCTTAGTTTTAAACTTGATTTGGTTTGTTAGTTTTAAACATTAAAATTTGGTTTCCTCTACACACTTAACATTTCTGGACTAAGATACTGAAACATTATGAAGTGTGATCATTTCATCCAGAATTTAAATCCAATAGCAATGCCTAGTTCCTAGGGAGCATTACTCCCTCAAGAATTGACATTTATCAGAAGAGTCAACTTTTGTGTTGCTGATACAGACCATTAGTCACCAGAGCTGCCTTTAAAATCTCTTTGCAGAACCAAACATGCTTTAGTCTGTACTTTAGTCTGGACTGCTGCAACTAAACTGCTACTGGTACACACACTCTCTCATTTAAAATGATCTCAGGTATATCTACAGTCATACACTACAGCCTTTTTGAGCCCTGTAGGGTAGATATAGCATAAGAAAACAATAACTTGAAAGACTGTTTATGCCAGCTGGTGTTGCCATGTATTATACATGTTGGGTGATGATATCTGCCTGATGAACACAGAAAGACTAATAAAAAGAAGCATTGGATATTTCTAAAAGTTATCACCACCTTTTATCACTTAATTTATCTTCTATTAAGAAAAATAACATATTAAATTTGCTTTCTTCCTTTTTACATTGTATTTACTTAAACTCAAGATTGGCAATTTTCAGGCAACACTCCTTAGCAGTATGTAAGGAACAATATTTCAATATCTTGTAGAACTAGAAACAGGAGTTTCTCAGTTGCATTCTCTGCCATGTCTAAAAGGTCTGGTCCTATTGAGTTGTCATTTCATAAGATGTTTATGTTTACAAGACCAATTTCAAGTTATTTTTAGCTGTTTTTATAGTTCTTCTTTTATAGTTCTTATGGACATTTGGAAACACTGGGACACATTTGCTCACTCTTGTTTCCAACAGTGACATCTTACTCTGCAAAAGTTCCTATTGAAATTATGGATTAGGATAGCACTCCCTTTGAATAAGGGAAGTAGAATCTGGTCTGTAGTAACCAGGGATCCTGGCTTTCTCTGATTAAAAAAAAAAAAATCCCCAAGTTTTGGATTAAAAAGGCTAACTCAAAATCCATATTTTTCCATGATTTTTCATAAATAAATAAATACAAGTGTGTGTGTGTTTATATATATCTAGTGGGGTCTCATTTTAACCATGGGAAATGTTGATTTTGGTTACTTTTTTCATCCAAACATGTTGGAGGGGGATTGTTTGTTTTTCATCAGAGAAAACCAAGATCCTTGGTAAAAACTAAAGCACCTAGCTCTTCCAGCAAAGAGATACTACACTCCCAATAGAGTGTTTTAAAAACCTCTGAATCCACTGTATATTTATATATACTATCCACAATACACAGAATCCTCAATAGTGTAGTGCAGTGAAAAGAATTCATTAGCACTGTGGGATACTTGTGCAATAGACTAATGCCTTCCTTAGGCATATTTGGGTAATGTTTCCATCCCCATATCAAGGCACATCACACCATCTTGAACATATATATTGATCCACAAACGTGTGATCATATCATGTCTTGAAGATATTAATTCAGGTGGGAGGTGATGCAAAGATGCAGTGTTTCAAAAGGGAGTATGCCTCATGTCGGGATACTTACTAATAAATCATCATGCTTCCCCTTATGTTTAGTTTAGAAAAGAACAGTGCCAGTCTCAGGACACAGTGATTCTGATTGCACTGGAAGATCCATACAGTGGACCAGATACTTTATAGTTAATTGCATTTATTTCATCAATCTGAATTCCTGGTTTTTCAGTCTACCTTCCATATAAACATTTAGTATATGGAGCTGTATTCCTTAATTGTTCTGTAGGGGTTTCTTTTCTTTCCTCTCCGTAAAAGAAATCTCTCTCTTTTCAAGAATTAATATTCAATGAAAGGATGATTTCCATCTGCATAAAATTACTCACCGAACTCATTTTGCTTCATCTTACATACCTGTGACTCAGAATGGAAGCTTTCTAATAGTCTGAGAATACATTTTGAAATTAATTTTCTTGACTTCCAGGTTTAAATATGCTCTTGAAATAGAAACAAGGGAATATCAGTATAAAAATATAATCTCATGTTACAAATTTGCTACAATAAACCTCTTATACTTGAGTCAAATAAATGTTTGCAGTTTATCAGACACACTGATATCACATTCTCTCACAGTCTTGCAGTATAGGCACTTGCATGAGTCTGATAATCATTTATATTTACTTTTACATATATTTAATGTTCTAAATTGATTTAGAGGAATTACTTTACCCTCCTCTGGAAGAGATCCAACTCTAGTGTGAAATGTATCTTCTGATTAATAATACGCAGCAATGGACAGGGAAGTGGAAAAAACAAAAAACTCTGACTGAAATGATGAAAAGAATGTAGGATATGCTATCAGCATGATTACCCAAGCTGATAGCACTTTTGACCTTGCAAATAGCACTGATGGTCAGTATTTTGTTTATGTTGCGGAAAGTATTGATCAAAATTCACTACAGTTGACGTAAGTGTAAGGAAGTCAGTCCTAAGGAAGTTCAGGAGGAGTATAGCTATGTGATCATTTGTAGACATATCATGTGACTTGCTGACAATAAGATCTGTTATGGCCAAGCTAGAGACAAATCTTGCTAAAGTCTGAAGCTTAGTGCCTGTGCATAATGGTTAAGAGATGCCTCAGCACAGCTTGTGTTGAGCACATTATGAGCACAGGAGCAGGGAGTTACCCCTGTAGCGCAGGAAAAGTTTTGGTGCAAGATCAGAGCCTGCCAAAACCTTGCAGCTGCACCAGCGAGTGCATGCTTGTGATTGGCTTACATTAAATTATGCATACGTGTCGGTCAGTAATTGGCTAGCTGACCGAATAAGAGGCTTGGGAAATGCCTGCCAAGACGGAGGAGGAGAGCTAGGATGCGCATGAGGAAACATCTGCGTGCATTTCCAAGCCACACGCAAGGCCTGATCAGCCTACAATGACTCCCCGCCGGATTCACCCAACGCCCCATACCCTGCGTGAGTGTAAGCTTTTGTGTGCCTGAGTTCCTACTTGAGTTTTGTAACTTCAAGGAATGTGCCTACAGCCTAAGGACTGTAAGTAAAGTTTTTCTGCTTCCAACAACCTGTGTGTCTAGCTCTCTAATTCCACACTCCATCAGAGGCCCCATTCCGCCAGCGTTTCTCGGCCCCCGCCCCCACACTTAGTACATCCTCAGTCTTGCAGGAGGACAGGGTGGGGAATGTGCATGCATGTCAACTGTACAGCTGATTTGGAATGGGAGACACTCTGTGTGCATGAGGAGATCAGCAGTAGGAGAGTGAGAACGTGGGAAAAACTGGTGAAAGAATAGTGTCCAGATCTGGAATTTGTTCTTCTGATTTTTATCTTTTGGGATACCAAATGGAAGGATGGTCTCTTCAAAACATTTCCTGCAGCTTGCCAATCTATATCATAATTTTAATTTATGTAATATAACAACTTATTATTTCAGTGAGAAGAAACCTTCAGTTGTAGAGCATAGTAGTATCAAAACTTTTGCCCGGTATCTAAATTTGATTGAATAATGGTAATGAGTTACATATGTTGCTGGAATACCTAAATTTTGGAATTTTAGTTTGCTTGCTTTAAGGATGATCTAATATAATTACTTTACATGGCAATAATGGATCTGTCTTTAAAAAAAATCCATATAATTTTGTTCTGAAGAATGAGAAAACATCACCATAGAGGAATTCTACAGGATAAGAAAGTATAATTAAAATGATCTATAAAGAAACATTTTCTACTAAATCCTTTATGGTCAGTTTTCTGTGGAGTTTCTATGGAGATTTATAATAAAATTGCATACAAAATATCTATACTTGCAAGATATAATAACTACTAATTTTCTTCTTTTCCTGAGAGAGGGCCTGTATACTCTGTTATGTTAGATAGAAGTTGTTTTATTCTTCTGTGTGGTAAAAGTTAATACAACAAACATGGTCACTCTACTTCTGTTGAATTACTTGCTAAATATATTACTCTTGATGATACTTTGGTATTTTTTCCACAGGATTTGCTGATGTGTTTGTGTATTTCTTCCAAGGATGGTCTAAAAACAAAACAAACAAAACAATAATCTCAAACTACTCAGGCCAAGATTTTATAGTATTGCCTTCTGTTGACTTGCAATGTTATGCTTCAGAGACAGGTGAAATGAAATTTTCTGAACCAATTCTATACAAACAGGAAGATTCCTGGTATCCAAAGGATAAATAAAAGTATAAGCAATTATTTAAAGAAAAGTAAATTTATCTGGATCTGGCTGCTGGTTTAATAACTTATCCCATTCTTCATCAAGACATTTCTATTTCTTCAAAAGACCACTTCAGACTGCCAAATATTTCTTTCAGTAATACCAATTTTCTTTAGAAAATGTTTACAATTCAAAAGACATTCCTTTATTTATTGTGTGCTCACTTTCTGCCCCAGGTGCAACAGAATAACAAAAATGTCCATCTGAAGAAACACTGTACTGTTTAACCATTTTACATGCAAAGAGGAAACTAACCCAAAAACTATCTTAGGTATATAGTAGGAAAAGTTTTGGTGCCATTTCACAATATTATTACTAATTAAAGCTGTGTGTGTCATTACATTAGAACAGATCGTCATAAATTAATGTAGCATGTGATGAGGTAATGGCAAAAATAAATGTTTATAATTATGTTTTTGACTGTTCTATAGTGGTAGTGTTCTGCAAGATCCCACTGAAAATTTAGAATGGCTTTTTGGATTAGATGGATTCATTTTAATTAGCTTGCCTATTTATTTATTTATTTGTTTATTTCTTGAGGAACACTTGTTTTATCTGCATCAAAAATGACAAATGAAATGTTTTACTTTACAGGTGAGAAACATGTTGTTTCTCATGAATAAAAATTATCAAAATTGAGGGACAAAACCTAGGTCTGTTGTACTGGGATGATCCATAATGGCCTCCAGATGGACAGAGCTGTGATCTTTATTTGCCCTCATATCCACTCAGATATTGAAACTGGCACAGGTTTTAGAAGCAGATCCTACCCATCCAACAGAACAAGTAGGAAAACCAGTTATTAGATTATTGAGAAATTACTAATCTCACAGTGAGCATTTAGGAATACAGGAGTTTTGTGGTTTAGGCAAGGCTGCATAATGAGTTGGTGACACCAGCAAAATCAGAATTTAAGTCCAAGGCACGTGTGTAGCACCTAGCATAGTGGATGGAACCTGATCATCAAAGATCCTGGTTTTCTTTTATTTTAAAAAAATCCCCAATTTTCAGTTTTAAAAAAGTAATCCAAAATCCATATTTTTTCGTGCTTAAAATGAAACACCATTATGTGTGTGTGTGTGTGTAAATATATGCATATATGTAGTATGCATGTATTAGTGGTATTTTGTTTTAATAATGAAAAAATGTGGAGTTTAGGTTACTTTTTTAAAACTAACAATTGGGGATTTTTTTAAATCAGAGAAAAACCAGGATCCTTGCTGATCATAAATTATCCTCTGTATGCTATGATATTTCAAATAAAAAAATCAATTTGAATTCCTAGCACTTGTTCATTTTTTTAATCCACTAGGAATACAGTAAGGTCAAAAAACCTAGCTACTTTATTTTAGTGACGGGTTGATTAGATTAATTGTATGAATAGTGTATTTTAAAACCATTGCCTTCTTTTAAAATGATCACACGATGATTTGAAAATGTTTATTTTTTTCTTAAAAATGTTCATTTATTACAATTTTATTCTGGCTCAGATTTAAAGAACTCGAGCTATAAAGGAAATTGTTAAAAATCAAAATAAAAATGCTGATAAGACCTTTGGTTTTAAGTATTTTCCTACTAATAGGCACAGTGAGTGACTTAAGAATGGCAATTCAACTGTATCTTTGCTTTTCTTTTGCTCTTATGCTTTATGCTAAAGTGTTAACTTACAAAAATGACCTTTTGTGTATATTAATATACAGTATACACGTTAGCAATGTAATATCAGTGCTTCTTGAGCTTAACATCAGTAATGAGAGCAATAAAAGCACTTCATGCATATCTTTTTATTCTAATGACACATACTGAACCAATCAGCACTGTGGGAGCATCTGCATTAAATATCATGACATTAGATAAACTATTTATCTTTTCTTATGGTTTAAATTGCTATCAGAGAGTTAAAAGAGATTTGCATATAAATATACACAGCCTTGGTAATCTTAGTATGTTAACTTGTTTAATGCTCATGCGGAGAAAAGTCATGGTGACTAGAAAACCAACTGGATATTCAGAAACTCATTTGAATTGTTTTCTTCAGTAAAATAAAGTTAATGGTGTGGTAATCTGAGGTATGGAACCTACACATTTATTCATGCAAGTGTGTTGCCTCTTTCTACTCCATGTAATACATCTAACATTTTAAGAAAAAGAAAGTGTGGTTGTATAAGCCAAGTATTAAAAATAACTAATCATTTGCAGAAACTTGTTACTGGAATTTGTCCCTAAATGAATAATTCTTACTTCTACAAGTACTCCCATTGTCTCTAATAGAGACAACTTTAGAGATGAATCATAGCTATAAGACTATATATGCCATAACCATAGCAATGTCTTTGTCGCAGAGCACTAAGGTGCGCTGCTCCTAGAGGGGGGAAACTGCCAGGGAAAAGAGCCCTAGCAGGGAATAAGAGTTCACCTATGGGTTGCCAGAGCAACTGGAGGAAGCAAATGACACACACCTGCCGGTGGTCAGCTGCGTGTAGGAGTCAGGGCCTGGCTCTTATAAAACCCAGGGCTGAGGCTAGGCTAGCAGTTCCCTACCAGTAGCCAGAGAGGCAGGAGTTCCTTTAGCCATGATATGAGAAGCAGTGAGAACCACAGGTACTGTCTAAGCCAGTTAATAGAAGGCAGCTCTAAGATGCTGAAGCAATATGGTTATAGCCAGGTGGCTTATAGTTATGTTGTAGCCTAGGGCCCTGTGTTTTGTTCTGTTATTACACCGGTGGTTTGGGTGAGGCTATTGGGGGTTGAAGGAGGTCTCATCAGGGACTCACAGTGCAGTGTGAGGACCCTGATGCTAGTGAGGGTGTAGCTTATAGAGTGCTTAGACCCCAGCCCCAGAGAGGGAGCATTTGAGAAGCCCCGGTGTGGGTGTAACAGGCCCCTGGTGGGGCACTTTTGAGAAGCACTAGTGTGGACATAGTGAGCCCCAGAAAGGGGAGCACATAATTGAAGGAGCCCACGTTGGGTACAGAGAGCCCCAGAAAGCAGGTGGCATTTTGAGAAGCTCAAGTGTGGGCGTAGAGAGCCCTAGAAAGGGGGCGTTAATGAGAAGCCCAGTGCGGTGTGGCAAGCCCCAGGAGTGGGCACAGAAGGGGGCTACAGTATACGTAGAAAGAAGGAGATTGAGACACAGACCAATGTCAATTCCATCTGAGAGGCTTGGGGCTTGGTATCAGGGTGGTTGGAGCCATGCATAGCCCATAAGACTAGGGTGCCCCAAAGCACCCATTTGTGCAGGACAAGACCCAAGAGGGGTCTAGGAGTCTACAGGACCAGAAGGTACAACTAACTGTGTCCAAGGAGACATGAGGCAGCCTCCCGACTGATTCAAAGATGTGGCGGGCGAGATATAGAGGGTGCCCTTGGGCCAACTTGACAAGGAGAGGGGGCCTCAAGGAGATCATGGCCCTCCTGCAGGACCCCTCTGTGACAATCTTAATGGGAGTTTCAGCATTTCATGGAGAATACTGGGAGATAGTCAGCCTCCTTAAACTTCCCTGGACACAGTGGAAGTCACCAACTACTGCCCTATTTCTTGGGTAGAGGCTGTTCCTACCATCCCAGGTGGGAAAATGCAGAAATATAAGCTTTACTCTTCTATGTTAAGGTGTCATATACTTGTGAGAGAACAAGGACAGAAAACTGTCTGTACTTCCCCACAGGCACAGACTACAGGCAAGAAGAAAAACTGGTATCTCCAATATACTATATAACCTTGTATATTGTATATTCTGTCTTAGAACTTGGTTCTAAATGAGTTATAGAATCACAGACTCATAGAATAACAGAAAAATAAGGCTAGGAGGGACCTCAGGAGGTCATCTAGCCCAACCCCTGCTCAGAGCAGGACCATTCCCAGCTAGATCACTCCAGCTAAGGCTTAGACTGGTCTAGTCTTAAAACCCTCCAAGAATGTAGAAACCAAAACCTTTCTGGTAACCTATTCCTATGCTTTACTACCCTCCTGGTGAGAGTTTTGTCTAATATATAACCTACATTTCCCTTGGTGCAACTTAAAACCATTGTTCCTTATTCTATTATCTGACACCTGGCAATCTTCAAAAAATGTCTTGAAGCCCATCTTGTTGGAGTCATTTAATCCCAGCAGTCTTTCCTGCCTGAGTGCATGGAGGCTAGACCCAGTGATCTGTATGGTCCCTTCCAGCCCATAACAACTATGAAACTTTGAAGTTACTGAGAACAGTCTAGTTCCATCCCCTTTGGAACCCCACTTCAGGCAGTTGAAGGCTGCTATTAAATCCCCTCTCAGTCTTCTCTTCTGCAGATTAAGTAAACCCAGTTCCCTCAGCCCACCTCAGAAAGCATGTTCCCCAGCCTTCTAACCATTTTTGTTGTCATCCACAGTATTGTCTTCAATTTATCTACATCCTTTCTGCTGTGGGGGGCCCAAAACTGGACATAATACTCCAGATGTGGCCTCACCATGGATGAATAGAGGGGAAGAATCACTTCCCTCAACCTGTTGGCAACACTCCTACTAATGCAGCCCAGTAAGCTGTTAGATTTCTTTTGCAACTGTTGCCTCATATTCATCTTATTGTTTACTGTAACCCTCAGGTCCTTTCCTGCAGAGCTGCAGCTCAGCCAGTCAGCCCGCAGCCTGTACCAATGCATGAGGATGTTCTATCCTAAGTGCAGGACTTTGCACTTGTCCTTATTGAACCTCATGAGAGTTTTTTTGTTTTTGTTTTTTTGGTTTTTTTAATTTGGTCCAATCCTCCAATTTGTTGAGGTATCTGAACGCTAGCCCTGCTCTCCATTATATTTACTACTCCACCCAGTTTGGTGTCATCCATAAACTTGCTGAGGGTACACTCCATCCCATCTTCCAGATCGTTTATGAAGATATTGAACACTACCAGCCCCTTATAAACTTACTTAGTCCAACATCCTGGTCAAGACAGGATTATCTGTGCCTCAAACATCCCAGCCAAATATTTGTTTAAATTTATAATGATGGAGATTCCATGGTTTCTCTGGCATCTATTCTAATGTTTGATCACCCTCATATTCAGAAGTGATTCAGATAATCTCCAATCTAAATTTCCCCCCGCTGGAACTTGAGGCCATTTTGTATAACTTTGTCCCCTACAGCCACAGAAAAAGTCCATCTCCAAACTCTTTATAATCACCACACTCAGTTTTCTCTTCTCCAGATTAAATAACCTGGAGCACCTTCTTTTAGCTTTTCCCCATAAGGTGCATCCAGAGAAGTGTGGTCATGTGGTGCTGCAAACCTATTTGACTACTGTTCTCCACATGTCAAGGGCATGCTGCCCAAGCATGTACTGATTCATTTTTTTTTCCTCTTTTTTTTTTTTTACCCCCTGGGTGTTCAAATTTACTTCTCTAACTTTCCAAGACAGTAGTTCACTTCAATAGGAGTGTCACTGCTAGCTTTCAGGATTAGTAGTGAACTTTTCAAACTACCTGTTCAAGCTGTGCTATGGTACCACCAAGAATTCAAGACTTTTACTTCAGGAAGTCTTTCATATAGACCTGTAACTAGGTCTGAAAGCCATGTCCAAACAAATTATTAGAAGATCCTAACATAATAATGATAAGTCTCTGTAGATCTGCTACATATTTAAGGATTAAAACAATTTTTTGCTTTTCTTCTTATTGAAATATCACTCTGGTCGTGTAATATTAACAAGCCAATCATGAATGGTAAGCCATTACCTTGATGAAAAGATTTATTTCAGCTTTTCACAAGAATGCAACTGAGAGGAATTCATCAGGTGAACAGCAGTACTGTGCATATATACTCATGTGAATAGGTTCAAAGTCATGTGTCACAGATTCAATCCGCATAACCTGACAGGTATTGAAAGAAGTTAATTAATCACCTCCAGCATCTGTTAAAGCAAAATATAATTTCTTTAGTCTTTCAGCAGGGAGGTTCTGCTTCCTGCAGTCCTTCATATAATGCAGTGTTCATAGTCATTAACATGACAATCGTTGACAACTATCCAGGAAACAAAGCAGCGAACTTGCTTTTGGGCTAGAGGCATGATCTAAAACTCCTCAGTCAATGAAAAGCTCCTGTTGACTTCAGTAGACAGAGGATCAAGCTCAACATGTGACTACCTATGTGTGGCTTTGCAGAAAAGGAAGTATAGAAACTACACTCAGAAGTCAGTGCTTACAGATTGCATATCACTAATTGGATTGCTCATTTGCCAGCATTCTGTGTCCCTCAGTGATGCTAGTTGGTGACCAATCAATCACCTGTGCCCTGGCTAGAACGCAGAGACCAGCGATGGAGAAATTAATACTGCTTTTATTTTATGTATGATTGAAGTGCCACTGTTCAGAACATTTTCCATCCCTAAACCATTGATGTATGCAGAATGTGTCAGGCCTTGATGTTATTAAGAATTTGTCTTACTGAAGAGTACATGAAAGATATTTAACACTTGTTCTCTGTTGCATTTTTAATGAGCAGACAAGTGATTCTGAAGGGCTGGATGACCCCCACCACCTCTTTCCAAACATGGCATATGGTACTTTTCCATGCTCGATATCTTCCCATTTAAAAAAAAAGATGTCAGCACTGGCAAACTTAAGATGGACCTTTCCTAATCATCCTTGGGGACCACTTATTTCATACTTATCAGGAAAACTTCACAAGGTGGTTGAAAGGGGCAATGGCAAACCTGGCAATAATTATCTATTATGTGTGTGTTAATTAAATATATGACTATAATTTAATGGTGTATACTCTTCTTAAATATCCAATGCTTTGTGTACATTAATTTTAACCACACCATGCATATGCCTATAAATTAAAATAATATTGAAATTTATTTCTCCTTGTTATTTCTGAGTTTTTTAAATTCAGACTTATTTTTTTCACTTTATATTTTTGAGTTATCATATTTGGTGTGGATCTGTTTCTACTTCCAAAAAATAAAGTACATCTTGCATGGAGTTTTTGTTGTTGTTATTGTTGCTTTTCAATGGATTCTAATTCTGAGAGCACCACAAATTGTGTCATCAAAGCACATTCTTGTTGGCACTGGATGTATGAACCAGTCCTGATACTTTGTTCTAGGTGAACATAGACTTTTGAATGAGACTGACCACGACCTCCATGCATTCAATAATAGGCAAATGATACATAGTCATAGCAGATAACAATAAGACTAATGCAAGCAAAGCATGCAAAATGACTACACAATTTTACTTATTTACCAGTTCTACCATTTCACAGGGAGATGGTATGTCTTGCTGGTATGCAAGCACCACCTTGTGGTTCTTGCTTGAATCGGGACATCAACAGCTTTGAAGGTTTTGGGTTGATGCCCCACTCCCCCAACAGGGCTAGTAAGATGGGCTGGTGGTGCACCCTTCACAATCATGTGTGCTACTCTTCATGCCTCCTCATCAGCCAACACTTTGCCTCCAGGACCACTGGCTCCAACTGAGGTGCCAGCATTTTTAGTTGTTGTTGTTGTTGGCATTGATTTCACAAACAATCCCAGATACTGTGGTTTCCATAAAATCCATGACATCACAAATTAAGCAGGTCCTTAACTGTGATCCTATAATCACTTAAATGGTACAATCAACAGACTGAAATAGATACTATTGTGTATCTATTCCCTTCTGTACATTTGTCATGTTGCCGGGAACAGACTGTGGTGTTATCCTGTACTCATTGTTCCATTTGACTTTGCATATGTAATGCACTTTTCAGCATGCTAATATTTCCTTCTGTGTATGTGTTGATATTCAAATCTCACTTGTCAGAGAGCAATTAATCAATGTAGTAAATTGCATATTTACACACAAAAAAATCTCCTCAAAATACTAATAATCCAAAGACAATAAAATATGGCCCCAGAAAAGTCAATGGGAAATTTGCCATTCACTTGAAAGAGAACTAGGATTTCAGGCCATAAGCTGACCACTATATACAAATCATTCTGTACTTTTTCACTCTGGTATTTCCTTCTTTAGGAAGCTGCTTCTCCAGTTCACATTGATAATCCCTTTAAATCAGCCTTCTCTAGTATAAAATACCACTCTTACTGTAAAAGAAACCCACCACTCTCAATTGTACAAGCTTAAAAATTGCATTCTGTTAAGGTGTTTAAGTAAAAACGTTATTGTCCACATATTCAAATAAACCAAACATAATTGAGATGATAGCAAAAAGTGAATTTATTTTTGTTCTTTTTACTTAATGGTATTTTTGAAAGAAAAAAAAGTGTTGGGGAAAAAAAATTGAAAAGGAGTGGAACACTTCACAATATAGCCAAGTTGGGGCTCTTGCCTAGCATCCTAAAATGCAGATTGCATTTTTATTAATGTTATTATATTGGCAATATAAACTGAAAAAACTATGCATAAAGTATCATTTCAATTATTTCAATTCTGATTTGTAGTAATAATAGAATAAGAAAAGTAGGGCTAGAAGAAACCTTCAGAAATTATATAGTTTAACCCCCTGCCTGAGGCAGGATCATTCCTATCAAAACCATCCTTTAGAAATCCATAACCTAGCCTCTTATTAAAACTACCATCAACCCTGACAACACAAGATAGAACACCCTAACTTGCCACAGGTAAAGCAGGGGAACCACAGTATTCAAAGTCTTCCTTGTCCAAAACTTGTTAATATATGCTCAAATGACTCATAGATTTACAGATGGTAGGGTGGGAAGGCACTACAGTAGGCCATTGAGCCTGACCCCCTGCCCTGGGCAGGAAAGAGTGCTGGGATCAGATGACCCCAGCTAGGTGCTTGTCCAGTCTCCTCTTGAAGACCCCCCAGGGTAGGGGAAATCACCACCTCCCTTAGAAGCCCATTCCAGATTCTGGCAACCCTTACTCTGAATAAGTTCTTTCCAATGTCCAACCTAAATCTATTCTCCATCAATTTGTGGTCATTGTTCCTAGTTACTCCAGGGGGCATCCTAGTAAACAGAGCATCTCCTATTCCCTGCTGCCCTCCCCTGATGAATTTATAGGCAGCCATAAGATCATCTCTCAGCCTTCTCTTGTGAAAGCTAAAGGTATCTAGGTCCCTCAGTGTCTCCTCACAGGTCCTTGCCTTCAGGCCTCTGACCATGCAAGTGGCCCTCCTCTGAACCCTCTCAAGATTCCCTGCATCCCTTTTGAAGTTCAACACCCAAAACTGGATGTAGTACTCCAACTGCAGCCTGACCAGTACCATATAGAGGGGAAGCATCTCCCTGGACCTGTTTGTTATACATCTGCTAATCCCAAATTGAAGGTGACACCTCCTGCTACAGAGGAAAGCAAACACTCCTGAAGTCCACATCACTCTGACTATGGGGTAAAATTCTTTCCTGACCCCAATTATCACAATTGGTCTGACACCAAGTGGAGGAGGAAAGTCCTTCAGCCAGGAAACAACACACTTTAGCCAAGAATTTTTGGATTTAAGTCTCAGCAGAAGCAGTAGCACACCTCAGTCAACCCCACAGACTTGGCTGCAAGCAACATGTGATGTCCCTGAGGAAGACTCAATAAAAACACCTTGAAACATAGCAGAAATGGTGGAGGGGAAAATATCCGTAGTAAACATATGCATAACTACACCTAGATCATCCCCGACCAGTGCTAGTCCAAACTCTTCCTGAACACCTCCAATGATCAAGAATCTACAACTTACTTTTCTAAGTTTATTCCAGCCTCACTATTCTTGCTAATATCAAATCTAAACCTACTTTGTTGTGACTTGGAAACTGTCGGTCTGTGTCCTACTCTCTGCAGCAAGATAGAAGAAGTGTTATCCCTCTTTTTATGGCAGCTCTTCAGGTATTTGAAGACTGTTATCATGGTCTCTCTTAAGCATATTTTCCACAAGCTGAACACGCCTAGATCCTTCAACCTGCCTTAGCCTCAGGTGATCTGTCTTCCAAGCACTTTATTATCTTTGTCACCCACTCTGGACCCTCTCTAATTTCTCCATGTCCTTTTTAAAATGTGGAGCCCAGAACTGCACACAATACTCTAGATGAAACCTAACTAGAGCTTAGTAAAGAGGCACTCTCACATCCTTTGTCTTGCTGCTAATGCTTCTATTGATGCCATAAAAAGTCCCCTGCTCCCAAAAAAACCCTAAACCTTGGTTCCAAGATGGAGGATTCTGAGATAAGAACTGACAGAATGACTGAGGATTTGGCTTGTCCGATGACAGGAAAATGCTAGATATTTTTCTAGCTAAAAAATTACAGTGGTAAAGACTCAGGATTTTGTTATGAATTTTCAAGCTTTGGGGGATGCCATGATGAATCAGGTTCAGGGAGTTTGGGATACACTTTCTGCACCAGGGATATTGGGCTATGGAAATGGTCTTTATTGTTGCAGAGTGGAGAGATTTTTGCATTACAATTCCCCAAACCTTCATGGCTAACATAGTAGGTAGTATATTTATTTTACTGTTAGCATTTCTTATACTGTAAATGTATTTTTCTTCTTTCCTTTCTTTTCCTCTTCCATCTCATGAACTTTTCAAGAGTATCTTGCACTTTATAGCTCTAAATATTAAGGTGAGTATTGCTATTGCAAACTATGGCAGTATCCAATTAAATGTTGTAAATTTGATTTAAGAAAACTGGCACATTTCCTATAAATGTATATATAAAGATGTATATATAAAAGATGCCTTTTCTTAAAAAAACAAACAAATGAAAAAACAGGATTGATATTGCTCTGCTCACAGAAACTCAAATGTAAGTATAGCAATCTAAAAAATTAGAGCATGGTTGGGTGGGATTAGCAATCTCTGGTGTGTTTCACACAAAGTCACATGGAGCATCTATTTTAGTGCAAACGTTAAAATTGTAGATTCCATTTTCACTTAGGGATATTATCTCTGGTCCCAATACAGACACTCCAACATTTTATTTTGTATTTGTTTATTTACTTTAAGATATTTGAATTTGGGGATACCCTTATATTTGTGGGTATAGACCAAAATAAATGTTTGGTTTTCATTACTGACAGGTCTCGTGCCCCACTATCCATTAAATCTACTTTTAGGAAAGTTATTAAAAGTTATATGACAGACCTGGGATTAGTAGATGTTTAGTGAATAGTGAATACAGCAATGACAGACAGGGGTGGATCCCGAAGCAGAGGGTGCATAATGCATTTGCCCCCCTCTTTTCTTTCTCGATTTGTTTATTAATTTCATAGCTGTTTCAGACATACCAGGGTGGAATATCAACTCTTCTTCCAAGATATATCATCTACAAATAATTATGAGAGATTGAACACCTCCCTTTTGGACTGAATACAAGCTTGACGCATTAATTCTGAAGGAGTTCAAACATTTTATGGAGTTTGACCAACATATTGTTCCTCTGCTTCAATATTATGGCAAAATACTGACATCTACTTATGAAGGCATGTACTATCATGTTATCATGGTTTTTTTTGCAAAAAAAAAAGAAAAACAGGATGTAGAAATAGATACTATAATAAGAAAAATTAAGTCTTTAGATGAGGATTATGTCACAAATCCTTTGCCTGATAAACTACACATTCTTACTAGTATGAGATATGAGTTAAATAAATTGCTATCCCAGAAGGCAGAGTATGCTTTATATAGATTACACAAAGATTATTGGGAATCAAGGAAATGTGCTAAACATAAACTGAAGAATAGATTAAAAAGTAAATCAAACCATACTACAATATCAGCTAAAAGAGACTTTGGAGAATATGCATATAACACAGAGACCAATCAACTAACAGTTCAATCAATTCTACTTTAATTTGTATACTGAAAATCTGAATATTACTAGTGAGGAAATAGATCCATTCCTGAACTTTATACCCATACAACAAATTTCAGAGTTGGAGAAGGAAATTTTGAAGTCTTCTTTGTCATTGGATGAAATAACTATAACCTTACAGGACATGAAGAATAATAAATATGTGGGCAGTGAAAAATTTCCTGTGGAATTTTACATCAAGTTAAAAGATATAGTGGGCATGTCTACACATGAATTTAAACATGCCAAATCTTAATGTGCCTTAGCCTAAGGTTCATTAAGGCAATATAGACATGCATCTACATGTGCATGCCTTAAGGCACCTTAATATGGCTTGCTGGGTAAACACATTTGCAGCCTTGTCTGGGCAACACCCTGGGCAGCTCCCTACATGCGCAGCCACATCAGGGTCTAGAGGCAGTGTGTGGGTGCTGCATTGGGAAAGTGGCTAGTGGCTGGCTGGGAAGTGCAGAAAAAGGGGTGCACCCAGGGCCCATGAGGTCTGTCAGGGGCATGTGTAGAGCTGGGGCTGCTGGACCACAGCCAGAGACGGATCAGCTGCAAGTGGGCAGAGGGCACACCTGAGACCCCAGACTGTGTCTAGTGATTCAAGGCAGCTGTACCTAGTGCTAGACCTGGCTGCAGGATACTGAGCCACCCACTGATGCCGCAAAGCCCATGGCAGCACAGCCAGACAGGACAGTCCAGTTCCAGCTGAAGGGGTGGGAGCCCTTGTATGTGATGGGCCTGAGCCTGGCCCTGGTTTTAACCCACTCCCCAGCATCAGTCAAGAGTAGGCCAGAGCTAAGCCTGTGGGGCCCCATGTTGCTACTAGCCACTACCAAAAAGAAGCAGTGGCAAGTACTGTTCTCCAAAACACTGATGCTGGTGCAGGAGTGACAGTTCTGGTAGCAGCAGGACCCATCTATGTGCCAACTGACTTGGGACTTAGTCCTGATGCCGAAACCACTGCTCTAGCTCCAGCATCTGTGCCTTGGAGAACAGCAACTGCTTCTGTTTCTTCTTGACTGTGCCTAGCAGCAGTGCGGGGCCCTGTGGGCTTAGCTCCAGCCTACTCAGTTGACGAAGACAGCATTAAGTTACCTGAAATCATCTATACATCCCTTAAGGCACCTTAGCTATTTGTATCTAAATTTGATAACTGCTTTATACCTGCTTTATGCAAGTATCAAATTTAGGCATGGTTAGCCTTAAATCACCACTTTTAGGATGCATTAAGGATGCATACATATAGACCCATGCCCTTAATTTGCCTTAAAAATAGTGATTTTAGGCTAATTGAACCTAAAATATGCATATGTAGACATGCCCACTGTCACTTAATTATTAAATGTATATAATTCTTGTATTATTACAAAAATTATACTACTACCACTTTACATGAAGCTATTATTTATGCAATTCCTAAACCACACAAGGAGTCTATGAATTGTCTTAACTAGAGTCCAATTTCTTTAATTAATTTAGATATCAAAATTTTAGCCCAAACTATCACACATCTATGAATCTATGAGATTAGAAAAGGTCCTCCCAAAGTTAATTCACAAAAAAGTAGGATTTATCAAAAAAGGCATGGTTCTGATAATGTATTTAGTAGTATGGATATAGTATTAATATAGTAGGAGCGGTATAATATTCCAAAGTCCCTAGACTTTTCTAGCACTTGATAAGAAGGTCTTTGATAGCATTTCTTGGAGGTACCTTTTTATGTATTATAAAAGATGAGCAAGGGGATATAGCTGTTTTATACAAATCCCATGTCAAGATTTGTGACAAATAATATACTATATGATCCATTTCCCTTTCAAAGGGGGACTCAGAAGTTGCCCATTATCCTCCACTTTTATTTGTTTTATCATTGAAACCATTGGCTACAGCTATAAGAAATGAGGCTGATATAAAAGGCATTGAAGTGTGAGATAGTGGTTGTGTCTAGATATGCAATTAATGTGCTTTACGTTATTGCATAGTTCCTAACGGAGCATTAACATGTGGCTGGGAGCATGTTTACACAAGGTTCTGCTGCAACAGGACTCTCAGGTAGCTGACCCGCAAGTGGTACAGCTTCCACCTACCCCCTGCTCTCTACACCTACCCCCTGCAATTTGCTCCCAGTCAGCTTTCTACACATGCTGTATTTTGCAGTACCTACTACTCAGTTAATCTATTATTTGTATTTCTTGGTACTAGGAAATTGTACATCAGCCTAATTTACTGCAGTGTAAATGCTGCGTGTGTAGACCCAGACACTTTACTGCAAAGTAGATTAGTCTGCATCATAAAGCATCTCATATAAATTCATCCAGTGAGCACTAGATCCTGTTGCATGCAGATGATGCACTACTATCTTTACCACAGATTGAAAGATCAGTTCCTTTACTTTTATTATTAACCAACAGTTTCAGCAATCTATTTCGTTACAAGATCCGTTGAACTAAATCTGAGTTAGTTGGATTAAATAAGTATACTACAAAGGCTACACTTAGTAAATGACAGCTTCAATGTCAATCAGAACACATACTTTATTTGAATTCAAGAATATTAGTGTTGTTATCACCCAAAACTTTCAGAAATCTCAGTGTTATAGTACCCAATGTAAATACATGAAATAGTTTGGCAATATCCTTGAGAGGGCATGTTATTATTTTTAAAACATATGTCTTTCTTCACCTAATTTATTTATTAGATAACCTACCTATTGTAATTTTCCAAACCTATTTTGTTAAACTAAATGCTCAACAGGTTTTTGTACAAAGAGGATAAAAGGGCTTGTTTTCATTTAAAAAGATTCAACTGCCAATTGAAATGTGTATTTTCATTTTCCAAGTCTTTGACTATACCACAGTGATTTCTTAGTAAGTCAAGCTAGATAATGAATAACTCTTCTGGATAGGTGGAAATTGTACTGTCTCTTATATTCCCCTTCCATTACCTAGTGCCATAAGCTTTACTTATTACAGTCTTTCTAACTCTCTAATCTCTACAATTTTTGCAGTTCACCTAACTTGGAAAAAAATGGCAAACTTATTGATGTTTTAACCTTCATTACATTATATGGCCTCTATTTGGGGCAATTCCTTTCTGAAGTATGGTTCCTACAAACTGTTGTAGAAAAAGTATATGGATAAGGGTACTGTGCATGTAGAACAGCATCTAATATGAAATTGAATTATATCCTTTTCTGAATTATGTGATGGAATTTGACTTTCCAGAAACAGTTGAATGGCAATATATGCATTTGAATCAATTATTATAAAGCCAGTTTGGTGCTGAAACCATAAGTGTGGAAATACTCCAGACATTGTCATTTTTGCTTTGAAATTTGCTTCTCTTCCCCACCCTGTGCCATGACCAGGGTCCTGGTTTTCTCCATTAAAAAAAAAACAAAATCAATTTTTGCATAAAAAAGTAACCCCAAATCCATGATCAAAATGAAACCCCATTATATACATATATCTGAATCAGTAACATATTAGTGTAGTGTTGCAATCCAGGAAGCTAGTGCTATAGAGAAACAATGCTAATTAGCTTAAGTGCAGTGCTGTGCTAATATGAAGGAAGTATCAAAGGGAGCAATTTAGATTTTACACAAAATCCATTAATAATTTCAAATGACTCAGATGGCAATACAATTGTGCTCGTATAAATAATTAGACAGAGAGTCATAAATTACTTCATAAAGCAAATGATGTAGAATCAGGCCTACAGAGTACAGGTTTTGAGGAATCAATTATCCTGCTTCAACAGGACTAAGCTCAGAAAGGTGATCTAGCTAAACAAAAATCTTTGCATGAGACTGTTTCTTTAAAAATGGCCATATCATCTAAGCAAATGGCACTAGTAATGAACACTAGTTTTATAAATGACTGTAGTATTAATTATCCCAAATCCACTTCCTGAGGTGACAACCAATATGACTTGTGTTTTAAATAGATCCAAAGAGAGAATGGGGCTAAGTGAGTCTGATTTAATCATACCCATCTTTGAAAAGTAATAAAATTAAATTAAGTGTCCCCTTTTCCCCAATGTTTGCACACTGGGTCATCTGAATATTTCAGAATGGAAAGGAGTCAGGCAAAGGACATGGCTACATCATTTTTGGTTCACAGTTTGAAGAATAAAAGAAGTGAAAGGTTGTTATCTATCACCAGGGATCCGTAGTTTGCTCCATTCATGTTCTTCAGCAAAGTCAAAGGCCAAGCACTGAAAATACATTTTTTTCTAATTGAATTTTAAAACTATACAGCCTAATAAAGTCACTGAAGTGAATACAATCATATTATCCAATGCTTCTAGAAAGCTTTAACTCACTTCGCCTTACAGCTAAAGGAAAATGTGTGCTCTTTGCAGGAGTAATTAACATGGCTAAGTATGCATAATTATGGAGATTAAGTTCCAATTAAGGTTCATCTTCTGTAATAACCCTATCCAAAAATCTTTTTAAGGTTTTGGTGGCACTAATGAAGACCAAAGTAACTCAAAGTAGTGAGCATTCTTATGGTCATAAGCAAAATGATTTTAGATTTAGATGGTTTACATGCATTCTTGTGTTTTAGCAGCATTAAGTTTTAAAGTGCATGCTTCCTTTTGCTTCAGCACTTTTAATGATTTCCCACAGCAGCATCGCTAGCAGAAAGTGTTTTTACATAATACAGCTACATTCTGCTAGCCACTTTGAATGTGTCAAAGAAATCTTTTTCCCATTTAATAGAAGAAATTGAAGGATGTCTGCATTTTAGTCATTTGTATATTTACCAGTCCCACTATGCTGAAAATATTATTCTAAATCTTATCCCAACAAAACTGCTTCCTAACATTTTATATGCACTGCCATGATTAATTTGAAAATATTTAATGTGTGTTTTATTAATAAAGTAGGGTTATATTTCAAAAAGAAAAATCAGTGTAATTTACAATGCCTAATAACAGTTACTCTATAAAGATTATTCCAGGGCAGTAAGAATATTGTGAGTATGCAAATGCCACTACACACATTCTCATTCCCATATTAAATAAATATTTACTTCTCCCTATCTTTTTTGTTTGACAACAGCTGTGCTATATGAGTATATAATGTTTGAATTAAAAGTCTTAGGGAAGCTTACAGTACCTGATCAGACCTCCCAAAATGGTAAAGTTCCTTATCCAAGTACTGTAATACAGAAGGTCTGAATACACTGCCATTCTTGTAAGAGGCACAATTCATCTTTCTTTATATCAATTCTGAATGAGTCCAAGCCAGTATGAAACAATGGGTGCATCTACATGTGATACTAACACAATGTGATGAACTCTGATGCAATTCACACTGGAGTTTATTGCTCCCAGGCACAGCTTTTACATATGCACCCAGGACTGCAGCACATTGAGCTGTGGAGGCAGAGCCCTAGCTGGCAGGCAGCCTGGGGGTGGTCAGCTTGCCAGCCCAGAGATGCTCTGGCCCAGCTCAACCAGCTGTGTAGGGGCTGGCTAGGATATGAAGGTGCTACAGTGTGAGACTGCTCAGCAGGTAGCACCCGCACTGTGGCACCCTCGTCTACACGTGTGGAAGGTGAAAATAATTAGTGACTCCCACCAGGTTGTTAGCCTTAGCAAGATAATGGGTTAAAGTTATTATGATTGTTTTGTTATGACTAACTGTGTTTTATAAAGGGTTAAAGAAATGGCCTACATAGGATGATTTGACCTATATTAGATGATTAACAGGTTTCTAGAAAGGTCAATCAGGCTAGCGATCTGATTGGCGTAAGAACCTGTATAAAAAGGGACCCTGCCCTAGAAGTGGTGTGGGTCGGTGTGTCGTTTGGAGAGTGTAGGTTGTTGAGTGTTGTTGGTGATTGATCTGTATTCATGAAGTATCAGGATCAGAGGCCTCCTCTGAGCGTGTGGATATCAGTTAGGGTGGTGACACCCCTCTCTCAGAGGTCTCCTCAGCTGATACTGGGGATCACAGACTTTGAAGATTGCTGGCTTGCAGTACGCTGCCAACTGGCTGCAGCCGCCTCACTGATTTCACGACTTGTGTTACTGACTGTCTCATCCATTACCTCATCATCATCCGTGTACATAAGTTTGTAAGTAAAGTTTTCTACTTTTACCTTACTTCTGCCTTCGGAGTTCTCTGTGGAGTTCTCTGCTCCCGCAGCGCAGCGTCCCATCTACCCAGGACCCAGAGCACACCTGGGTTGGTGCTACCACCCGTACACCTCACCTGGTGTGCATCAGGCACGAGGACCTCCGCTGCCACCTGGAGCTCACCTCGGTGTCCACAACATGCATTTTGCCACATGTAACTCTTTTTCTGTAGGATAGTGTGTGTATCATAGAGTACTATCCTACAACAGAGTTAATTAATTTCCTGCAGGCTAATAGTACTGCACATGTAGATGGTGATGCTTTACTGCAGAGCTAATTAATCAGCTCTTCAGTAAAGCGTCTCATGTAGATGCATCCAATACAATTAAGAGCCAAGTGGATAAATATAGAATAGTGATCAGTGTAACTGGAAGTAATAGTTTGGCAGAAGTCTCTTAACCATACAGAAGGGAGATTAACATATGTTAACTGGAAATTTATTTTCAATGGTTTAATTGAAGCAGCATACATACACACACACATACAAACCACGACTCTGGAAAAAGTAGATACATTGTGACTGTGATATAACACTGTTTTGGTATGTATATAAGTATGACTCATGTAGCTTATGAGCTTTAAAGCTGGTTTTGTATGAATCAAAGAAAATTATAGTCCAACCAGATGAGAGTTTACTCTATAGCTAAAGAGAGTATAGGAAGCCCAAGACACAATCAAACTGCATAGCTAGCAGTTAAGACCTTCACCTACAGACTCCATGACTGATCATTTGGAATCTCATTAGCTATTGTCACCCAAACAGAACCTTTCATTGAGATAGATCACTAATAGTCCATGAACCACAATTAATAAATGATTTTGTCACACATGAGTTAGACTTCCACAGATTATTATTTATAGTTTAATTATTCATACATTAGCCATCTGATATTTTACGGACACTATTTGTTTGCAGGACATCCTGGAATGAAACAGTTTGTTCCTTATGCTGATTCTGTTCATATGAAGAGTGATTAACATCACATAATTTTTTTCCATGCCATATGAAAGGGTATAAGAGGCTCAATTACAAAAAGATGTTAAAAAGAAAATAATAGTGACCCCTGTAATATCAAGCTATGCCCCTTGGATTCTTTCCAAAACAACCTGTGCATTCCAAACAAGCCTTACATCTCTCCTCCAAACCAAGTCTGTGTTTATCCAACACTGTGTACTCAGATTTATGAATTTAAGCATGCTATATAATGTGATGTCCCAAATCTGGATGTTTGGAGCTGCATGAAGCTAGATATAGGAGTGTGAGAGTGTCTAATTGTCCCTCCTGTCCCACCCCAAAATTTTCAGACCCATAGGGAGCTCTAGCAGCTGTATGATGTAGCGTTGAGGACCGGGTCTAGTTCTGTGTTACATGGGATGGGGTGAGGGTACAGTACCCTTAGTCTTTCTCATTCTTTCCATAAGAAAGTATCCCATCCACAAATAGGGTCCAATAACACCTGCCCATGATATCTGCATACTTACAGTAAATCACAGTTTAATAATGGCCTCTTGGGGTTTTTTTGTGGTTTTGTACTTCAGAGAAACAGGTTTATAGGTCAAAGAGTACTTTATTAATCCCAAAAAAGGAGAACAGTGAGAAAATCTTACTGTCTACATCCTGTCTGCATGCTGGAATCTTTAATTCTTAAATTTATATCTTGTTTTAAATATATGGGTAATAGTGGGCCAGCTAGTATTTCCCAGGCCATTTTTCTGGAGGAGAATTTAAATGTTTTATAACCATCCAAATACAAATTTATTTGGAAGAAGAGTGGCTTCTAAATTATGCTTCTAAGGGCATCTGCTGGAACTTTAGGCTCTAATTTTTATCCAATAATTTAGAGTTCTTACTTGAGCTTAAGTGTTCATATTAAGCAGTCCTGTGTTACATGCTGATCACCAGAAGTGATTCTTTTCCATTCTGCACTAATGAAGTCTCACCTGGACTACGATGTCCAGATCTGCTCACCATATTTCAATAAAGATATATGTTTATTGGAAAAAAGAGCAAGAAAAATAATTAGAGATCTAGAAAAGGAATGTTAGAGACATACAAGGAAAGGGTAGAAGAACTGAAATTATTTAGTCTAGGACAAAGATGGTTTGGTAACAGTTTTCAAATACATACAGGGTTATTACTAAGAGGATAGTGATCAACTACTTTTTTTGTGTCCATAGAGGAGGACAAATAAAAGTTTTAAATTGTATAAGAAACATATAGGTTGGAAGAAGGTTCTATTAAGTTGGGTAAGAATTGGACTATATTGCATGGAAAGATTGTGTGAAGCAAAGATTCCTTATCATGATGTAGGTACTAACTTTATCCCTACTACATAGGTGCTCCAGTAAAAGATACCACTCTCATCTCCTTGCTTCACACATAGTTACCATCATGGTAATAATCATAATAACCATCATGATTACAATATCACTCTTACATTATGGAAAGATTCATAGATGTTTGGGTTGGAAGGGACTTTAGCAGATCATCGAGTCCAACCTTCTCCCCAGGCAGGAAAGAGAACTGGGGCCAGACAACTCCAGCCAGGTGCATGCCTAGTCTCCTCTTGGAGACCCCCAAGGTAGGGGAGATCACCACCTCCCTTAGAAGCCCAGTCCAGATTCTGGCAACCCTTACTGTAAAGAAGTTCTTCCTGATGTCTAACCTAAATCTGCTCTCTGTCAGTTTGTGGCTGTTGTTCCTAGTTACTCAAAAGGGTTTTCTGGTGAGCAGAGCATCTCCTATTCCTTGCTGCCCCCAACTCTCCCCCCCCCCCAATGAATTTGTAGGTGGCCACAAGATCACCTTTCAGGCTTCTTTTATGGAGACTGAAGAGATCCAGGGCCCTCAGTCTCTCCTTGTAGGGTTTTGCCTGCAAGCCCCTAAGCATACAAGTGGTCCTCCTCTGGACCCTGTTGGTTGTGCAGTCTGCACCATTAGAAGTTTTTAAAAGCAGGTTAGACAAACACTTGAATAGGGTTCAGATACGGATGATCTTGCCTTGAGCAGGAGGTTAGAATAGATAACCTCCTTAAGTTCCTTTCAGCATTAATTCTCTATGAATGTATGACTCACATTAGAATTGTAAATAGTGAAACCCTAAATCTTGCAAAGAGATGTATTGGTTTTAAAACAAAGCCATCCAAAATCAAACAATGTGTTAAGGCTGTATCTAGGATTGGTCAGGAACCAGGATTTCTCTCCCATGGGAAATTTCTAGTTTTAAAAATTGCTTCATTCTCAATTGGAATGAAAAACTGAAATATTAGCTTCCTGTCTGATTTGAGAAAAAAAATGTTTTAAGTAAATCAACCTATACACTTTATTTTGAATACATTTTGTTTAATTTTTTTCTGTTGGCTGCATTTATCTTTTTCCTCAGACCTAAAGAAAAACTCATTTAATAAAAAAAACTTGTCTAAGTCTATCTTAGCCTTCCAGTTGGTCCAGTAAAAGGTATTATCCACAGAAGTATTTTCCTCTCTCATATTTTTGGACCATCTAAGCTACAACATCACTCTAATATTTATAAAATTCTTTAATCTTTACTTATTTTTCAGAATTAATTTTCAAATAGAACTAGAGTGTACTGTTTGGGCATCTAATCCAACTGATTTACTATTCCTAAACCATACCATATAGACAACTATCAAGCCTCTTATTCCAAACCTCCAGCAAAGTAGATTCCACAACATCTTTAGGCAATATCATTCATTTTTGCTAAATATAAAGGACAGTAGCACTGTTTACTACAGCTGTCTACAGACAGTAGGATATAATAAGATATTTCTGTCTTATGTATGAGAGCCTTTCAAATGTGTACTACTATTATAACCAATGCCTCACTTGTAAATCTTTTTTTCCAACAAAACATATCTTGTTCTTTTAATCATTCTTCATGGTGAGAAGAAGAGAGGAGTCTCACACCATATATTGATACATTCTTAGGAGATGCAGTGACTTTGACAAAATAACATTTTTTTTCTAATTAAAAGCATTCAAACAAAATCTATTTAACCCATTTTAGTTGTAGTAATAGGTTTTCTTTATAAAATATATATCAGGTAAAATACATTATATATTTGGTTACGATTATAGAAACGTGAATGTATTTATATAAAGAAAGGTACCAGAAGCAACAAACACAACTGGATAGATTTAAGGAAGGTAATGGAGACAATAATTGAATTTACTTAATTTAGTGCAATGAAGATCTGAACTATAACACCACAATAGGGAAATGTGTCTTTTCCTGTAGGGAAAAGTATACATAATTTATTTAATTCTAACATAATAACTAATTTATGATGCACTATTACAATTAAGAAAAGAGATACTTCTTGTTTCACTCACTGCTAATTTTCAGGTTGAAAAAGGAATCTTTTTTTTTCTTCCTCGTTTCCTTATTGTTGTCTCTTGGTGGCACTTCAGGACACATCTCTTTTATGAAATCTTTAGCAAGAGATTACAACTTGTCCCTAACCCCTGAAAACTGATCACTCAAAAGGGGTCCCAGGTGGAATGTTGATGTGCATCCTGAGTGCAACCCAGCCTTTGTATGTTCAGCAGATGGTTATGTCTGTGTGCAGTGAATTATGAAATCTCCACTGTGGGCTCTTTTTTTACTGTTTCCTCACTAGAGAACAGATCAAGCCAAATCAGATGTGCTAGTCAGTCATTCTAGCCACTTACTGGAATAGGATAACGGTTATGGATGGGCTGAGATCAACTGTCCTTCAAAGAGGTTTACCATTTAACATTACCCCTGAACAAATATGCTTGAACTGCTATTAGCGGTATCTTATTTTACCCATGGTTTAAATTCTTTATTGATTATTTTTATATTAGCATGCATGTGATCTGAATGATTTTCTAATATAGGCTGGGTGATTGTACTATTAGAATTAAGCAGCCATCTTTTAATGTGCAACTAATGAAACTAACATATGTAGTAGTGATCAGTTAAACAAAAGGTCCATTGGCTAACTATTGCTTAACACAATTAAATTATCAACAACAAAAAAACAACCCTCTCTCTTTCAATGAAATTCAGCTGATGGTAGAAAATGACTATTTACTCCATTTTTCCTCACATAAGAGATACTATGTGAAACAGGCTATGTATTGACTCTCTCTTTACCTGCCTAATGTAGTAGCAGTCCTCTGTAATAGGATTTCACTATAATGGGTTTTCACACCTTCAAATGCTCACTACTTTGGCTTCTTTGAAATTTTCATCAGTCCCTAATTTTATGACCTGAAGGTAGATACACAGGGGCAGAGCAAGAGCCTCTATGAAAGCCAAAGATAATGCTCCTTGAAAAGTTAATAACATCAACTGCTTAGCATCTATTAAATAGTAATATACATCTTCATATACCTATATCAAAATAGAAACCCATTTTGGTTTTGTGAACTACATTTTGACTGTATAAATGTTTTGTTGCTGTATTATCTTGAACCTCAGTACTGGATTATGATGCAGATCAGGGAATATTCCTGAATGGATAATGACAAAAAACAAATCAGAAACCATTAATCTGGATGATCTTTCAAGAAGCATTCCCAGCCAGTATGTCTCAGTTTCTTAATCTTGTAACCCACTTTCTTTCTGATCTAGTTCTGTCTACATGCCTTTGCTCTAGAATAGTATCATCATAACAGTTTTCATGTTGCTCCTATGATCTACTTCTAAGCAAAACTAAGTTGCCCTTCTAAAGCCTTGCATTAAAGCCGCCTGGGTCTTTTAGCTTGCAGGGCTGTACACTGAGAGCAGCCTGGTGTCCCAGTACAGACCTACTTGAAGCCATGAGAATGTTCAGCAGATCAGGCAACAGCCTAATATTCCCTCTCATATGACTTTGACATCTCTGAGTCCTGCAGCTAACCACTGAGAACCACTGACTGCAGACTAGTAGAAGTAGCTTTATGAATCTGCACTGCTTGGCCCTGAATGGGAACATGAGCCCATTATGATGACTCCTGCTGTGTCATAGGATGGGAAATACAGCTTGAATAGAGATCCTTCTTTATGAGGTTACAATCTGTCCCATGTAGAAGGTGGGGGACAAGGGTGACCAGAAGCAGATGACAAGATGAAAGAAGAAAGGGTGGGGTGACAAGTTTGTTTGTTTAAAATTAGAAACAGTGTGTGAGTATGAAACACACATACTCACATGCACACATACATTTTAAAAAGCTTTTTAGGCCTTCCTCATATGCCCTGTAGCTTCCTAACTCTTAAACCTAAAGAGTCAACACATGCTTCATTCCCTCTTTAATGTTAGGATGTTCTCCCATTTTGTTATTTCAGTATACATGTTGAAATTGTGAAGTCCCAGGTCATTATATTTACTTCTCAGATGTCTTTTATGTTCCCTTTTTTTTCTTATTTATTTATATACATATAGCATTTTTCTTACTATTTTGGAATCCACTAAGGTGAAAAGACACAAATGATCTGTGTGCAAGTGGAATGCAATCAGGACCACAGGGAAAACCTTAAAGGATTATTTCTACTGCACTGTTTGTACTGGTATTTTAGTTGTGAACCAGGATCCCTTTGCGTGAGGAGTTCTGGGAAAGCAGAATAAGAAGTCAATCCCATCCCAAAAGGCATTCATTGTATCTATCTATCTATCTATCTATCTATCTATCTATCTATCTATTGACAATAGATATAAATGGATAGATAAGGAAATTTAGATGACAAAACAAATACACTACTAGCAAAACCATTGCCAAATTTTTCATAGTCTTCACAGGTTTTAAGGGAGATCTGAAGTTAAATATGGAGGTATTTTGATTAATGCTTACGTGGAGTTTCACCCAAGTGAAAGAGGCCACAAGAAACCAAGTGCAAAGGTAATTTATTTGAAAATATAATGACTGTGCAGTAGAGACTGGCATCACTTGTTAATTGGAAGCTAGAACAGCCTTTTGATCCTGAATAAGGTTTCCATAGATTGAGTGGAGATAAATGGTAAAGGGCTTTGAAGATAACTTAAAATAGCTCACATTTATTGTACTAGAAATGACAGAGCCAGCAAAGAGATGCACAGAGAAGAGTAAGATGATCAAAGTGATAGGTTAGAAAAATGATTTTGGCTGCAGCATTCCAGATAGATATTACCATGATGATTTTGCATTCTTCAAGGCCAAAGAGAAAGATGTTGCAGTAATCAATAGATAAGTGTAGTGAGGCCCTTACCCCATTACTAGAATGGGAAGGTGATCCAGAGTACCTAGCCCTTCTTCTCTTCTTCACCTCCTCCCTCCACCTTTGCCCTCTCTTACCATTTGTGTGTTTGCCTGTGTATCCTTTCCCTGGTTGAGGCCCCTTTCCCCCAATTTCCTTGTGATGTGGTTCTGATTCCATCCCTCACCCCCTTCCCTTCCCACTTTCTTACACTTCATATCTGTGTTTCCTCTGCCTCTGTCATGGTGGTGATGCCAAAGGCAAATGCACAAAACAGGGAAACCTGAAGGGAGATGACTGCTGTGTCCAGATGTAGGCAAACCCTGATAACCCAAGGGGTGGAAATAGAGGGGTCATATGACCCAGAAAACCCTTTATAAGCTCAAGCCTTCCCTTTACTGGAATGTGTTTGTTTTTCCATACCTCTGTCTATGTCCATGCCCATCCATGTCTATATATGAAGACATAAAGAGAGGTCCAAATCCAGAATGATACCTAGATCTTACTGACAGGTATGTTAGTAGTGTTGTTCCCAGTGATGGAGAAAGGAGGAGAGGTGAATTCAGAAGGAAGTCTAAGAACACTTGCATATTGAACTTGATCTGATGGGCTGATATCAGAGAGATATGCCAAGATTGTAGCTTGCACAGAAAGAGAGAGGTCTGGAACAGATCAGTAGATCCAAGGGGGATTTTTGTACGGAGACAGAAATTGAATCGGTATTTGATTACCCAGAAATAAGGGATAGAGGGAAAAAAAAGAAGTAGGACAGAGACCAATTGATTTTCCTTAGAAAGTTTTAAGGGTGGGATGAAGATATATGCACAGAAGTTATGCACTGAAGGAACAACTTGACAGATAGAAGAACGAAGAGACATCAGGGTCATGGCAGTACAGATATGATAATGTTTCAGATGCAGATAGTCAAATGAGCTGATCAAAGAGGTTATGCAATCTTTCTAGAGAGGGATCATTAGAAAACTTGGCAAGAGTAATTTCAGATATATACAAAGGATGGAACCTGGACTGTAGGTAAAATTGTATAATAGGATTGGAAAAGAACCTCAAATCAACTATAATGAACTTACAGAGGAATGGAAGATAATGTAATAAATGGAAAGGCAAAAGTTATTGTAAATACTTTGTGCATTGTTCAGGTAGAAAAGACTAATGTTTGCAATGTTGGGATCACTGGAGGAAGTGGTGGAGAAGAAAGGAAAGGAGAAGACAAGAAACATCTGTGTCTGTGTCAAGATAGTAGGAGACAGTTATGGGGTGAGAGGGGGGAGACAAGTCAATAGGAATGTGAATGCCACATCTTATTTTGCCATTTTCCCTTTGGAATAATTCAAGAATTTGTGCAGATAGAACTGTGGGCAGAGGAATTAAAGATTGAATCGAAGACAGTAAAAGTCATCTTGAATTGCAGGCATAGCTGTTAAGTGGGGAAAATAATATTCTTTAGCTAAGCAGATGCTAATACTCCATGAGGACAGAGTGCTTTTTACAGTGAAGGAACTCAGCCTGCTTTCAGGATTTTCATCAGAGACTTTCTGCATTATGAGCATGGGAGCAAAGGAAATATAGTTTAGGAATGACATATATATTGGGGTGGCAAAATGGACCTTGTGAAAAGGGAAGGGGACAAAAGAGTCAAGGGAGTGAAGCATGAAGTGAATCAATAACAATATCAATAGAAGAAATAGATGTGATTGCACAAAGGCTTGAAAGAAGAAATCAGACTGCAGTTTATCAAATTTAATAGAAGTTACAAGAAAGTAAACAACCTCCTGACTCTTAAAGAAGAGTAGTTTAGGAATAGAGCGATTAGCTATGGATCAGTGAAAACAAGGTCAAATGAATAGCTTTTATGGTGAGTGGTATTGTTGAACCATGGCTGTAGTTACAGTGAAGAGCATGGAGGTAAATAGTTGGATGGATTATCCTAAGGGAAGCTGAAGTAACCTGGGATAAGAATAGAAAGAAAATCCTGGAGTTAAGAGAATAAGGATAATGGGGAGAAGTCGGGTGTGTAGTATATGACAGCAATGTGGAAGGGGAGAGTTGAAGAGTTTGAGAAGTGGTGTTTAAAAGAGGAGAAAGGGTCAGATGGGAATATAGGAGATATTGAAGCTACTGGCAGGGGTAAGAGTGAAGCTGAGTACCAGGTAAAGAAGTGTGAGTGAAACAGAGTCCTCTATAAGAGAGGGTAACTATAGGGATTTGTGGAACAGAAAGATCCAATTCTTTGTGAGAGTCAGGAGCTGGAGAGAGTGAGATATCCAAGATGCCCTGGATGCTTGAGATCTTTCTGTAGATGGAGTAGAGGTTACAGAGACAAGAGGATAAAACAGAGGCAGTTTTCTGCCTCTAAGCAGAAATTAAAGCATCCCTCTGTGTCTGGCCTTGACCAAGCCATTTTTAAAGCATTTATGGTGCACAATTAAGTGGAAACCTGGTATTAATAATGGGTGATGTTAATTCTGCACACTTTAACAATTCATTCTTATTATATTGACACTATGGAAACGGATGCCGTGCAAAGCCATATATTAGACAATATTGCAGGATCCACTGTAATAAACAATTAAATCGTATTATAACTTGCTTGCAAGCATATTTCATAGTAGGTGGCAAATAGCATGAAAATCTACTTATAGATCAGGAATATTGGTAGCATCACTTTTTGCCCTCTTTCTTGTCAGAAAAATAGGAATCATATTGAGCTTTTAACATATAATAAGGCCTCAATCTGGTATTTACATCATCTGGTATTTTCTAAAATGATGGTACAACCGAAAGAAAAAAGTAAGAAAGTTAAAGGAGAAAAAACAAAGTTCTACCCAAAACCAAGTAATTGAAGCTCTTCCCACCAAAGATCCAACTCCAGCTAAATGAATCTCTATGAATTGAGTGCCAAAGTTCAGCAGTCCTGAATATGTTAGATTAAGTATGAATGTTCATTCTGCAACTGAGGACTTCTATTAATTAAATATATTTAAATATGATTCTATGCAGCATTGAAGAAGTAGACTATTCAACTTTTTTTGCACACAGCAGAAATTCAAACCTAAGAAACTCTGCCTCTATCAGAAGTTGTTGGCTTTTTTTTTACTAAAAACTCTTCTTTGCAGACTGAAATGGTGGGCCAATTCAATTTCCTCTACTTAGAGATAAGAAGCCGTTGCTGATGAAAAAGATCAGTCAAATCATATAGAGAAGTTGCAAAGGGGGGACCATAATGACTACAAAACTATTGAAGTGAGTTTGTCCTTTAAGGTTAAACTTTCTCTGACTAGTGGCTCAATCATTTTTCATACTCTTTATCAACACTAACAACTTCTTTTTTTTCAGTTTCTATCCAGTTTTATTATAATTTATTTTGAAGGCACCTGCAATCTTTATATGTTTATTACAGAGTTGTTCAAGTTGAACCAAATTATGTTTTTAAAGAGGAACAAAGAGGCACATATTTACCCTGCATTAATGCTTTGCACCAATGACAGTAAATGTAAGCAGCTCTGAAGCAATTTGCCTCTTACCTGAAGGGCAGCAATTGCTAAACCCCCATTAATAAAATTAGTCTGCCTTTGTTATGGCACACTGTCCTAAAACACTGTCTCCAGTTTTTAGCCATAAGCATATATCTCTTCTGATGAGGATTAAAAGTGGTAATTGGTGGCAGAAAAAGAGAGGAATTTCAAATACTTAAAATAAATTCTGTTTTGGAGTCTTGCCTGCAAACGGAACTAGAAAGTCTTTGCTCAGACGGTTCTGAATTGTTTAACAGAGTCTATAAGAAAATAATATTTAATATATCGGAGCCATCTTCTTTAAAAGCAACAAGATTTCAGCGCAATAGGTTTTGGAACTAGTAGTGTAACTTGGGAAGGGCAGGTAGAACACCATCCCTGGGTACTGACTTAGTAGCATCAGCAACAGGGTTGGGTAGACCAGGCAGCACCAGCCAGGGATTTTGAGTCCCCAGCAAGTACAATTCTTCTTCCTACCCCCCACACTCTCACCTTTCCAGAACTCAACAGTATTTCATGCCCACCCTCCCCCCACAGACATACACTCTCTGATAGGGCTTTTTTTCCAGAGCATAAATCCTGCTAGCTATACATCTGTCTGGAACTCATTCAAGAAACTGGCAGTGCACCTTGAATAGAAACTGCACTGAAGAACAGTGCTAAATCTATTTCATAGCTGACATTCCTAATTCAGAGCTTCATTACTGCCCAGTGCTTAAGAGTTACCATTCCAATATTCTGAGTCCAGACGCACATTACATTATATGGTTAATATTATTATTTTACAAATTAATTTTGAGGGTCAATATTCCTAAGGATTCTCCACTGCCTTTCTATCAGAGGACATCTTTAGTATCCTCCAGCTGATGTCCAATAACCACCCAGTCTCCAGAGCGTCTCTATTCTTTTTAAGTCAGGTGTCTGGACAACATCCTGTTTTTCTATCATCAATCATCATCATCTGACTTCTTACCTTCATTATTAGCTGTTTTACGTTCTTAATTTCTTTTCTACTTTGAACATTCACTTTAGATACCTTTCTCTCCTCAGCTTTCTGATTCCAAATCCTACCTTCACCCTCATTACAAACCAGTGCTGTCAGTGGGATGTGAGTACCAGTCTTTACCTTTTCCACTCCAACCCATCCCTCTGCCTTTTTTACTCATTGCTCTCCTTTGAACAGCTAGAGCTCTTTTCTATTTCCTCAGTGTATTGCCATTTACTTTTCATTCATCCACTTAAAAATGTCTTGTTTGACACCTCTTCCACTTCTTTTCATCAGAATGTCTCACCTGGGACCTTGTAGACTTCAGTTGCCAAGATTGAAGTTTACTCTCATCACCTGCCCACCAACTTTCTTGACATTACATCTTGTTGGACATCAACTTTGTGCATGGGTCAACTAATGTGTACACATGTGGCTGTTTACACTAAGCAGAAATTTCTTAATAGCTGAGTTTACTGTCTTGACAATCAATTCATTTCTTCCACATCGCTCACTTCTCCTTCCCACTCCTGACCAGCTCCTCTGAGGCTATCTCTCCATTTATGTCTGTGTCTCTCACGATCCTTTCCTTGACTTTTTCCTCTAATGATTGAGCCTTCAAATTCTTATATTCTACATTATTTTTAATACTATTTTCCAATACTGTATTAATGAGCTTAGATTTAAACAAGTCCTTAAAAAAGCATAACAAAGTTAAAAAAAAATCACAAAATTGAAACCTAGCTAGCTTCTGGAGCTGCTTGAGGTAGTGTGTTTGGTTTTAAAATGAGATGTAAATTTTCAATGAGTATAATTTTTATGAAGTCAGCTGTGACTGCTGAAAAGACATTAGATTTGAAATCCAATGAGGTCTCTTTGCTAGTTCAAATTAGACTTTCACTTAGACTTTGTACTGAAAAATATGAGTATAGTCTGAGTGTATTGGCCATAAGAAATCATAAATTCAGCATGATTCAGAAATATATCACAAAAAGCCCTAAATTCAATTTTGGGTAGTATTAACAGATGTGGTATATGCAGAGCATGGTAAATGATAGTTATACTTACCTCTGATTAATGTCCAAAACTGAAGTCTTTTGTCCATTTTGGATACTACATTCTAAAAGGAATGGAGATAAATTTGAAAGGATCAAAAGGGAAGCGATGAATGAGAGCCATATGAGGAAAGATTGAAATCTACTTGTTAGACTGAAAAAAAAAATGAGATAGAGATAGCAGGTTTGAAGTATTTGTAAGATTGCCATAAAGAAGATGGAGAACATTTTTTCTCCCCATTTATTCCCACTTGTGGCAACAGCCTCCAGATCATCCAAAAGTTCTGACCCATCTTCTGTGACAAGCCTCTTTGTTTGTGACCCTAATGTTTTTTGGGTTTTTTTTACTTGCTTCTGGATTTTGGCCTTGGATTTCTCTGATGATCTGTTTCCTGCCTCCTGACACTGGTTATTCTCTGTTCTCAGAATTCACCCTGTGGATTGCCCCTTGGATTGGGTAACTCAGCATGTGGTCGCTTGATTCTGACCCCGGTCTGAGTTTGGGACTTTGCCCTTGGATTTGTTCTGGACCTGGTAATTTGTCTCCTGTATTCTGACTTAGTTCATAGTCCCTAGCCATCCATCAGTGGTGTAACCATTAGACAAGACTTCCTATGCCCTATTCTCTTACAGGCAAAAGACAAAGGGCAGAACTCTATTTCACTTTATGGACACAACACTTACACAGCTAACTAAGTGCCTTTTTGGCACTTACAATGACAAATGTTATTATTGTTTGATTAGATTTATTCTACTGTGAGCTAAGTATTTAAATGGTCCTTAGACCAGGAAGAGGTTGAAAAACAAATGATCTTTAGATGAGTGATTTTAGGGAAATTACCTGGGACAGAATAGTCCCAGGTTCCACTCCTTGCTTTAGTGGGATGCTTGGGTGTCTCAGAAAATGTTACCTCAGTAGCCTTAATTACTATATGCAGTATTATAAATATGCACCCACAGACCCTTAGTAGCACTTAAAAAAATCTTATTTTGACATACTGGAGGGAGATTCTCCCTGTGATTCAAATGAGAGATGCTGCTGGAACTAGTACTATATTTCAAAACAAGAAAGCAAGTGCAACTATGTTGTGTAGACAAATACAGTTTTAGCCTAAAATGTTGTTCTCATTGATATATTAAGTATCAATTTAAGTATTTCGTGCACATTGGAACAATTCTAACAGGACACTGAGAAAACACTCATGTAAGTACTCAAAGGCTCAGGCACCCTTCTAAGCCATAAGAGAGATAGGCAGAGGAGGAAACAATGTAGACTATTTCCTGTTCTTGCAACAGCAGGACATTGATGGTGCTCTTGTACCCCTAAATTACCTCTGACAGGTTAGGATGTCCTTGGTATTTTGGGGCAATGTACTTGGTAGTTATGTCAAAATTGGCCCCTTCCAGGCCTTTATTTCTATGATTTTCTATTATTGTAGCAGGCTTGTTTTTCAGAGCTTGGATTCAGTCCCAGGCTTGAATCTGGCTGTTTTGATTGGTGGAGCCCATCCACCAATAAGGAGGCAGCAAAAGGAGTTAAGTCATTTCTCCCCCCATGGACCTGATTGAAGACTGCAACGCTCTGGTCTGGAAGGATTCAGGGATGGAGCCTTGGAGCGTATAAAAGGAGCTGCGTGCCCAGCATGAGGGGAACACATCCAGGACAGAGAAGAGAGAGCAGCATGGCTTAGCAGAGCTGAGGAGGGCTGCTCAGCAGGGTGAAGCATGGTGTACAGCTTAGTGTACAGCATGGCACATGACTTCCAGACCCTCAGAGCTGCGTGAGGCAGCACAGGTATGCAACCTCTGGTTTGTAGCCAGAGACGCAGTGCACAGGCTGGTGCATGGAGTAGGACCTTTGGAGCATTTGGGCAGCTCAGGTACTCAATACCCAGAATGAGACTGGGAGCTCAGTGCAGCAGGCGCTGCACAGAGGGTCCAGGAGCAGACCAAGGCCTCCGACCCATAGCAAAAGGTTGAGTCCAGGGAGTCAGACAGTGATCGGGTTACTGAGCCAACAGACAGGGCCCAGCCAGAGGCCCCAGAAGCTCTGCATAGTGCAGCCTGTTCCAGGGGACAGCGAGCTCCCCAAAGCCATTGCAGGTGAAAGAGCAGCTTGACGCAGAGTATGAGGGCCACCTTCCAGGCCTGGGAGCTGAGAGTCGTAGGGAAAAGAGGATTCCCACAGGGGAGGGGGAGTTCCCCCTGGTTAGCGAAGAGCTCCTGAAAGTGGAGGTCTCACTGGGAGGGCCCCCTTAAAGCTACCAGCTTCATTGTAGGGCTTTGGAAAAGCCCAAGGGCATTAGGGTTTCCCCTTGGAATTGAGTTTATCTTTGGGGTTCTTGTGCCATAAGTAATGTGATGTCATGCCTTATATTTTGTGTACTCTCATGTTTGCAAATGAGTAGATGAGTAGAATCCTAGGGCTCTGCTTGGACCCCTGTTGCTATTATTTTATCTGTTGTTTATTCGTATTTATTTGTGACTTATTTATCGTTCACCCATACTTATCTAGAGTTTATCTTTTGGCTATTATGTTTATTTGGGGGTTTATCTGTTTCAGATCAGGTACTTACCTGTGACTTACCTGTATCTGGAGCACTGGCATTTACCTAGAGGGTATTATTTATGTTATTTGTTTAGATGTTTTATAAATATATATATTGTGCATATGTTTATATCCATGTTTCTTTTCCTTGTGATAAGTTAATGTAAATAAATGTAAATAAATGTGTATATAGTTAATTTTCCTGACTGTCCTGGCCTGGTTCTATAGGGACAGAGGGAAATGAGTGGTCTGCAGTTCCCCTATAGCACACCTGCTAGCTATCAATCCCCTTCAGCTGGAGAAGGGGAGTATATACCCACATTACCTGGGCTACATTATATTAACAGAAACTGTAAGTTAAATATTAGGGTGGAAATTGAATTTATTGACCCAGTTGCTGGGTTCTTGATCATCTTATGTTCTTTGCACAGCATCAACCTAGATAATTTCAATATTATTGACAGGAATTTCAGATTATCAGATGAATTAGTTAGTCATGTAAGACTATCTACAAGGCTAGCTGTTGGCAATTTCCAATTTATTTTTAACACAAAGTGTCATTTGTTAATTACAGTTAGTGTTGTCATTCTTTCTTTATCAGCTAGTAACTACAACTTCTAATATATAATGTATGAATATAATTTGCAGATGCAAGGAATCTGCACCTCCCCTCTTCCAATTATCACAAGGTTAAGCATGCACTACATTTCTACATAATATCAATTGTTATTTTTATAATGTGCTCCATGAATCATCTTGATCCAAGAGTTTATAACGTGCCTACCCTAATTCAATATAACAGCAGACTTCCTATTGTTTTCGCAGACTTTGGTTTGTACACTTCAGCAAAACTAGGAAATATTTAATATTAATATCAAATGACATCTGTAGTTCAGGGTCTTTTTCTTTCCTTTAAGATGGGATAACAAAGTTTATTTCAACAGAACAAACATTCACTAATTCTCCACACAATGCATGTAAAAAAATCAGTCCATTACACTCAACTTCCTATAATTAGAAATTTTTTTTGCTTTTAAGCCTGTCTGGTGTATCCAAACATTCTTTATAGCTCCTCTGGTCTGTTTTTTTATTTGTTTGTTTTGTATGAGAGTTCTCCAGAATCTTGTATATCCCCTTGGGGCAAAACCCCTGCCAAGAATCTGCATAGACACATCTGTCAAGATTAAACACATTAATGTTTGTGGCACCAGCAATTAACCTTCACTCTTGTTGTTTGTTTAATGTTGTATCTTCTAGATATTCTTCACTAAACACAATAGTTTACAGTTGGAATGAATAATCAAGAACACAATGCTTTATTTCACATCTTGTTTTTCTCTTTCTGAATCCTGGCTGGCAGTTTTGAATGAAGGGTTGATAATAGTAGTATTCTCCTACCTATTCTTCTCTAGCTCTTTAAATGTGTTCAGTTTACAACTCAAGATGGTAGGACTTGGTCTGCACACTTTTATACTGACTTCAATAGGTATCTTCAACAGAGCAATCAAGCCACCTGAAAAATTGGCATACTTTATTTTATTAAATGCCTTTCATATAGGCACAATTACACAACAACATTTCTATAGATTCTATCACTAGCAATTTGAAATATTTTGGAAAGCAAGCACTTCCTGTTATTCCAGCTTTGCAGATGTGAAATTAAAAGGCAAATGCATAGACTTTATCAATACAATTTATAGGTTACTAAATGTTTGCTTTTGGCCATAAGTGTAAAACAGTTTGGGCACAAGCCCATTGTTATGCAAAACAGGAATCTCCATTTATCTTGCCTTCTCTCATGAGCATTTCTGAAGCACACCAACAGACTCCAAGCGATGTAATATCAGTAGTTATCATACCCAAGTGTCTTTTATCATGGGACTTGATTCCCTTATCTACATAAGGACATTTGAATCTACATCTTCCATTTCCTTGGATGAATGACAGAACTAAAGATTATGTAGAGAGGAAGGGAATTTGTTGAAGTTTCCACTTTTTGTAGACTAATTAAATGTTTAATGATACATGGCATGTGAAAAAGACTCTCTTGTTGGAACATGTACCTACAAAAGGGATGATCTTAGTTTCAGTCCATGACTCAATGAATATTCGATATTCAATACATGAAAGTTCACTGATGCAGGGATTGGAACCAAGTCATCTGTTTACCAGTTGAGTGCCCTAACTACTTCATTAGAAAGTTGTGCTCATGCTCTACAGTCTAGTTAAATCTTAAATTAGTACATCTAATGGATGCATGTCTCTAAGTTTGAACATGCTGATGTGGTTCACATGGCATGTGGACTTCAAATTGCCCCCAACACCATCTAACCAGAGAATAGTGCTTAGGGCCCACTTCTGGGATATGAGAAACAAGGGATCAGCAAAGACTATTGGATATGCAGGAGTGCACTTTTTCCATTAGCTTGTTTTGGAAATGTTTCACTTCATATAAATAATTAAAGTTTCTATATCAAAAAGAAACTCTGGCCCTGTAGTTTGGGAGCTTACTTGGTCTCTGAGGAAATTACTTCACATTCAAGCAGTGAAGAGTTTTGAACCAAGATCTATTAACTAACTGCCCACTAAGCCGCTAACAGAGGTGGGATCAAGAAATGAACGTTCAAAACTGATATCCAAGAAGCCCCTAATGATCTAACTGTGTAATAACGCCCTCCCCACCCCACCAGATGTGTAGGAGCTGTCCATCAAATACACATCACTGTAACTACGTATGCAGATGTATTTATATTTAAGTGATAGATATTTATAGAACAGTCACCTAGTTAATGGGAGATGTAGGTTATGAACTCAACCAGAGAGGTGTCAAACTAAGATTCCACCCCCCTCCCAAAAGAGTGCCTTAACCACTAGGCCAGAGGGAAGCCTTGTGTGAAATGTGCACTCCCCCCATATTTTGTTAATGGTGTGCCACTCTACAACAAGGAAGCCAAGATTCATGAAGCCAGAGAAAGCAATCAAGCAAGAGAGACTGACTTTGCTCCAACTTAGGAGAGAGGGTCTTGGTTTCTAATAACAGTACTTTATGCAATTAATTCTGAACATAAAACATGTAAATTGTTGTTGTAGAAGGGACCAGAATAAAGATCCCCTCTCTTCCAGTTCCATCTAGACTACAGATTCACCATTTCTTTTGTAATTTTATTTATTGCAGGACTTTCAGACTTCTTGGCAACAGTTAAGGTATTTGACAGGGGAAGACAGTTCTCCTGGAGATGTAACATATCCAGGACATATGGCACCAAAACAGACTGTCTAGATAGAGCCAGCAGAAAAGTCTTGGTCTACTAGAACAGCAATAAGGCTAGACCCCAGCTGCTTGCAAAGGGCAGTAGCAAATGTTACCTTTTTATTGAAAATAGTTATTTATATAAGTTCTTATACATGACAAAGAGTTGTTTGCACACCACAAGTCTCATCAAGGTACTACACTGGGTAATCACCAGGGGTCCTGGTTTTCTCTGATTAAAAAAAAAAACAAAACCAATTTTCAGTTTTAAGAAAGTAACCCCAAACCCACATTTGTTTCATTTTAATCATGGACACCACTAACAAATAAAAATATAGTGGGGTTTATTTTAATCATGGAAAATGAGGTCTAGCCAAGAAGTTTCTGCTGGCTCCATCCAGACTGTCTGTTTTGGTGCAATATGCATATGCTACATCCCCAGGAGAACTGTCATTCCCTATGTCAAGTACCTTAACAGTCTCCAAGAAGTCTGAAAGTTGTGCAGTAAATAAGATTTAAAAAGGGACTGTGAATCTGTAGCCTAGTTGGAATTGGAAGAAGGGAGATCTTTATTCTGGTCCCTGCTACAACAACTATGTACATGTTTTACATTCAGAAGTAATTGCATAAAATACTGTTATTAGAAATCGTGTGTGTGTGTGTGTGTGTGTGTGTGTGTGTGTGTAGTGGTGTTTCATTTTAATCAAGAAAAAATGTGGATTTGGGGTTAATTTTTTTTACACTGAAAATTAGGGATTTTTTTTTTTTTATCAGGGAAAGCCAGAATCTCTAGTAATTGCAGTATCACAATGGGAACCGTACTGTATTTCAGAATTTTGGAGAAAAAAATCAAGTTTCTAAAGGCACCTAACTGACTTAGCAATCCAAGTCCCATTTTTCACAAACAAGGCGTAGAAGCATACATTTCAGTGAAAGTCAAAGGCAGATACCTCAGTCACATAAAGTGGGAGTTGGCAACATACAGTTTATAACGAGATTTTTATCTGGCTCTCAAAGCCAGGGCAGGGGAAGCAAAAGGTGACAGGGATACTTGCTGACAGTTGGAGATGATGGGAATCAGTTGTGGGAAGCATTATCAACAGCAGACTATTTAAGATGAGCTGCATTAATTTGGTCTACCTTTGCTGAAAGGTTGGCAACCCCTGATTTAAAGCACTTTTGAAAATATTTCATCAATATTTTGGATCGGAAATTCTTTCCCTTTAAACAAATTTCAATCTTCTTTTCAAAGAGCAATGGCCATGAGCGCTCAAAACTAACCTGAGGCTAAATGTCAGGATCCATACTGGTAATGTGATAGTAATCAGGATGTTCTGTAGTTTATGATATAAATGACTAGGTAAATCAGGTTCTTATATACATTCATGTTCCTGATGGTTTATGGGTGTGTGTGTGTGTGTGTGTGTGTGTGTGTGTGTGTGTGTGTGTGTGCAGGCATGTGTGTGCATGTATTTATAGTGTGCATGCATTTATACCAGATTATTGCTAGCTAACAAAATATTTTTATTAATAGGAAATGGCTTAACATTAGAATGCTAGGAACCACTAGGTGGGTGACACTGTAATTTCATCCTAAAAGCATAAAACAATTAATAGGCTTTCCAATCAACATTGATTAAAATAATGTGAGAGGAGCAAGTTTCTGTATCCCCTAGACATCAAAAGACGAAGAGAAACTGAAAAAACAAAGGATCATCAAAAAAACAAATATGCAAATTTCAAATAATTACAGAAGAATTATGTTGTACAGAAATTACATTATCCTGAATCCATAAATAATCATGTGATCAAACAGTTTTAAAAAGAAGTACGCATCTAAATGTAAAGTTCCTGTAAAAGTACTGAAATCAAATGGTTATTTTAAAATCAGAATGATCATTTATAAGTTTACAAAGAATTTACCTTGAGTAGCTCAAATACAATTGGAATGAGCAATAAATGTGACACTTAAAACCTATATTTTGATAAAACATTCATAATAGTCTCAATTTAATTTTTTAGCTGCAAATCTTTATTATCAGAACTGTTTGATTACTTAAATTAATTTGTGAATCTTTTACTGAATAACAATAAGCTCAGTTCATTATGAGTTATGTGTCTGCATTATTGGTAAAGTAAAATCCACATTTAATGAAGGACACTTTGTTTGTTCTCTTCTAAAAATATTTCTGCAAGCCAATTGAGAATAAAAAACATTCAATATGAGACAAACTGTCAACCGATTAATTCATAATGCATATATTTGACATGCTGCTGTTCAGCTATGGCTGCTCAAGACGGTTACAAGATAAATTATATATCTGTAACTTTATTTTACAAATGGAGAAATCAAAGCACAGACAGGTGATTTTCTATAATGACTGTAACAGCTTTCCAAGATGCAGGGTACATCTACATGTGCATTTAAGAGCATCTAAATTTAATGCTCATTAGACTAATGTACTGTCCCAGGGGCACAGGGCCAGAAAAGGGGGAAGCCTTGTCCAGAGGCAAACCCCAGACGAAGGAGAAGGAAAAAAATGATGACATACCTGTTGCAGCAACTGGGAGGAGTGAGGAAGCACGTGGGGGGAAACTGCCTGCGGGGTTCATCAGCTGCGCTCAAATCCAGCTCAGACCAGGTGATGTCATGAGGAAGCACCACCTGGAAAAGACAAAAAGCAGCCATGAGAGTACAGGAGGAGAAATGCCAGGGACCAGAGGAGTGGCAAGAGGCCACGAGGAGGAAGGTGTTTGGCTGCTGTGATCTGAAGCAGCAGCAGCAGCAGTGGCAGTGGTGGCAGAAGTAGCAGCTGGAGCCAGCGAAGACCAGCAGGGATCAGAGGAGCTGGCAAGGAGGCCAGCATTGGCAGTGGTGGCAGCAGCCAGAGCCATGGAGAATCCCCGAGCCAGGGAAGACTGGCAGGGGCCGGAGGCGTTGGCAGGGAGACCAGCAGAGGCAGCAGGAGCTGTAAGAGAGCCACGTGCTAGAGGAGACCAATGGAAGATCAACGAAGCTACTGGGGAAGTCAGCAGAGTCTACAGCGAGAGCCGGTGTGGGAGCTCCCACTAGAGGCAACAGGAGCCGCAGTGCCAGGGTGGAGGCAGGTCCTGGAGGGAAGGGGAGAAATACCCCGAATGGGGTGAAGACATGGACCCTGACCCAGAGGGTGTACCAGCCTGGGGCGTGAGGGGCGTTTGGTTGTTCCTTTGGTTGCACTCCCTTGGTAGTCTCATTGCTGGTTTCATTATTTTTTTTCATGGCAGGGCAAGGGGTTATGGTGAGGGTATTGTTTATGTTCCCATTTAGGGTTAGTCTGTGGTAGTTCCCTGGTGAGAGTGGATTAGTGGATATCTTAGCACCAGGCTAGGGTAGCCAGGATGTCACCCAAGGGTGAGAGTGGAACCATGGGCGAACCCTGTGAAGGGCAACAGCATCAGACATCAGGCTGAGGGCACTGAAGAAAACAAGCCCAAAGGCTGAGAGTCACCAAACCCTCTGAGTCCAGTCAGGGCCCAGGGTAATCATCCACAAAAGGAGACACAGGGATCAGGGAGGATATCAGCAGCGGCTTGCTGCAAAAGACTCCGAGGCCCATCTCAAAGGTTGGCTTTTGGCTGGGGTGTAGGGGAGTTTGGAGCTCATGTACATCCACTGTGACACATGACAGCTCTGGAGGCATCCTTAAGAGGACCCCCTTCACTGAAGGATCATTCAAAGTCATAGCAGGGGAGTTTGGGGGTCACCCTGAAGGTAGCTGGGGAGCCCCCTGGGGTCTGCACGGAGGTCCCTGCTGAGCAATGTCAGTGGCTTGGGCAAAGGTGGCACGAGAGGGAATCATCACAAGGAGGAGGGCACATGCATATTAAGTGACTTTTGGCAGGTGTCTACATGTACAGGGATTTGACACTAAAGTTAGTCACAAGACCCTGGACTTGACACTAAAGTTAATCCTAGGTCCCTGCAGCCCTGCCATGTGCACCTGTGACAACCAGCCTCTGACCATATAGCTGCTAGCACTTGGAAGCCATGTTGAAGCCAGAGCCAACTACCAGCACCTGGCAGCTATCTGGGAAACTGATCCCTAGCTAACCCCTTCCCTGACCAGGATCTGAATGGCAGCTCCCTCCTTGCTCAATCTGTCCTCCCCTCACACACCAAGGCTGCCTCTGCCTCTGCCCCTGCCCCTGCCCCTGCCGCTGCCAGCAATTCCCAACACCCTGCTGCTCCAGCCTGGCCCCTGCCAGTGGCAACCTGTGCCCCATGCTCCTGCTGGCCATGCTGCTGACACTGCTAGACCTAGCAGTCCCCTCCCCCACCCTGCAGGCCCGTGGACAGACATACATCCACCATCAGCGACCAGGACACTGGCTACAGGAGGCCCTGACCGACCCCCTGCTCCTACACTACCTGCTCTAGCCCACCTGCCCTGCCACCCATACACCCCTTACCTCCTGTTTGCCCCCAGCACCATTCTCAGGACACACGAATGGGTGAAACAAAAACACTTTATTACTCTCACAACACCCGCCCTCATTCCTCCACCCCCTCCCCTCAACAAACAGAAAATGGGATTGGGACTTGGACTTCTAAGTCACTTAGGTGCCCTTGGAAACTTGATTTTTTTCTCTAAAATTCTGAAATGCAGTGTGATTCCTATTATAATTCTGTGATTGCCAGGGATCCTGGTAATCTTCAAGAGGAAAATAGAGGAAAAATAGGTTTAGGTTACAGATTAAAAGGTACTGTTTCACTGTCAGGGTATCTAGGATCTGAAACCAACTTCCTAGGGAAGTGGTCCTCACTCCTACCTTGGGTAAATTCAAAAAGAGGTTGTATGAACACCTGTCTGGAGTCATATGATCCCAGCATATGCTCCAACCAGTGGTGGGGGGTTAGACTAGATGATCTATTCAGATCCCTTCTGACCCCTAACTACTATGAAAATATGAAGGACATAAAAGCATGTGGTTTTATATCAACAGAAGACAGAGGGTAACCTGTGATAGCCACCCTAGTCCACACTCTCAGAGCTGGGCAAGGAATAGGCTCCACTGCCCCCACAAGCAGGAAGCTTCCACTGCCAGCTCTGTGACTGCAGGGCTGCTAGGTGAGAAATGCTTATCTCCCAGCCTGAGCTCCAAAGTCACAGGGCTTGGGCTGGGTGACCCATATTTCCCAGTCCAACCCTCACAGTCATGGGCCTCAGGTTTGGAGACCTTTATCTCTCAGTCAAAGCTCGCAGAGGTTGAGGAGGGGAGGGAGGGCAAGAATCCTAGGTGGGAACAATATCCCCCTGCCCTAGCAGCAGGGAGCTTGCAGACCCTGCTCCCTGATCACAGTCACCAAGCAGGAGCTGGCAGCTTGTTCCCAGCCCCTGCTCCATTACAGTGAGCTATCCTCACTTCACAATTGCAATTGTGATCCTGGTGCTAGTGCTGGGAGCTCCTTGCATGGGGACAGTTCTTCACCTAGCCTTGATTTAGCTGGACCCTACCCTTAACCAGGACATTTCCAAGCCAGCCTCAGGCTATATGGGGGAGCATGTGCAGTGTGGAAGTAGCTGGAGACTGTCCTGTTTCAGGCAGTCCCCAGCCAGCTCCAGGCTACACATGCAAAGTTCTCTATGCAGGTCAGGGCTGGCCAGGAACTGCCCCAGTCAGGGGCAGGTCCAAACCCCATTCCCTGATTGGGCAATTGAGGCATGGTGCTTGAACAGATCTGCATGGGTGAGGTAGGGTCCAACCCTCTGCCCCAATCCACCAGCAGGGCATCTAGCAGTGAGCTCTCAGTTAGCTGCCCCACTGATGGATTGGGGCAGGGGCTGGGACCTACCACTCCTGGGCAGCTCTTTCCAAGCCCCATGACCCTGACTGGGAAGTGAAGGCCAGGAGTTCCCTGCTCCTGAGGCAGGACGACATTGCCCCCACCCCAGCAGCAGGCAGACCCTTGACAGCTGTCTCCTGGACCACTGTGCCCTGCCACCCCCAGAGCTAGCACCCAGGGAGAGCCAGGAGCTTCCCCTGGTGGCATCAGGAGTCCATTGCCGGGCTTCAGGGAACTGAGTGCACATCTTCTCCCTAACCACCACATGTGTAGACACCTACCCAAAAACCCATTACACTGCAGTACCTTAATGTACATTATATTTGACTGGAGTAAATGCACATGTAGATGTGCCCAGAGTCAGCTAAGATGCTTGAAAAATTATTGTGGTTTGTAATTCAAACTTTGATGCATATCCACCTACCTTTATTTCAGTATTTCTAATGGGATGATAAAAAAAATCTCTAAGATATTCTTCCTGGAACTTTAGCATGTTTGATTTCTTCATTTGATCTCAGTTCTAGCTGGAAGCCATCTACAGATTCACACATTAGGTTTTGTCCTTAATCTCTGTAAGAAAACTCAGACCACTTAGCCAGTGTAAATTCATATGCTTTCATTAACATCCACCAAACATTAACATTCCCCTTATATCAACTGAGCATCCGGTCCTCATGTATTTGTACTGCTGCTGCTGAAAGGGGTAAAACCCTACCTATGCATTTAAAACTTAGTCTGGTCTGAAATTTAATAACATTAATAACATTAGTCTTCATCTCAAGTTTGTTCTAAAAAGGAAATATGAAAATTGCCAGCAATCAGGTCATGAAAATCTGTAGTGTCATTCCCTGATATTTAGAATGGGACTGCTTAGAATATAAAACCACATAGAACTTTTATGGATGCCTCTGAAAAAAAAAAAAGCCTGCTCTGAAAGTAGCAGGATATTCCCAGCAGTACATCCAGAAGTAATTCTGCAGCATTCATCTATAATAACTAGCTGACACATTTTACATGCACTGGTTCATGGTGTACGCTAATGGAGCCAGGTATCTTAGCCTGTGTTTGCACCACTTAGTCTAAAAGAACATAGTGATTTTATAAGCTTTTTCAAATGTTATTTTTAAAATGCATGAAAGGCATCCTTCAGGGAACTTGAACAGGAGTTAGCTTTCTTAAAGGAAAGTACATTTTAGAGCTTGCTTGTATCTCTCTACATGTTTTACCAAGATCATCACCATGGTATCTGAGCACTTAAAGAAACTGATAGTGTCCCATTAAAATCCTGATAGCATACTCTTTTGAGAATGTGCCATTTTCTATTCTTGTCACAATCAAACTTTATCTTCATTGGAGTCTTAAGCTATGAACATTTCAGTGGCTTGTAGATGCTATATATGTCACAGCATGTTTTAGGTAAAGATAATTAAAAATTCAGGAAAACTGGCAGAAATCAATCCTTTCCTTCAAAAAACCTAACTAAATAAAAAAAACCCCCATGCGATTAGAAACAGGTGGCAAATTTCTCCAATATGGCATAGCATAATAGCAATTTGTCACCTATTTTCCACTGAATCAGTGAATGAGAAGAATCAAATTGTGTTTTCTATTATCCTACGATCTGCTGTAAACTTGTCTGTGTGATCTCTTTGATCCCAGCCTTTTCTATAATCAGCCCCAATTCTGTTCTTATTTTCCTGAAGTTTTCTTCACTTCAACCTTTACCTCCTTTCTGATTTTATTTCTGTTGACATTGCATTACTGAGCCCCTGTGCCTTTTTTGGGTTAATTGGTCCAGGTGGATTAATTTGGCATCTAATTTCACAAGTATTTTTGATACCGCTGTGAGTTTTTCAGGGTCACACTAAATGAACTGCTTTCAGACAATTTTTTTTAAGTTTAGGGATATTATTTTTTTTACATTTTTTTTTAATCTAATACTGAGCGCTGTCCAGCTTCTTTGAAGTCAATGGCTAAATTCCCACTAACTTCACTGGGAGCAGAATCAGGCCTGAAACATAAGTAGACATATGTTACTTCGCACATTTTAGATGCAGTGTGTTTAAAAGCATATGCTGCCTGCAGGCTGCTTGAAATATATGCAGAAGAAGAACATTTTCAGTCTCTCTCGCTCTGCCTCTCTCTCTTTCATACGCACGTGCGCGCGCACACACACGCACACACACATACTTATCCTTGTTACTACAACATTTCAAATGCAATGTTCAGATGCATGAAACACAAGATTTTCCTGCTTCTACAGATAGTCCTTTTGGGTTTTGCATGCAAGTAAAGGCTAGTTTTGTGAATAAAGGTCCACAGGCTATGACTCCACTTTTGAAAGACATATTTCATGGGTGTGCTGATTGCAGTGCACCACTCAGCAAAGACAGCGGGCACAACCATTTCTAAAATCTGTACATGTAAAATATTTTAGATAAAACCCCATGCTTAAAAATAATTAGGAAACATTACTACATGAAATTCAGTCAAGCTGACAGCCAGTCAGAATAAATTATCCTTACCTCTTTCCTCTCGTATAACATACTGTCTTGCAGAGATTTTTAATAGATAGAAATTACAGGAATAAGTAAGGTAACATGATATAATATACTACTTCTCTAATCAGAAATATATTTTACACCTTAAATACTAGTAGTAATAGTCAAGGCAAGGAAGTATTGCAATTGGGCATCCACCTGGAAAGAAATGGGAAGAGTAAAGGAAGTAAAAGGAACAGTAGGAGAGAAAAGGGAGAGAAAGAAATGAACAAATAATGGGTACAGATGCAAAGGGTGTTAAAAAATAACAGCTGAGATGGCTGAGCTTTCATCATGATTCTGCAAAGAACAAAGTACTTTCCCCACCCTAATGAAATATACCACATGGATTCAGGGGGTTCAAACTCTCTAGAGGGAGTATGTGGGAAATAAAGTTATAGAGAGTATTCTGTTCCTGACAACAAATTACTTTTACTTGGAAAACCAATCAGATTTATTGCAGACAGAGTGATTATTTTCTCTTTTTCTGAAGCCCTTCTGAAGTCAGCTGAAGTGTAAGAAAACATTAATAGCAGCTGAGAAATTTTCCTCTCGCATCTTACCTGAGATTCATGCGAGACTTGCTGGTTCAGGGGAACACAAAGTAAATATCTGACTTTGTCAGTGGCATTGGCACAAATGGAGGATTTACAAGGGAACTCTGAGTTGGAACTCACTGAATCCCCATTTTTTACGCGCTAATGCTCCAGAAAGGAAAACATGTCTCTGGTGGAAGAGGAATAAAGACAAAAAGGCAGATAGAGAAGGTAATTTATGGGATAAGATCACAAGGTTTTTTCTTACTTCTTGATACAGAAATAGGTTTTTTTTATTTTTTTAATCTAATTTTGTTTTTTAATGACTCATTCTAATTCAGATCCTTTACATTTTGGATTTGGAAAATGTAGTCATCATTCAAAATAGATCCAAGTCACCTGACCATAATGTGACAGCATTTGGTATGAAATAGAACCCTGATTAATTTATCCCACTCCCCCACTTCCTTGATATCCATGCATTTAGACAAGGACAGAAAGACTTCTTCTAAAGAACACACTGTAAAAATATTTTAGATAAAATAGGCCTATACATTATAAAACAAAACAAAAAATAAGCCCCTTCAATTACCAACAGTGCTTAGGGCGTAGAAAATAATTATTCTTAAACACTGTATTTTTAGAATGCTTATAGAGTTCAATAAAAAAAAATACCAATTCTGATTGGGTTGCTTGTTTTAATTATAGGAAATATCACTGAATTTACTAGCATACCTGCAGCTGAATGAACTCTTTTAAGTTCAACCAATGTAAGGCAGTCTAGACACCTGTGGCTCGAATACATATTAAACAATTATATAAAGATTAAAATGTTTCTACAGAAAATTATAACTTGTTATTGTATTTGGAAAGTCTTCATTGCTTTGAATGAGTTTTGGATTAGGCCTTAAGATATTTCTTTCTATCTCTGCCATGCAAATAAAAACATTTTATTTTTATTCAGTGCTTGAGAATTTTTCTTAAGTGTCCATAAAATGTTGCTACATTTCTTCAGAAAGTATCACATCAGCTGATCTGTTACATTACTCCCAAGTTTTGTTCCTTCTTACAGGATTGAGGCTTGAAATCTATATCTTCTGTCTACTGCATATGTAACAGCCAGAACCAGAGGGATTAACAAGCAATAAATATGTACTTCTTGGAGGTATTTGGTATTTTAAACTAAACAGGTAATATTAGTTAATATAAGCTTGTAAGTTTGTAAACTGCAAATGTGACTTGTCTGTCATAAATTTAACTAAAATGATAAATTAACTGTTCGTGGAACTAACTGGGCCCCATAGGCAAAGCTATAGCTATAAGATTAGGAGATCCAACATTTTTTTGCTCAGAGTTCAGCCTTAGCTTAGAACTTAAAAACTGGATCCAAACTGCCTGGTGCACCCAACACATTCCAGGAAAGCATATCCCAAGAAAGCATATTCAAATGAAACCTAAAAGGGATTGGAACTTAGGCAGAGCAATGTCAATTTCAAACCTAAAGGTGCTGCATCATAATTTGCTTATTGGATAAACCCAAGTCTGGATAGTAAACTTTTATGATCATTTTTAACACCTTTCAATCCCATAGGGTAACAGCTATAGGACAACATTGTGAGTGGCTCTGAGGCCAACACATTAGCATAAGACTAGGTATAAAAAAGCATGTGTGTCAGGTAACCAGCAGGAAGGAGGGAACAAAACAGTCATTTCTGTTCCATGCCTGGACCCCAGACTCCTGGTGTGAGTGAGGATTGGATCCTGATCAAGGGATCTTCCCTGGTAACCCTCTGACAGCATCAATTGGGGACACCTGACTTTGCTGGAATCACTTGGCATGCACCTGGCATTGAGGGACTATCAATAAGTTGCCAACCCAAGTCTGTCTATCTGTTGTTTTGAATAGCCCAGTGGCTGATACCCTAGCAGTGCCTAGCTGGCCTGCAGCAGAATTGATCTATCTATCTGTTGTTATTATCTGTTGTTATTATTTACTATTAACTCTTTAATACTGCATTATCTGCTTATCGCAGTTATCTTTCTGTTAACTGTTTTGTGTGTGTGTAAACTATAATAAATTTGCCTTTATTTCACTCCCAACTTTGCCTTCTCAATCTGAAACTGAATCAAACAGCCCAGCTGGCCTGTGACATGCATAATTAAGAATATATTTTATACAGCACCTTTAGTTTTTGCCTTTTGCTTCAGAAGAGGTACTTTTATTCATCCTATTGATTCATCGTTACCAGCTTCCTGGGACAATTGAACAATAGTGGTTTAGCTATTGTCAAATTTACTTTTTTGTTCCTTAAGTCTATTGCTTTATAGCAATTTCTGCTGTAGCATTCTCTCTCCATGCAATAAAATTTCCCACATGTTGCTAGCATATTCTCAGCTATCTGGCAGCTCTTTCATATTCATGCTACAAATGTTTCTGACATGTAAGTGGCCATGCATTAATACATTTTTTATTGTCAACACAATGCCCATGACCTTTCTGACTTCCTTTCTCCTGTGCTTTAGGTATTTCTATTTTGGCTTTTAAGTATTAACAGGTGCAATCAGGAAAGCATGTGGTGCCAAATGGTTCACTGCTGTGATATAAGATGGACTTCCTGAAGAAGTGATAACAATTACGCTATGATGCAGGAAGCCCATTCAGCCTATCATTGCTTGGCACCTATCCTTTGTGTCAAAGGCCTGAACAATTTGGGGCACCACAGATACTCAAGAAAACACGAAACTTACAAACCTTTCATGTATACCACCTGTGGTTGGTAAGAGCAAAATTGCCTTTTGTGAGTGTTCAAACATCTGTCTACATTACATTTATAAAGATCTAGTTAATCTGATGTTATATTCCCAATATGTGTCTCTAAATTATAATTAAAAAAAAAAGCAAAACAAAACAAAGTCCCTGGAACCATATATCAGAGATAAAACAGATGGTGCAAAATGAGATGTGGTGTGTATGTACAGAAAAATATTACACTGAAGATGTTTTTTTCCCAAATCACTAAAAGGTCCATTAAGGTTTGGGAAATCATATTTTTTCCTTTAATGGATTCGAGAAATCAGCACAGAAATTTGATCTTCTAGGGTTCAAAATGAACTGGCATTTGTTGCTTTGCTCAGAGGTTCAAGTTCCATGACATAAAGTCTGTAAAGTGTATATCTCCAATCCTGCTGCTCTCTGAACTTGCAGCCACCCCTACTTTTAAACTTTGATGCCTGGTATCAGGCACAAGTCAGACAACATGGACAATGCCTGACCCATAGACTGGAATCCATGGGGTGGGCTGGATTTTTCTAACAATGCCTACCAAATCAATCTTTACAGTAATTAGAGAGGGATTTACCTAGTTTTTAGATTTCAGTAAGATGCATGTGATGAGATGCAACAGCTCAGTACCTTTGTCCAAACTGGATGCATCTACACAAGACATTTTACTGTGCAGTAGAGTAAATTACTGTGCACTAAGCAATGCCATGCACAAATGAAGACCCTTACTTGAAAACAATTTTCTCTACTCAGCAGTTAATTTGCTGTCTGCAAATACAACTAGCAAATTAACTGCAGAGTAATTTACTGCACAGTGAGGCATATGTAGATGGCTGGCTGGGAGCAAATTGGCTCCTGGTCAGAAGGACAGTAGCGGGTGGGAGATTGCTCCTCTGCCCCTGGGAAATGCCTGCTGCTGGGGTGGGCTCCACCACCAGAACCTGCGCAGGGACAATGTCTCTCTGCCCTGGCAGCAGGGAGCTCCCAACCCCTGTTCTGTGATTGCAGAGCTGGAGCCAGGAGCTCCCTGCAAAGGGAGAGTTTCCTGCCCAGCCTGGAGCTGGCTGGATGCCCCAGACTGGGACCATTCCTGGTCAGTCCTGGGTTGTGCAGGGAAGTCTGCACATGTAGCCTGAAGCTAGCTAGGGACTGTTCCATTTCATGTAGTCCCCAGCCAGCTCTGGGTTGTATCTGCAGACTTCCACACACAGCCAGGGGCTGACCAGGAACTGTTGTGGTCTGGAGCAGGTCCCAGCCCCCAGCTTTTTCAAAGCCCCATTTTCTAATCTGGCAATTGAGGCAGGGGCTTAGAAAGAGCTGCAGAGCAGGTCCCAGGCCTCTGCTCCTATCCATCGGTAAGGCAACTAGCAGTGAGCCCCCCGCTGGGTGGGGATTCCTTGCCTAGCCAAGGGCTCACTGGTAGCTGTCCCACTGGATCAGGGCAGAAAGATGGGACCTAACCCTCTCCCACAGCTCTTTCCAAGCCCCCTGCCTCCTACTGAAGATCTGGTGCTGGGAGATTCCTGCTGCCAGAGCAGGGAGACATTGTCCCTGCCTGGGCTCCACCAGTGGATCTCACCCTGGCAGCAGGCAGTTTCTGGGGTAGAGAGCCATCTCCCAGCCTGTGCTAGGAGACAGCTGTCTCCTGACTCTGTGCTCCCTGCCACCCCTGAGCTAGCACCCAGGCAGAGCCTAGACCTCTCTCTGGCTGCTCCAGGGAGGGCAAAGCAGGGTGCAAGCAAATCTGCTTCCAAATATTCACATGTGTAGATACCTGCCCAAGGTAGGCTTACTCCAGAGTAAATTACTCTTGGGCAAACCCATCCAGCAGCATTTGCACTTGTAGCTGTTCCTGCTGGATGTATCTACATGAGATGCTTACTGCATGGTAGCCTAAGAATGCTGAGCAGTAGTGTGCCAATCAAAAACTATGCTAATAAGCTACTGTATAGTGTTATAGGCTACTGTGTAGTAACTGTAGCTACTGTGCATTTACTTCACTAAGGAAGTACTAAAATAAATGTACAGGAAGTATTGTGCATTAATGGATGTGCAGACACATTTGCCGAGTCACATCTGGGCACGCAATGAGCCTGAAAGAGCTTGGGCAACTTTAAGGTAAGAAAAATGTCAATGGAGCTTAGGAATCTGCAAAGTTATAAGACATCTGAGCAAGGGACACAATTTCAGAATAACAAATTGGGTTTAGGTACTTAATTTTGCCTGAGATCCATGTAAGGTGCCTAAGCCCTTTTATCAATATGGTCCATAATTTCTGAAGTGAATAACTTCAGCATCTGTCTTCTGAATGTTCAGAGCAAAGATCTGAGTTTCATTTATGCATCATATCTAAGTGGTTGGGCAAAGTCTGAATGTGTTTGAGCCAAAGTGCTTACACAGCTATAGTTTATTCAGTTGTAGTATAATCTTTATGAAACTTCCATTTTCTATTTCATACAGCATTTACTTCCCAGAAGCCTCCTTCATCTTGTATTCATAACAATTGTGACTATAGCACCTCCCATACTAAGGTCACAAAGCACGGAAGTTAATTACAAAATTTAATTAACCCAGATTCCTAGCACCTTTTTGAGGTCAAGTGCTTTTAGCCTCAGTTTAACAGACTGGTAAACTAATATACAAAAACATAAAGTAATATGGGAACACTGTGACAAAGTCAGAATAGAACTTTAGCTTTCCAGCTCCTCTGTCCCTTAAGCAGAAGACTACCTTATTCCCTGAAGTTAGTATTAAAAAAAAAAAAGTATATTGTGTACTGTTTTCCACCTTCATTTTTCAAACTTTCTCCAATTTTGGCATCTATGCAAGTAGACAGCTATGACAGCTTCCTCTCACCCCCAACTATTAACTAAAATCTTGACAGAGAGAAGTTTCTACCACCTTAGCAGTCAAATTCAGACCTGATTTAAGAAGTCACCATATCACATTTTTTCCCATGACATGTTCTAGTTCATTGCCCCCAAGGAGATCTATTTATCTGATTTCTGAATTTCATGACAATTAAATACATACTAGAAATGAATAAGAATGTGTCCTTGATACTTAGGCATGTGTATTATTTAGACTGAAGAAAATTCCAAAGAATTTTCATTGCATGTAAACTGATGTTTTATGTTTTCCTTTTTATTTTTTGGGGGGGGTGAGGGGTTGTTTCTTTTGCTTTTTTTGTTTTGTTCTTTACAGAATACAATATCAACACTGAATGAAAGAAACCCTGATGTTAATATCTCTTCCAGTGACCTAGGCATCTTCAGCTATCCTTTAACAATCAGCTTTTTCATTCTCTTATTTTCAAACAGCATCTCTTCCTGCCAAGCCCTTGGGACTCGCACAGGGTTTACATCTATGTCATTCAGATTCTGTAAAGATTAAACCTTTATAACATGCTACTTTTTCACTTTGATTCTAATTTTATTAGACAATAAAATTTTCAATGTTTAAGTTAAAGAAATTTAATAAAGATATTTTAGATTATCTATATTTATATCAATATTTCTACTTCTATGTAATATACATTAGGCCTCTTTATATGTTTCTTAACATCTTAAATACAAAACCAAGTTTCTCTATAGGAAAGTAGAAAGTTTCAGTTTATTTATTATATATGTTTAAGGCAGTTTTATGGCAAAATATTTTAAAGCATTAAATCTTAACAAAGATTATAGAATAAGACCATCAAATCCTCTTTATTCTCTATTCCTACTTAATCTATTTAGTTGTTTTAAATATATCAAACCTTGAGGATTTTCTTTAATAAACAATTAAACTTCTATCATTCAAAACTTTAAAATTCTCTTCATAGAGTAAAATGTGACTTTCAAACTATAAACTGCTTGGAACTTTGAAACAAACATGCTAGTTTTTGCATCCGTGAACAATCCTCCCACTTCTTTTTTCTAACAACACAGATTCAAATCCTGCATTCCATCTGAAGCAGTTATTGAGGGATGCTATATTTCTATTCAAGAGATAACAAGTAATGTTGCAATATATTGCTACTGAAGAGAGGTGAGTGAACTTTTTTTGTCTTTTCTCCTAAAGGTTTCTTATTTCATTCCACCTTTTACGCTGGAATATTCTTCCAAGTCATGAAGGAAGGCCTAAACATTCTTTCTTGATACCCATTTCTCCTACAAATGTCACCATTATTTATCAATCCTTTTCTCTTTTGGTGGTTTCCTCCACTATTGTGCTGTTTAATGGTGGTTCCCTCCCTCAAGCCTATAGGAATATCAAAAGGGTCTTGTAGTGCAGTATTATAAGTATTTTTGTATGTACATTTATAATACAGTGTAAAGAAGATATAGTAAGATACTCAATGTCGTAAGAAGAAATATTGTTTGGGGAAATTAAGTAATAGAAACACAATAGAAACAATGCCAAAAGCTGAGGGGGAAAAGAAAAAGACATAAAATAAATACTTCTCTCAATAACTGGGATACTATAGGAAAAAATAGTTATCTGTAACTGAACTGAAATCTATTGCAGTTGATCCACTTGTATTTTTTTTTAATTCATGTCTATAACAAAATCTTAACTACAAAAAAAAAAAAAAAAAAAGATTTCTTACCAATATTCCTTTTAGTCCTGGGCCCAGCATAGACCTGGCATAAACTCTGAAGTCTAGAAACTTGTATATGCTTGAATATTAGTGGAATTTTCAGTTTACCTTCTTTTAAATATACCTGTGAACGTATTAGTATTTTAGATTTACTTTCACTAGTACCCAAGGAACTTAGATCTGGCCCTAGATTCTGAGCTCCATTCCTTTGGCCTTAATTTTATTCTTAGCTTGTGGCTGTATTTTGAAATCCTTATTGTTTGGTTTAACTAGCCCAATTTCTTCTTACCAATCCATGGGACTTATCCCTACGCCCTCTTAAGAGAAGTCACTAATTTTCTGTACATAGAGCTGAATAAAATATTTGAAGCCAGTACTCTTTAACTGAATTTAGCCTGATTTTTTTTTTTTTTATTTTGTAGTCAAGGCATTTATGGGAGCTGTGTTGTTTGCCTTTGTGTTTGATTATTGTTTTTTTCTCCTCAATTTCATTTATTCAAAGTCATGCTAAAATGGTCATGACTTTATTAGGACCAGCAGTTCTCCTTTGATTTTTTTTTTTTTTTGTAAATACTTACTTTTCCAGCTATGTTTTCTGTTCAAATACATTGCATGCTATTATTTTTTTCCTGATTGGGTAGAAATGGAAATATTTCCAATAACATAAGTCACATATTCAGTTGCTCCAGTCATTTATATAAGTAAAACTCAGTCTTAATGAGTATTTATGGAAACTAAAAACAAAAGAGGAAGGGAGCTGGACGAAGCCATTTGTTTAAAAATATGGACAAATAGTCACAACCTTTTGTATATGTTATTCAGCCACTCTAGCTGGTACTGCAATACCTATACCTTACTCATATTATGAAATTATTGTTGTTCAACATCATTTTTAAACTTGACAAGCAGATTTACTCAGTTTATTTCATCACTACAAGCAATATGTTTGTAAGAACAAAAATAAAGCCATTTGCCTACTTTTTGATCATGGCTGAAAGACCAACAACCATTTTACAGGAAGATATGAAATTCCATACCAACTCACAAACACCTTTCTTAATTATTTTTTAATACATAATTCTTCAGCTTTTCATTTGGAGATGCCAGATTGATGTAGTTGGCCATTCTTTGCCATTAAAAATAATTTATTTTTAGTGTTCTTCAGATTCAAGATTTACAAAGAAACAAAATCTCAGCAGAAATTTCCAGGATTTTTCTACTAGATGATAAAATCATAGGATCATACAAAAGTAGAATTGGAAGGGACCTCACATGGTCATCTAGTCCAGGTCATAGGATCATACAAAAGTAGAATTGGAAGGGACCTCACATGGTCATCTAGTCCAGGTCTCTGCTTAAGGCATGATCACCATCCCAGCCATTACAGCAGTCTAACCTGTTCTTGAAAATTTCTAGAGATGAAGATTCCCCAATTACTTTTCCAACACTTGATCAGCCTCAGTCAGAAAGTTCTTCCTAATCTCCAACCTAAATTTCCTCTGCTGAAACTTAAGTCAAATGTTCCTAGTTCTGTTGTTGCCCTGTGGGACCAGGCCAACTCTCAGGATCTCAAAATTGTGCTGTTAGATGAGAGGGTGTGACATAATTGCACATGTACACACACAAAAATCAGTTAGGCACATATACACACACCAGGCGCATACGCCCCCACTACCAACTCAGGCACACACTCATCCAAAACTACCAGCCTAAACACATGCAAATCCATCACCAATTCAAGCACATACACACTAAACACACTAAAAATTAGACAAAATCAGTTGCCAACACCTGCACACCCAATACATATACACGGATCACTAATTTGTATATCACACGCACTATGACATATATGTATATTCACCAGTTCACAAACATACCACCCTCCTTCACATACACACAGGTGAGTTCCTAGCTTGGATGGTATAGTGTTTATGTGTGTGCTTGGGATACTTCAGATACCTCAGGGAAGGTTAAGGTGAGAGAGTGAAAGTGTAGGGAGTGAAAGTTGCTGGGAACAAGATTAGAACTGATAGAGTAGATAGAAGCTGGGCCGAGGAACTGAGGCACTGGTGCTGAGGTGGAAGCAAGGGAAAAAGCATGGTGACAAGGAGGAGCAAGCCAGGAAAGAGAAAGGCAAAAAACTGGGAGATTGGAGCTGGAAACAGAGACAGAAATCTTGGAGATAGCTGGGAAATCAAAAAGGAGGGTTGGGAGGTCAAGAAGACAAAAACCTAACTCAGGGTTTCAAAATAGCAAGTTTATTAAACAGACAACACACTGCACAGCCGCACAAAATTATTGGTTCCTACACCCACACACACAAGCACTCACATACACACCCACACAATGGTAGCTGGAGAGAAAAAGGCTTGGTGGAGGGATTGAAATCAAGGTGTGTAGGGACAGATCCAGGTCCTTTGCTTGGGGAAGGAAGGTGAGTGATAGCTACCTACACTGGACTGTTGTTCTTTGATGGCCATCTGGGGTCTTCTCCAGTAGGGTATTGTCCAGAGGGGGATCGCTGGCAGGGCCTCTGGATGGATAGGTGATGTGGCACATTGCCGGTCCAGATGGAGAGGATGTCCCACTGGGTCTGTCTTCACTGCCCCCTTTTGTAGGGGCAGATCTTCTATGACACTAGTGGCAGGGGCATGCCCAGAAAGGGTCAGCACCTGGTGTACTGAGCATGTGCATTCCAAGTCAGGACATGCAGTTTCAGGTGTCTATAATGGTGGGTTTGGTGGCTTCTGCAGCAGTCTGTCTTCCAAACCTTAAGCCAGGCATGGTCAATGTAGGGTGATGGTTGGGTTGTTGAGTTGATGGTTTGGTCATTCAGAGGGACCTATTTTTAGATCTACTTCCATTGTCTCTCAAGCACACTCATTCATCCCCATTCATTCAGGAACCAATTTACATAGGAGGGGTAAGCATGAGTCACAGGTTACACCTGGGCAGAGGACACAACATGGAGGCTTGACATACTAAGTGGAAACTTGATATTACTTGACATTACTTTACAGACACAGGCCTAAACCATACATTCTTAATATGAAACAATAAAAATTGATGAAAAATTATATGAATACAATATAATACAATATAAAACAGTAAAAATCAATACAAACACAACAACACTATTTACAATATAAAAAGGGTCTTATTACAATAATAGCATACAAGAACTTAGCTTACCTAGTACTACTTGTAATCACTTATAAGGGATAGAGAGGGAAGAGAGAAAGTCAGTAATGCTTAGGGGAAGGGGAGGAAGTGTATTTTTAAATTTAAAAAAAGGAAAACTAGGGGTTTTGTTATACTGTTCCCTATGGCCACAGAGAAAAAAACTATCTATATTCATTTTATAATTGTCCTTGAGGTATCTGAAGATTGTTGTCCTATCCTTCATTCAGTATTCTCTTCTCCAGACTAGATAACCTCAGCTCTTTTAGCCCTCCCATATATTCCCTTAATAATTTTTGCTACTCTCCAAACTGTCCCCATCCTTTTCGAAGCGTGGGACACAGTATTCTAGGTGAGGGCTCACCAGTGCTGAAAAGAGAAGAAAAATCACTTCCCTTGATTTTCAAGCAAAGTATTAATACAACCCATTTTGTTCTTGATCTTTTTTGCAATAACAGTATACTGCTAGCTCACGTTTAACTTATGGTCCACTATAAACTTCAAGTCCTTTGCTGTAGTACTATAGCCTAGCCACTCAATTTCCAGTCTGAATTTGCATGTGCAATTATTTCATTCCATGTGCAGGACTGTGCACTTGTCTGTTTTGAATCTCAGCTTGTTGCCTGTGGACTGCTTCTGCAATCTGTCCAAATCCTTCTGGATCCTAACCTGGATCTTCAGAGCGTCTGCCACGGTACTCAACTTGATGTCATCCACAAATTTGCTAAGCATGCACTCAGTCCCATCATCCAGATCATTTATGAAAATGTTGAATAGCACCAAAACTAGGACAGACACCTGGAGAGCCCCACTTGATATCTTCTTCCAACTAGACATTGAGCCATTGAGGACTGCTTGCTGAGTGTGATGATCCAACCAGTTATATATCCACCTTACAATCCTTTCATTTAGTGACCATGCTATGAGATACTGTCAAAATCCTTGCTAAAGCCAATGTGTATCACTACTTGATGATTACTCATTAGCATCTCAATGGCTATTTGTTAAACACAGTAATCGAAACATTCATTATCCACATTGCAGTACTTTCATCTAGTTTTTATTTTGCCTGTATTTAAAATGCCTCTTATTTTCTGTATTATTTATCACTCTTTATTAGTTATACTACTTATTTTAAAAAAAAACCAACATAGACCATTTAGATATACCAAAATATCAGTTATCACAGACATGTATCCAAGCTGTGACAATCATTTGTCATCCAACATGTTAAAGGGTTATGATTAGGTACCTGTTGTATGCATATAGTTTCACAGATTTTTTTGGCCAGATAATGGTGCCCTCTGTTGCGATCTGATTGGCCAGCTATGATCAGTACGGACAGGTGGGCTGTTTAATGTTCAGAACTGACTAGGCAGAGACGCGTGTGGTAAAAAAAAAGTTACTTACGTTGCCAGGTGATGAGGTGGAGGCTCTTAGTTACAGTTACAAGTGAAGGGAGGGGGAGTTCTCTCGATAAGCTCATAGCTGAGTAAAGGGAGGGGGAAGTCGCTGGGAAAGCTCGTAGCACTAATACAATTGATCGGAGGCCTACATAAGGAACGTCACCGTATCGCTGACGGGAAGACACAAGGCAGCTGGTCTGTCACCCCGGAGTCTCTCAAAATGGACTCTGTGTCTGTATGTTTTATAGGGGTTCTGACATCACTACTAATAACCAATTGAGTGTGGGTATCATCTTACTTGGGCTGGCTAGTATACCTTTTGTGACATGAGCATGATTTATTCAGGTGAGACACCCTCCAGTTGATCTTGTCAGCTCAGATCATCTAGTTAGACCTAGACTGACCACAAAAGTTATACTGAGTTTGGAGGCAGTGGGAGGAAGAGCATGGCTTCCAGAAAGACCTCCAATCTTGATTTGAAGTTCCTTAAAAGATAGAGAAAATTTCCCTGGCTAGTTTGTTGCAATGATTAATTGTCTTCATTGTAAAATAGCTTTAAAAGTACCCGTTTTATTTTTAATTCATCTGGTTTCAACTTGTGAATGTTAAATCTTATTATATCTTTCCCTGCTACATTAAAAATTCATGTAGTACGCACTATTTTCTGTCAGTGAAAGTATTTAAATCTCATTACTTCTCAATCTTATTTTTGATAGGCTAAATAACTCTAATTGTAAGGTGTTTTTCTCCCATTCTTAATTTTTGTGGGTTTTTTTCCTACCCCTCCAGTTTTTCAACATCCTTTTAAATGTGGACCGTAATAATATATGCAATATTCCTGTATTAATTTAACCACTGCTTTAAACAAGAGTGATATTTCTTTCTTACTCCTGCTCACTATTCCTCATTTTATATATCCAAAGATTTCATTAGTGCTTTCAGCAACAACATTATACTGAGAGTTCATATTCATTGTTGTTGCTGAACAACATCTGCTTATACATATGCTTGGAGATGGGGAGTGGCAGTTTTAATTTGAGCAGTTCCTGGATAGCCACTCTAATAAAAATGGCTCACTGTCACATGTATTAACTCACCACCACCACCGTCATGTTTCATAATGGTCATGGAGGTGCTTTAAAGAAAGCTCATTCAATGAGGTTGTGCCAGGTGGCACTTGAGGCCTCAATGCCTGTGGTGGCTATCCCTCCTATTCACCTGCCATGATTTGATGAATCTAAGAAAGGAATGGGAGGTTCCTTGAAAGATCAGATGTTTTCTAGCCTCACACTGGCTAGGGCAAATTGACTGGACCTCCTTCCCTACACTAACTAAAAATACACTAACTAAAATAGTTATGATTGGCCCAAGATTGACTATTGAACAGTATGGACTCTATCTATCATGCCCTCTTAGAGGTTAAATTGACCCTCTCCCTTCCTACATAGTGTCTAGTGCCACTGGCCAAGCTATTCTACTATGGCCATATTCCTTTAAAGAGGAAAGTTCATTGCTACTGGCTCTCCCCACCGGGTTACTTGGGTCTTGCTGGGGTATTCTTCCCCAGGTTGACTCTATCTCAGTGCACTTCAAAGTCAATAAAGAAAGCTGAAAACTATTATGGCATCAGGTATTGTGATACTCAGGACTTGGGACTCATGTGTCCATCATGGCACTGTACGGGCTCACTCTCAAGGTCAGTCCCACCAGTTTGATCTGCAGGCTCTGCTGCTGGTGCTCCAGTGGGGAGATTCTCCCAGATCTCCCCCATGCTGCCCATACAGGCTTCCCCTGAATCTTCTACAGCTTCTACTGAGTCTGCAGTGATACTCCCTACAGCCTGTGCTGCCTTCCCTCCACTGCCAGTGTCTGGGGCTTGCTGTGCCCTGGACACCTTTTTATGAAGTTACTGGAGGCATGCTGTCCCCCACACAGGGAGAACATGGTTTTAAAATATGCTGGAGATGCCATACGTGCTTTGGCATCTCGGGTTCAGGCTCCTGCAGGGAAGGTGAGTAGCCCTTCGGCCTGAACTGGGCTAAATTCCCCCTTTGACCAGGGTTCACTGAGGGGACCCCTTGCTGCACCCAGGACCTCAGGGAGCTAAGTCACTAGTGCAGCAACAGAGATTTAGTTAAAGCACTCCCGTGGCCATTTTGAAATGTAGGGAGCTTTAATACACACGATGGTGAGCCAACACTGGAACATTCTAATTAGAACATGGACTAGATGTGATTGATCAAGTCTGCTCCGATGCATTCTAATTAGACCATGAACAAGCATAACTTTAGGCAGCCTAGGAATCGAAGAATCATTTCAGAGTTGCCACTTTCCGGGATAGAGTCTTTATTAGAGCCACAAAAGACTTACACACCTCACCAAGTGTAACATTTAGATCCTCCAACCCAGGCTTGGCTTCTGTCTAATTCTAAAAGTTGTCTTATATTCAGGTACCTAAATGCCTTTCTAAGGATTCCAAGAACTGTCTAGGCCATGACAGTGTATCAGCTAAGTGTCTAACACATGCCTAAGATCTGTTATGATTCACAAATTAGTTGTTCCTGTGTCAATCTTGCCTATAGGATCCACTACAGTAGGATTTCTCAAAGCATAGCTACCAGATAAAGCCTAAAAAATAAGTTGGCGGGGGGGAGGGTGTGATCTCCAATCCATACTTTGTCTAGAGGGAAACTTATTCAACATTTCCCACCTGACCCTGACCACTGGATCAGGCTTTATAAAATCACAGACTTTTCCACAGTGAGGCTAATTAGACTATATCACATGCCTCAATCCTAGTATATTATTCCATTTCCAGTTCATTGAGAGGTAACTCATTAGTCTTTAGCTACACTGGATTATAGCACATAGATGGATCCACCATTAATGCCAAATGAAGAAACTCAAAATTTTATTAAGAATTGACTGGACCTCTTTCTTTCCATAATATCCAAGCTCAGAATTACTTATACTTTTTCTTAGCTTTAAGAGAAATATCTTTTCGAAGAACCAAGCATACATTTTAATGCCATTTTAAAGCCATGTTTATCTTGAACGTTAAGATTGTTAATCCCTAATCAACCACAAATTTCCAGGCCAGTGATTAACAAATCTTCTTCACATTGATAAGACTCACATTAGCGCATCTTCAAAATTGGTACCACAGTTTTTGTTTAAGACCTCCACTATAATTTTTGGAATTCTAATAATATTATTTTAGTGGTTGAATTAATCCTCCACTGTATGTTTTGCAAAGTTATGTCCACCATAGCATCATGATTTTTCTTTCCGCTCATTCCAGAGATATGATTAAGACGTAATTCATCTTGTACTCTAATTTGACTGAGGACTTCTAACAGGCAGTCTCCAGTACCAACCTTGGGCCTTTTAGTTAGTACAATGATCAATATTCAGTCAAGATCTTTTAGTTAAAGGCTATTATTAATTGTAATTAGATAGCTCTGGTTGCTTCAAGATGCAGATGTTTCCTTTTGCATACCTATCTTCTCCTAATATATAGCTCAGTTTCCTACAAATCCAAAATCTTCAACAGTCACCTTGCCAACTTCCAGGATTTTCTAACTCCTCAAACTCAGGGAACCAGAGGTATTAAGAAGATAATTTGGATTTTTCTCTCCTGAACATTTCTGAATCTCAGGTGACTGAGTTCCAGGCCCAGGTAGGCAGGCTTTGTGCCATCAGGGCCCATGAACAGGAGATTGATGACTACTACTGTCTTCAGGAGAAGAGAAAAAGATAGAGAAGGTTACCAACAAGAAGGCTGGCCAAAAAGACCCACATTGAGCTACCTGGAAGACTGTCAACTCAGGCTCCAGAACATGCTGGGCTGCCATTCCCCAGCATTGCACAACAAGAATGCTCCCCTCACTATGCATGATGAGGTTCCGATGGAGACACTGAAGGAGGAGGTCGGTAGTCAGTGAACTACCACCCCCAAGAGAAGAAACAGGGTGGTGGTGGGTAGAGACTTTCTCCTGTGGGGCACTGAGGGACCCATCTGTCATCCAGAACCCCTAGCCCATGAAGTCTCCTGCCTCCCTGGGGCCCACTTCTAGGATGTTGTAGAGAGGATCCCAAAGCTCACCTGGCCTTCCAACCGTTACTTCATTCTCCCATTCATCCACATTGGCATGAATGACAGGGCCAGGAGTAATCCACACTGGGTCATGAGTGACTACAGGGCTTTGGGAACTAGGCTTCAGGGGTTGGGGTCACAGGTAGTCTTTTCTCTGTGCTCCTGGTTGCAGGCCATAGATCTAGGGGGGAAGGATGCGTCAAAGAAGTACACTGACGACTCCAGTGGTGGTGCTACTGAGAGGGCTTTGGTTTCTTCAACCACAGAGCATATTTAAGGGAAAGATGATGCTTGGTAAGGGACCCTTTGGGGACTTACATGGAGGGGTAAGTCCCATATCTTATAGGTAGGACTTTAAACTAAGATTGCTGGGGGATGGAGAAACACTAACTGGAAAATGCCTGGGGACTGGCACACAAGAAAGCTCTAAAGTTGGGGACACAAAGAGAACTACTCTTGCAAGAGATGAGGGAATGGTTCTCCCTCAGTGTGACAAGGGTCTGATTTGGAGGACTCAGGTGCCTGTACACTAATGCTAGAAGCATGGGGAACAAGCAGGAGGAGCTAGCTGTCCTACTCTCCAGTGGACATTATGATCTAGTAGGGATTATGGAGACCTGGTGGGACTCCTCATGTGATGAGAACATAGCCAAAGAGGGCTACACCCTTCACAGAAGGCATTGAATAGGGAAGAAAAGTGGAGGTGTAGCTATTTGAGCAGTACACTTACTTGGAAGCTGACATTAGCTCAGAAGAAGAGCCGGTCAAAACCCTCTGGGTCAAATTACAGGGATGGGGGGGGTGATAAGAGAGACCTAACTGTCAGTGTATACTACAAACCACCAAACCAGGAGGAGGAGCTTGATCTGGAGTTCTTCTGAGAACTGGCAGAGACCGCACACACGTGGGACATGTTCATCGTGGGTGACTTCAATTACCCAGACATCTCTTGGAAGGAACACTTGGCTAACTCGGATCAATCGCGTTGCTTCCTAACCCACATCAAAGAGCTCTATCTGACTCAGGAAGTGCATGGGCCAACCAGAGGTAATGTTCTTTTAGACTTGGTTTTGACCAAAGGAGATGATTTGGTGAGCAACTTGAATATAGAGGGTAGCCCGTGCAACAATGACCACAAAACCATTACATTCACTATCTGTCACTAGGTAGGAAAATCAACTAGCAGGGATGAATTTTTAGACTTCAAAACAAGTGAATTTTAACAGGCTTAGGGCAATAGTAGGGGAAGTGCTGTGAGACCAAGGACCAAAGGTGAAAGGAGTGCATGAAGGTTTGTTCATTCCTCAAGGACATGATTATCAAAGTCCAAAACAAGTTAATTCCCATGTGGAGGAAATGTAGCAGAAGGGCTGGTAAATCCTTTTGGCTTAATAGGGATATCATGGTCCTCTTGAAAAAGAAAGAAGAGGCACACAAACAATGGATACTTGGGACAGGCCCCAAGGAGGACTATACAACAATGGCCCACACTTGCAGGGATCAGATTAGAAAGGCTAAGGCTGTGACTGAATTTAAATCAGAAATCAAGGACAATAAGAAGTCCTTCTTTAGCTATGTAGAGAACAGAAGGAATACAAATGTAGGTGTGGGGATGAGTGTTGGCTAACAGCTCAGGACAGCTGGCTACTGACACAGAAGAAAACTAAACTCCTGAATGACTTCTTTGCAATGGTATTTCACTGGACTAAGGGGGAAATCATACTAGATAAGGTTCAGAATGGGTATGGTATAAATGACCAACTTCCTACCATTGACATTGAGCTGGTGCATGACCAGTTAGAAAAAATAGACATTTATAAGTCAGCAGAACTGGATGAGCTTCATTCAAGAGTGCTGAAGGAGCTGGCTGAGGTCATCACAAGACCTCCGGTGAAACTCTTCCAAAACTCGTGGTGCTCAGGGGAGATCCCTGAAAACAGAAAGAGGGCCAATGTTGTGCCCATCTTCAAGAAGGGGAGAAGAGAGGTAGAAGAGGTAACTATAGGCCTATTAGCCTAACTTCTATCCCAGGGAAAATCCTGGAAAAATTCATCAAAGAATCTATGTGCCATATGCTTGCAAAAGGTAGTATTCTGAATGACAGCCAGTATGGCTTCATTGTGGGCAGGTCTTCTCTTACCAATCTCATAGAATCTCCATAGAAAGAGTTCTATGACCAGAAAACTCATCATCTGAATAAAAGAGAGGAGGTCGACCTTGTATACCTAGACTTCCAAAAGGCCTTTGATCTGGTATGCTATGATGTTCTTATGGGAAAATTGGAAGATTGCAGGGCTAACTGTTTGACAGTTATATGGGTAGGAAGCTGGCTGTGGGGTAGGACCCTGGCCAAGTTTGCGGATGACACCAAGTGGGGAGTGTGGTCATGCTTGAAGATAGGCTGTAAATACAGGTGGACCTAGACAGGCTGGCAGGGTTGGACGGACTGGAACCAGATGAAGTTCAACATTGGGAAATATAAAGTGCTCCATCTGGGGATGAACAATCCCCAACATACTTACAGGTTCAATGGTGCCAAACTGACTAGCACCATAACTAAAAAGGACCTAGACGTAATAATAGTATGAAAATGAGTCATCAGTGTGATCCTGTATCCAGCAGGGCAAACAATACTCTGGCATACATCAACAGATGCACCTCAAGAAAAACCAGGGAAGTGATTCTTCTGCTGTACTCAGCATTGGTAAGACCGCAGTTGGAGTACTACATCCAATTCTGGGTACTGCACTTCAACAAGGATGCAGCAACAAGTTTGAGAGATTCCAGAGAAGAACCACCCGTATGATCAGAGCCTTGAGAGGCAAGCCATACAAGGAAAGGCTGAGGGACTTGGGCCTCTTCAGCCTAAAAAAGAGAAGGCTGAGAGGGGACTTGGTAGTAGCTTACCGCTACATCAGGGGAATACATCAAGGCTCGGTGAACAACTATTCACCAGGACACCCTTGGGGAAAACCACCAGTAGTGGCCACAACTCTTAGAAGACCATTTCAGGTTTAACACTAAGAAAATTTCTTCACAGTCATAGTGTCTAGACTGTGAAATAAATTTCCTCTAGCGCTGGTACAATCACCTACCCTGGAAATCTTTAAGAGGAGACTGGACAGTCACTTCGCTGGGGTCACCTAAACCCAGTTGTCTTTCCTGCTTAGCGCAGGGGGCTAGACCTGATGATCTTGCAAGGTCCCTTCCAGTCTCTCACAATCTATGAATCTATGAATCCCTGATTAACACAGCTCTGTATTCTGTCTTGTTATAGGTGATACAGAGTAAATTGTTCAACATCCCTTCCAGGGAAGACTTCATAATACCATAAAAACTGCTTTATTCTCCTGCTGCTAAGCATGATCCTTTCCATTATCCTTTTGTATTAGGCTGCAGAGATCTCTCAGTGATCTGCTTGTGGTGGAGTGGGGGTTAGCAGAGTTGGGGGCAGGCAGAAAAAGCACTCTTGGAATTCCAACTGTAGGTAGGCATCCTAGACTCCCTTTACCAGTGCTTATCCAAACTTTTCTTGAACACCTGCAGTGATGGAGATTTCACAGCTTCCTGACTTTGCTGCAACTTCAGTCCACAGGTAAGCAACCTGCTCTTTGCAGCAATGGAGGAAAAGTTCTCTCTTGTCTTCATGGTGGTCCTTCAGATATTTGAAGACTGCTATCATGTCCTCTGTTAATTGTGGATAAAGCTTGTTTCTTTCAACTTTTGTTCATATGGTTTGCCTTCCAAGCCTTTTATATTTTTTGTTGCCCACTTTTGAACAATATTTAACTTTTCCATATCCTTTTTAAAATGGGAACCCAAAACTTCACATACTACTTTCGATGACACTATTACGAGTGTCAAGTAAATAGGCACTGTCACCTCCTGCGTATTGCGCCTAATGCCCAAAACCAATTTTCCCTTTTGTGCAGCTGCATCACACTGCAGATTCATACTGAGTGTTTGATCCATGAAGACTCCTAGATTCTTCCCTATGGTGTTGCCATTCATCCAGTTGCAATCTATTTTGTATTGTGTTTTAGATTATTTTTCCAAAGGTGTAGTGTCTTGCTTGCATTTTCAGTATTAGACTTAATCTATTTGACTCTAACTCATCTTTCCAACAATGACTATCCTTCTGAATTATGCTTCTCTCCTCCAGTATGTTCACAGTCCTTCCCAGTTTCATATCTGAAAATCTGTTTTAAAGTAAGTGGTGTTATCAGAGTGCTGATGAAAAAATTAAGACAAGTATTTGTGGCGTTTGCCCTTTGATACTAAATATAAGATTATACAATATGTCCTGTATAAATAATCTTTTTGGTATACATGTACTGCAAAGTACTGGTGAGATACTCAAGTAGCATTTAACTAACCATCTTGCTTACCAGTAGCAGCCTAAATACAATGTGAAACCCAGTATGAGCTCCAAAATCTGTCGAAACATTATAAATTAGGTAGTGCTAAACTCTGTACTGCTGTGATCATCCCACTACTAGACATAATCTCTTAAATATTTTCCATTATAGTGTGATCACTTCTGTGATTGCAATGTAGACATATCTCTTGTTGACACTGTACTTCAAAATGGCAGAGGTACTCTGTAATTCCTCACAAACAATTACTTCCCTATTTTTTTTTTGTAAGTTCACAATATCCCTAGGTTGCTGGTCATGCCTTATGAGTATAATCATATGACCATTTTGGTCATATGACCAAAAATGGTAATTTTTTTCTGGTGTTTCAGAGCAAGCTAGGCATACATAATGGAGCTGACAAGATGATGATCTGTCAAGAAATCATTGGTTTCTGTCCATGGCTCTTGTGATACAGGCATCCATTCAATCACAAGAACTAACAATAACATAAGTGAGGATGTGCCAGTGCTTATCACAAGACTGTCTCCAAGTATTCTTGTATTTGTCTCTGTCTGAAGATGTTGTTCCAAATGACAAGATCATGCTCCACATATTTGCTCAGGAAAAAGATGCCATTGATATTGACTTTCCCTCCCCATTCCTCCCCAAAGGTGCCACTCATGAGTTCCAGGTCATGCCCGACTCTGGTGCTAAAGTCCCCAAAAAGAATGATATTGCCCTTCTTGGGATTTTTAGTCACAAAATGGTCAAGGTTAGAGTAGAATTGTTCTTTGACATCATTGTCAGCATTGAGCATTCGGGTGTATACACTGATGACAACCGCACAGTGGTTGTTGCTAAGCATAGGACAGAAGGTCATAAGATGTCCATTGTACATCAGGGAGCTCTGCCAGCCCCCACTATCTCATTATCCTCACATATTGACTACCTCCCATCCAATCCCACCTGCCTGTCTACCCACGGTAACGTACCTAGATTGTGTGAGGAGGAATTGGCAGGGCGGGGGGAATTAACCCCTAAGTTGAACAGGCCGGGGACGAAAGGGTTCAGGAATGTTTCGCCCTATTTCTCTTTTCCAGTCCTGAATAAGAAATCCAAAGCCAATGTAAGAAACAAATGCTTTACTTACAACCTGAACACACTGTAGACAAGCTCCTCCAAACTCCACCACGAGGCACTTCAATGCCTTGTACCTACTCTGCAAACTCCACTACAAGGCATTCCAACACCTCATACCACCACGAGGCACTCCAATGCCTCGTACCACACTCCGTATAGGCAGTTCCCTTTAAACTCCGTAGTAAATGCCACAACCGAATAAAACCTCAACCGTAGGGAACTCAAGAGCTCTTTATTGCTTATCCACTGCAGACTATCCGATGGGAGCGTCCGGGGCGAAAAGCCATGGACGCAGGACCTCGGTGAGGGTGATCAAGCCTCCCGATGCTATGTGCGGTCCTGCCTTTCTTTTTCCCAGACTCCGCTTTTATACTACCCCAACGGACAATCAGCTCAGACCTTATGTTTGCATGCTTTTCAAGCTGCATGAGCCAGGGATTTTGCTGCATGCATGCTTCGTGCGGCTGATTGGGCTGCACCCACTGTTTCCCCTACCAGCAAGCATGGTTTGTTGGCATTTGGTCACTGTTTATCACCACTTATTTATCACATGCCCCCTTGACCAAATGTCAAACTTGGATACGCTTGAGCTCGAGAACTTCCCTGCTTACACTTAAGTTTCAGTTAACTAAACATGTAAAACACAACATCATTAACAATTTATCAGAATTGTAGTCAAATGCATAAAAGTCCAGCAACTCTGATGGTATCATGTCTGTCCGCTCTAGTCAGGGCTCATCGCAGATGGGTCCATCTACGGCAATGGGTGCCAATGTCTCACACCATGTCGTGCCCTGGCGGCTTCGTACCATCTCGGGCTAGAAAACAAACTTAACATTCATTCATAATTGCACTATGTCGGCTTAGCCAGTTATGATGAGCTAAGACGGTGCGTGCGGGTGAGACTGCTTCAAGAGAGATTAAGTAGGTGTTTGGGTATTCTCTGGGTTTGAGTACAACACCAGGAACTGGACTTGGATGTTTGCTAGTGGCTGTGGGAACAGCCAACCATACTGCCTCTTGTGCCAAGTAACATGGCTTCCAAGGTGGACATGGTACCGGATTACACTCATTCCACAAGGTCTTGGTAGCATTCATGGCGATCAGTACATCATTATTGTACTTGGTCCAGTTTTTGAATGACCCATTCTCTTTTAGTCTCAATTGCTTTTTGTATAATCCTATTTGTCGCTCCACAACACCATTAGACTGTGGATGATATGGCAGATGGTGATGCCACTGAACATTGTATTCTGCTGCAAATCGCTCTAAACCTTTAGAGTTAAAGGGTGGTCCTCCAACAGAATGTATGATGTGAGGGACTTGCCAATAAGCAAAAGCAAGCTGTAGGCATCCTTGGATCACAGAAGTAGTGGTCTTTCCCGTGGGAAGGACAAGGATCTGTTGAGTTCCTAGATCCACAACTGCTAATCCTTTATTCAGTGGCTTGGCCCCTGGAAGCGGTCCAAGTAGATCTACTTGCCATACCTTTCCTAAAGCGTAATATGCTGGATCATAAGTGCCTTTTTGATGTCTGATGCGCTGGTTTTTCTTGCACACAGGCAGAGCAAGCTTGAATCACCTTTGTCCATTGCTCTATGGTCAGCCCCCCTTTTTCCTGCTCTTTCCAGCGGGCTTGTGCTCTCTTTGCTCCAGGGTGTCCCCAGTGTTCATGGAGCCAGACCAGAAATGGATTGGTGTTGATGACATCTGCAACGTGCAGCTGAGGCGTGTCTTCTTGATCCCTAGATTCTTGCTAAGCTAGCAATCGATCTACAGTGGCATGTATGGGGTCTGTGTCGGGTCAATGGGATCGAGTGTGTTTGATTAAGGGGAGGATGGAGAACTTTAGCAGAGTTGTCTTGACATCATCCCAAAGATCTGTATGGTCTTTTACCTGCGCCATTCCAACAACAATTCTATATATGTATTCCAAGTCTACAGCTATAACGGGCACTGGAAGTGTTCCATCATGATGCTGATAAGTGTGCTCAAGAGCTAATTGAAATCCTCACAGTTCAGACACCTGAACTGATTCTTCTGGATGAGCTGCCTGAAGCTTATAGTCGTGACTAGAGTCACAGTAATGTCCGTAATTTCCATCACCGTGGGAAGTGCCATCTGAGGCTATCCACACTGGAGATGTGGTCCCGTACAGCCATGGTATGGCAGGATTGTCTTCCTTGATGGTTGAAGTCATTTCTCCATCCACAACTTGCCATGCTGACCAGTGATACTGATGACGGAGGACTAGAACTCTCCAGGTCTTTGGCGTGCCCTGATATTCTGGATGCTCCTTACCAGGATCAAGCAATTCCAATATGGTTCCACTAGGCACAGTAAGTACACCTGGGTTTGCTGCAAGATGTTCTCCTAGTTGAGCCGCAAACATGATCTTTCCTAAGCAACCATATCGGTGTTGGTAGTTTTGAAGTGTGCGGTGACCAGTGTATGCGAGGTTACCTGTCTTAGCATCACTAGCTGTGAACCAAATATGTTCCACAGTGTAACCTACATGAATTATCAATGGGTTACTGACAGGAGGTGCGATTAAGTGCATCTCCTTGACTTCTGTCATAACCTTTTCCGGTGCAACTTGATCGTGTTCATCCCATGGAGTTCTACACCGTGCCTTTTTGCAAATCTGGTGCTATAATCTTTGGAGGACTTTTAAGTGTGGCGGTGTTATGAAGTGATGAAACCAGTTTAGCTGGCTCAGCAGGCCTTGAAAATCTTCCTGTGTAGTTGGCCAGGGCAGGGGTAACTCGGGGGTGACATTATGTGCCGTCCCTGACCACCATTGTCCCATGAACCATGTCCCCAAGAATTGAATGTCTGACGACAGTTCGTTCACGGACTTAGTTTGACTCACCGTCCATCCTTGGTCACTCAAGTAAGTCTTCAGGTCTATAGTAATGGTACGAACTACAGAGTCTTCGTGTCCTATAATAATGATGTCATCAACATAAGTCTAGATGTGAATATTTGTAGTTTCCGGGCAGAGGTGAATGAAACCTTCAATCTTGTTCATCGCTGCAGTTGCTAATGCTGGTGCATTGTGATAACCCTGTGGGCAAACTTTCCAAGAATACATTTGTCCACCCACACACATATTAAGAATCCCTTGTCGATCATGTATAGGGATTGAATAGAATATGTCCTTTAGATCTAGGGTCATGGCAAACCACTCTCTGTCCCTCTGTATTTTAATTATGCCCTCAAGAATATCTGAGACAGTTTGTACAGCAGGCAATTGGAGGGGTTTACAATGTTGATTCGCCTTTCTGTAATCTACCACTAGACGTGACTCCATTGGCTTTCCTGGCTTTGGAATGCACCATCCAGCTGACAGATATGTAGAGGATTCTACAGGCTGGATACACTCTCATCTGCATAAGTCATCGAAAAGGTTTCTAACCTGGGGTTGTAAGTTGGTATGTGTTGGGATTGGCTGATATCGCCAAGGCACAGGGTTCATTAGCATTGGCTGATGTTTTTCATTTGGTTTGACCGTTAATGGAAGTGCTGAATATATAACATCTATCAAGGCTAATGCTCTGATCACGGGAATACCCAAAATGTTTATGCCCCTTAAGACTCCATGCAAGGCCTTTTTGTCAATCCAAAACTTAACTACAGGTGTGGATGTTGTAGCATTAGCCGTTGTACAAAAATAACTCTGGGTGTTTTAACATGGGGCGTCTCAGACCTCATTACGTTTACTTGGGCTCCCGTGTCTAACAGAAAGCGTCTAGGTGTAGAAATGGAATTTGCAGTAGCACTTACGTTATAAGTTCCATACAGGTGTTCATCAATATGCTGGCCGTCGTCGCCCACATCAACAGCCACTACTCGTTTTTTCTATTTTCTGGTTCTTGTCCAAGGCTGAACCCTAGAATCTGCACCAATCTCCTTTGTCCCTTGTCTCCTAGCTTGCGAAGCTGGTTTCTCGTCAGGTCTCTCCTGCTCAGTAGAAATGCGAACATGGTGCAATCCTCGGCCATATGATCTGGTGGTCATCCATGTGGCCAGTGCTCAGCCTGAGGCTTATCAGGCATCGTTCTTCATGTGCCGACTACTTGAACTGTCACCGGCGGGGTGAGCGTAGGCTCTGTTCTCCATGCTGTAGTGAGCTTTCCCAAGCTACTCAAAACATTTCCTATTGGTCTGTCTGTTAGTGGGTGTAATAACAAATGGAACATGGGTGTGTTAATGCCTCCATAAACCTCTACACAAGTTTCTACCATTGCCATGGATACAGGGACTTTCCCGGGTTCATTGCACCATTGGTGCAGCCAGACGCTTCTCCTGCTGCAAAGTTAAATTCAATGGGTGATGTCCTGTGTCCCAAGTCAGATAACTAGCTCCTGCTATCACGTATAAAAGCTGTGTAGGCGATGCGTCACTAGGTGGATCCGCATGCCAGGCATGGGCTCGGGTCAGCAGCACTGGAACTACAGCAGTGCACAGGGGAATTGGACAGATTTTGTTACGCATTATCTGAGCTGTATCATTGCACGCTTCTCTCCCCCATGCGAGTTGATGCATCAGCATGGTACACTCTTCAGAATCCACAAATTCTGATCCATGTTCTAATATCAGTCGTCCCAACCATATCACTAATGTTTCACCTGGTGTTAATCAGGTATCCTTTGTCAATTCCTGTAGTTCCCTCCAGTACGCGTGTGGAGGGTAGTAAGAGTGCAGGTTCCCGCGCCATCAGTAACTGTCTTTACCAAGGCCACGGGGTTTGCATGCAGGACAGGCACATCCGTGTCAGTGGGGAAAATGGAGTACGGCCCTGACAGAGTGCCTTATGGAGGTGGTGCCTCAGATGGGGCCGACGGGGCTTCATCGACGTCAGAGCTTCCTCCTTGTGGCTTCTCAGCCACAACCCTTTCTTCTCCTGCGACGCCATCTTTAAGTGGCAACTCAATCTGCAAAACACTCTGCTGCACGGCTGCTTGAGTTGATGCATCTAGCATAGTAGTTAGGTCTGCCACGTGCCTCAGTAAAGCAGTCACCAATCGAAACAGAACATTAATCATTTTCCCTTTATTCCATTTCTGCCCTGTCTACCCCATTACATCCCGTCCACCAGCCTCGAGGCTCTTGTGGAGTGCCGTTAAATTTCACTTTTGGCTCCTGCTGGCTAGAGATCAGGGCATCCAAACTTGTTGGGGATAATCTCACAGCCTGTCCCCTCTTTTAAGTACTGAATGCACTTATCATATTATTTTAGAGGGTCGTGCTCATTCGTACCCTTAGACTTAGCACACCTAAATGATGCCTCAGATTTTACATGGGGCGGATGATAGAGAACCACAGGACTGGAGAGAAGGCATCCCAGAGTTGCCAAACTAAGATCAGACATGACCCATTCCTTTGGCGGCTCCTCGCTGTTCTCAGTTGGACACATAGCCTCCCAATTTTCCACCTAGTCCTCTTTGATGATATGCTACATGGGACCGTAGGGTATTGTCATCTGTGGTCGGGGACCAATGATGGTTTCCCCATGGGCAGTGCTTAATCAATTCATTAGGGTCTCCTTCGCCTCCCCTTTGCCCCAAGGATCCTGTTCGTGACACCATGTGAGGAGGAATTGGCGGGGGGGAATTAACCCCTAAGTCGAACAGGCCAGGGACAAAAGGGTTCAGGAACATTTCACCCTATTTCTCTTTTCCCGTCCTGAATAAGAAATCCAAAGCCTATGTAAGAAACAAATGCTTTACTTACAACTTGAGCACACCGTAGGCACACTCCTCCAAACTCCACTGCGAGGCACTTCAATGGCTCATACCCACTCCACAAACTCCACCGTGAGGCACTCCAATGCCTCGTACCACACTCCATGCTGGCAGTTCCCTTTAAACTTCGTAGTAAACGCCACAATTGGAAAAAACCTCAACCATAGGGAACTTGAGAGCTCTTTATTGCTTATCCGCTGCAGACTATCCGATGGGAGCGTCCGGGGTGAAAAGGAAGCCATGGACGTAGGACCTTGGTGAGGGTGATCAAGCCCCCCAATGCTATGTGCAGTCCCGCCTTTCCTTTTCTCAGGCTCTGCTTTTATACTACCCCAATGGACAATCAGCTCAGGTCTTACGTTTGCGTGCTTTTCAAGCTGCATGAGCCAGGGATTTTGCTGCATGCATGCTTTGTGCGGCTGATTGGGCTGCACCCATTGTTTCCCCTTCCGGTGAGCACGGTTTGCTAGTGTTTGGTCACTGTTTATCACCGCTTATTTATCACAGCTACATCAAAGGTGCCCCAACAGTTAGTGACTTGACATGACTTGCCTTGACTTGTTGGTCATGCAAGTTTGCTCATCTTTATTATGGCACTGTATCACTTTATTATGGTGCTGTGGAAGCATTCCCAATGGCTAGAGAATATTTTAAATGCTACATTATTTCATAATGTTAGATTATTTCATGTGAAACACACTGAAACTGCTGTCAAACTGACTTTATCTTCTAAGAAATTAAGCTGCATTATCTCACACAATACAGACTTTTTATAAAAGCAGCAAGGCAAATCTTGTGGATGGTTGTCAGGAGATAATCACATCTCTTGGGAATTATAGATACTCTGTTAAATCTCATATCTTTTGCTGCCTTAGGGATATGGATATATTATGACAAACACACCCCTAGTGCATTACTTACTTTTTTTAGTCAAGGGCTATAGTACCTGCAATCATCTTGCTGAAATACCTCAAGAAAAAAATCTTTATGCTATTATATATCAAGTTAAAAAACACATGAGAGAATATCAACAATTCAGCTAGAGACCTTTAAAACTCTGTTAGGCTATCACTCGTTGAAAAGTATCAGTGAAGAGATTTCTGTAACAATATTTATATTAGCTAACAGCATATATAGAAGTACACTAAACCATACATATGCCCGGGTGCAATGTAAAAATAGCAGTATTTATGCAGCACTTTTTGTCTTCAGAACTCTATGCATACACTGAGTTATTCAAAGCCATAAAATAAAATTGTTTGCTAGTCAAACAGGAATAAACAAACGTTCTTTCACTACTTCCACCTCAAAGGTGAAGAAACAAATTGGAATAAAAATGGGTTCTGATGAGTCTAACAACTCCTTAAACATGATGGCATGATGTACAATTTGAAACTGATAACAATTTTTTTAAAAGATCTAGCCATGGAACTGTGTCAACCATTTTAATTAATAAAATTCTGACTACAATTGTTCAAGTCATTGGGCACCTATACACATGACAAAGCTCTCCTCCAGTGCATGGTAGTGAATGCATGTTGGAGCAGACTTGATTAATTGAGTCTGCTGAGAGTCTGCTGGAGCATGCTAATTAGCATGCTCCAGCAGCCTCCACATCACATGTATCTAGTGTTCCCACATTTCAAAATGACAGTGGGGGCATTTTAGCTAAAACTTATTGAATAAGCTTCAGTTAAAGCACCCCTACCATCATTTTGAAGTGTGGGACACTCAATATGTGGGACGTTCTGGGTGCTTTAATTAGAGCAGTTCTCAGAATCACTCTAAGTAAAGCACCCCCACCTCCACCCCAGAGCCTGTGTCTAGATGCCTATTGATTACTTTAAAGAAATTAGTTCAACAGCTTAATTGAGCAAATGAAAAAAATAAAGGGCTGGATTGAATTAAACTTTACATGATTTTTTCCTAATTAAACTGAAAAATAAATATCATTTTGTTCAAACTTTACATTATTCTTTTGGGTACTTGCAAGTAAAGTCAAGGAAAAAAAGGGTTTTGCAAATCCCTTTGGTTAGGGAAAGTAACTTAACCCATGTGTTCCCTATCCTGTATATGTGTGCTGATCACTGAGCCATTGAATAAAATGGTGACACTTCTACAATCTCCTTTGGCTAGATTTCACTTCTTCCCTCCTCCTGGGGAAACAAGAATACCAGAGTTACAGAGTTACAGAGGCAGAAAGCCAACATCCAGAGGAAAGTTGGAGGTTGAGCTGTAACCTAGTAAGGAAGGAGTGGGCTCTGGTTCTGGTCTCAATGCTGTTTATGAATATTATCCAAAAAAGTATTTAGTTCAAAATGTATGAGCAGTCCTAGGAAACAGAACCCAGAGCTCACTCTTGTCTCCCCAGTGAACCAATTTTACCAGGACAAGTGGAAGGTGCCTTCAGCCTAGCCCATTCCTTAGTATTTAACTAGGGCATTTGCAAGTGGGAAGTGGTAACTCTGACTTCAACCCCTTGGCTATAGGCAATTAGTATATCAACCTTCCACTTCCTATACAAGTGCCCTAAGGCTGTTGGGCAAAAAATTTCATGGATTGCTTCTCAAAGAATCTGAATAGTGAACAGAGTGGGCTTCTTCAGGGATAACTAATTATTGAAACCAAATGACCTCTGACAAAATTTGGGTATTAAAATGCACATCATATTCAAAATGGTAAATATATTAATCATGTGCAATAATGATATTTTGTTTATCACATCGTACATACCTTCTAGCATCTGTGCCAGAATGTATACATTTCTGCTGCTCACCTAGAATTTGCAGGGCCCTAAACACTTAGGTGGAAGTTCATAGATTTCCATGTTACAGAAAAGGCACATCATTTTGATTAATATAACCAAGTAACTTCTAATATGGGGTACTACATTAAGGCACATTAGGCTGCCCTTGGATGTGTCTACACAAGACACTACAAGCACTAACCATGATACCACTGCTACTGTGCAGTAGCAATGAGCACAGTAGCTCATTGCCAGTGTGCAGTAACATCGGTAATGAGCTGTACATCTCTGGGACTGAGCAGTACTGGCAGGTCCTGTGCAGTCATTTAGTACTTGCTACAGGTAATAAAGCAGTATCTGCTAAAGCAAATGGCTGCGTAGTACCAACTGCTCAGAGGGGCGCATGTGTAGATGCATGCCTAATGTAGCAAATGTAGTAGAAGAGAAGATCCTTTTTAGTGATGCATAATGAGCAGCAAGTTAATTCCGTTGCACATCAGTCTATTAGCACTATTTTGAAGTGCCTCTTTAATAAGCAGTAGAATAGGCTACTGTGTATTAAAACACATGTGTAGATGAAATCACCATGGACTAAACAGAAAGGATAGCTTTAAAAATCTGATCAGTGTAAGCATAAGGTCTTAGCCTTTCTGGTTTTAACCTTTTAGTGGGCTTTATATGAAGCATATAGTAAAAATGCCTTATGGCATAAGTTTCATCTCCCTAGCTACCTTTCTGCCCTAGTAAGACCGCTCAAAACAGAAACATTACTTTCAGGGGAAAAAAGCACAAGAATAGCTAAAATAGGTAAGACATGGATTTGCATGATTGATTATTCTGTCTCTCATTTTTTTAAAGGATAGTAAAATCTTTTAAATTATTTGCAAACAAAATTTGGATGAAATGAAAGCTGTGCCTATCTTTTCAGAATCACTGCAAAAGGAAGAACAATAGGCAAGCTTTTCATACATAGACATACACCTTCCACAGCCTCTAATACTTTTATTTCAACATATCCTATCCTTTGCTGAGTGCTGTTCTTTCTCCATCATGCAAGCAGGGAGTCCAGTTTGGCAGCTGTTTCTCTTAAAAGTTTTTTGATGTTGACATCCCATACAATTTAGTTTAGTTGCTATAGAGATCACTACAGGGACACAAAAATAAAAGAAGGCAAAATTAATCTGCCTTATAGTCTAGTTTCCTAGAGTGCACCCCATATGGAGAGAGCGTAATAATTAGGTCTTGTTTACCATGTGTCCCCTTAAACCTTTGGTGTTATTAATGATATCATCATTGTCTGATTGATTTTTCAGGTGTGGAAAACAAAAGCAATTAATTCCCTTAATCCTCACAAGTAAATGACACATGCATTGTGAACTGCAACATAAAGTTCTTCTTTAACAGCTGGAGGCTTTCTATTTTCTCTCCATTTTATTTTGCATTGTATCAATGTACCCGTTTTGAGGAAGGAGAAATTGCTGCAATCCCCAGGTCTGGCTTTTATACATGGTTCAAGTAATACACAGAACAAAAGAACGTGTCTTAAATTAATGTAATGCTTCCCTGTTACAAAATGATAGCAGGAAAAGAACATCTTTTTATCACCAGGAGATGTGTTTTAACTTACCTATAGTACAGGTTTTGTCTAATATACACTTTATTAAGTTATAAATGATGGTAATAAAATAATTAAAAAAGCAACAAATAATAAAAAAAAGAATAAAAGAAGCAACAAATAAGTTTCTCAGTCTGTATTCATTACTAAAAAGTAAATATTTTTACTCATGTATTTAACACCAGGAATATATTGATATCGTTCGTTTTCTTTACTTTTTTACAGACATTGATTTGCTCTAAGAACTTTACTAAGAAGTATATAATGATAGCATTAAGGGTTGGATTTCATAACAGTTTACTTATGTATATAAAGGATATTTTCACTTCAAGATGATTTGTATGAGATTTTTTAAGTAAAGCACTCTTAATTGGTTCTGGAAAACTGAGCGCTAAGCAAAACAGCATTAAGCAAAGCTAATTTCCCCATAAGATTTGATTTAAATAAATATAATTGGTTCCGCACAACCTGCCAGCCCAGATCCCATGCTCCTGGCACCCGACCCTGGGCCCTGCCAGCCAGGGATTTACATCAAGAAGGCAGCAAGGCTCTGACCAGCATGCGGGAAGTAGTGAAGCCACCCACCCACCAATGCCTATACTTCACTCTGCCCAGTGGAGACTCACTCCAGGGCATCTGACACTGGGACTATCTGCTACTGCCAGACTGCTGCAAGCTCAGGACAGTGTCCATGACCTGTGGGTAACTGCATGACTGGAACAGTGCTTGGCTACAGCCCGGGGGTGGGAGGGTGCTACAGCCCAGGGACAGAGGACACTCTGCAAGATCAGCCCCACTGTGACCTGGGGTGGGGAACAACATACACGTATCCTGCCACTCCTGGCCCCAGGCCCTGTGCTCCTGCCGCCTCACCAGCTCGGAACCCAGCACTCATGCCCCCTGCCCACCTGGCCCTTCTTGCTGCCAATGCCACTTCTACCCACCTGCTCGCCAGCCACAGGCTCCTGTCATGCTCCTGCCACCCCATCCCACCCTGGGCTCTGCCAACCCTGGCTCTAGGCACCATCCCAAGCTCTGTGGTCATGCCGCCTTCCCCCCCACTGCACCCACCCCTTCTTACCACCGTGCTTCTCTTCGTCAGCTCCAGCAGACTCCTGCTGCCCCACCCTAGGCCCCCACCAACTGTCCCTTACCACTTCAATGGCTGCTGCTGCTGTCACTGCTTCTCCCCAGCCAGTGCTGAGCGTTATAATGAAACACTATGAGCACTAAATGAAACCAGGTATCTAATTTAAATGAGTGCTATAGCAAAACCACAGTAAGCAAAACTGTGTTAAGCGGTGTTCGTCTGTATCTAAAACTGACCATGTCCCCCCAAAATATAAGACTCCTTACAGGTACTTAAGAGTAGTTGGGCCAATATATGCTAGTTGCAAAAGGAGCGAAGGAGAAACATGCTGGAATCTTAACGGCACAGAGCAGTCTTTGTCAGAATATACTAGCTGTAAAAAAAACATATACACTATGTACATATGCAGTGTGTGAATTTATTGCAGTTTCCTTATCTTGACACTCTTGTGTCACTTTCACTAATCCTCATGCTCAGTGAAACTTCATACTCTCCGATGACAGATCCAGGGGTATATTCTGGTTATTTGCTTGTCAAAATAAGAAAAAAATAGTATTAGCATCCATAAAGACAAAGGCAAAAATTGTAAGTATGGTCTTCGCAAATTCTTCTGTGGAGATTGAAAGTTTAAATAGGAGTGGGCAATTATTTCAAGAAATCTGTTGAGGGACCCATGGGTAGCCATGCCCTTTGACTCATGTCCCACTCCCTGGCCACCATCCTGGGACCAGAAGTCCTGGCCCCTAAGCTCTGATCTTTGCTACTGGAAGTCCCTCCCATTACCCTTGGAAGTACTCCATTGGGGAAGAGGGTTTGCCATGTTAGGCAAATGAATTATATACTAAAAATCAAACACCCATAATAATATATTGTAATTTAATTTAAAATATATATTTTATCCTGATTTGTATGTGTTTGTGCTGTATATGTAGAAGTGATTGCATAATAGCTAAAAATGTAGTCTTACTCGTATATAGTGTGGGGTGTGTAGGGTTTTGTGGGGTATGAGTGGGTGAGTATGGGGTTTATGGCAAGCTGTGAGTGGGTGGGTATGGGGGTTTATGTGGATGTGTGTGTGTGTGGGTATAGTATTGTGGGTATGGATGTGGATATTGGATATGGTGCAGAGTGGCCAGTAGGCAGGCAGGAAAGTAGGGAAAACAGCAGCAGGGGTGGGGCGAGTGGAAGCATGCAGGTGTGTGGGAGCATGAGGCCTGTGCTGGTGTCCCAGGGCTAGTGCCGGCGGGTGCAGTATGTGCATGGGGTGTGGGCTGGCAGGGGTATATGGAGCCAGGATGGACTGTGCCAGCATTAAGATAAAGGAACTAGCCCGGCTCCATAGAGCCCCAGCCAGCTGGGACCCTGTGCTCTTGCCACCCTGCTGTGGCCTCCACTGGTGCTGGCCCTGTGCTCCTGTCTGTCTGTCACTAGCTCCCACATGCTGGTTTGCTCCCAGTCCTCTCAGCCCTGTGGTACAGGTGGAGATGAGTGCATGTAGCCCCAACCCTGTGCTTTCCTGTCTGGGCAAAAGAATCCTGCAGGTGAAAAGATCAGGCCCCAGGCTGCCCGAGTGGGTGCCTGCATCCCTGGCAGCTTGGCCTGAGGGCAGGCAGCTGCAGAGACTTGGCTTAGGTCCATTGAAAAAAAAAAGGATCAGGCCTGTGGCCACTTTTCCTTTCTGGGGCTCCTACAGCCACCAGGAGCTTGGGGGATGCCAGGGTAGAGCCTGCCTAGTCCCAGGGGAGCTAGTGGGGACCCAGCATGGGACGTTGGAAGCCCAGAAAGTCTCCCTCAAAGTTGGAGCAGATGCACCAGGAAGCAGTTGGAGGGGCTGCTTGTCGCCTGCCAATGGTGCTCAGCCTGGGCCCCATTCTGGCTCCAGGATCACTCATCAGGGCTGTGCAACATCCAAGCTGGACACAAACTGCTGCTCAGGGCAGAGGAAAGTGCCCCCTGCTGCTACTGCTGCGTAGTATTTGCTAAGGCTGCCATGCCATGCTAGGCTGCAGTGCAGCTCCTTCACTACTGCTTGTGAGCTGCCCAGAAGGCAAGCCTGGAGCTGGTGTGATGCCCAGGCTGAGCAGTGGTGGCAGGGGATAAATTGCTGCTCAGCACAGGTGAAAAGCAGCCCCCTCCCACTCCTCTTGCCAGTGCCCCATGCTGCAGCCACTCAGAGATCACATAGGGCTGCCTGTGCCTGCTCTCCATTGCAAAAAGCCATTTCTGAATTAGGAGTGTTAAATCACAAAACCAAGGACCAAGCCACTCTCTCCTCCAAAAACAAAATAATATACCCCAAATAAAAAGATCAACATAAAACTAAACAACACACCCCATATAACTTGCAGCTAGAATCACTAATGTGGCTTTCATTCCCTAGCAGACTGTAGCTAACAGGAGGACTCCTTCGCCCCATTGGTCAGAGCCCCAAATTGACACACTTTCTCACTTAGTGCCCAAGGTTTGCATCTCAGTTGGCAACTCACAGTTATGCTACTGCCAGCAGGTTACAATTTATTCTGGAATGAGGTACTCTTTACCTCTCTTATTGACACTTATGCCCTTCAGTTGGTCAGTCAAAACTTAGAGAGACATAAATGTAAGTCCCCCACTTAAATGAAGGTATTAGGCATCATGATATAAGGCATCAGGGCATAAAGCCTTCTGAGGCAAGTTTATTCCAACCTTCCCTTTTCCTATTGGTAAAAATACTTAAATGGCCACTGAAATAGAAAGGAATAGGGTGTCCAACATGTGGCATGTGTACCACAAGCAGTATAGGCATCCTCTGTGTGTGGCAAATAGCAAATTGGGAAGGAGACAGGGATAAGTGGCAGACAGGGCAGGAAGCAAAAAACAGAGCAGTGGATTGTACAAAGAGCGCAGGGCAAGAAGCAGAATTGGAGCAGTAAGGAAACAGACCAAAACAGATCTTTCAGCACACCCACCAAATTGACCCCTGAATCTCTAGATTGGTGGGTAGGATGCTCATTTGATCCAGTGAAAGTTTCTTGATAAGGTATGGAACCACGTGAACAAAAGGCATTCAACAAATATGACTCCTGAATCCCTATACTCATGTCACTCTTATGGGTGATGTGATTTCAAATTTGCTCAGACAGAGGAAGAAATTGAACCGGTGTCATCCTATGTCCGTACACTTACCACTGAGCTACTGGGTAGAGAGGTAAAGAACTCCACTTTCTAGAGCATCTTCTAGACCATCATTTCATTTGCTTTTCTTACAAATGCAAAAAACTAAATTGTTTGTTTTCCCTTTCACTGAGGAAAACCCATATGGACAGGGATGCAGCTACAGACATGGGTCCAGTTTTTGACTACTGATTTACAAGTAATAAACTCTATATCCTGTTCCAATTCCCTGAAATTTCCTACATTTACTGACTGGTTATTAAAAATACTTGCCACATATCCCTTGGGAAAGAGGGCAACTGGGAACTGTATCCAGTGAACAGTGTTTCTAAGGATATTCTAGAAAATATCCTCCTTCCTTCTTCCCTCTTCTTGTATAAATATTAGAGTTCTGTAAAAGGTACTCAGTGGAGCAACAGCCCTCTTTCTTAGGTTATAAGAAAGAAGCTTTTTCTTTATAAAATTGTACCTAGGGGGATAAGAATAATCAATAAATATGGTAAAAAGATGCTTCTAGTGTTAAATGTCACAGCTTTCTGTGTGCATGTGTGTGTGTTTCTGAGAGAGAGAGGTTTTCCACATTCTTGATCACATATAAAACTCTATTATAATAGAGTACTTAGAGAAATACATAACCACAGTATAGGCATGCTTCATAGCACTTGTTGTTGTTGTTGAAGAACACCCACAGGCAATTTGTGAGTATGCCAGCATGAGTGTTATAGGGAGAGAAAAGAGACTCCTAGATGTCTTTCCTTTCCTAAAGGCCTAACCCAAAGCCCAAAGGAGTCCTATAACCAATTCAATGGATTTCAAATCAGTACCCTACAACTTCCACAAAGAAACAGCCCTATTTCAGCAGCAGGGACTAGGAGGGTTTGTTAAAGAAATAGATACCACTGCTAGCACTACTGTTAGTTTGGACAGAGAATAATCCAATTATTCATTAGTAGAGCTATCCTGGTGGAACCCTCGCTCACCTGTTGCTAAAATATAACATTTTCTGCTGAAACGGCAGCCCATTGCCAAGCACTCAGGAAGGATCACATCTTTCAAACAGGGGCCACAGATGTTTTATTTCTCTACATTATGGAATTATTTTTCATGTTATAACTTAGCTTTTTGTTTTTCGCACGTGAGTATCCCTTAATCATAGATTCATAGATTCATAGATGCTAGGGTCAGAAGGGACCTCAACAGATCATCGAGTCTGACCCCTTGCCTAGACAGAAAGAGTATCTGGGGTCAGATGACCCCAGCCAGATGCCTATCCAGCCTTCTCTTAAAGACCCCCAAGGCAAAGGAGAGCACCACCTTCCTTGGAAGCCCATTCCAAGT
>JAGPOW010003316.1:130362019-130389282 GCA_030014935.1 Caiman crocodilus
CCCTCTAATGAATTTGGAGGCGGCACAAGATCACCTCTCAGCCTTCCCTTGTGGAGGCTGAAGAGGTCTAGGTCCCTCAGTCTCTCCTCATAGGGCTTGCTCTGTAAGCCCCTAATCAGGTAGAAGATACTTGAAATTCAGTCTGACATTCTAGTTGTGTTGACTGTATTCCATGCTAAACACCTCTCCTCTTATTAATAATTCAAACTATCAAACAGGAACTCCCCCTCCCCCCCCCAAAAAAAATCCCAAATATAGAACAGCAAAAAGCATACAATGTAATGTGTGAAGGTTGACCTGGACACACCTCAATACAATTTCATTCTCATCTTTAACCATTCTTACATATTCAAATGCACATAGCTCTTTATTTCCTGTTATCAATCATATCAAGCAACCAGTAATCTGACAAATTTATATGTGTGCTTTAATGCTCATTAGCCTATTTTAATGCACATTAAAGTGTCACTAAAAAGCCAAGCTCTTTAGCTAATGAGCAGTAGAACAAACTAATGCATATTTTCCTAGTACCTTATAATGGTGATACTACATTTAATTCACATTAACTAAAATGCATTAATGCACATATAGACATGCCCTTTGGCCATGTCCACATAAGTGTGTACATTTGTTTCCCTGGGGACAAGAAGCAGAGCATACCTTGTGCCGCCCCTACTTGTCCCTGGGGAACACTTGCGTCATGCAACCTCTGGTGCATGGCAGGTTACCCTGGGTCACTGGGTTGGCCCCAGCAGCCTTACCTGGGGCTCTGAGGGCTTTCTGAGGTTGCAGCAATCTTACTGCCTGGTGCCTGGCAGGCAACTGGTGTGTGTGGCTGGCTAGCTAGGCTTGTGTTTTGGGCAGCATACATTGTTCCTGTGTGCATCACCCCACTTTTTTTTTTGCATGTGATTTTTGACCCCAGAATCTCCTGGGATCAACCCCCATCCCTCCCCATGCAGCTACCTTGCAGCACAGAGAACACCTGAATGTGCAGTATGGAGAACACCACATACACAGCTGCACTTGTCTGGATGCGGTGTTTGTGTCCAAAACTGATCTTGGATTCAGCTGAAACTTTGTCAATGAAATTAATACAACATCTAATACTCTATGTTGTTTTTATCTTTGTGTAATTATTTAATTGCCCCACCTCTGTGTTGAATTTGAGCTGTCCTTCACATGCAGACCAAGGTCAACTAAACTTCATCTTGTTGAAATGTCTTGTGAATATGGCAAGCTATCGTCTTTACTTTGTATCCCACACTATATTTAAAATGACTCAAACATTTAGCATTTTATTTTACTTTTCATGTGAGTCAACTCATAGCACAAGAGACTAGGGAATTCATTTTAAGTTTTTTCCCCCTAAAATATATATTGCATGAAAGACCATAGAAAAATTACACATGTGAACTTTTTTGTGTTTGCTCAGAGTACATTAAGCAACACAAGAAAAAATGAAAATGCTAATGAAATAAGCTGCTGGGCTCTGATAAGTGACTCCTAGCAACTTCAGATGCTTCCATTAAAGTAAATCACTGTACTTTATCCTGTTGACATGTGTTATCTATTCAGCCACTACATCATGGTGCCCTTTTTGTTCCATGGCATGTTGTGATGGTTCGTAGAAACCATAAGTAAGTGTTCCTGTTAGAAACAATAGAAAATAGAAGTAAAAAATTGCACTAATATGACTGTCTAATCTTATGGAAATGCAGTTATGGTGGTGCCCACATGTCCATTGTAGTTCTGAGGAAGTATTTTGTGTTTTAAGCATTATTTATTATTTGCATTATATTATTTTCTAATTACTAATTAGTGACTGGTATTGAAAAGTGACCCACAAAAAACATAGAGACAAAAATAACAGAAATTAATTGTGAAATTAAAGGTCTAAGCTGAAAAAAGGTCTTTCTGAAACACAAATGATAAAAAAAGCTAAAATACTTCTCAATGTATTAAATTTAAAGAAAAAAGTCCACATTTCATAACTTCTTTTATTTCTATTAAAAATGAGGGCTGTGACAAATGTGGTAATAAATAAATTCACTTAAAGTATAAGGTGTATGAGAAATCTGGACTCAGGTGTTATATACTGAGCACAAACAGGCCTTACCCAGTAATTAGTAAGCATAATAGCATTTATGTATTAGAAAGTACAATAACACTTTTCTCTCTAAATCCTTTGTAATTCTCTAATCCATACTTCTTCAGAAAGTCCCATCATCTCCCTCTGAGTCCTAGCACCTATAAACTCTACCATATGTATATAATTACATGTTTTGACTTTGTAAAAATATATCTTGTGTATAATCAATTCTACCTAACTCTTAAAAATACACAGGCTAATTTCTGCATGTCACTTACAACATGTTAATAAAATCAATTGTTAATTTAGTCTTTCTTACTATATGTGGAAATGTATCGATTGTTCTTTAAAGTATAGTGTAAGTCATTAATATAGAAATATGCTATTCAAATAGACACCAAGTCCAAACTTTCACATTCACATGTAATCATTTATCCAAGAGGACCAAAACCCTTATGTACACCACAGTCAAAAATCCCTTTACTATATAAATAATAACTCCACACACCCCATAACCCATTGGCTAGAGAACGATATTTGGTAAATTTGCTTTTAGAAATAGGCTTGCATTGGAACAATGATCTAGGAGAAACACAACACTTAATTGGTTTCTAAAGTCTGTTTGTGGTTAAGATTCATGTTCTCAGCATTTTAGCATCAAAGAGTCTAAGGTCATCACACAGACAGATACACATCCTAGCAAATTGAAAACATCCAGCAGCAAGACAAGCACTCAGTTCCCTTAGAACATATAACATGGTATAAACATGCAAAATTAGCATCGGGTCACAATGACCAGCTGTAACTTGGCAGGACGTCCCCAGTTTTGGAGAACTTCTCACCTTTTGGATGCCCAAATTACGAAACCAGGAATGACCAAATTAAGGTACTGGCAAATAACCAAATTAAGATATATGCATGTGATGTGTTTGAGAAACAAAATGATAATAAGGACAGGGCAGAACATGAACAGCATGATGAGCACAGGGAAACCAATTGATGGTATCAGGAAATGAAGAGTCATCAGGAGAAAAAGAATACAACAAGTGGGATCTTCAGGGCAACGATTTGGGTGGACAACCACCCCTCAACCTCCAAGGCTGTTGACATCCTGATTCAAGTAAGAACCGTGAAGTGGGGCTTGCATACCAGCTGGATGTACTGTTTCTTTGCAAAACCCTAGGATTGATAAATAAGTAGGACGGTGTAGTCATTTTGCTTGTTTTGCTTGCATTAGTTTTATCTGCTATCACTGGAAATAAGTCTGAGGGGAGAACCTAGTGGCTGCCTACAAACTCATCAGGGGAGAGCATCAGCAAATAGGAAGAGCCCTATTCTCCCCAGTACTGGGGTGATGAAGAATAATGTTCATAAGCTGATGGAGAATAGGTTTAGGTTAGAGATCAGGAGACAATATTTTATAGTCAGGGTGGCCAGAATCTGGAACCAACTTCCTAGGGAAGTGGTCCTCACCCATACCTTGGGTAAATTCAAAAAGAAGTTAGATGTTCACCTGTCTGGGGTCATTAGAACCCAGCATTCATTCCTGTCTGTGGCTAATGAACTGTTCAGGTCCCTCTTGACCCTAGCTACTATGAAACTATGTCTACACAAGGTTATGCACACCCAGAACAAGGTATCAGGACTTGTTTCTAAATCCAGTGGCAACAATTGGCAACTCTGTGGGGACTCAAGGGCAGTAACCTGACTGATATGGGAATTTGCTGATACAGACAGAACATGCCTAAAAGCATCAGCCAAGGCCCGCAGTAGGGCAAGGCTGTGGGACTGCAGGTGAAAACCTGTGTTTAAGGTGAAGCCATACAGCAGTTAGAACTAAAGTTTTCATCTAAGTAATCATGTATATATTAGAGTCTTTTGTGCAGTAGTTTGGTCATGAGCATGCAGGCGAAGAAACTTTGAGGTAGATGAGTCACAACCTGATTCATAGATTCATAAATGTTTGGGTCAGAAGGGATCTTATTGAGTCTGACTACCTGCCCTGGTCAGGAAAGGGCATTGGGGTCAGATAACCCCAGCCAGGTATATGTCTGATCTCAGAGATTACCTGAGACCTGAGATTTGGGCAATTGTACAAGATGAAGTTTCCTTGGGTTAAGTAAGGGAACCTCCAATGACAGATACGATGGGAAGCCAGGAGCAGGAAAAATTAACCTCTCTGCTGGAGGACTTTGTGAGTAAGCAGGGAAAGGGTCCTTGGGACTCTGAGGCATTTGTAGGGAAAGCGAGGGATGCTTTGCAAGGCATATGTAAGGCATTGTCTACTGAAGTAGTACAAATGTAACAGAATGTTATAGAATATTATGAACAATGTTGTGTCTTTGGTCTGAAGATTGTAAATGGAAAGTTACAGGTGCAGGCTAAAGCAAGCCAGAATGTTAGCCAGGCACCACAGCTTCAGGGAGGTTAGACACAATCAAAGTAAGAGATATAGATGGATTGCCCACTGAGAAGCTTCTTTGGTGGCTTACTCAGCACAAGATAAAGGAAGAGCAGGAAGGACCCAGCCCCACCCCAAGATGAGGGATGACGGATATGAAAAAAAGATAAGTTGTGTAATTTTACTATTTAAAATAGTGTTATAAACATAATGTAAGAAGTGTTATGTTGAATCAGACCAATGTCCCATCTAGACCAGTATGGTCTCCAACAGTGACAGGAGTGGATGTTTTAGAGGGACAGCACTGAACTGGATATATCTAAGGTGATCTACCCCTATTCATTACCCTCCCTGTCATCCATGAGGCACCATATTTGTTTAGAGATGTCAGAGGAAACATTTCCAACTATTCTGTTCTGATTGATGTAGCCATGACGGTGCAGGAAATAGATTAGAGGGAAGGATTTTTGTGGGCAATATCTTCTATTGAACTATCTGCATGGTTTGTGTAGACCTAAACTTCAGGAGACATGTGGTAGGGTATTTGGTATCCTATTACTAGGAACCTATTAAATTCATGGCAGGAGTGGGGTGTGTGGCATGTCCTTTAATCTTGCAGGTTCCCCTGTGCACACCTCCCTGACCCCATTCACTGGCAGAGTGATTCCACTTCTCATCACTTGCTTCTGATTGGCGGGGAGGCAAAAAAACAGAATTTTAAATATAGTGCCATTTTTTGCCACTTGCTGCTGATTGGCCAAGGGGTCCTAGAGCCACAACTGGTTTGCTGACCAGCCAGGAGGCAAAAACAGCACCATATTTTAAACCTTGGTTTTCACCTCCCTGCTGATTGAGCAGTGGGGTATGTAGCAGCTCCTTTTATTTGGCAGGTTCCCCTGCATGCTCCCTCACACTTTCACTACTCATTCCTGATCAGTGAAGAGGTGGAAACTGAGATTTTAAATATGGTGCTTTTTTTTTTGCCTTCTGGTCTGTCAGCAACAAACAGAATGGCTGCCAGGCCACCTCAGCCAATCAGTGGTCAGTGGTAAAAATGACATCATATTTAAAATTGTGTTTTTTTCCTCCCTGCCAATCAGAAGTGAGCAGCAAGCAGCAGGGGCCCTCCATCAATCAAGGATGGGAGGGCACACAAGGGAACCTGCAAGATTAGAGTCACCACACACCTCACAGCCACCATGAATTTGGTAGGTCCATATCTATTAGGGAAGCTAAAACAGGTTTATTAAATAAAGCAGTGAATGTGGTATGAAAGACAGAAACACAAAGGAATAATTTGAACAGAAATGTTCATACACAAGGATCAGCTTCATCTTTGTGAAGTGACTAGAGCCTCACACAGTGTTAGTTAACTACCAAGTCTGTGTGTGTCAGAGCACTAATTGTGCCTGCCACTTTAAGGCAAGTGAGTGTGAGTATGGAAACCCAGCAGGTGAGGCTAATACTCATTAGGAGGATTAGTAGGCTAAAAGGCTGGCAGATGGAGTCAATGAGGAGGCTTCATGTGACTGCTGGAAGGGTGGCTCATTGGTGAAGCCTGGGCTGGGTGAGGGCCTCAGCCCAAGCAGAGTGCTATAAGTTGGCAGACACAGCAATGGAGCAGAAAGAGCAGCACTCTGTTGGAAGGAGTATCACAGTTCTGGGAAGTCATTGTTACAATGGGAGGACAGGGTAGGAACTACTTGGGAGGTGGAGGTTGCTAGGGACCCATACAGGGTTCCCAGCTCAGGCAAAGCTGATGAATGAGGGGCAAGTCGAGCACGGACCATGGGAAATTCTCAGATATATAGAGGCAGGAGCATCCTGAACCAGGGGCTTAGACTGGTGTCAAGACAGCCCTGAAAGAGGAGCAGCCCATGAGAGGCCTGGAATGTAGGGTGGGTCTGCCGCAAGTCTGAAGCCACCCAGACTAGGGCCTCCATATAAGTACAGCCACAGACGAGCCACGGGCTGCTTGTACCTGAGTCTGGGTGAGAGTTAGGCTTAGTGGCCTTGAGAGAACTAAGTAAAGAATGCAGCTAAGGTACCAGGCCACAAAATGACACGGAATAGACCCTCAGGGTGCTGTGGGCCAGGTCATGAGAGGAATAGTGCCAGCCATGGTGTGTACCTAAGGAACATAGAGAACATGTTTGTGGAAGGCCCAGGGAGAGGAGGGCTCAGGGAGAGTGAGGGCATATGGCCACAGAAGCTGGTCTCAGACACCTCAACTGGGTTGGATGAGGCCACATCCCAGAGGGAATGAAGAGCAGAAGCCCGCTTAAAGGGTTGGGCAGCTCCATGGAGAGGCTGATACCCTGACTGGCTCACTCCTGGGGCCAGGGCCTAAAAGTGGTCAAAAGTCCCCAACACAGTGCAGGCCATAGTTGAGAAGTGGAGTCCAGGGCCATCCTTGCCCATGTAATGGTGAGTGGGAGACTCATCTAAAGGTGGTGGCTAAAGGCTGTGGACCCATGGTAAGAGGTGGGCCAGGAAGAGCCCAAGAGGGAACTGGGGTGTGAAAGTACAAGAACATCCCTGAAGGGAGAAGGATACAACTTTAGGGGAGACCTAGGGAGAGGCTAGTGGTAGAACTGAATGACCTGATAGAATGGTCCTCGGCATAACAGAAAACTGTACCCTGCTGGGGTAGGTTGGTATGGTGGGACTGCCTGTGCCAGGGCAGCCTCCAGGAAAAGCAACACCTGTGCCTTTCCAGTGAAAGATGAGGGTGGAGAAATGGAAAACCTCAGCCCCTGCTGCCTTGCAGGTTACCTTGTGGAGAGAAAAGGCTAAGAGAGCACACCCTGAAAGAAAAGCAAGGGAGCTGGGAAAGATCATGGGTGCTAGAGGGGCCCAGAGGTTCCCAGGGAGATGTGAAAAGGCCTGAGTAGGCTGAGACCAAGTTGAGAGAGGTCTGAGCTAATTAGAGCCAGACCTAGTAAAGGACCTGAGCATACCAGAGCCAGACCTAAGTAAGAGGATAGGTCTGAGCCATTAAAGCCCTGCTATTAGGCATGAGAAACACCTAAGCAGACAAGCTAGGCCTTTAGGAAAATGGAAAAGGGCCTGAGCAGAGAAAGGGATGAAAAGTAGAGCCCCAGGGCTCAGGCCAGTAGCTGGGATTTCCAAGCCCTGGGGCTGTGCTGAGAACTATACAAAAGTTTGGGACAGATCAGTCTAGACATGGCCAACCCAATCTAAATCAGACTTCAGAGGTAGGGTTAACTTAGATTGAGTTGGCCATTTTTAGACCAATCTAACTTTCCTGGAACTTCTGTACAGTTTGCACTTAAATCATCCTAACTAGGGATCTAAGTGTAAGGTTTGAGCCTGGGCAAACCACATTAGATTGGATTACTATTTTTAATGTGATCTAACATCCCCCTAACCTTTCCAAATATCTGTACATAGCCTGAAACTTTCTCCTTTCTTGTTTTATTCCTTACCTCCCTGACTACTTGTTCAGCATCTGGGTTTATCTTCTGCTTTCCAGTTGTCATCCTCCAAAATGTCTTACAAGGCTCCTTCCTTTCTTTATCTCCTGCTGTGCCCAGTTTCACCCTCATTTTTTAGTGATCTTGACAGATCAAAGTTTACCTTTATGCTGTTGAATCATAGGTCCTTCATTCTGCCTGTGTCCCTTCATCCTGTTTATCAGAAATATCTCTTAGGAGGCATCTCCTCTAAATGACTTGAAACAGAACATGGTCAAAATAGATCTCTTGATAGAGGTGTTTAATACACTAGCAGAATGAATTAAAACTACCCATTGAGTTTTAAGCATTAATACTGGTCAGAAATATACCAAGATAAAATAAAAATGTACCAAAGCAGTTTAAAAGTCCACATTTATCATACACATTTTATTTTATTATAGTATTCACTTTAATACATATACTTAGAAAAAGAAATACTCATATACAGCTATTATGAATCATTTAAAGCTGACCTAATAATAATAATAATAATAATAATAAAACATACAGAAAGCAAACTTTCACAACCTGAATAAGTACAAATTAGCAAGTCCAGATGGTATTAATCACATAGTTTAAATGGATTTAACAAACGAACCCACTGAAATACAGAAAATTGATTCTGAAAATTCAGAGGTTGTATGTAAGATCAACTAAAGAACAGGAGAAAAATACCTAATGCTCTATTCCATTTTCAGGAACCAAAAAAAAAAAAATCTGGCAATTACAATCTAACTTCAATCAATAATAATCTAACAAGGACATTTTGCAATTATAGGCCAGATTCACCAGAACCTTCACATGGTGCAGATGGTAAAAAAAAATGACAGGGCCTCTGCTTAGCCAACATATGAAATTTCTTTCATTGTTTGAGTCAGAGCCAAGGAAAAAAGGGTAGTAGTCTGAATTCCAAAGTGGAACAGGGTGGCTAGGGCACCCACAAAAAAAATGTTCTGCCTCCCTCTGTTTGGGGCCATCTGCCTGTCATGCCTTTATTGCTGCTATGTACATTTAGACTGTGGGAGGCTGTCCCAATCTTGGTGGTGCAGGCTATTCTTGTGTCCCTGGTCTTTTGGGCCACCACACACAGCACCAACTTCCCCTACACTGTGGTCCCATGCCTTGCCTGTCACTGTCATGTCCAGTACCAATCCAATCCAAGTCACTTTCTGAGTTGAACTCTGTACTTCAGCCCACACCTAACTGGACTGCTATGTTATCACATACGCTAATAAAGGAGTCATCTCTCCATTTTTGTTTAAAGAATATAATCCATTAAAGATACAAATTATGTCTGAGTACAGGTTCTTGTTTGGAGCTACAAAATGCAAGTGCTCTTACTTGTTTTACAACCAATGAACTGGAAGGAACATCTTGTTTGTCAAAGCGAGTCCCCTGCTATTACTGTCAACCATATCATAAAATCCCTGTCAATTAAGCTATTCAAATTCATATCAAAAGTAGTTAGGATTTCACCTTCTCTACTCCCATTGGAAGTCTGCTTTCTCTAATTGTTCAACCTTTCTCTAATTTCTTGAGTAATTTTACTCATGACTAGATTAGACCCATTTCCTCTCAGGCTAGCATGGCCCTTTAATGTAAACAATTCTTTTTTTCTCTTTGGGGTTTGCTCTTTTGATATATTTAAAGGGGGCAACCATCTCCACCTTAGGCTTCATTTTGCTAGGACAAACAAGTTCTCCTTTTGAATTCTTGATTCTCTATTTGCCTAATCATTTTTCATAATTCTTATCAGCAACTGTTTGAATTAATACTTCCTTGTTGCTATTAGAAACATATTTCCTAATGCATTGACTATTTTAATGGACACGTCATTCTGATGGCTCAGAAGCATCCTGTGATCAAATAACATATTGAGTTTCATTCCCCTTGTGTCATTTTCCAGTGAGTACCTTATAACAAGTATTTTTACAATTGTTCCTGATGCAAGACCTTACAGTATTAGATTTAATATCATTTCTGTTGTTATGAGTTCATGGGTTCATTCAGTTCTTCTTGTCTGATATTCCAACCCTTCTCCAATGCCTCCAAATACTGTGCCCTCAGAAAATGTCATCAGCACACTTCTATTTTTTTGTGCCAATATCAATGGTGAAAATAAAAATAGTACCAAAACATATCCTTGAGAAAATCCATTAACATCCCTCCAGCCTAACTGAAGGGATGTGTTACTCTTTTAGAACAGTGCATTGGGATCTACCATTTAGCCAGAACCTCATGCAACCTAAAATTCTGTAGATGGCTTCCCATATTCACGGGAACATATGAATCTCCACATTAGGTAATATTGTCCACTATCCTCTCTCTGACAGCCCCAGATGTTTTAAAAGAAGGAATACAGAATCTACTTTGGAGTTGTAAACTATTCTATCACCAAAAATCGATTTAGTTCAGGCCTCAATTAACTGGAATTTGTCTGGAAGTCCAGAAGCATGAGGATTTATATGTATGAGGAATTATATCTGGTTGAAAAATGTGAAGATAGAGAGATCAGACATTTTTTCATAAAAATGTGTCTCTTTTTCATTATAAAATTATAAAATGTAAATATTTTTCCACTTATCTCATTTAAATACATTCTAAATGTTGTCCTTCAATCCTCATTATATTTATTTTGTTTTTTCTATATATATAAAAATGTTCAGGCCCTGCTAATTTATTGGCCTCAGTAATATTTTGTGTCTTGAAATGCTACAGATTAATTGTGTGTTATATAAAAGTACTGTCTTCCTTCAGTTTTAAATTTGCTGTCTTTTCATTTTATAAAAAGTTCCCTTGCTCATATATTATAAAAAAGAGTGAACAGAAGTGTCCAATCTATCCTCTGTAATCCTTCCATGTTTCAGCCACAGCATTTCTTTTTTAATCTGGAGCTGGCCAAATTATTTGACTTTTTTTCCTATATGTATATAAGGAAAACTTTCCTTGTAGTTGTAGAAGAAATTATAAGACATGTAAGACTCAGTCTGCTATACTTTTAACTCCTTTAAGAAAATCCAGGAATTGTTGAAGCTGAAAGTTCTTACTGAAAGATTAATAAGGTATAAGCTATCAGTATACTTTGTATGCATTTCTTCTTAACCCTTTGGCCAAGATCAAATGCACACTCCCTATAAATGCATAATAACATGTACACAAGGCTAGCTGATTTGAACAGGACTTTGAAAGGCAACAGCAGTAACTTTGATAGTACATTTTCATTTAAGCTGGAAAACAAAATCAACCAAGGACATATCCAGAGAAAATGCAAACTCTTTTCCTTCTGTATTCATTTTTGAGAACAAGCAATTACATTTTCCAACCTAAACAGAAAAGCAATCTTAAATTTCTAATGGAAAAAGTTGCAATATTGTGGATTTATTAAATATTTAAGTTTGGGATACAAGTTTGGGTAACATTATTGTGTGTGTTTTTGCTTGTACCGGGCATAATATTTCCTTATAATGGAAATAACACTCTATGTATTCTAGACTCTTGGTGTAAATGTGTATGTGGAAGATTTAAGTGGTCATACACTTTTTCAGATTCAATATTTGATATGCAGGGTTCTATTTATGTAAATTGTTTCGTTCCTTTCCAAAAATGTCACTGAATATGAAAAATTTGAATATATCAGCATGCAGCACATTTATCCTGCTATGTCTAGGGGTCGCCCACACTGTTCTGTGTCACATACTATAACCTGGAATCAATCCAAAGTCACGAATCAGATTTTGATAAGGAGTAAAGAGGAGGAGCGTCTAGATTTTTTTATTATTTATTTATTTTTGTCTAGCAAGAAGTGCACTTTCCTTAGAAGAAGTTTGAAAACATGTCAATAATTCTTTTCTACTGTGGTGTCTGCTCTTAACCCAGGAGCAACCACTATTGAAAAACCTGTCCAATTACCCATACATTGGAGATAGATCCTTATGTTTAATGCATAGTCTGGTTCATCAGGTTAAAGGAAACATCAAATGGCTTCAATGAATTCTGTCATGGGTGGTGGGTCATTAAGACAGTATGAGGGAAGAACCCAATGTAATGAGAACATTCCACTAAGTGAGAGCTTTTGGAAAAGGAAAGAGAAGAGAAAGAGAAAAAAATTGAAGCTAAAATTTAGAACACTTTCCTCAAAAAATAAGCTCAATGTTCTGTTTTCCTCGATAAATAATTACAAATTTATTGTTACTTAAGCTTTTTATGCTGTAGTATATATATTTTGGACAATAATAATAATGTGGCAATACTGGAGTGATGCTTTAGTTGTGATGGTGTAAGAAAGTATGCAGGAGGCAAGGATAATCTTTGCCTCTCAACTATGATAATGATTCCTAGGGTAGCCTGTATCTTAAAAGTATGTTAGATCTAAAATATGGTATGGAAAACCTAACAGTATTTTGAAGAATTATTGTTACTCTCTGTTCAGCCATGAGTAAATAAATTACATGACAAAAAGGATTAAACAATCTGAAGTGGGATAGAAGTCTGAATAGTATCCTTTGTATTAGTTGTTTTTATTCTCAAATAATTTTTCATACTGCCTGAATTCTTTTCTGGCAGCGTTTTCAATGTATCTATAGAACAGAATTATAAAAGCAAGTGGGGGAAAGCTGATGGCTTTGATAACACAGCATAGGTTAGTTAGGGATAAGTACAAATGCATGCATGCAAACACATGTATGTAGGTGAGTGATTTTTTCACCATTCCTCACCTTAGCAAGCCTTAATAGCAACAACACACATCAGTGTGTGCCACTGTTAAATCAACAATACATATTTGTAAATTTCTCATATCACCAGAAGAAGCTATATCAGCTTCTCAAATTTGAAGCTAAAAACAGGATCTGGGAAATCAAATACCAGCAGTGGCAAAAAAATGTCAAGGAGATTCAGCTCTACTCTAGCAAATATGATATTTAAAGTTGCCTTCAGGCAACAGAAGCCATCTATAGTCAACCTCTCATGGTCCTACTTTACTGTCTTCTCACGATAGTTTGACATTCCTCAAAGACAAAAAAATTGTCAAAGTATATAGAAAGAATGCTTTGAGGCACTTCTGAACTGTGAGTTGATTGTGACAGATGACCCAATTATCCCCCAACATCCAAAAGGGAATCCTTCACTAACCCTCCTAACCTAGAAGAAGCCTCCTATGTAATCAAGAAAACCAAGAACAAACAGGCTACCTCACTTGATATCATACCTGCTGAAATCTTCACATCTGGTGGTAAGGAACTGGTACTGAGACTCCATTAATTTATTCTTCAAATATCCCTGGGGACCTGAGGAATGACTATCTTCAAGAAAGGAGACAAGGCTCTGTGTGGTGAATATCAAAGTATCACCCTCCTTTTAACAGAGAAAATCCTCAACTGCATCCTCCTAAACAATATCCTACCTCTTGCTGAAGAAGTCCTGCCAAAACCTAAATGTGGTTTCAGACAATCCCACAGGGCAATTAACATGGTCTTTTTTCCTCTCTAGTTTCCAGACAAGTGTCAGGAACAACAACAAGACGTGTTTCTGGTTTTCAATGACCTTATTCAGTCCTTTGACTTCAAACGCAAAACCAGTTCCTGGGACTCCACTTGAATCCAGCTGCCAAGGAGACATTTAGCCATTGTTTGGTACCCTTTGAACCCAACAATCCAGCCAGTTTTCTATCCACCTTAGATTCCATTCATCCAACCCATACTTCCTTACCCTTCTTGCAAGAATTTTGTAGGAGATAGTATCAAAAGCCTTGCTTATGTCAAGATATATCATGTCTGCTTCCCTTCCCACATCCACAGAGCTAGTTATCTTAACATAGAGGGGAATCAAGTTAGTTAGGTATGACTTGCCCTTGGTAAATCCATGTTGACTGTTCCTCAATCACCTAGGATCCTGGTTTTCTCTGGAAAAAAAAATCCCCAATTTTCAGATTTAAAAAAGTAATCCAAAATTCACATTTTCCTGTGATCAGAATGAAACACCACTAATATATATATTTATATTAGTGGTGTTTCATTTAATCATGCAAAAATGTAGATTTTTCAGTCACTTCTTTTAAAACCAAAAATTGGTTTGTTTGGGTTTTTTATCAGAGAAAACCAGGATCCCTGCTAATTGTGAAGAACAAAACCTAATCCAGATGCTCATTAATTGCCCAGTTGAGCCTAATCTAGGTGTGCAGCAACAGCTCAGCTGAGGCCTGATCTGGTTGTGAAGCAAAGGGCTTACTAGGGCCTGATCTGGCTATGCATGGTTTGGAGGCTTGGTGATGGAAAAGCAGTGGCAGTGTTAATTGCTGTCACTCCCTCATTGCCAAATTTCCAAATCTGTGGGAATCTCTATGGGCCAGATGACCTGGATCCTTGAATTTATATGGGCTGTGGACCAGGGATTGAACACACCTCAGTTAAACAATAGATGTGTAGTAGCTGGTTTGTGTAGGGATAAACCTGCCTCATGCAGGATTAGATGATGTCTGGAGGTCCCTTGAATTTGTACTTTCCTTTGATTCTATGATTCTGTGATTCTATGGGATCTTCCTTTAAAATAAGAGCTTGAATTCCAACCCACAGACCAAATCCAGCCCACAAAAGAATGTAATCCAGTCCATGGGTCTCCCTACAGGTCCAGGCATTTGACAGTGGGGAAAGGATGGCAATTAAAACTGCTACCACTTCCCTGCCACCAAATTTCAAAGCTGCAGGTGGATGGATCAGCCCTGGCCGAGCCACACAAAAATGGCCTTTCCATGGCCGAATGCAGCTACATAGGAATGGGGACTGATACAGATGCATGGGAAGAGCCTAGCCAGAGTCCAGTACTAGGCCCTGGCCTGGCCATTTTCATTCAGCTTGCTTTAACCTCACTTGGCCCCCACTGTATGTCAGATTGGGCCTATGAACTAGATCTAGTCTATGGATAGACCTGGTACCATGCCTTTGGCTCATAGGCTGAAAAGGTCAGGCACCAGTGCTTTAATGTAATAGCATAATTATTAGACTACCTCTCCAGGACTGAGATATATTGGATTCAATTCCCTTCTCAAGGTGGGATTAAAATCCACTTTTACTTCTTAGATGAATTGCCCAACCACTAGGCTTTAGTTTATTCTGGGTTGGGATAAAACAAAGATAGCTAGGGAAAATGGAAGGGCACTAAAAGAGAATTAATCTATAGACTAATGGTTATGACACTCTGGTGGGATATTCTGAGTTTCTTCTGAGCAAAGGCTGACTGTATATAATGTTTCACCTAGGAGGAATGCTCCACAGTCCAAACGGAATAATGGACCAAATTCATTGCTTCTACAGCTAAAAGAAGTCAATAATGTTTCACTGACAATTAACCTGCATTGTCAACCTTATCTGCTTTTAATAATATTTAACTTTGTTTAGTTAGTTACAAGGTTTTTATAGCACTTTGAAGATATAGCTTGTACATCCACACATCAACATTCACATTTCAACTAGCCAATTTAATTTTTTTCAAGGCTCTTTTCTTTTACTGTGTTTATACTCACCCGTACAAACCACTAACACTGTACTTCACACCTTAGTGATTTTTAAGGGGTAACTCTTTAGTTTTTAGAATATTCTCTCCTTGGTTTTAGAGTACTCCCTTCATTACATTTCTAATATTTGTGGGGTTGCTGGAATTATCTGGGTATTTAAATAGCCATCTATGTTTTTATTGTATGAGAATTATAGATGGAGTTGTACAGCTGTGTAATACAAATACAAATATGACTTAAATCAGGAAAATCAATCCTGAATGCAACTATAACATGATTTTTTTCAACTGAATTTTATAAACTGTTCCTTTTCCTTGCATCATTGAAATCTTTTATAGAAAACACTGGAAAATGCTGAAGGTTGCTGATGTATAATAAATCAAGTTCATAATTATTTTAAAGTATTTTGTAAGGGTTTGTAACAATAAACTCACAGTTTGGAGCACTACAGCAATCTAATAAAGACTTCTTTGCAGTTCAGATATAGATGCAGGTGTGATACTGTCATGCTCAAGCCCTTTACTTAGATTAGGTCTATGGCTAATTCACAATAACAGTGCATAATAAGGACAGAATGTCAGTGAGTCTCTGACACTGTGCGACTGAGACAGACTGAGTGAAACTGAGTGTATAATTAAATTTATTCAGGCAAAGAAACAGGGTACCTCTACATCTATGTACTGTGGTAGAAAGTCAGCAGGACAGGATCACTGGGTTAAGGTTATTCTGCACTTCACAGATATGACAGTGATTTTAACTCTGAAAAACAAATGCCATTCAGAGCTCTCAAATATTCAAACTTACTCCATTTCCACATGGACACAAAGGAGGAAAATAAATATAACACATATTAGGAAGAAATTGACAACCAAGTTTTGTAGAAGGATGTAATAGTTCAACAATTATGAACCTCTCACTCACTAATTCAGGAATGTATTGACTGAAATCAGTGGAGTCATTTCATGGCCTAAGAAGGATAACAGAAATGAAAAACCTATAAAAACTTAGAGCCAGACAAGACTGTCCATAAGAAACCAAAGAGAATCCCTCAAGCCTTACAGCTACAGCAAGTTGCATAAAATAGCATAAATATGGTCTTCAAATCCAAGCACATTCACTGATTTGTTTCCATTATAGCTATGAACACGATATGTTCTATTTTTATGTTTAGCACATGAATCTGTGAGTAGAATTTTTTAAATTGAACCTATCCATGGCTCTGCTAAAATGTTCTCATGATGAAGAAGACCTTTCTAGACAAAGCCCCTTTACTGTAGTTGTTTTTTTCAATATCAGGGAAGTTTTCTGAAACCTAGTAAATTTCCCCAGTATCTTCTTCCTGCTTTCTCCACATAAACCTTAACCGTAGTTTAGAAATGAACATTAATTTGATAGTATTAAAATTATGCTAATTAAATTTGTAGGTGTATCTGTATGGAATTAATATTCGTAACCATGTGGGCCTGGATCTTCAAAGGTATTGATTAAAGTTGGGTACCTAATTCTGAATTGGGCATTCAAATACTTCCTATGTCTAGGGTAGAAGATCCAAAGCACTAAAGCCAAGTCATAGTCTTGAATCTATAGTTAGGCACTTTCAATGATGCTGAACGTCAAGATGTCATTGATATTAGTGCTGCTCAGCATCTTTGAAAATTAATAAAAAATTGTTTAAATATAGGTTTAAGAAGCTAATTTTCAGTGCTTGGTAGTTTTGGTTTAAATCCATTTAGGACACTTAAAATTTGGTAAAAAGACATTTTAGTTTTAGCTAATTTTGAAATAACTGCTACTTTCCTATAATAACTTTCCCTTGCCATTCGGATAGAATATAATGTCTGCAAATAAAATTCAAATCATTTTGATTACAAAGAATTAGATAATTAAAAAGAAAAATAATGATAAAAAATTACCATGGAAGTATTCAAACAATATAATTCCTTCTGCATTGTAAAGCCTCAGCAATGACAAAAGTGGGGAAAGTTCAACAGTTGTAATAATCAACTCTCTTGAGACTTTTTAAATTTGTAGGAAAACAGGGGTGTATCCAGAAACAAACACTGCAGGTGTATGCTGTTTTTAGTTTTATAGGTTTGAATCCCGATAAAGCAAAACTTTCATTCAAGTTACTTTGGACATTCAGACTTGTAACGTGGAATTTGTCTCAAGAGTATTGAAATTTTAACAATGCACCATAATATGCAGTTATTGTATTAACTATATTATCTCTTTGTACTCTGCTGAGTACAGAAACTGGTGTGCATACATCACAATAGCCACATGGGCTACTAGGCTTAGTTACACTTTTAAACTTTACCTATCCATTTCTTTCCTCGTATGTGTACATGAAAATTATACAAATAACAAGAAAAAGTCAAATTTTGCTTTTGGTCAGGCCACTATAAATGTGGAGCAATTCCACCAAAGTCTGACGTCACTGCATGCTTATGCTGGTATATTTCAGATCCGCATTGAGCCCTAAATACTTGTAAAGAAGTTATAACATTAAAATGAAGAACAGCACAAAGTTAACTTAATGAATATCATCTAATAGGGATTAGGCTGGACTAAAAGACTGTAATTTATTTAATTGTTTAAATGAGTCTCTTTCTAAAATCTGGCCTTTTTTTTTTCATTTCTTTAGTTCCTAATTATAACTGTCCTCATTTTTCCTGAAAAGGTTTTACACGACAGAAAGTTCATACTGATGAAAAGTTTGAAATATAGAAGTGCTTCTTGACCTTAATTCAAATGCTCAGCAGGTTCTGCTATCCACAAAGGAAGGTAACAAGTTTATATGAGGAATTTACCAAGGATTTTTTTTGTCCGGGAGATAACTTGGAAATTAATGAGCTACAGAGAAAAGGTAAAAATTAATCAAATAACATAGGACTAATCAGCAAATAATTTGTGACAGTTATTAACTCTATGCCATAACAGTCTAGTAATCTTTAATATACACACTAAAAGATATCACTAATCCCTCTTTATGGTTTATTCACAAATACAGTTTAAACTATGTTCTTAGCAGTTTCTGCTTATTACTTTTCAGGGAAAAAATGCTCTTTGTTTTAAAAAAAACAGCAGTTCATGTAACTGCCAACTGTGACCTCTGTGACATTTAAGGCACATCTGTCAAGCAAGAACCCTTATTTACAAAATGTTATAATCTGCAGAAATCTGGAAAATTCTTTGCATGTAGGGAAAACGGATCCAACAGTAAACTTGCCTTTTGATATATTTCTGTCACTATGTTACAACTGTATTCCTTCATAGAAAACAGGGTCCTTTCATAATAGACTCTCAAAATACGAGTTCTGCCCATTACTAATGATTGTTCCACTAAAAGATAACAGCGTGCTTATGGTCCAAGCTGGCCACCTTAGAAGGATAGGGATTGTTACATTTACTCCTGGAAACCTCCCACTGATTTAATTGGAATTTTTTCCATAAGTAGGGGGTGCAAGAATTAGCCATTCTTAACTATGTTGTGTCTTCTACTGATTTAAACAGAAACAACTTTATCTAAAAAAATAGTTTATGTATTTTAAAAAGTACAGTACAGCCTTAGGTATGCCCAAGGCCTGAGTTGTGAAAAGAGTTAAATTTTAGCAGTCAAGCTTTCTTAGTAACAAATTCTTGACTGTTAAAATCAGCTAATGCTAAAATTTCTATTGACTATGACAGTCACGTAATACTGCTAAAAATTCTGAAAGAAACCCAATCCCTTTATGAAATGTTGATATCCTTTACTAATAGAAGATTAAATTAGCCCAGCTGCCTCTTGCACTTATCATTAATAATAAAAATGAAAGTATAGAGGATATATGGATGTCTGTGTGTAAGATTTCAATATTCTAATCTTCTATATATTCCAATATATAGTTCACATTCATAAAAAGCATACTGGAAGTTAAACTACATTTATAAATATACAAGAAGTTTTAGTCATATTAATTTAGCTCATTCACAATGGATTATTTGAAGAATTTGAATATTACTTGAATATCACAAATGCATTTATTTAATTGCATACTATTGAAAATTATTATTGTCAAAATCACAGCCATTAAATTCATATGATACTATCATGTCATTATGGCTATTAAGGAAAAATACAACAGGATCAAAACGGCACATGTATAAAGTGCTTTTGTTGAGAAATACAATGAACATGTAAAACAATCATCTCATAATTGAAAGTTCCACTTATCTATTTATACTCAAACCTGGCTCTCAGATTCAGTTCCCATTAAGCAAAAATGAATACCAGAGCAGTTCTATTCCCTGTTTACAGCTGATGTAAATACTTACTAGAACTAGGCTTACTATTTAAGATGTTGCAAAAAGATGTAATTCAATCACACTTTGTTCTCTGTGTTTTCATTCCTCTGTCCTTCCCTGTATATTCTAGTGTCTCTCTCTTGCTCTCATGCTGGACATGCATCTAAATTTAAGATTAATTTCTGTTTTCCTTTCAAAGCTAGGGTTCAATTGTATTTTTACTATGAAAAGAACAGCAAGCTCCCCAAACTTACAACACATACATTTTGACTAAAATATTTTCTAAAATAATATTAAGGTAAAATTAAATAAAAAATCAGGCCCTTTATCATATGTATGATCTGTATAAATAAATCTATATAAATATTTTCGTATTCCCATATTAATAATGTAATGATTCTGAATCTGCACTTTTTGATACAAATAATATAGTGTTTTTAATGGCTCTTGTATCTAAATGTTGCTATTCTTCGGGCTACTCAAAGGGTCAAATCAATAGTTCAGGAACCTATTCATTGAAACGTGGTGGCATTCCTACTAAGTCCTTCAACAACATGCTTCTTCCACAGATACTTTGCATAAGACAATTATAGTCTTTGTTATGATGAAGTGGCAAGAGTAAAACTGAACATATATAGCAAGAGCCTCCTTGATGGATTATTCAGTCATGGTTGCATGCTAACTTGGGCAGCTGTAGTTGAGAGATTTGTGATGGCATGCTGCCTTGGTTCCAGTGTGTACCAAGAATACTGTCAGAAGAATAGAAACAGAAGTGCAGGTGAGGCACTTATAGTAAAGAGACCTTAGAATTAATTTAAAAAAAAGATTTAACGGACAAAATGATCATATATATTTCCTCTTTTCGCACCTAAGTTGTACTTCTCTAGATTAGTTTTTTGGCACTTACATACAATTTCAGATTCAGAATAGCCACACAGTACTATTACTTCCCTACTGAGAATGCTTAAGTTTGTGCCTATAATTCATTGAGTCCTTGAAGATGCTCAATATATTAGTTATGCTTAGGACCTTGTTACGCATTAATTTTAGGAAGCCTTTTAATCCCTGTATTATCCATACATAAACACCTGAAACTGGTTAAGCACACTTTAGGTGGCTTAAAGATACACCAATCCAGGGCAAGTTTGTCTCTGATAGGTGTTACCCAACTCCTTTTCCATTCATGTGTGGCCATCCCTCCCAGATAAGTTACCCAACTACAGGCCTCTAGTGTCCCAGGATGCAGTGTCCTCTCCTCTTCTGTGTGGACAAACTTTTCACCCTGTCAACTCTACTGCCCAAGGGGTAGCTCTGGCACAAAGCCAACTCCCACTCCTGCCCCCAGGGGTATGACATTCCCACTCCCAGGGGTGCAATCCCTTGAAAACAGTCTTCAGAGCACATGCCAGCTAGCCAGATCACAGGCCATGGATGGGTCTGGGAGTGGGGAAGAACAAGATAGAAGGCTGGATCAGTCCCCATCAGGTGGGGTTTCCTGCCTGAGGCAGCAGCAGTAGTTCTCCCAAAAGCACCTTTCCTCACTGCTCCCATCTCCCAGTCACCCTGGGAAATATGACCAACACCCCCTACAATTTAATCCAAAATCCCAGTTTATTAAACATTAGATCTTTAATTTACTTCCCCTTTATTTGTTTTTAAATTCTTTTTTCTTTTACTTCTTTTTATTGTATCCTTCAGTGGCTGACGCCATCATTTCCCCACCCTTTCCCCACTCAAATTCCTTTCCACCTCCCATTTCATTATCCACGTCCATCCCACTAACTCTCCACCTTTGAGCTTTATGTTCCTATTCCCCCCAACCCATCCCTCATAGACCCCACTTACAGTAGGGAAAGAAGTCTGTCCTGCCTCACCCTGTAATGGCAAATTACAGCTGTCACTCCTAGTCAGGACCATGCTTCCCAACCCTCTGTTGGCAAGTCAGAGCCGTGCAGGTGGGGTACAGTCAGAGAAGGTTTTTAGCCTTAAGGTGTGACTGCTCCAAACTCAAGCTAGCACTAACACCAGTCAACATTTGAGCAGCTCAAAGTTCAACATGCAATGAGGTCCTAATATGATCATCAGAAAGAACCCCACATCACATTCTAGACTGTTCATTACAAACTTCACATGTGAAGTTCTGTAAATATAGGCTATCCACTTCTCCTATTGAAGTGGTCAGGAAAACAAGACAGTGGATGTGTCTACATGAGACACTTTCCTGTGGTGCTGACTAATGAGCTCCTCAGTAAAGTGTCACCATTGACATATGCAGTGCTATTCAGTGAGAGTAAACTAATTAACTCTGTTGTAAGATAGTACTGTCCAACACAATTACTATCCTCCGGTGAATCAATTTACTCTTCTGCAATGCACATGTAGATGGTGATAGGGCTGGCTGGGCCACAAGGATGCTGCAGTGTAGAGGCTGCCTCCTGGCTGACCCACACTGTAGCACCCTCATGCTGCAGACAACCACCCCACAGCACTGTGAGCTAAATCAGAGGAGCCCTGGGCTCATAGGCTCCAAATCGATTTCCCCTGCCAGCTAGGGCTGCTCTGACCCAGCTGAATATGCTGCAATACTGGTTGCTCATTCAAACACAGAGCCTGGGAGCAATAATCTCCAGCACAATATATGACAGAGTTTATTTTGTAGAATTAATTTTATCTGCTTAGTTAGGGTCAGAGAGACAGTGAGCAAGAAGGAGTCATTAGATAAGATGTTTGCATGGCCCAGGGAGCAATGAATCATGTTTTGTATAATCTGGGACCACAAAGAATAGAATATTGTACACATAATAAAATGGTAATTACATAGAGTAGTTAAAGCTGTGATTGTTTGGATACCTTAACAATTAGAGAAACATTATGTTAAATATAATCACATTTTGATATGATTTTTTTGTCTTAGAACAATGTAAGTCTTGAGTGTGCCTGTAAACATGGGAATGAATCTCTCCATCCTTATAGAAGGATAGGAAGGTTAAGAGAGACAGACCAAAGAATGGATGCAGAATTAGCTAGGGAGTGCAGAATACATGTGTCATCCTCACAGCAGTCCTACAGAGCTCAGAGCAGAGGCTTGATTACCTCTGCACTGGGGTTGCCTATTAAAGGGAACAATGGTATAAAAGAGTGAAAAAGAAATCCTACTATTTTCATAATATTGTCATCCATTTATCACTTTAAGATGGACTATGTCCTATTTATAATCACATCCCCCCATGAAATTTTATTTATGTATTATGCCATTAATTTATGCTTAGTCTGTCTGTTTATACAGTAGCACCTGACTCAGAAACACTCACACACATGCATGCACAAACTGCAAATGTGGAATTGTTTAATCCCTATTGTCTACATAGCTTGGGGACAGACTGAATTTTAATCTATTTGCTATTCTTACTACATCTCACAGTTAATTCACAATTTTATAATTGGAAGAAAGCTTCTGGAGAAAAAGATCAGAGGGTTTTTTCCTGTACTTTTGATGGCTCCTAGTAATTCACTCACAATTAAAAGAACAAGTAGCAATGGCATTCATGGTAATGACAAGGGACTGTCATATATATAGGGAGAAAGGAGAAATGTCTCCAAAAACAACACATTATAAAGGTGCATATGGTTGTAAATGGCTTGACCTAGGACATGCTTTAGAGCTTTCTTGTTGTGGGACAACTCCCTACCAGGCAGGTTACTGGAAAAGTAAGCAGACCATTAAAGGTGGCATTTGACTGAGCCAGCTGCTGCTGAGCAAGCTGTCAATGTCCTGACAGGGAATGCTTCTAATACTTTTGATCTATGTTCTGGGGAGAAGGAGGATGTTGTAAGTGAGAATATCGTCACAGAGCCAGTGACTCCTACTGAGATCCAGGAGGAACATGAGGGTTTTGATGTGAAGTGCAAATAAAAAAAAAAAGATGGACATGAGGAAAAATAACAGGTTGGCTCATTTACTATTACTGCCTGGAATCCAGTATTGCCTGCAAATCCCAGGCCTCTTGTCTTGAACATTTTCCAAAAGTTGGGGAGGAGCATGACTTCAGATTATTTTTGTTTCGATAAAAACTTCTTTTCTTCCCAGAACAGCAGCTTTCTTTTTTAAAATAACTTTTAATCAAAAACCCATTGTTATGATGCAAAACATTTCTGTGACATGAAGTAACTTTCTTACAAATGCCATCTTGCCCTTAGACAACTGTTACACACCTTAATCCAGTTAATGGGAAGGAAGATTTTCCTGAATATTAGCTTATATTTTCTTTTTTGCAATACTTTAAAAATGTAAACTTATAGTACATAACCTGCTGGACTATTTTCTTGGTTTTACTGGTGTTCTGCATCAGTGGGGACCACACACCTTTGGACTGCACCAAGAAGTCTACATGGCTGTCTGCACTCCCCCCACTCACTGCACTGAGAAAAAGACTCCCCTGCACAACTGCACCATATGTCTGTGCTAACACCACTGCATCGTGTGTGCACCTCCCCTGGATAGATGGCATTAGCAAGTCAATTTTAATTACACTTTTTATCAGATCATGTTGCAAAATATTAGGCAAATATACATTTTCAAAATGTAATATAGCTGACACATAATATGCTATTAATGTTCTGTGCATCATTTAAACACCAGCTACAGACAATTCCATTCCAAAAATATCCATGGTTCCATTGGTATTTAGTTCACATTAAAATTAACAGCAAGGAAGAAATCATCAATCTGATACACAGACAATAACACATAATTACTAAACAATTAAAATGAAACAATAAGTATATCCATTATTTTCATTTCTCTGAATTTATTTAAGACGAAAATAAAAACAAGTGTCTGTTAATCAATCTGCCAAAGGCAATAGGGGCAAAGTGTGAGTCAGTGTAAGTGGAAATAAATTTACTCCTAATATCTGGCATGGGTCCCCTAGCTGGGCTGCCTTTGCCACATAAAGCAGTCTTCTGTTCTATTGCTGTACTCTTATTTTGACTCATGCCCTCTTGGTATGGGAACTTGGCCTAACCTAATCTTTTGGTTGCACTGCTTGCTTCCATGGAAGACAGTTGTCCCATCTTTCTCTGCTAGCTACCTGAAGACTTTTTTTTAGAGCTCTTTTTTCATTTATCTGTTTGTTATTCATGCTGTAGCTCCAAGGCGTCTTTCAGAACAGAGCCAGTTGGTTAACCAACAATAGGGTTTTAACTCTATATGTTACAGTGATTTGAAAGTAAAGCAAAATCCCCTTTTCTACTTAAACTGGCACTCCTTTACAAATTCTCTACCCTTTTCTTCACTTGTTGGCTGTTATCCATGACACTTTCCATGAGTTTAGATTTCCTTTAGCTCACAACAATTTCAGCAAGCCCTTTGAGCAGTCTGAGAATTGGCAAGGATGTATCCTAAGACAGGGCTTTGCAACTGGTGGCCTAAGGATTAATTTGCAGCTCCTGGGCTCCTATCCAGATGCTCCTCCCCCCTAGCACTTCAGCTGCAATAGCAGCTGGAGTCTCCAGGCCACCCTTCCCTCACTTCAGCTTTGGCTGCCTGATCTAGGCCCAGAGAGCAGGGCACTGCAGTGAGACAGAGCCTGGGAAGCTGATGCTACACTTGGGGCCTTACAGGTACATGGTGTAGTAGGAGGGACACACATGATACAGTGTTGGTGGCATGGGCATGTTATAGTCATGGCGGGGGGTGGTGCTTCTGCCTAGTTCAGTGAATGGAGGAAGGGTGCCTCCATGCCAGGGAGCATAGGAGGCTCTTGGCTCATCCTGGTGTGGCCCATAGGATTGTGGTTCCCACTGGTGCAGCACAGAGGACATTTATACCCAGCCACTTAGAAGATGAGCAACCTTGAGGTAAAGTATTTCTAGTGAAGGTTTAATGCCATTGGACAAACACTGGTGAAATCTCATTTGGAATAATATGTAGAATTCTAGGGCACCTATACACATGCTCTGACGTGTTCTGATTAGACATTTTCCCATGATTAAAATTAAACACCACTAATATATATATTCATAACTGTTCACTAGAATACCTTTGGGGAAAACCAGAAGTAAAGGCCACAAACTCCTGGAAGACTGTTTCAGACTTAACTCTAGGAAAAACTTTGTCACAATTAGGGTGTCCAGACTATGGAATAAAATCCCCCCAGAGGTGGTGCAATCACTTATCCTGGAAATCTTCAAAAGGAGACTTGGTGGTCACTTTGCTGGGGTCACCTGACCCCATTTACCTTTACTGCCTAGTGTGGGGAGGGGGAAAGAGACAGGGGTGGACCTGATGATTTTGCAAGGTTCCTTCTAGCCCCTTACAATCTATGAATTTATAAAATGTAGATTGGATTTCCTCATATACTCACAGCCACTAATGTTTGCTGCAGTCTTGAGATTTGTTGGTAATCACACCTTGCTTTCCTTGGTTCCTTTAACGTTCCATCTGAGGCACTCTTGTGATTTAATATAACAATTCATTTGGCCTTGATAAATGGAATCAACTCATGTGAGTATGCCTTGAACCAATCCATATTTCTTCTGACCTGCTTGCCAGAGATAGTCAGCAGTGACAGTAATCAATTTTTTGAGGCTTCCCCATTTCTCTTCTGCAACCTTGCACAAAGGCAGCTCCAAAGCAGCCTCTTCTAGAGCATCCATAAACTGCAAGGTTTTCTGATGATCAGATGTGTTGGTGATGTAAATGTATGGCAAACAGTGATACTTAGAGCAGAAGATTTTCTTTGGTTTCAGTTTAAGCTTAAGGACTACAGATGACTGACCCGTGTCACAATCCACACTATGGTAGCTGTAGAGCTACCTAATTAACTCTGCAATAAAGACTCCATGTCTGCATGTGAAGCCCTGGTAGGCCACAGGAAACTAATTAATTTTGCCACAGATTAGTGGCATCTTGTGGTGGAGTTCTTTAGTGCATAGCAATGCATGTATAGATGCTGGCAAGGCTGGCTGGGGCACAGAGGTACCTCAGTGCGGGAGCTGCTTGACAGCTACCCCACCAGTCGAGCATCCTCATGCCCTAACCAGACCCACTGCAGCATGTTGAGCCCAGCCAGAGTAGTGCCAGGCTGGCAGGCTGATCCCCAGGGCTCCTTGCCAGCTGGAACTTCTCCATCTTGGCTCAATGTTCTCTATTCCCAAGTGCACATATAAATATGGCACCCAGGAGCAATACACTTTAGCATGAGGTGCTTTATGCTAATAGCACAAGTAGCTGCACCCACTAAGGATGGTGTTATTGAGATTGGACTGCCCAGTGATGATGAGGTCTAATTAGTAGAAGTGGCCAGATCTTGGGTGCTTCCATGATGTCTTGTGGCATGGTTTTGTTTCAAAGAACCAATTAGAATAATAGAAAATTAGGGTTGAAAAGGGCCTCAGGAGGTATCATAGTATCATAGTATCATAGTGTCTAGAGTCGGAAGGGACCTGGGCAGATCATCTAGTCCGACCCCCTGCCGTGGCAGGAAAGAGCACCGGGGT
>JAGPOW010003316.1:130389382-130400980 GCA_030014935.1 Caiman crocodilus
CCACATTACCCGGGACCCTCTTTTTACCCCCTACGTATTTGAAGAAGGACTTCTTGTTGTCCTTAATCCGGGAAGCTAGTCCTATCTCCATCTCTGAGTCCTATCTCCATCTCTGATCATCTAGTCCAGCTCCCTGATCAAAGCAAGACCATCCCTAACTAGATCATTGAGGCCAGGGCTTTGTTGAGCCTGGCTTTAAAAACTTTCAGGGATGAAGATTCTACTAAATCTCTAGGTAACCTGTTCCAGTACTTCACCTCCCTCCTAGGGAGAAAGTTTTTCTAATATCTAACTTAAACTTCCCTTGCTTCAACTTGAGATCATTGCACCAGTGAGCACTGTCTAGCTCCATTTTCTTTGTAACCACCCTTCAGGTAGTTAAAGGCTGAACTGGTGATGCACAAGTTATGGTAGGAGTAGAACTCTAACAGCCTTTGTCCATTATCATTCACAGTACCCACATTACATGGGCCCAGTCAAATTGTCTAGGATTCACTCTCACCACCAACTCTGGCATTGAAGTCCCCCAGAGGCTACAAGTTCTCAGTGTTTGGATTCTTACCAGTAACATTAGCCCGTTCTTTGTAAAACTTGTTGTTAAACTCAGCAGAAAAGTTGAAGCATAGACACCCACTAATGTGACTAAGCCAACTGAAGTAAAAAAAAAGCAGAGCGTGATGATCCTCTCAGAACCATTTGATGGATTCTCAAATATTTGGAGAAGATTGTTTCTAACGGCAAAGCCTATGCCGTTTTCATGTAGATCTTCAGGATATTTTTGTTTCCAGAAGAATGTATAATATTTTTCTCTTAAGAGCCATCAGAGGTCAGGTATGTTTCTTGCAGTGTTGCAGTGTCAGTATTCAACTGTTTAATTCCATTTATGTCATGGCTGTCTTATAACTAACTGTTACCTCCTGTGTTGAATCTTCTCTCTTGGGGACAAAAGTCTGGGCAGTGTATATGGAGTTGCTTACACACAGGTGTCCCCATTCTTGGCCTTGCTGGTTTAATCCAAGGGAGAGGCACATCTATAATTTGCTTGGCTGCATGCGCTACCAGATCAAAGGAGTCCATCTAGTGGGCCTCAACTCCTAGAATAACTACTGATCAAGTTTAAGGTTCCCAGTCATCCCTATTATGGAATAAACCTAGGGCACCTACTCACAGACAGGGGAGACAAGGCTGAGCTCTTCCATGAGTTTTTTGCCTCTGTATTCCTGAACACAGACCAGGACAAATCTCTCAGTTGGACCATAGACAGGCACAAAAGGGAAACCAGCCCACCAACTGTTAGTGCTGACTTAGTGAAGGGACACTTGAAGGGGGTGGATGTGTTTAAGTCAGCAGGCCCAGATGATCTTCATCCAAGGGTACTGAAGGAATTGGCCAGTGTCATAGCACAGGTCCCAGAAGACTGGAAAAGAGCCAATGTGGTCCCTATTTTCAAGAAGAGGAGGAAGAAGCGGTAACTATAGACCAGTTAGTTTCACCTCTATCCTTGAGAAAACCTTTGAAAAAATTATTAAGGTTCACATTTGTGGGAGTCTAGCGGGAAAAAACAATGCTGAAGGGTAATCAGCACAGATTCATATCAGGTAAATCCTACCTAACTAATCTTTTTTATTTTTATGACTAGGTCACAAAATGCTTAGACGCAGGAATCAAATCGAGGTAGATATCTTCTACTTGGAATTTAAGAAGGCCTTCGATACAGGATCTCATCGTATTCTTTCAGATAAGCTGAGCAGCTGTGACATAGATGATTACACGATCAGTTGGGTGGGATATTCACTTAGGAGTCACACTTAGAGAGTGGTGGTGTATGGGTTGGATTGATCTGGAAAGATGTGGGCAGTGGAGTCTCACAAGGCTCTGTCTTTGGACCTGTGCTGTTCAATGTCTTTATCAGTGACTTGGATGAGGGCATGGAAAGCACTCTGTCCAAATTCACAGATGATACCAAATTATGGGGTAAAGTTAACACACTAGAGGGTAGAGAATGAATCCAGGCAGATCTGGACTGATTGGAAAAGTGGGCAGAACAGAATAGGATGCAGTTCAACAAGGAGAAGTGTAAGGTGCTGCACCTAGGGAGAAGGAATCATCAACACACTTACAGGCTGGGGGAAGACCTCAGCAGCACAGCAGTAGAAAGGGATCTCAGAGTCATTGGTGACACCAAAATGAACATAAGTCATCAATGTGATGAAGCAATCAGTAAAGCTAACCACACTTTATCATACATTAGCAGGTGCATCACAAACAGGTCCAGGGAGGTGATACTTCCCCTCTGTGCAGCAGTTGGAAAACTGCATACAGTTTTGGGCTTCACATTTCTAGAGGGATGTGAACAACCTCAGCAGGATGCAGAAGAGGGGCATTTGTATGGTTAGGGGCCTGCAGGCAAAACCCTAAGAGGACAGATTGAGGTCCCTGAATCTCTTCATCCTCTGCAAGAGAAGGCTGAGAAGTGATCTTGTGGCCACCTACAAATTAATTGGGTGAGAGAGGGGGAGGGGAAGGCAGCAAGGAATAGGATATGCTCTGTTTACCAGGGCACTTCTTGGAGTAACTAAGAACAATGGCCACAAACTGAGAGAGAGCAGATTTAGGTTAGACATCAGGAAGAAATTCTTTACAGTAAGGGTTGCCAGAATCAGGAATGGGCTTCCAAAGGAGGTGGTGCTCTTCCCCACCTTGGAGGTCTTCAAGAAGAGGCTAGACATGCACCTAGCTGGGGTTGTTTAACCTCAGTGCTCTTTCCTGCCCAGGCCAGGGGGTCGATCTCGATCATCTGCTAAGGTTCCTTCTGACCCAAACAACTATGAATCTATGAACTCTTTTGGTCACATTTCCTCCATCAGAGGTAAGACTAATAACCCCACCTCTAAGATGCTCTTCTGTCTGAAGCCATTGGCACCCTAAAGGTTGCCAGGTTATTTAACTACCATCCAGCACTCAGTATTAACAGTCATAGGTAGTACCATCTACTGTAAATTATGGTGGCAGGCAAACCTCACCTGACTCATGAGAAAAATTAATTGATGTCCCAATTATTCCAAGGTTAGTTAACAGTAAAATAGGGAGATGATGATTTCTGATCTGACTTAATAATCATGGATTTAGGGTTCTAATTCCTAATCTTATGAAATGCAACTTGTGCTTCTCTACTGAACATGTCATAAATAGGATTTTCATTGTTATTACCAGATATAGTTGATTTCCTAGTCCTCTTAACTTCAGCTATGATCACCTTTCATAATGATTTATTTTCAAAATGAGTTCCATAATATTTTAGGAACAAATAAAAATAACTTAAATATACTTGTCTTCCTGGTAGTTATTGCACATATTTTCTACTATACACAGAGACAAGTCCTTATTTGTGTCATAAACCTGCTTTGTAAGAATTTATCCAGCTATGGGATATAATGAGTGCCAAGCATCCACATTGCTACTGAACATGTACAGTAGGCTATACTTTTACTGGGCACTCTTGCACCCCTCCCCTCCACCAACCAGTCCTGGCACCCCCTCCCTGAGATGGCATCTGGTCAATGCCCTGCTAGCCCTCTTAGTGTTAAATTAGTCTTAAATTCTAAAGCAAATACAAGTTTCCCCAAAGTCATAAACGAGTGGAATCACTAACTTTTATATCCTGTCCTTTAATAGTATACTTGTGCATTAAATTCACATATGAATATTTAATAGGTTTACATGTGTTTCAAGGGCATGCAGTATTTTGAATTTTTGCAAAAGAGCAATTCTCTGTTTAATGAGGAAGGTTTCATATAACTGAAATTAAAAAAAAAAAACAGACAGGTGATTCATTCACTCTAAGCTTGATTTTCTATGTTTTGAAAAATTCATTCTGCTGCAGCTTATAAAAGGCCATCCTACCTCATTGTAGGCACTCATGACAGATCCATCTGACAAGAAAATGGTCTTTAAACCCCCCCCCGGCCAAAAACCTAGAACATTGGGACGCAGTGAGAAGAATAGTGGTTGTTGTGTCTTTATATTTTCAAGTTTCAAAAGTAATGAGATTTTTCTGTTAAGGAAGGTCATTTTCTCCCTGTGACAATCAATTATAACAAACCTCTATCCAGATATTTCACTCTACAAATAAGATTTCAAACTTTTAAAAATCCTCATAGATATCATAATGACAAGTTATAAGAAGTGTTTTTTATCTACTGATTTCTATAAATCCATAGTTTCTCTATGTTATCTAATCTTTTGACCATCCATCACCATGGTATCTAAGCCTGCAAATTCTGGTAATTGAAAATATAAGCTTAGGGGTTAGGTGTTTTTTTAAATAATTCCCAAAATCTAATGGTGGGGAGGATTACACAGTAATGGTGATAGCAATGTGTAGTAGTAAGTCCTCCTCATACAGAGGTTCTGCTGCTGCCAATGACAAAGTCATGATTAAAGAGTTGTGCTTCAGGTAACTAATTGTATATACTCTAACTTTCATGCTGTTTTCCATTGAAAAAGAGGCAGAGAGGCAGAGAGAGAGAGAGAGAGAGAGGGCAGGCTCTGTTTCTTAATACAATTTACAAAACCACAGAAAGATTACTTAAGTGTAACTGCCATCTTAGGCTCCTGGAAGACATTCAGCTAAAGGTAGCATGGGATCTGATAGTATGTGTACATGGAAGGAGGTGTAATTGTGGTACTCTGTTGGGGATTAGACCCCCATTGCATCATATTGCTGATGCTATGGAAGCACAGGATCATGATCCTGATCTCCCCCTACATTGGTAACTAGGAATCCAATTAGCTTATCCATGATCCCTGCCTTGGGAGCATACTGGCATTAAGGATCTCTGTGACATAGTGGATCACTTGACTTTGATATATCCCCAAGCCTGGGAGCCCCAGTCAGCTACTGTTCCCTATCCCTGTGGCAGAATGGACTCAAAGGCTCTGCTTCACCCTGGAGAGTGAGAATGCAGATTAGCATGACTCCATTGTGCACCTGAGGCTGCAACCAGCAGCCGATTTGGGCTACCTGGCTTCAGGGCAAAACTGGAGCCAAGGGCTCCACTACAGCCTGGGTCTGGGAGCCCAGATTTGCTGAGCAGAAGGGATCATAACTAGGCCTGTTCAGTCAGGATTTCCACTGCTGAATTGCACACCTGTCTCAGTGTCAAGTACAAAATGGCACATCACTCCCATGTAAGTCCACGACTGGAGCTTCCACTAGTCACCAGCACCTGCCCCATTGCCACTTGCCTATCGCTGTAGGATATGTAATTGAAGGAAGCCACCTGTGTATGCCTTCTTTTAAAATGGGGATGTTGGTGTATATCAGCAAACACACAGTACTTCAATGGAAGATAATTTAATACAATGCAAGGAAAACCTTGAAGACAGGAGGTTTCTATTCTGCAGTAATCTTCATTCAACTTTGCTTGAGTCAACTGTGAACTATTCTTACTTCATCCATCTGCTCTGGTATTAAGAGGTCATAAGTAATGGTCCTCAGTCATTTTAGTGAATGCCAATACAGGTAGGGAATTGCCAACCCCATGCACAGAAGCACAGGGTCACACACAGCTCTTTAATGAGGTGGAAGGGGGAAAGCTAAGAATGCAAGGTATGGGTAGTGAGACACTGAGCAGACAGAATCCACTAATTCCTCCTTCTGGAAAGAGAACCCTGGGGCTATTTGAAGAGGACTGCAAGTAGTCATCTACATAAGTAACCCATGACAACATCAGTCTAAGTATTGTTGGAGATGGTTATGATATGCTTTGAATTGCTTTCATATTCCAACTCACCTGCTATGAAATCAAGGGCATATAATTGGGTTTGTTTAGTGACCAAAGTACTTAAATAGACATAATATCATTTTAGAAATGTTAATTTTAGATAAGCTCAGTAAACCAGTCAAAATATTAGCATTCACATGATTTCACGTAATATTTTATTAGTGTATTTACTTGAATCCAAGATGAGGTTTTTTCCCCCTAGTCATAGAGTCCACTTGGTCTCCAGAGAAGCCTTGCCTCTGCCATCTAGTGGTGGTTCATAGTTAAAACTGTGTTGACACATTGTTATGGGAAAGGGTTTGTGACTAGAGGGAAATCAACTTGGGTGATGGGGGGAAACTGTTTTAAAGAGTTATAACCAGGTGAATGTAACCATTGAAGTTGTTTGATGCAAGTGGGACCACCCAGGGTGGTGGAATTATTCACTTAATGTTGCAGTTGTAAATTCTATTCAAATTGTTGGTTTCATTATTAACTATTGATTTATATCATATGCATTTTTCTTCTCTTGATTAATCATTTCTTTTCTCTATATAGTTGTACATAATAAAGAAAAAACAAGGTGTTTCTTGGGTTTGGAGTAAATTCCTGCATTGTGAGGGTGAGGCACACCGGGGGATACTTCAGTCAGCAGACCTGCCTGACAGAGTTCCGAGGGCTACTGGCACCCCAAGGATACACAATCTGGCACGTAACCCTGCCTAGCATGCCAAAGTGGGTTACACACATGCGCGCGCACGCGCGCGTGCGCACACACACACACACACACACACACACTTAAAACCAGACATATGGTGAGGCGGGATGCTATCAAACTAGCTACCAGAAGTAGCAAAAATGGCATCATGTTGACTGTGAATATAGAAAAATAAGATGGCTTGGCCCCTGAGACAGCATAAGAAAGGAATTGGCTAAAGAAGATAAAGTTTAGTTTTTGCCTGATACTTCTTAAACTATTAGGCAGCTGTGTAAGTTAGACAAATATACTGCCTTTATGGTTGCTGATTATTTATTTCCTATCATTGTTAAATGACCAATGAAGAACTATTTTTTTTTTCCTACTGAGGATAAAAACCTAAAATATTAAATGAAAATCCAGTAGTTTTCCATCAATTTTCTGCCTTTGCTTCTGTTTTGACCCATATGGACCAGATTTCTGAATTTAATTGGGTTTGCATTTATTTATGTTCTTATTGAATTGTGAGCCAGGGACACAGGAATTATTAAGAAGAGAAAGGGAAAAGTGAATTAAGAACAGATGGCTGGTTTAACCCTCTGATGAACCAGTAGCATAATATCATGCTGAGCTTAAAAAGTGAAAACAGACAGTTGGTATTCATCTAACACTATCTGAAACAATCATTTGTAACGAAGAAATTAAAAAGTTACTGTTTAGCTGTGTTTGTGAATCAACCAATTAAGGCTATGTTAAGTTATTTGAAAGAGGTCTATATGAGCAAGTAATAAGGAAAGTGAATGCATTGGGGGCATGTTAAATCAGGAATTATTTAACTTAAATGTGTTAACAGTGCAGAAGTTCTGACAGTGTGGCTGTAGTGCTGGGTGCTTATGGTTCAAGTTACTCTGAAATAAACTAAGATTTGAGGGTTTTAAAACTAAAAGAGATAATTATGATCATCTAGTTTAGCCTTGGGTTCTCCATACAATGGTGTTCACTTAAGGTACCAATAAACATATAGTACAGTGCAGTTTTAAAAAAGCCTTGGTAACCATAACTGCATACTGCTGTGCCAATCAGCTGCAAAGTGTGAAATTGTTCCAGCATGGAATAGGATTAATCAGTTAAGAAAGAGCTACAGGAGAAATGTAAAAACCCCACTACCAAACAGGAAGTTTACCAAATATCAGAAATGCAATTATTATTCACAGAGTATTGGCACTCTGTCACACCGATCATATTAGGTTTGCTCAGAACAGTCATGATGAAATGTAGCAAAAAATGGGTACAGCTCTTTTATGTAGGTAATAAAAAAGTTTACTCTGCTTTAGGTAATAACATAGAACAATTCATGTTTTGTTTTGTTCTGCATTATTCATAAATTACATTGGCTTAAGAGTGCTATTTACTAAGGTGCTGCAACTATAGCTAGTGTTGTAGCCATGTATAAACAAATGGTCTTGCTGGCACCTACTCCGCAGTTTTCCCTTAGTAGTGGATACAGGAATGGGGAAAAGAGGGTGCAGTTCCCCCCCACCATATACACTTCAGCTGTGTCATGGATGTAGAACAAGCTCTCCTCTCACTTCCTTGTCAGCATGGATTCCTGATAGTCAGGGATCCTGTTTTTTCCAATTAAAAAAAAGCCCCGATTTTCAGATTTAAAATAAATAATCGAAAATCCACATTTTTCCATGATTAATATGAAACACCACTAATACATAGATATCTATATATTAGTTGGCATTTCATTTTGATTGTGGAAAAATGTGGATTTTTGGTTACTTTTTTAAATCCAAAAAATGGGGATTTTTTTTATGAGAGAAAAGCAGGGTCTCTGCTTATGAGCATCAAAAATGTTCACTACACAGTCAGGAAGGCCAGTACATGTTAAACTGCAAAGTATTGATTTTCTCTTTTTGTTTTTCTCTAGTACAGTGATACAATTAGCTTTTTGTGTTTTCTGTCAGCTCCAGGTACCCACTGGAGAAGGCAGACCACAGTGGATTATCACGTTGGCTAGAAGCTGCCTAGATTTAGGCAGGCAATAGCTAATCGATGATACAATGATCCCCCCCACCAGCAGAGGCAACCCATAGCATCCCTCTCTTAGCCAAATGAGCTGGACTTAACTCCTCACCAGGGATCCTGGTTTTCTCCGATTAAAAAAAAAAAAAAAATCCCGAATTTTTGGTTTAAAAAAGTAACCTCAAATCAGGGAAAAATGATCATGGAAAAATGTGGATTTTAGGTTACACTGTTTCATTTAAAAATTGGGGATTTATTTTTTTTAAATCAGAGAAAACCAGAATCCCTCCTGATAGTTATGCACTTCGGGGACTTACGCGCATCCAGTGTCCATTCATTTGGAGCTGCATATATACCTGGCCAGAGCATAGCCTACTGTGCATGCTCAGTTGTGGTATGGATGCTTGTACATGTACATGGAATAGAATCACTAACTGTGGCTAAACACCAAGAAAGGAAGTTAAACACCTTGGTAACTTTATTTTTATCTGACTGTGTTGAATGAAATATGATTCTGTCCCTAGTGCTCAACTTTTCTTAAATAACAAAAAACAAGAAAGCTGCCCAGGCTGGATCCAGGGGCTATGAAGTGATGAGGTCACTGCCTCTCACCCCCTTCCACTATAGCAGTAGAAGGCATGCCAGTAACCAAGCCCAGCACCCCTGTATTCCTAGCTCAAGTTGCTGCTGCCCAACTCCACAGGAGACTTGGGCATTGGGACCCATAGCATGTATTCTAACTTCTAACTCCATCCTGAGCACCATGAAACTCCTGGCAGAGTATCTCAAGGTGAAGGCAGCTACAGTTCAGAGCAATATTGGGAAGGTCCTGGGAACCAGGGGTGTTTGCAGCCATCATTGCAGGGCCAGTCATTTTTGCTACACACCCCTTTTCAAACTCCTATGTCTATGAATGCTAAAATGCTTTGCTATGTTATCTAGCATAGACAGACCTCCTAGAGCAGTGGTTCCCAAACTTTTTAGACCATGGACTGAGAAACTGTGGACCAGAAGTGACCATGCATGGCAAATTGCAGACCAGCATACTGCAGACTGCAAGTGACTGACATAGTGCGGACCATCACCCGGCCCGTTTTTATGCCAGGTATAAAAAAAGGGATGGCTGCTGGTCTGCAGTATGCCAGTCACTTCTGGACTTCTGGTCCAGTGGCCAACCCTTATAGATCAGTAGCAGGCTGTGACCTGGGAGTTGGGAACCTCTGTCCTAGAGGAAGCAGCTGCCAGAGGGGAGAGAACACAAGTCATAGACACCATTTCATTAATATCCTCGTCATGAACACATTGTAAATAGGAACTTGGGTAGTCTTTTTTGCCTTATCTAGGAGTCACATAGCTTAGCTGGTAGGTGACTAAAGATGTAGGCTCAATCCCCAATGAAAGTGGTGATTTTCCATTCATTGTTTCCATTGTGACCCTGAAGCCCCCCAGCTGAGTATTGAAGTAAAGTAGACCACATCACCTCCTTCTCATGCCACACTTAAAGAAACAGTGCAAACCTGTGATAATGATCTTTGGAAGGAACATTTTGCTTTTTCATAAAATAAACATTTTCTAAAGGAGCGTGTCAATTCACCCATAAATATTTTCTGTTAGGCAAATAAAAATGATGGTTCCCTGGCTGTCTTCCTGGAAAGCTCCTGTCAATCTCACATTCTGCCTGTGTTATCAAGAGCATTCCATGTGTTCTGGCAGAACCAGAGCACCTGAGCTCTCTGTCTTCCCACAGCCTAGATACGTTTTGACGTGAAAACTATTGAGGAGGAAAGAAGGCTGAGAACTGGAAAGCCCAAAGGTTAAAATATTCAATTGCAAGAAATCTGCTTAGAAGTCTTTTTCTTGTCAATTTAGTCTTTGCCTTCTGGACAGCTAAAGTTTACATTTTGGATCTCCTAAAATGATTTTAAAAAAAATACCTGTAACATGGGTGCACCAGGGTAAGTGCTGCCTCTTCCAAAGGAAGGGAAATGCTGGGTAGGCAGGAGTGCTGTGAGAGGAAACTGCAATTGAAGCCCAGTTTCCTTCTACTCTGTATACAGGTAACCCGTGCTTAATGCTGTTTCACTTAGTGCTATTTCGCTATAACGCTCATTTGAAATTGATACCTGATTTCACTTAGTGTTCAAAGAGTTTTGTTATAATGCTTGAGTCACCATCTGGGTTCATTAACTCGATTGTGCTCACCATCTTGGGTCAAAAATTACTATCAGTTTTGCTTAATGCTTGTTTCACTTAATGCTCAGTTTTTCAGGAACCAATTAAGAGTGCTAAGTGGGGGTTGCTTGTAGAGATAGGCTGGGACAATATGGACATATGTGTATACAGATTTATTAATAAAAATAGACCAAGAGATGTATATTAATAGACATACTTACAAATGTACAACTTTGACATAAATCTATACTCTGAGAGCAGAATCAGGGGAAAACTATAGACTACCACTAGGGGTTCCACTCAGGAACAGGTAAACACAAATCAGGAACAGGTAAGTGTCAGGTATAAGTGTGTGCATATGCTCATGACACAGCCCCAGACAGTTCTAAAAGACAGCTTGGGAGGTATTGTATAACTAACAGGGTCTTAAGCAGTGCTCCAGCTACTAACGAACTTATGACCACAAAAATAAGGAAGTAGACCATGGCTCCCAGATTAGAAAGAGATGGCCGCAGTGCTTAGCAACACAGGAAGAAGTAGGCCGTGGTTCCTCAGTTGAGCCAGATGAGGAATACCGCAGAGCTCAGCAAGGGGAATTTTCAGCACAGTGTAATTGGATGGAGATGTCCAGTGCTTGGCTAACAATCATAGGCTAGGAGCTCGTCGCTGGGTAACACAATATGCGCCGCAATAGGCTAAAATTTGCCGCAGTATGACATAGCGCACTTAAGCGAACCCAGGTATATGTAACCCACCGCAAAACAGGAAGGCAGAGAGACCCTCTGAGTGACAATCCAGTCACTTCCTCATCTCATAAAAAGGCCTTCGTGCGTCTGCGGTAGCTTGCCGTAACGTGGTTTCTGTAACTCCGTGTTCCTGCAGCCGCTCATCATAACCTGCATTCGTGGTTCCTCATAATAAAACTTCACCCTG
>JAGPOW010003316.1:130409505-130428170 GCA_030014935.1 Caiman crocodilus
ACTGGACAGCAGGTTTAGGTTGGACATTAGGAAACACTACTTCACAGTTAGGGTGGCTAGGATGTGGAACCGGCTTCCTAGGGAAGTTGTTCTTGCTCCAACCTTGGGCATCTTTAAGAGTAGATTAGATAGGTACTTGGCTGGTGTCCTGTGATCCTGGCACTCATTCCTGCCATTCGCGGGGGGTCAGACTAGATGGCCTGCTCTAGGCCCCTTCTGACCCTAGATACTATGATTCTATGAAGTCTAAGAATGGAGAAAGGGGTAAGAAAGTAGGCAGGAAGAAAGTGGGACAGATTGAAAGATGATTATGAGGCAGAATGAGCAAACATTTCTTAAGTGATTTATGTTTAGCATCATCCATAGGACCTGATCCACCACATACTGAAAGCATTAGCAAAGCATTGATTTGGGCATTGAATTTAATGTTGCAGGAATAGAGGCATAGATGTATTAATGCTAAAAGAGAATGTTGTAATGGCCAAACCTGACTTTCAATTTATAGCAAGGATTTTCAACCATTTTAGACTCAAGGCACCCCTCTTTGGACTCGAGGCTTCCCCCTATAACTTTTGTAGGTTGAGAAGAACACAATTAAATAAAACCTAACTTATTATATCTATTATTACTTATTTACTATTTATCTCCTTGCAGAGGATCCAGGGAATGGGTGCAGGGTAACAGCCAGGTAGGGGCAAGACTAACCCTGTGCATATCTGCTGATATCCTCACGCCCGGTTTCTCTCTTCACACCACCTCACACCACCCTTCAGCAGATCTCAAGGCACCCCAGGGTGCCCTGGCACTCTGGTTAAATCACTGGTCAGTAGCATAGGTAGTGATTCCTGTATGAAGCCTATATATTATAGTTGATCAACAACATCTCAGAATGATCTCCAGGAAAATAGTCTCTGCTTTTTCTCTAGGGATGTAAACAGGTGACCTTTTATGGTGGGACAAGCTGCAAGTGAACAGATATTCTCCTTGTTACACACCAAGTTCCCAAAAATGCTTGTGTGACACTGATAATTCCTGATAACAATTTGTTGCTCCTAATCACATTAGATGCCCATTCACTTATGATGTGACCCCCACTGTCCAAAGCAGCCCACACTCTCCAGTCACCCTGGGCAGGTAATTCTGGGGTGCACATTTCATGCAGATGAAACTGTGGAGTCACAAGCGCTGTGTTTTTAGACAAGAGCCCCATAAATTCCCCTGCAGGAGCTGCAAGGATGCCCCATAAGTTCCTCATGCTTAACACTGGACAAGGGAACCCCTTGCTGTTCTCTAGGTTGGGGCCATTGTCCTGTAGGACTGAAATCCTGGAAGTGGCAGGAGCACAGTGTTGGGGGACAGTGACCCCAGGTGACATATGTATCACCCAAGCAACCACATCAGCTCTACCAAGATGCATCCCAGCACAGATGACCCCACAAAAAACAGTATCTGTTTGTAGCCTAAAGATTTTATTACACATTGATTTTAGATGGCTCAATTACCCACACATTAACACTTGGAACTAGTTTTAAGCATGCTTTAAGCCTCTTAAAGTTATTCAACCCTAGGTGAGGTTTATCTCTGATCTGTGTCACCCAGCTCATGTTCCATGAATGTGTGACCACTCCCTAGAGATAAGCCACCCAAACTTCTGTTTTCCAGAATCCCAGCAGGCAGCGTCCTCTTGCCTTCTGTGTGGACAAACTTTCAGCCCAATAAACTCTACTGCCCAGGGGATGGTATTGGCACTAAACTAACTCCCCTGTTCACCCTCAGAGGTGTGACTTGGCTGGGCAGCTCACAAGTGTACAAACCAGTCCAGGAGGGAGGGCTAGAAGGGGTGGAGGGGGGTCCAGGTAGGAGAATAGATTCCGGTCCCTGTGAGCTGAGGCTTTCCTCCCAGGCAAGAAGCAATGTTTCCAGCAGATGGGCCTAGTCAATCCCAATCCCAATTTATTCAAATGTGATTTCCCTTGATTTTCTTGTTCTTTACTTCTTTTTAAATTCTTTTTCATTTCTTCTTTTTATTTTGTCTTTAGGGGCTTCAGAAGCTGACTTCCTTCATTTCACCACCCAGCCACCATCACCACTTATTGTTTCTCCATCTCCCATTTCACTACCCAGTCCCAATCATTAAACTCTCCCCCTTCTATCCTCACACTCCCACCCCTACCCACTCATCTCTCTAACCCTGCCCTCACCTAGAGTAGGGATAAAAGGCTGTCCTGGCTTGCCAGCCCTCTACTGGCAAGTTACAGCTGTGCAGGTTGGGAACAGTCAGAAAAGGTTTTTAGCCTGAACATGTTTTAACTGCTTTAAAGTCAGTGCAACACTAACACCAATCAACATCTGAGAAGTTTCAATTATAATGTGTAACAAAGACCTAAGAAATGTAGCACAGAACTTGCAGCTCAAACACAATTTTAAGTAACCTCATACAGATGGAAAGGCCCCTGCTATAACTTAGGCAACTCCGGGGACCTGATTAACTTGCACAAGCATAATATTCTAAGGGCTGTTGTGCTGTCTTTAAGGACTGTATTCTAGAGCTCTGCAGTATCTGAAAGCCATGGACCCAGAAGGTTCAAAAAATCCCCGTGAACCAGGGGCCAGGAATTTATACACAATTTCAAAGAGAATCTCTCTTGTAATCAGTAACATTTTATTGAATGCAAGACGCTTTCAGCAAAATACTTCAGTGTAAAAAACGTGGCTTAAATCTCATGATACAATTTTTACCCAGATCCGTTGAGGATTCTATCCCAAGTTTAATTTAAAGACAACTCCCCCAGCTGCTTTGGTGATTTACTCTTAGGTTTAATTGCTTTCATGTCACATATGGGCTTTAAATATTTACGTATTTACTTTATCATTTAACATATTGATTTTTAATTTTCTATATTATTAGTATCACTAAGTTTTCTGGTTTACAAATATCCTTGACCTTCAACCTTAGACCTTACTTACTATGAATGCTTTGTCCATCATGTATTAAACTGATTATTTGTTTCTTGAATTCTCAGATTCTAGCATGTGATGTAATTTTATTTAAAAAATATAGGTTATAGTCTAGAAGAATAAGAAACAGCAACAACCAAACCAGAAACAGTAAGGGCATATCTGAATAGCCATTTCTCTTAATTCTAGTTTAGGGGTATGACTATTCTTCTTTCACTAACATAAGGCTTTTTGCCACCCCCTGCACTCCCACTAGGGTGCTTCAAAATCACCACAATGGCATGATGCATTTTCTAGCCAGAGGGAGGGAGTGATAAGGCTGAACCTGATCCCTCAGCTCCATTCCCCACTTCATGTCAGGGGAGAGAGAGAACACACACATGTGAGAAGCCTGGTCCAATTCACTGGAAATCCAGAGCATCAGAGCAAACACAATTAATTGAGTCTGCTGGAGCTTGTAAATCAACATGCTCTGGCAGCCTTGCACATCACGTGTATCAGGAGCACAGAGTGCCTCTGTGCTGAGACAATGGCAGCAGTATTGTTTGAACTAAATCACGTTAATGTGTTCTAGTTCAAAGTGCACAGCTGCCATTTTTTCAGCACAGAGGTGCACTGCACCACTGATACATGTGACATGCAGGCACTTTTAATTAGCATGGCTTACTAATGGAAAGCACCTGGCACCATGTCAGGAGCATGTGTAAAAATGCCCCAAGTCAACAGCCAGTGACCACTCTCTTTTTCTCTCTGTCTCTGGTCCCTGGAGATATTGTGTGCAAGGAGTCATTCTTTTTCCAAGCACTCCTCACCAACACTGTGAGATTAGAGGGCCCATGGCCTGCTGCTGGAATCAGGAAACTGGAGAGGAAGAGGCATTCAGGGATTCCTGTTCTCCAACCTTAGGGACAGCTGGGAACAAAAGAGAAGATTCCCATTCACTATTTTCCCTTCCTACCTTGCACTAGCGAGTGCAATGGGGCACTGTGGGGCGTCAGAGGGCTGAGCAACCATCTGCATGCAGATATAACTGAAACTGCTTCAAATGAAGAGCTCCCAGTGGATAACTGTTTCATCCAGAGTTAGTTTTGGAGCATTATGGAGCAGTTTAGGGTGCCTCATAGGACAGGTATAGCTGTCCACTTGTTGTCTGAAGCTCTTCAAATATTACATCTGTTCAGAGTTTTTAACATTTCAAATACATAAGAAACAACCACTGGGCAGAAGCATGAGGTATATAGACATAACCACAATTTTCTGTAGCACAGCCTTGAACATTTTTATTTTTTCTTAGTGTTTGAATGCTTCTGTGCACTTTCATGGAAAAAAAAAACTTTCTGTAGGGATGCCTTCAGCAACTTTTGAGTAAGTTCCTTGCAGAGGGATGCTAATTAATCTTCCTTATGATATAGTTAATAGGCACGATAACAGATATCAGTTTTCCAAAACATTGAGCATCCCTGGGTTTTCTTTTAAACCATGGCAAACTATCCTTTAAAATTGTAAATATTTTACAAAGTTTATTTTAATGAGATTAAGATTGTGTTTATACTAAGTTAGTGTCATGTCTTTGTGGGGACTTTTTTTTTGGTGATGTGATGCAATCAAATAGTTTCTACTTGTAGTATATTTACAAATTGCATACATATTTTATACAGGGTACAAATTCCAGTAACCAGTGAACACTAATTTAATAAAACAAGCCACCGTGCCGTTATGTTCTTCAAGAAGCATGAGTATAAAAATAACTGTAAATATCTTAACATTCAGAATGGGTACAGGAGTGTTTGTACTGATGCAACATGATCAGAATAAATTATTTTATTAATATAATATTTTCCACCCAAATTTAATATCCCTTCTTCCCCTGCCTCTCAAGTTTTTATTTCCTTAAAGGATTTTTTAAAATTTTTTTTCTTAAAATATTGTGGGGAATTTTTGGATTGGGCATAGAATTCTTGTTGGTTCTGCCTCTTGCTGAGTATTATTCTGGCTAGTAAATTCCACTATTCAATCAGCATTACAAAACTCTTATTGATTACCAAGCTACAAAGATATGATATCTTCTTAAAATATTTCCCCTTGAAAATATTACAAATAAAACAATTGGAGAAATCATAGCCTGCATTTCTGTCTTGCCTGCTTTAAAATTGTGAAATCATAAGTCTCTGAAGGAACCCCAGACTTTATTAGGAACACATGGCTTTAAAAAAAAAAGCTTGAAATACAACAATATAGTCTAATGTGGATTTATGTAAAAAAAAAAAATAACATCCAGATTTTAGGGGAACTATTGAAGCTTCCAAGCACTCTAGGGAAGTTTACAAGTCACCATATGGCAATGTTGCTACAGTGCCATGCTTTAGTACTTTCTTTTGGAAGTAGTAAAGCATAGTGCAGTATAGACAGTTACTGCACTGTGCACGTGGAGCATGGTTAGATTTTGCTGCTATGTGGCTGTAGTGGCATGCTATACCAGGGGAGTGCACTGCTATGGTGATGTAGCTGCTGCTCATGTGTAGACTTACATGATCACTACATCGCTGTAGTGCACCATACGGTGATGTAGCATGTCACTTATTACTGCAATTTAAAACAGATAAAGGCTAAATTATATCAGCACTTGAATTGACTACTGTTAGAAATAATGCAGCCAAGAGCAAGTTACTTGGCTGTTTTCTGTCTCATTTTTGAGCTTGCCATAACAGGACGAAGAAAGAGGGGATGACTATCAAAATATAGAGTTGCCAAAACTTATCAGGTATATCAAAAAGTTCCTTTATCTTCATTAAGTATATTTATCAGGCAGCTTTAGAATATTGCCCAGAGGCTGGCAGTCTTGAATTGCAGCTTTGATACTGTGTAGTTAATAATCCTGAGTGTTATAAGGTCATCTCTGAAACATATTAACTGTACTACACTATTAAATTTCTGTAGCTGAAATGTGTTATTATGAATGAAGAATATGAGCCTGTGAGCATTCTGGGCATAATTTCCTTCCTTTCTGTTTGATTTATATGTATGCATAGGGATAACTTAATTCACAAGAGATGTACAAGTAATTTATTTCCAACCACTGAACTAAAACTGGACAATAATTTAACTGACTTTTAACACGATGCTGCAGCCAAGGCATAAATGACATTGAGTAATACTTAAGAGTTGTCATTTTGCTGTTTATCTTTGTCTCGGGGCACTTAGACATTTTCTTTGCAAAGCCAAATTACTTCTCTTTTTACACACATGCAGAGAACAGATTTCCCCTGGTCAGATATTAAATGGGAACCAAATGAGCAATAGTCATTGTTGAATGTTTTTACTTAAATTGGATAGCTACAGAGCTGCAATCAAAAAAAGAAAGAAAAAAAACAAACATTGCAGCAGTAACAGGTGCCTAGCACAACTAAATACTCACGCTTATTCATGCTATGCTACATAATCAACATATTTTGGTCTATGCAGAATTAATTTTCCTTCTCTTTGCAGTTTAGAAACAAAGGACTACAAGTTGCACTCTGACTGATTTTATTTAGTATATTGAAAATATACTTTCTCATGTGAGTGATAGTGCTTATTCCTCATGAATGAGGAGAGTTAAAGGGGTATTTCTATCTTTTTTATCTGAAAGCCTTTGGATTGCCAAAGGGCTTTATAACCTATCTTTAAGTGAAACATTTTCAGTATTTGGATCCAGTTAAAGAATCTTTGAAATAGGATAAATATGTAAAAATATATATTTTCTGTTTTGTTAAATATGAGCCCAAATAGTAAAAAATAAAAAAAACTTCCCATTTTATTTTCTTGACAAGAACCCTAATCCTGAAATGAGTCCAGGATCCACATAGCCATAACATTTTAAAGATGTCTTATCATTGTGCCTAACCTAAAATGCTCTGACCACAAAACTCTATGGGAAATATTTTCATGGAGAAATAAGTATGATGCTCAAGATTTAAGGCAAAATCTCTTCTACCTATGAGGCATCTAAGCGGAATTAGGCACCTATGCATTATTTTACCACACCTTCAAAGCCTCAAAATCCATTTATGTATCTACTTGTATAATGCCATCTTATCCTTAAGACAGTTGCAAAAAGCAGAAAGGAGGAGGAAGACTCACCCACTTTTTGGATTAATAATTTCTTCAGGGACTAAATCATAGTGGAATAGATTAAATAAAATAAAACAATAATTTTAATAATAATAGTTATTATTAATAATAATTTCAATAATAAAATAAAATAAAATACAAATCTGGATGACTAAAACCAGTTTGATACCTAAGAGGTGGAATAGAAACCAGCCCATTGTATTCAACTTCACTTCTAAACTCAGAAATCATTCACAATCCCTTGATTCAAGGATGATCTCTTCTATGGTTCATGAATGGGTCTTGAGGTGACTTAAGAGTCAAATCTTTGAGCCACAGATCCATCCACAGAAGTTGCAGTTCTTTCCACAGGCAAGAGTTAAATGTAAGTTAGGATCCCTCTCCTTTTCTATTCTCTCTCTTGCTTCAAGGGCAAAATGCTTTACCTTGAAACAGTCTCCCACTTGGTTGAAGTTGCAGCACTGTTGTAGTCAGTTACTAGACAGATCCTGCCAGTTCTTGATGTTGGTGTCCATTTTCCTGAGGTATACCTTCAGTATACTTTTGTAGTGTTTCCTATAGCCACCATGAGATCTCAGCTCACAACCAAGCTGGGAGCAGAGCACTTGTTTTTGGAGTCAAGAATCAGTCATCCATGTACTTGGTGTCTGTTGAGTGTGGAATGCCAGCTCTGACGCTCTGCAATTACAGCACATCAGAGCAGACAATTAATCCAGTCCGTTGTACCATCCTAATGAACATGCTCCAGCAGCCTCAGCATCTCATGTATTCAGTGTCCTTGTGCTTCAAAATGGTGGCTGGGGCACATTAACTAAAGCCTGTCAAAAGAGCTTTAGTTAAAGCGCCCCTTCCTGCATTTGGAAATGCTCAATGCTGAATTGCTTCCCTCGGCTCCATGCTTTCACTGTACTTAACCCCAAAAGTTTCACTCCTAAAGAAGGGGTAGAATCCTAGCTCCTGGCTCACTAGGCTTCTAGTGGCAAATCACAGTTGTGCAGATCACAGATGGCCTTAAATCTTAACCTGAAACTGTTTTGAAACTGTTGCAATTTTAACCTAACTTTCCACAGGTTTAGAATGGTTTAAAGGTATTTGCAACATCATGCTACCCTTTAATATAGACAACCTAAATACCTTACTATTTTGTTCTTTTGAATCATGGCTCTGGGGCTGGCTACCTTCTAATTGTATTAAATTCTAAATTGGAAGTGCCTAATGAGCCAACCTGGATATTATACTAGTTTAACTCATACTTTTAGGCTTAGTTTCTGACTCTTCAGTGGAAGGTTTTGCAACTGCGAATCTACTTTTTACCTTGTGGTATGTAGTATAGCTTGGTTTTGCTCTATTTTGAAGAAGAGGACAACAAGACAAATACACCCAGTGCTAAAAAAAAGCAGAGTTCTTGGACAAAGTTGGGTGAGGGAGAGATGCTTGTTTCAGCCTTTGATTTTTGGATCTTACTCATTATTTTATTGCAATGTTTAGAAATATAAATTTGATACCGTGCTTCTCAATTAGAAGCCCTAGTGTGACACCTCCAGTTATACTAAAAAAAGCAACAGGCTGCAATCAGTGCTGATATGATGGTTTCTTTTTAATATAAGATGACGATTGTATTGATCATTTGTTAACAAAATCCTGAGTTCATCCCCACTGACATACTATATTCACTGTTTCCCAACCAGTTGCATCAATAGGGAACATTTATAAGTAAAGAAGTTAAGAAAATTAAAAAAAAAAGTTTTTTGGAAAGTATAATTAAAGGAACCACTAAGCAATATTATATTTAGACAGAGATCAATTAGGGTAAGTGCCAAGCTGATTGATATGGTATAAACAGAGGGTATGGAAAAAATACAGCAGAATTAAGTGATAGGGATGGTGACTGCAAAAAAGGAAAACAATAATGCTATTTCTTAATAAGTGTCATGATGAGATTTTTGAACAAGTGGCAACCTTAGCTCAATGTCAGAATATAACTTGCTTTTCAGTGGTAATCCCTGACAGGTGCCAGATAATGCCTCAGAAACTTTAGACCTTTCCTACCCTTGTTTCTCTTTTCTTTCCACCTACATTCTTTTCTTCATCTTTTTTTCTCCCCTCCCCTCCAGTTGGTGATATATAAAAAATGATCCCAGTTTTCCTTAATAAATACATAAATAAGCACAAAATATGTAAAAGCTTCTAAGGGGATAAAATCTATGTATTCATGTATCTGTCTCTTACAATGTTAGGAAATCTCTCAGGGCAATAGTTTCTGCACTTATGATCAAAAGAAACATTATGTTACAAAACATTTTTGAGACCAAGTGATTTTTTTAAGTAATGTCAGGTTTACATTTACATTCCTTTGCTCAACTCATTCCCTTGGAAAACAGTAGTAAAAGAGGAGAGTATAAGAAATTCAAAAATAGATTTTAATAGATACCTTTACTGAAAAAGAAATAAAAATATGAAATAAAATTTGTATTGCATAAGAAATCAGAATATACAGCTCATGGAAATATGTTTTTGATTCAGACAGTGCCTCGCTCTCATTTTGAACAAAGATTATTTTTAAAGGCTTATTATTTCTTTTTGGTTTAAAAAGATGCTAATATGATACCTATTAAAGCATTCGAATCTCAAAGAAGTACCCGGGAAATTGACTTGTATAATTCCCATTACAGTTAATGAGGGTTAGACACATAAATTTCCCTTCATCTAATGGGAGAACAGATCCCTAATTTTTGAAGCTTCATATTACTTAACCAGTAGACTATAGCAGTCTTCATGAGTCATTACAGTCCACTGAGTAAATTCCTGTTTAAGCATATTCATATTTGTGAATTTTTAACCCACCAAGCAAAAATCTCGTCTCAGTTCATCCTTCAATTTATCCTTCGATTTCCAGTTCTCTTGTGAACCATTGCAGTCTGTATTAAACGGCTCAGATGCATGACTGCATACTCCAGAAACTAAAACTTTTAACGAGATTTTCATAAAATAAAGGTAGTCTCCTGAAGTCCCAAGATGACATCATTGGGAATACGGAGGTCTGTTCAGTGATATTCACATGGTGATATCATTCAGCTATTAGGAGCATTGCATATTAAAAATATTGGAGTGTGAGCTGAAAATTGCCATATAGCTTTTTTGACTTTAAAGAAGCTTCACTGATTTACATCAGCTGATGTCCTAGTCCACATCCACATTCTGTATTAGACAAATAGATTTGAAATTTATATAATTTCATTAAAAAGAACAAATTGGTGAACTTCATGGGTTTTGGAGAAAACAAACCCACACTTCAACTGGAATTCAACTGGAATTATAATTCAACTGGAATAAAACATGTTTGTACAAAAACAACTATGATAGCTTGTAGTGGAGTGGTTTATTCATATATTTATTTAGTTTTACCCATATACTCCCATAATCCAAAAGTTTCAGAGTGAGCAGTTGTTACCCACTGTGCTCCCATGCCATCAATACTGTGAGTGGATCCACTGGCTAGGCCACTACTGTTCCACCAATTTCATTAATCTATCCAACGACTCAGACCTTTCCAACCTTGCAGACAGAACACCTATGGCATGGAAGCGAATTGTGAGCACCTCTTTCTTGCCTTCTTCTACATGGTAGAAGTCTGGTAGTTCCCACAAAGTTCTGTTCTTAACTGGAACTGGACTGGCAAGAGGAGGAGGAGGAGGATTTTTCTTGAGATCTGTACATTTCCTTCTGCCTCACCTTGGAACAACTGCTTTCCGGTATAATATGCACTTTTGATTTGAAGGTGGATATTTTAAGCAAGACTTAAATTTAGGAAAGAAACCTTTAACAGCAATGTCTGTGCAAAACAGTTAAAAGATGCCTCGGCACAGCTGTGTTGAGCACATTGTGAGCATGGATGCAGGGATTTTCCCCTGTAGCGCAGGAAAAGTTTCCGTGCATGGTCAGAGCCTGCCAAAACCTTGCAGCTGCACCAGCGAGTGCATATTTGTGATTGGCTTGCGTTAAATTATGCATACGTGTCGGTTGGCAATTGGCTCACTGACTGAATAAGAGGCTTGTGCGATGCCCACCCAAACCAGAGGAGAGCTCAGACATGCAGGAGGAGAGATCCTGCATGCATTTCCAAGCCACGAAGGAGGCCTTATCAACCGACAATGACTCCCCGCCAGATTCATCCGACGCCCCATGCCCTGCATGAGTGTGAGCTTCTGTGTGCCTGTGTTCCTGTTTGAGTTTGTAACTTCAAGGAACGTGCCTACAGCCTATGGACTGTAAGTAAAGATTTTTTTGGCTTCCAACAACCTGCGTGTCTAGCGCCTCAATTCCTCTCCACCAGCGGCCCCATTCCGCCAGCGTTTCTTGGCCCCCACAGGCAAGATGTCGAGGTTCTTCTTTATTATTTTCTCTTTCTTCCTCCATCTTCATGTGCTGCTCAACGGCTGCCTGGAGCACAGTGTATCTCAGCATGGGGGTTGCCTGTTGGCTAGCCCTGAGCTGAGAAATCCTATGCACCAGCTAGCTGGGGCAACATTTATACGTGCACTGCTGTACACACAAAAACTCTGCAGCAGGCTAGTACTTGTATTTTATAAGACTACCCTGCTGTGGAGTTTATTAGCTTCATGTGCCCTAAGATGTTTATTGTGCAATTAATTAGTCAACTGCACAGTAAATGTCTCATGTAGATGTGCCCACTGTAAGCAGTCACACATTAAATGTTAAAACTGTTTCTTGACTGCACATCTCTGATTTGCCACTAGAGGGCTGATGAACAGGGATATGGCTAGGAACCAGGACACCTCTGCTCAATCCCTGGCCTAGTTGGAGGAAGGGAAGGAAAAGGAGACTAGGAGTGGTATATTTTGGGATGCAGGAGGACTGCAAATTGATCATTTTGTTTATGTGGAGCAGACTGTAGTTACCTTAACATGAACTAGATAGCAAGGCCTAAAGATAACCCTCACCTGAGACATTTGGAAGACACTTAGCATGAGTTAATGAGCTTTAATGGGCAGGTACTGATATTTTAAGTGCCCTTAGTATGGTCTAAATTTAATACGTAATCTCACCTTAAGGGGAAGTAGTTAGATTCCTGTATATAAAATGATTGTTCTCAGTTTTGTGCCCCCACAAATATGGTTTTCAGTTTTAAAGGACGTATGTCTAGAACAGGTGACTTGTTTATTTTTCCCTTTTTGTTTTGTTTACTTGTATTCATGAATTACCCAGAGATACACCCATGGATAAACTTAATACTTCTTAATACTTCTACAAATGATAGAAGGCTAATTATTTGTCCACTCAGTAGAGGGTAAGAGAAATGGCCCACAGATTAAATAAATGAGAGGAAATTTTACAAGGTGGAATGCACAGTGACAATGCCTCTTGCACTGGAGGGAAAACTTTGACACCTTTTTCTGGTTTTCTCACAATGTAATCCCCTCTGTCTTCCATAACACCAATAAAAGAAACACACACACACAGAAAGCTACTTATGAAAGTTCATAGGGATAATTTAAAAGCATTGATGATATTTTGAAAAGATGTTCCACTGCACAGAACATTTAACAGGTTATATCTCTAGTCGTAAATAACTATGGCCTACTAGTTCAGTAGTTTCAGTAGAGAAATGCACCATTTCTCAATTTATCTTCTTGGAAAATATTCAGGGAAGACAAATAAGAGTATACTTACTATTTCTTATAAGCCTTTTATGCCAATAGTAACACTGTTTGCATCACGAAAGATAAAATTTCACCAAGAAATTAATTTGCTGCAGGAACAGTATGTTTGCACAGTGCAGAATGCAAAATCATTTGCAGAACAACAAATCTCAGTCCTATCTGAGCTGTGTGCTCTTCAAACGTGTATATTAATATTAAACCATTTTCCTTATCTTTGCTCCCAAAAAGAACTCTGAAATTCTTTAACTGTTTTTTTTTTCCTTTCAATACATTTGCAAACTTGTTTTATGTAATACTGGTTGTTTAACTGCTGGACTCAAACTTTTTGACATGTCAGCATTGCAAGAGTGACTGATCTACATATGGAGGCAAAATCATTGTAGAGATTATTCATCCATTATGTGCATTTCATCAGAAAGTAGCTATTCTGGGATATGGTCATTTCCAGGGATCCTGCTTTTCTCTGATTAAAAAAAATATTTCCAATTTTCAGCCTAAGAAAAGTAACCCCAAATCTACATTTTTCTGTGATCAAAATAAAACACCATTAATATATATAAATATAGATTTGGGGTTACTTATTTAAATCGGAATTGTTTTTTTATCAGAGCATACCAGGACCCCTGGCCATTACTTTCTTCTATTGCTTCTTTATATTTTATAGATTTTTTCCTGTTCTATGTTATTGTTGTCTCAAGTTCACTCCTTTGTTTCCTTTAGCTTAATGTATGAAAACAACAAAAGAAGGAGTTACGTGACTGCATGCTCAGTTGCCACATTTGTCATATGCGCTATACAGGGGATACATGATAATTAATTTGTTTGGGGATATTTTTGGCTTCATTTTGTTTTCAAGGAAGTCCATGTGCCTTGAACTGGTTCTCTCAGTTCAATTGGTACCCTGGAGTTGTTAGCATTACAAAAAAATGAAACAGAAAAAAACCCCAAACCCATTATCACTGTTGTTACCCTATAAGACTGGACACTCAACCTGGAGGATAAAGTTCTAACTTTTGGTTGCTGCTGTCAGGTCTGATTATGCATCTTACATTAAGCAGTTACTGGATTAAAGAAAAAAAAAATAACAAGGAATCCAGGTCACCCTGGTTTCTTTAACCACTAAACTATTATATAATAAAGTTAGCCACCAGTGTAATTCTTTAAAAGGAAAATCGTGAGCCATGTTTGATTCCTTCAAAGAACTTACTCCAAGATGCCTTGAATCTCAAGTAGATAGTAGCCATTATGTCGTATTAGCTATCTCTCAGAGACTCCCTGTTCAGTATGTGGCTTTTCTTGCATTACCCATCTGGGTTCTGAAATTCTCCCTGTGATATGTATGTGTCTACATCTAATTCTGGGGTTTGGGTTTTACTTGGAGGAGAGGGCAGGAGAAGAAAGTGTTGATGTATCTAAAATCCAGGGTAGACAGTTGCTAATACCTATGTTTAAAATTTTAACAAATCTTTCTGTACTTTTTTTAAAATTTAGTGTGGTTTTGGGCTCCACATTTTAAAAAGGACATGGGGAAATTAGAGATGTTCCAGAAGTGGGCACCAAAATGATAAAGGGTTTGGGGAGCAAGTCATATGACAAGAGGTTGAAAGAAACAGGTATGTTTGATTTGTGGAAAAAGTGATTAAAAGGTGACAAGATAGCAATTTGAAGGACTGCCATAAAGAAGAGTGGGAACACCTCCTCTGTCACTGCAAAGAACAGGATTATGGCTTGAAGTTGCAGCAAAATAGGTTTAAATTGGGCATCAGGAAAAAAAAAAACTTTTTAACTTCTACAACAATAAGGCAGTAGGGTGAGCTGACTAAGGAAATGGTCCATTCCCTAGCAGTCAATTAAAGATTCTCAGAAGAGGTTAGATAAGTATTGGTCAGGGATGATCTAGGAGTGCCTATGTTATACTGTAGGTGTTTCCCATCCTTCTGGGACTTGCTGGTTGCTACATAGGTTTGGGAAGGATGCTATTCCCTCTCTTGCTGCTATACGTCAAGGTTTGTTTGCTTGTTTTCATTTTTCTCCCACTTTCGCCAGAAGCATTTGGTGTTGGTTACAGCCAAGGCTGGGAATTTTGACTGGGATATGCCAGTAGTCCACCTGGGACTAAACCCAAAGGTTCCTGGCTAAAAGGACTTATCCCTCCATTCAGAATCAGACTGACCATCACATCTGAGACAAAGAAGAAATTGTACTTTATGATCAGATTGGTACAGACAGTACAGGTTTTTGCATTCCTTTGAAGCAGGGGTCATAGTCTTCTTCCTTGGATCCCTGAGTGTATTTTAGCAATGTTTGCAGCAGCAAAATGCTGACTTCTGTCATCCCCCTGCTTGACTTGTGGCAGGTTAGTGTGCTATATGTCGTAGTTACGTGACAGGGTTGATTGTATAATTTTTAGTAATAGGTTAAACAAGGATTTGTATGGGATGGTTTTAGTGGGGATCACCCTGCCTCAGGCAGGTGTTTGGACTACATCAGGGCTATCTAACTTCTAAGTAGCTGCAGACTGTATACCCCACAGACCACTCCAGCAGGGGCTGCACATGGTGTGGGCTGCATCAGGTATGTGGGCATTCTGGTCCCACCTTCAGCTTTAGATATGCTGCGCAGGACCCCAAGTGCTGAAAATTAACCCCTTAGGAGCTGTAATGGACATGTGGACCACCAATTGCACAGCCACAGACAAAATGCCCACCAGGAGTCCTTTCCAGTCCTAGTCTCTTTGAAAACCTGGACTTGTCATGGTTTGAAACCCAAGGGTGTATTTGTAGTGTACGAATCTCAGGAACATGATATTTATTGTATTATAATTTTGATATAATATACATCCTATGTCATCAATTTAAATATGAAACTGGTTGTAAGCAGTAGTCTCCCACTATTTGTTCAATTTTAAAAAATGGTATTTTGCATAATGGTTCTGCATTTTACTGCAATCTAAGGCACTCTTCATCTGACACAGCTTCTAGGCCCACTATGGTCCATACCTGCTTTCTGATTTAAGCAGAGAATTCTGGAATTAATTCTTTTGAATGCATATTTGCTTTTTTAGATGGTTATTTTTAGAGACCAGGTACTGTGAAGTGTTTCTTGGCCTACAATATTCACTAAGGTAGAAAGTATTGGCAGTGTTTTAATTAATGGATTAACATTGGGCTTGCAGATTGAAAAGTGTACTTTCTATGAAAAATAAGTACAAGATGAAGCTATTGTTAAAGCAACCCAATTTCTGAGTAATCCAGGGGAGATAAATTCTTAGTAAATCTGGTCTTTGAAGGAAAACAAAAGATTTTCTGAACATTTATATTACTTGAGAATCCATAGTAATGGATATTGTACCTGCTTGTCTCTTTAAACCACGGAAAGCACACATAGGAAAAACAAACTTAGCTTTTTGTAGTATCCAAAAATATCTTTTTTTAAAATGTAAAAACTTTTACATTAAAGTTTTTAAACCTTTATTATACAAATATTAAAAACAAATGGTGAAAGCATATGTGACATGAAACACTTGTCAGCAACAAAAAACACTGTCACCAGGCGTTAAACATGTCAGTGCTGTTGTTCATCTTCCACCTTGCAGAGGTCTCCTGTAATGGCACAGTACAACAAAAACTGTTCCACATTTTATTACAAGGTGACATGTCCAAATTAAAATGTGACATGCATCTAGACTAAGAAGTGGAAGAATTGGAGGGCAACACTGAAGCCAGCCCCTGTGAACCAGTTTCTGAAAACAGGGAGAAAAATGATGATTTATTTTCAATATCTGCCACTGATGAGTCAGGATAGTACCTGAAACAAAGGGTAGTCTGTCAGAAGTCTTGCCTTTACCTCTGAGGCACAATCTAACTCTGTCTGGCAGGGATGTGTTCCTCTTTTTGAATCAGAAAACACAGCCTTTTGCTGAAGTTCCAGCCATATTTTATTTTATGCTAATGTTTCTGTAAATGAGGTTTGAACCTGTAAACTTAATTTCTTTCCTGTGACAAAATACGTATTTGGCCAAAAGTATCCTTACAACTTTTCCTGCTTTTCATCAGTTATTTTGCCAAAACTCCTTGCTGTCTTTTAACAATAGATTGCAATTGTCTGCCTAGGAGAAGTGCCAGATTGGGGAAACAAAACTATGCTGAAAATGTCCATGCTAATGTTATTTCCGAGCTTATGCATCAGGGATTCTAGTAGCTGTTTTAGCAGCAGCATTCCACTCTGACCTCTGCTATTCATTTTGATGTCCAGTAAACACTGCTACAAGCAGCACAGTGGTTAAATACCAGAGTAGAGAAGCAAGCCTGTTGAAAAGTTATCAAGGCTTCTGATAGAGACACTACTATGCTTTGACATAGAATCATAGAAAATTAGGGTTGAAAGGGACCTCAGGAGGTCATTTAGTCCATCTCACTGCTCAAAGCAAAATCATCCCCAACCAAAGCTTTATCTACCTTAAGGGTCTTAAAAACCTCTAAGGAATGGAGAGTCTACAACCTCTCTACATAACCTGCTACAGTGCTTTACTACTCCTGGTAAGTTTTTCCTAATATCTAATCTAAGCTTTCCCTGCCGTAACTTAGGACCATTGCTTTACATATGCTTTACATGTGAATGATATTATTACTGAGATTTGAATACACCTTACCCAAATATGCATCTTGAGACATGTTGCATCTTCAGATAACCATAGTGAACCACAACAGAAAACTGGAGAGCAGTAAATTCATAAAACAATGTGTATTATGCATATACATATTCTTAATACACTTATTACAAGTTAAGTATTATCTACCAGTTACACAAGTCAGGGCTCAGCAAAACACAAGCTTTTTGCAAGCCATTTCTTGTCTTTCTTTCCCTTTCTTCATTAACACTACTGCTTCTCAATATTGGCAGAATTCTACTTGTTTTTGGCTCACTGCAGTGTGACACGAGAACTGACATTCTCTAAGACAGCTAAACATACACAGGAACTTCCCCTTCCAATTGTTCTTCCAAATCCACAAATTGAAACTATACTCCCACTGCCTTCAAATGATGAAATATATTTTGCATTTGTTAAGCCCATTTTTAAAAAAAATAAAATAAACTTTCCACCTGTTTTTCATGTGCTATATAAATCCTTGGAGAATATTTAATCATGGATTTATGTAACCTGCTTTTTTTTCCAAAGGATTTTACACTAATCTATTTGTTGAAACCCCTAAAATGTGTTTGAATAGAAAACAAATGAGATGTACCATTTGCAGCAGACTTCATCTTCCATTTTGTCAGGATAAATAAAAACAACTGTTGTACATTATCCTTTTCAGTGGTAGCTACATAACTATTGTAAGGCCCAGGGCATTTTATTTATGTTTCTCAGCTTCAAAATTGAAAAGAAATAGCACTGGCAAGCAGTTGGCTGTGTACTGTGAAGATGTTACTTCATTAAGGCTTACTGCTTCATTACTTCAGGAAGTAGAGCACAATTCAAACTTTGGAGGATTATTTGCTGTATAGATGTTAATGTTTTAATGTTGCAAGAAAAAAAAATATCTGCTTTGCAGGGAAACCTGAGCCTGAATACTGCTGTTTTATCAGTGAACACTACTTCCTTCCTTCCTTGTTCCTTCCGCTTTGGACGTTGCGGACCAGGCTCGCTTGGAGCTGCGTGGGGCGATCCCGAGCGTAAGACTCCCCGGCTTCCTATCTCTTTGCTTTCTCCACTCCCACCTGTTTAAAGGTCTCTAGCCTCTGTTTGTTTCACTTTCTGACTCTTTTCTTGCTTTTTGAAAGCTTTTTTTCTTACTTTTCTCTCTTCTCTCTCCCCTCCCCCTCTACTTCCTGTTTCTTTGTCTGCGAGTTGCTTCTCGCAGCCTTCTCTTTTACAGTCTCTTTCCCTTGCTTTCTCTTTTTTCTGTTTGCTAT
>JAGPOW010003316.1:130428270-130445459 GCA_030014935.1 Caiman crocodilus
CACCTGGGCCAGGATGGGTGCCGGTGGTCTCACCATGGCTCGCCTCGACCGCCTCTATGTCCCCAGGCACCACCTGCCGCTCCTGCGCAGCAGCCGCATTACTCCATCGGGCCTGTCAGATCATGGCCTGGCTTTCAGTGAACTGAGCCTGCCGGGGAGAGCCTGTGCATGGGCACCTTATTGGTGTTTTAAAGTCAGCTTGCTTCAGGACTCCTATTTCCGGGACTGCTTTGCCCACTTTTGGCATAGGTGGGAGGCTGCGAGACCGAGCCATTCCTCCTGGAAGCTGTGGTGGGACGTGGGCAAGGTACAGATCCAAGCCTTTTGCCAGCAGTACACCCAGCTGGCTGCGGACGAGATGCGTCGCCGTATCCAAGAATGGGAGGAGGACGTGGCGGAGCTTGAGGCTGCTCTGCTGGCCACTGGCAACGACGCAGCCCTGAGCGAGAGCCTCCAGTTCCGCAGGAAATGACTGCGCGACTGGGCAGAGAGCTCGGCCCGTGGTGCCAGGATCCGAGCCCACTGTCAGGAGCTGGTGGAAACTGACGCCGCGATCCACTTCTTTTTCAACCTGGAGCTGCATAGGGCAACGAGCAAAGTCCTGGATCATCTCCAGACTCCCGGGTGCCAGGAGATTACAGAGCCGGCTGAAATACACGAGCGTGCTGTCGCTGTCTATCGTGACCTGTTTGCGGCTGAGCCGGCGTGCCCCAAGGCCACGTGGAAACTCCACGAGGGCCTACCACATCTGGACGCCCTGAAGGTCGGAGAGCTTGAGCGGGACTTGTCCCTAGAAGAGCTGGCGGCCGCCACAGCCAGCCTTGCCTCCAGCAAAGCCCCAGGCCTCGATGGGTTACCTGCCGAGTTCTACAAGGCCTTCTGGCCTCTCCTCGGCCCCAGCCTCCTGCATATTTTCCAGGACAGCCTCGCCGATAAGGTCTTGCCGACCAGCTGCCACCGAGCGGTGCTGACCCTGCTGCCCAAGAAGGGAGACCTCGGCTACATAAAGAACTGGCTGCCGGTCTCCCTGCTGTGTGCGGATTATAAGGTTCTGGCCAAAGCGCTGGCCACCCGCCTCCGTGCAGTAATGGCCTCTCTCACTGGGCCCAAGCAGAGCTACTCTGTGCCGGGCAGGACCATTCTGGACAACCTGTTCCTGCTGCGTGACTTACTCACAGCTACTGAGCTCTTTGGCCTCGACATCGGTCTCATCTCTCTAGACCAGGAGAAGGCCTTTGACCGAGTGGGCCACGCATACCTTTTCCAGACTCTGGAGGCCTTTGGCTTTGGGTCTCTCTTCACTGGGGCCCTTCGGGTCTTGTACCAGGACATTTCCAGCCTGCTCAAGGTGAAAAGCGTGCTTTGTGCTCCCTTCCCCGCACACAAGGGTATTCGTCAGGGGTGTCCGCTGTCGGGCAAGCTCTACACCATGGCCATTGAGCCGCTGCTGCACACGCTGCGGTGCCGCCTGAGTGGGGTGGCCCTGCCATCGGCCACGGGCCCGTCCACTGGCCCTCCTCTCTGGCTGTAGGCATATGCAGACGACGTCACCGTCTTCCTCAACACCCAGGAGACGTGCGGGCCCTGGCAGATTGCCAGCATACCTATGAGCACACTTCATCTGCCTGTATCAACTGGGCCAAGAGCGACACTCTGCTGCTTGGCACATGGACTGGCACACCATCCCCGGATCTGCCGGGGGGCCTAGCCTGGCGCCGCGAGGGCCTCAAGGTCTTGGACGTGTTCCTGGGGCCACCGACCTTCATGGCGCAAAAACTGGGATGATCTCGAGGAGGGGGTGGAGGCCCACCTGCAACGGTGGTGCTGGCACCTGCCAGCATTTCCTACAGGGGGCGCATCCTCATTATCAACAACATGGCAGCAGTGACTTTGTGGCACTGGTGCGCCGTGCTCGACCCCCATCGGATCTGCTTGAGAGGATCCAGCGCAACCTGGTGGACTTTTTCTGGGATGGGTGCCACTGGCTCCCGTGAGCTGTTCTTCACTTACCTGTCGCCAAGGTGGGCCAGGGTCTGGTTGATCTGACGAGCAGGGTGGCGGTCTTCCGCCTGCAGGCCCTTCAACGACTGCTCTATAGCGAGGAGCACCTGCCCTGGCAACACCTGGTGTGCTGGTTCCTGCAGAGAGTCAGTGCCCTTGGCTTCGACTGGGAGCTCTTTCTGCTGACCCCCACGCTCCTGAACTGGGAGGTGCTTCCAGCCTTTTATCGCAGCATGGTGCGAGCCTGGCAGGCCACCTTCCGCCTCCAGCCTCGAGCCCAGACTCTGTGTTTCCCGCAGCTGTTGTGAGAGCCTCTGGTTCACAACTCAGCCCTGGCATGCTCTGTGCCGAGCCTGGCCTCTGCCAGCCTCACGGCGGCCCTCATCCAGGTGCGTGTCCTCCGCCTGCACCATCTCCTCGACCTCGCTCGGTCAGCCTGGCTCTCGTCTGAGGAGCTGGCCGCATGGCTGGGCGTGCGCTCTGTCCTCGCCATGGGTCATCTTCTGCGTGACATCTGCGCTGCCCTTCCACTGGTGGCGGCGGTTGCCTTGGACAAACATCTCGGGGTGCACCGGATCCTGCAGGCCACGGATGCTGCGAGCGGGGCTTTCCCTCCGCTGCCGGTCACCCCGGCTGTGGCTGCAGTCGGCCGGTGGGCCAGGCACCCTGTTGTGGCTCCCCATGCCTCCTGACAGTGACACGGGTTACCCCTTTGCTTCTCTGCCATGTAGAAGCTTGGATGCCTGGGTGGTTTGTGTCCGCCATGCTCAGATGTTGGCGGGTCGCTCCAATACACCGTGGCGACAGCGCCTGGGGCCACTGGCTTCCCCACCGGCCCGCCTGGCTTGGCATACATTGTACAAGCCGCCGACCGCCAAGAAGACTGGCGACCTCCAGTGGCGGTTGCTGCACCGCATCCTAGCCACTGGTACGTTTGCAGCCCACTTGGACCCAGCCGCCTCGACGGCCTGCCCCTTCTGCCTGGGGGCGTGGAGGAGGATCTCTTTCACGCCTTCCTGGACTATCCCCGCCTGTGGCCTCTCTGTCACCCTCGAGCCACCGCTGCGAGCGCTGGGCAGGAGCTTCTCGGAGAGCACCTACATGTGCTCCTACCCATATGGGGCAGCCGAGCGGGGCGCCATCTGCCTGGCCAACTTCTTGCTGAGCCAGGCTAAGGTGGCAGTCCTCAAGAGCCACCGCAACCGGCTTACTGGCACCGGCTCAGACGATTCCCTGCTGTCCTTCGACCTCCTGGTGCGGGCGCACCTCTCGCTGGAGTTTGAGAACGCTGTGCTCCGGCAGGGGCTGCCTGCCTTCGAAGACCTCTGGGCCCTTGAGGGAGTGTTGTGCCACGTGGAGGATGGCTGTCTGAAATACACACTCTGATAGGTTTTTGTACGTGAACCATGGGACAGGGGAGGGTGGAACTATTTTTTATATATATGTGAGAGTCTGTGACTTTGGCATGTTAAACACGACGTGTATTACTGCAAAGGTGTTTGTCACGGCATGATGTTCTGCATGTCTTGAAATGGTTTCTCTTTGGTGTGGTTTGATTTTTTTTTTCTTTCTGTACCTGATCTTTTGTGAAATAAAGTTGTTAAAAAGTCAAAAGTGCTTCCTTCCTTTTTTTATTTTCAGGGCAGTCTGAAGTGACCACTGAATAGATCAATAAAAATTCATGGCCTTAAAAACCAGTGGGAATTCTATCATACAAAAATCTTAAAAATGCTTTAAAGTGATCACTGAAGACTCGGGATTATTCAGCTTTACATCCTTTACTGTATAGAAACTCCAGTGTCTGGTAAAACTTGTTTTTTTAGTGATGCTTAGCAATGCTCAAACAACAAGGTTACAAGAGCCATACAGATATTTTAAAGATATCCAATAGATATGGACTATATAGCATTTGTTATAGTCAAAATTTTCCATTACCACTTCCATTTTCCCTGTTAAAGAGAAGAGAATTCAGTTTCCTTCGGACTGTAACTAAAGTACTGCTTTACAAGCAACAAAGAAGTTAGTACTGGACCAGATGATTATTATGACAAAGGTATTCTGTCCTCTACATTTATGAAGCACTTTCTTGAACACAGGTAAGATGCATTCCCTGAAACAAAAAATTTAGGGTCTTGATTTTCTGCTGTCTCTGAGCTGTATCCTTTAAATTTTACTGAAAGCAGCAAGGTACCTTTAACTTCCACTGCTTCTTGTATGCTCCATAAAACCAGTGACTAGGTAGTAGAGAAGTTAAACTCAACCACAAACCTCTGCTTGCCTCTGACTTCCCCTCAGCATCCCTTCACTATGTACCCTCAGGCCAAGAGTAGGAGAGCAGCTGATACAGAAGCAGCTATACCATTTCTTTTTGCTTTCTATTGCTGGAGATTAAAATTAAATTTAATGGACTAGAAAATTCAGCCATTAAAAACTTAAGGCTCAGCTCTCAATATACCAGGTTTGTAAGTAGAATCTGATGTTGCCCCACTGGCTTCAGTAGGATTCTGTGTACACACAAAAGTCTGTTTAAGTTTTTACTCAAGGAGCTGAAAATCTTTTTTAATATCAAACAATCTGTGGGTTGGCCAGTTAAGAGATGAAGCCAAGGAGACTATGAGAGTATTAAAATGGAAGCCTGCAACAGCAGAAAAATAGATGTTTCTGGATGGTGACTGTAAATATTTTAATAGTGAATAATATCACCCGTATATTTTTTGAAAAAATTGGGACTAAGCATAATACTGAGCTAAACTCATAAGTGTGTTTACATTAAGCATAAGTGTTTGCTAGACCAGGACTTCTAAATAAATGTATCTATTAATTTTTATACCCTAATAAAAATGGAAAAATCGACATTAGTGGGAATCTCATTTGAGTAGGAGGTGGAGGATTAAACTCTTAATCAATTAACACCAATCCTTGAATCAACCTTGTTGATTGCTACGAACACAGAAAGTTTCCTGTAATACCATGAATAAGGTGGCATTGAAAAATGTTCTTAGGCAGCCTACTGTTAAAAAATATTCTTTACACCAATCATAGCTCTCACCTAATATGGTATTATTTTCTGTCTCATCTATCTAATTTGGTTTGTGGAATTTCTGATATTAGGTTGATGACCTAACATATTATTGCTATGGAAGGAATTCTAATGAGATAAGCAAATAATGGTACAATTGAAGAATAAGAAAATAAGTAATAAATAAAAATGATCAGATGTACTATATATTTTGAAAAATGAGGTTGAATAAGCCTTTTAATAAAGCTATTATTCCTCTTATCATAAATCACTAAAGCTTATTTTTGTCCAATAGATAGTATTCAGTGAAGGACAAGTCTTTTAAATTTGTCCTTGTCCACAATTTGCAGGATCAGAAGTTTTTTGGCTTTTTTTATAAGATAGATAGATAGATATAAATATAAGTATATATGTATGTGTGTGTGTGTGTGTGTGTGTGTTATTATTACGAAAAAAGATCTGTTACTGTGGAAATGATATTTTTTTCTATATGGACATATATTTTTATGGTATTGACAAACACAGTGGTTCAATAATGACAATATGCCTAAACTGATTGCATGGCTCAAAGCATCTACAGAATTTGTGGAACTTGGAAATTTTGATCTTAACTGTATACCTTAGTAAGCCCTATAAGATGGCATATGAACATTCCTTATATTACAAGAGTTTAATATGGTTGTTGACAAATCATCTCTATTCTTGTTCCTGGCATGTGAGAAAACATTTAGTGTGAAAACCTGATCTGTTGGTGTTAATTTTGTTATTCAAATTTCTTTCATCAGTGAGCCCTATAAAGAGGGCAGAATACTTTCTGTTCTGTCTTGATATTGAATTACAGTTAAGTTTTGAAGCAAAGCTACCTCTACTTAAAAGGCCAGCACTAATTTTGTGATGGAATTTTACAGGGGAAAAAAAAGATTTGCCCCCATTCCATTTGTCCATCTTTTTTCTAGGATTTCACAGATCTAAATAAAGTCTCACTGGGCATGTCTACATGTGTGCTTTAATGCACATCAGTTTATTTTAATGTGCATTAAAGCATCACAAAAAAACTTTTGCTAATGTGCATTAAAATAGGCTAATGCTTCTTTTTCTGGTACTTCACAACAGAGGTACTAAATTTAATGCACATTAGCAAGTGCACATTAAAGAATATGTGGATGCGCCCATTGAGGTTATACTTGGACTCTCCATCACTGATTATCTTCAGTGATCACATTCAGAGCCCCATACATGTGTCATAATAAAAGACTGATAGCAGCAGTAGGAATGGAACAATTTTTTAAAGTAACACATATGCTGTATATAAAAGTAAATGCTAATGGTATTTTATAACACAAGTAGCTATTCAGTATTGCAAGACTTTACTGGGCTTCTCAGGAGACAATATAGGCTAAACAAAGAACAGAATCTCGCCCTACAGAAATCAGTGTAAACACATGTATAATTAAAGTATAGAACAACCTTAAGTGGTAAAACATTATGTGGTCTTACAGCTGAATTCTTTACAGAACAGATGGATTATCAGTAATTTATTAGATGGAGAAAAATAAGAGTACTTCTCTAAACCAGTATAGTGTAAGAATTTGCCTTTTCCATATTAGGTGCCCCAAAATAAGTGCACCTACATTAAGGCATTGTGAGAAACTCCAGTGCAGTTTGCCTGTAGTTTATCATGGTGCTTTAAATCATAATTTCATAGTTGGTAGGGTCAGAAGGGACCTAAGTAGATCATCAAGTCTGACCCCCTGCCTGGCCAGGAAAGAATACTGGGGTCAAACGACCCTGGCTAGGTGATTATCCAGCCTCCTTTTGAAGACCCCCAGAGTAGAAGTGAGCACCACTTCCCTTGGAAGATTGTTCCAGCTCCTAGCCACCCTGACTGTGAAGTAGTGCTTCCTGATATCTATCCTGAATCTACTTTCAGTCAACTAATAGCCATTATACATTGTTACTCTCAATAGTGCTCGGGGGAACATGAACTCTCCCATAGTCTGCTGGTCCCCTTTGGCCAGTTTGTAGATGGCCACCAGATCTCCTCTCAGCCTTGTCTTGTGGAAGCTGAACAGGTTCAGGTCCCGTAGCCTCTCCTTGTAGGGCCTGCCTTTCTGCCCCCTGATCATCTGAGTGGTCCTCCTCTGGAGGCACCCAGAACTGAACACAATACTCCAACTGCGGCTTGACCAATGTTGAATAGATGGGGAGGGTCACTTCCTTGGACCTGCTCATGATATCTGTGGATGCATGACAAGGTGTGGTTAGCCTTCCTGACTGCGTCTCCACATTGGCGGTCCATGTTCATTTTGGAATCAATAATGACTCCAAGATCCTTTTCTGCTTCTGCAATGATGGGAAGGGAGTTCCCCAGCCTGTAGGTATGCTGCTGGTTCTTCCTCCCCAGGTGCAATACCTTGCACTTGTTAGTATTAAAACCCATCCTATTCTCATCCACCCACCCCTGTAACCTGTCCAGATCTAATTGTAGCCTGTCCCTCTCCTCCAGTGTGCCCACTTCTCCCCACATCTTAGTGTCATCTGCAAATTTGGCTAAGGTACTTTTCACCTCCTCCTCCAAGTTGCTGATGAAGATGTTGAATAGTGCAGACCCAAGGACCGAGCCCTAGAGAACCCCACTGCCTACATCTCTCCATGTCGAAAAAGACCCATCCACCACCACTCTCTGGGTGTGGCCCTCCAGCCAATTTGCAACCCATCTGACTATGTAGGCATCAACACCACAGTTGTCTAATTTTTTAATGAGAAAAGGGTGAGAGACAGTGTCGAAGGCCTTTCTAAAACCCAGAAAGACTACATCCATCACCACACCTGCATCCAAGGATTTTGTGACCTGGTTATAGAAGACCACCATGTTGGTCTGACAGGACCTGCCTCTAATGAACCCATGTTGGTTGCCCCTAAGCATGATCTCCCTTCCTGGTCCCTCGCAGATGTGTTCCTGGATAATTTTCTCAAAGATCTTCCCTAGGACTGAGGTAAGACTAACAGGTCTGTAGTTTCCTGTGCCCTCCTTCCACTCTTTCTTGAAAATGGGGACCACATTGGCCCTTTTCCAGTCCTCCGGGAGCTCACCAGAGCAGCATGAGTGCTCATAAAGCTATGCCGGGGGCCCACGATGACCTCTGCTAATTCCCTCAGCACTCTGAGGTGAACATCATCAGGACCTGCTGATTTGAACATGTCTAGTCCCACCAGAAGTTCCCTGACTAGGTCCTCACTGATCCTGGGCCTGGCAGCACCTCCCTGATCAAAAAAATAGAGGCAAAGAAATTGTTAAAGAGGTTAGCTTTGTAATATGGTGTAATCACCAGATCTCCTAGTGTGTCCTGCAGAGGCCCTACATACCTAATGGCATGCGTAGATGCTCAATACCTGGTACCACAGCAACTTGACCCAGGGTAGAGCGGCCCTAAGCTGGCAGGGAAACTGGAGTGCCAGACTGTACCTCTGGCAGGCAGTATTGGACAGTGAAGGAGCTGAATGGAGCATGAGCACCCCAACGTGCAGAGCCCTGTGGCTAGGTGGCAGGCAGGGGTCTGGCCCCCTGCTGCTTGGGCTGACCAGGCACAATGTATGCCCAGGTTAGCATTTATATGTGCATATAGGTGCAGTTATTTTCACTCCCATAAAATAGTAATGTCTGTGACAGTATTATCTTATGGCAATGAAAATTAGTTTGCTGCAGTCTAATAGCATCATGTGTAGACAGGAATTCTTTACACCATAGTAAGTTAGTGTACTGTACAATTAAGCACATGTGCTGATGCACTCAATGAGAGGTTTCTTTTTTAAACCTTCATATAGAAAAAAAAATGCAGGTTATTTATGCATAAATTGTTATACCATATGGACACGTCTACATGAGATGCTGGCTGTACAGTAGATGAAAAATACTGCACAGTAGTGCATCACAGCATGAACAGTGCTAATATGCAATTGTACAGTATTTTTAAGCTACTGCACAATAGCGTCACCTAAAAATGTTTGCTGGTGCTACTGAACAGTAACTCTGGTTACCGTACATTTATTTCATTCTTGCTAATACAAGTACTAAATAAATGTGCAGTAACAACTGCACAGTAGCATCTCATGTATGTGCATCCCATGTAAACAAAAGGTATTAAAAATAAATAATAACGATTGCCTCAAATATTTTTCCAGGTTAGGTATATAATGTTATTTAGTACTTATTAGGTTTAGTCATACAATGAGCTTACTACCCTATTTTCACTTTTGGTTAGTTCTACATTCCATCTTCTGGAGATCCTTTAATCCTCCTCCCTTAAGATCATCTCTATCACCTCATAAAACTCTGTAATTGTACCTATTCCATTTATAATGTACCTCCAATTGTATCTTCTCATAAAACTCTGCAATTATGCCTCCTTTGGTACAATACAGCATAAAAATTTCAGGTCACATCACCTCCTCCTGGCTTTCTGTTCATGAACTTTCCTCTGCCACCACATAAATTGGGCCCCATCTGCTCATCTTCACCTCAGGTGAGGAAGTAGTAGGACAATCCCTCTTCCATCTCCACCCACGGGATCTGATAAAAAAACTTATTTTATTATTCTTTAGTTAAAAAAAAAAATCTATGAGGCCCTCTTCATGGCATCCAGTTCTTCCTTCAGATCCCAGCCCCATTCTTCCTGTTTAAAAGGACTCTGTAACCTACATTGTAGCCTTAAAACTCCTTCCTTTTCCTCATCCTTCTATGACTCTCTGCCATTAAAACCTCTTGCTTTCTGTGTTACTGCTTGTCACCAATCCCACCTAGTTTTAGAACAGTTTTTAAGCATCTGCCAGCTGCTATACAGTTCTCTAAAGTTCTCACACACTCATCCTCCAACAACCACATGTTTAAGTTCCATAGCTCCTGCCCCCCCCTTACTGTTTCATTTTGCTCCCAACATCTACTCTTAACATAAAATAGTCTGTAAAACCCACTGGTAAAACCAACTTCTTGACCACTTCAGAATCCTTTGGGATAATAACCAAATCATAGTGAGAATATGCCTGTGCTCTGGGGTCTACTTTTGTCATCACTATTCTTCTTTCAAACACTTTTTAACAGTTTATCTTTTAAATGTTATGAAGCAGCTTTCCCAAGCTATCCAAGTCCCATGACCCCTTTTCCTCTTTTTCTATCAACCACCTTAGTTATATAGTTAAAATCCATCACTACCACTTGGGCCCTTCCACTCACCACACAAATTGCCAGGCTCCCATACCTGTTACCTGGCCTCTCTCTTTGGAGTGGAGTAGACATTAAAAACTGTATTTCTGTCCCCCACTCCTCCACCCTCACATGCAATCATCTACCATTAATCACTTCCTCCACTCTCAACATTTTCACTTGTGAGTTTTTTATTAAAATCATCACCTGCTGCCTTATTTTATGTGACTACCTGAACACCACAAGACTCCCCACTTACACCTTCTCCCACGACTGCCATGGTCTAGGTTACTTAGTAATTAGTCTTGGCTGGGCTGCAGTTAAGGCTCCTGACACCTACATTGTGCTATTTTGATGTAGATTCACTCTAAAATATAAACTCTTAGCCTAGGACAGACGTGCAAAAAGCCTGAGCTGAACTTGATTCAGTCTTTGCTGGTTAGTCTAACCAGGCTAGGCTAAGTCAGCTTGTAACTGCATAGATGTGCAAGCACATGCCTGCAGTGATTTAGACTAGGCTAGAAGCCATGGGGTACTAGAGCAGCCCTCCCTTCCCTTCCATAGTTCTGAGCTGAGGGAGGGTGAGTACCCAGGCCCCAGCAAAATTAGGGAGGGGTTCCTCCCCTCCTTGAAAACAGAGCATTTATCACTCCATCAGGAAACAAATAGACTCTGTCATCAGTTCAAGCTCTTCTTAAACAAAGAAGGAATGGAGGGACATTACCAGCTGACCTGTTGATTAGCTCCAAAAAGACCTAAGCTGACACTGCTGTCTGCCACAGCAAAGACCATAGCCAGCATGTGGTCTGCTAGCTAATGCTGTGTGTCTGTGTATGTCAGAGGGAGTGAGGGAATCCCTACTCAGCGAGGAGTGCTGAGTGGAGGGAAAGAGCAGGAGGAAGCTAAGCAGAAGGTGCTGTGCCTGCAAATCTCTTCTGGAGCTGCAGCTGGCCAGGAAGCAGAGGGGAGGGGCCAGCCCTTCTGTGAAGCAGAAGGCCCTGCCCAGCTGAGAGAGCATGCTGGGATGCTAGGGGAGTCTGATTTAATTTAAACATGAAAGGGGTCTGGGACAGACATTGCATGAACTGGTTTCACCCAAGTCAGTTAAGCCCGATGCTATATTCAACCAAGTTTATCTCAAAGTGTTTTCAGCCATTTTCAAACCAGTTTACGTGCACTGAACGCCTGTTCTGTTACATGTTGAAACCAGCTTCTGATCACTTAACCTGGTTTATGTGTAAGGTCTGTCCTTAGCCTTAGGGCATGTCCAGATGAGTGCACATGTGTACTTTGAGGCACCACAAAATGCATATGGTATATTTGAACAGGTTCTCTATGCCGCATATTTGCAGCATGGAGCCAAAATTGGATACTGAAAAATCTCAGTATTTAAAAAAAACTGCTCCAAAAAAAGGCAGGGTGGCATACATGGCTGCAGCATCTCCTGCAGAAAACCAGTGCCTGGGCATCCAGAGTCATGCTCTGACAGCTGACCAACTCCATGTGCCTGGATCAATGCCATTGCAGCCCCAGGAGGCCTCCAGGTAAGGCAATGGAGCCAGCCCAGGCACTGGCCCCACCCCTCCTTACCCCACCTGTGGCAACTTGCTGTATATCAGAGCGCGCATGCAGAGGCATTTCCCAGGGGACAAGTAGCAGCAGCACAACTATGATTTGCTGCTATTTGTCCATGAGGAAACACATGTTCTTGCTCATCTGGACATGCCCTTAGAATGGATGAAAGATTAAATATACTGGCCATTTTATTCCCACCCACCCATTTTTTGGGATTAGGAACATTATTACTATAGAAACATTTCAAGTTTTTAAGTGACCATATTCAGGTCTCTCTTCCAGATCAATTTAGGTACCAGCTGCAGGAATTATTTCAAAATCTATGAAGAAGAGCAATTTCTGGCCATGTTAAGGAGACAGATCCCTGTAAATTCTTATTAATCTGGGAACACTACTCCTTATCTGGCCCTCAAATGGCAGGGAACACTGGCTAATGGAGTCCTGAAGGATCAGCTTCTACCATAGGACAACGGCTTAGACCAGAACTCCCTCTTCACACTAAATAATAGTCATTAGGTTTAGGTGTGAGGAAGGGCTTGAGGGAAACTGTTCTTTGATCTGAGGACAAGATCCCAGTTTGGAAGCTAGCCAATGAACAAACCACTTAACCTGAGTGGTAAGGAAAAGGTCTCCGTGTTTAACTACTCTTCTTGGTAGAACTAAAAGCCAGTATAATTTCATTCAGGTACTTAATGCTAACTGCAAACGTCAATAGTCTGCATTTACTCTGCTTTAAAAATTGCCCTATAACAATAATAATATATAGAACTCATACTAAATTCCTTCAGAGTATTTGCTTTAAGCACCTTATAATTGAGGATGGCAGTGAGAGGTCTGAAGTACAGGGTCATGACAGAAAGGATGTCAAACCCTGTTCCTAAATCCAAAAATGTATATTTCAGAAACTCGCATACACACATTTTTAGGACTAAAACTTAATTGGATTTATGGACCAAAAGTCAGAACTAGAATGCTCATAAGATTTTAATAGCTTCTACAGCTCATGAACTGAAACAGCTTTGTGCTTCTTCTCTGTACCCGCTAGGAAAGGATTTTGTCTAACCCTTTTTAACTACCACAGAGTCCAACACTGAACTCCTCTTTACTTTGGTTTTACATAAAGGAGCAGCAGTTTTTCATGTTAGTTTTACCTGAACTGTAAATCTACTTTCATTTATGTTCAGTTATTTAAAATACTCATCCTTGTTATCTATTTTGGAGGCATCGTTTGCTTTTTAGATGATATACATATACATTAAAAAAGTAATAAAAGAACTCAGTGTGTGGGGGTGGATTTTTTGGGGCACTACAGTACATTGTTTCCATAGAAACAAAGCATGATTATATAAATTGAGGCCAAAGTAGATAAAAATAGTTGCAACAAGTTTTTGAAAAGCAGTTTTATCCAGTTTAGGTTTCCATTGCAGGGGTAGGAAATAATCACTGTATTAAATATGAGGAATTCATATATATTAGTGTTTCCTCTCCCACCAGGAAGATGGCCTAATTTTGGATATTCTTCTAGGCAGCAATTAGATACAGAGTAAAGGTATATTTTTATTGTGCTTTCATTCTTAAAAGTCACTAGTTGTGGTCTGTGCAAGCAGGATATTTTTATGTAAATGGACATTTATTTAATCGGTTTATAAAAGGAATAGCATTAAGGCTCTAGAACCAATGACATGTTAAACCAACTATTAAAGTGTATTTAGCTTTTCTTTCAGGTAGTCAAACAACTGTATCAGTCCTTAGGAAGTGAGAGGTGAATCCCACACCCTGATCTAATGCCATGTTTTATCAGTATTTATGAATTCTGCATTACATTTGTGGCTCTTCACCTAAAGAGAGAACTTGAAGACACAGGAAAAAACTTACAAAGATAAAATAGGTCCCAAATCAGACTGATCTTCATTAAGAGGTGGGAACTAATGTTTCTTGGGAATTTGAAAATCTCATATAAGAAATTCAAGAACATTTGTTTGGAGGCCTCAAGCAAGCAAGATACAAATTCTTTTAAACATCTAGACTTTTATTTATATAAATGATTTCCTTTTGTATTAAATAATAAAAAACGCATAGGTAAATATGTGATCCCCAAATTTTGAAGTATTGAGTGAAAATTACTTATTCCATATCAATCATCAATTGAATTCCACTTCAAAATGACAGAAGTTATGGTACATGTATTTACAATGAATTATTATTTTAAAAATTGCAACAGTTCTCAGAACATCATTAAAAATAATACCTTAAGTTACATAAATCAAACTGAATTTCTGTTCACAAGGGCTGTTAGTAGAAAACATCCCAAACACAATGGGTTGTATCACAACTTCTCTCTTTAGGGGAGTGAAGAAGCAGTTCCGTTCAGCTACTAGGACTCTACTTAACAACAAACTGTCACTGCCTTACTCACAAAATAAAATCTAACATCATTACTTTAATTTGATCTTTATTTTGTGTGTAATGAGATGAATAATTTTTGCAGAGACATCTCTTTTGCAGGTTGGAACTGTGCAATGAAATTAACAATAAGGGCCTTCCTAGAAGCAAAATGTCTACTGATGAAAAAATATTTTATTCATTGTAACCCACTAGCCAAAAAAAAGGATTGAACATTGTAGGTAGGTGGGGTCTTAATCCATTAATGAAGTGAGGGTACTGCTAAGAATGATACAATTCTACATCTCAAATTCTTGCCCAGGCCAACATGGAGAAGTTAGGTGAGGCACATTTCCTTTTCAGCTTTTTACATTTGCGAGAAAGGAAGCTACAGTGGAGGAGAGCACTGCACTTTCAACTTCAGGAGTTAAAAAAAAATCACAAAGCCCCCACAAGTCACTTCACTGTGACTTGTTTCATTTTGTGCACTGGGGTTTAGCCCATTTACCCAGGATACCTAGATTATAATCCTTGACAAATAAATGATTTCATGCAAAGTAAAATAGAATCAATAGAGAGTTGAGAGAGGAACTCCAGTGAGCCTTGCTATACCTAGTAGTTAGAATCTGTACAGATGTTACTTTTCAAACAATGGAATCACAGTCCAACTGGTTAAAATGCTCTGTGTGCAAGTGCTCAAAGCAGTTCAACTGCTTTGAAAATGGCTGATACAGTGGTGGAGGCCTCAATCAATTGCACACATTCCCAATTGACAGGAGCTGCTGGGGTGCCTTGCTCCCACCAACAACCTCACTTCTAGAGAAATGTTCTGTGCTCACTTGACTGCTGCAGCCCGAATCAAATCAAAACCCTGAGCAAGCCCATTCCCCCTTTATAATTTAGGGGCTGCACAACTGTCAGATTCCCACCCTGGGCAAGGGAAACCCACTTACCAGCACCTAACCATCACCTCACCCCTCACATCTGCCCCAGTCATCCCCAAGCCTCTGGAGACTGCCCTTCCTCCCCTACCAGACATTGAGTGGATATTCACTTGTCCTGAATCTAGGCAAGTTCTCCACTGTGTGATGCCTCCTTTTTATAACATCCATCTCCTAGAAAGATATCATGGCTGTGAATCACAAGTAAAGAGAGATGCCTTACTTTTAGGTAGCCTACTGGTTAGTCGATTTGTAACTCCTGAGTTATATACCTTGAATTCCAATAAAACATGTTATTGAAAGACAGCTAGGGAAGACAGAAGCTATCTAGCTGAACACAAAACTACCCAGACTAGTTAGAGGAAAGAAACAGACCACAGGGTTTGATAGCAGATGGGCTAAGGTTTTAGGGACTATAAGTGGGAGCACCAAGGAAGGCAAACAGGCATCTAAATATCTTGGAAAATCTGGATGCTGGTTTCCTGACTCTTAGTCCCATACCTTGTCCACTTACCCTAACTTACTTTCCACTATTGTATAAGGGAGTAGGTTTGCAAAATGAGGAGCACCTGGAAAAAATGAACACAACAACAAAACAGTTATCTACAATTTAACACAAAGCATAGACCGCTTGGCTTCCGAAACTGCTTACTACTCCCAACATCTTAACTTCAGCTACCAAGATTGCTACTAATTTCAGACATCATGCTAACCCTTCCTGTTAAGCTGTTGACTGAAGTAAATCTTATGCTTCTGCTCCAGGGCAGTCATATGACAAAATATCCATACTGCCTCTGTTCCTGCTGATTGATTATTGTTGCACCTGTGACTCCTTAAGTTAGTCACAGCTGGGCTAGATGGGCTTAATAGAAGCCAATTGTCAGGAAGTGGCTGACAAATTCACTTTCTCTCTCTCTTTCTGAATTGAATTGGAGAGGGAACAGATACAATTCTCTATTCCAATCCTTAGGCAAGGGCTTCTGCAGTCATGATCTTGCAGAGATACAAATAATTAGGCTAAGCATTTCTTTTTTAGTTTATTGTTTCAGCTGAAGATACAATGCTTTCTTTCTCTTTGACTCTATTAACCCCTTTGATATGGTAATAAAACATTCCATTTCTTCACTGACTATAGTATGAAAAATTAATGTCTTAAAGAAACTAAAAGGCAAAAAACAATAGTCTAAATACCTATCCTAGAAATGTGGGATGCAAAAGACCTCAAGAGTTTGTTCAGGCCAATACTTTCACTGATCAAGATTTACTTGGTCCATCCATGATGAATCCTTGCTTTATTTGTTCATTAAAACACCCTTTCTAGTTAGTCCATTCTAGTTTTCCACTACTTATATAGTTAACATTTCTTTTTCCTAGTATCCAGTCTAAATCTCCTCTGTTGCAAATTAAGCTGATTTCATCTTGTCTTTCTCCCTGTGAAACAATCAATCACTTTCCTCCCTGTAACAGCCTTTTTACAAAATGGAAGGCCTACTATACCTTGACTTATTTTTCTTTTTTCTAAACTAGACAAATCTAATTCTTTCAACCTTTCTAAGGTCATGTTTTCTAATCCTCTTGATAGGTAAAGGACATAGTGCAAACCCAATATGAAAGCTTAATTTATTAGATAAAGCAGCTTTATCTAATAGAATTTTAGGATAATATATTATCACTTTTTGGTCACAAAGTAACAGTAGGCACATCTATATATATGCTTTACAGCAGAATAGAACTATATGCTCCATAGTAAATTGTTTACTGTCTACATGTGTGCCACAATTAGGGCACAGTAGACTAATTTACTCTGGCATAGGATAGTCACATTATCAGGGATCCTGGTTTTCTCTAATTAATAAAAAATCTCCAATTTTCAGATTATAAAGTCGTCATCAGAATAGTATCATAGTATCTAGGGTCAGAAGGGGCCTAGAGCAGGCCATCTAGTCTGACCCCCCGCTAATGGCAGGAACGAGTGCTGGGGTCACAGGACCTCAGCCAAGTACCTATCTAATCTACTCTTAAAGATGCCAAAGGTAGGAGCAAGAACCACTTCCCTAGGAAGCCGGTTCCA
>JAGPOW010003316.1:130449210-130521636 GCA_030014935.1 Caiman crocodilus
GTTCACCTGCACATTACATAACATACATGTACATAAAGTTGAACCTCTGCTACCGATCAACTCGACGAACCTTAGTTGTGTCACTTAATCTGACACTAATAATCTGGCAGGTGGTCATGTCTTTTAACCTGACATGCCCCCTTGACCAATTGCCAAATGATACTCCCTCAAGGGGTATCTCTTCTAAACCTTCCCCTTTGGAAGTAGATAACTGAGTATAAACCATACCCGATAATGTAGCAAACTTATTTTTAACCGTTTCTAAAATACAACATATTATTATTCTATTTAATACATTATTTATAAGTGAGTTTCAATGACAAGCCTATTATGTTCAGTGAAGTTATCGGGTTCAGTAAAGAGCTCATCAGATTCAGGTAAATAAGATAGTTGAGAATAAACATAAGCTATAATTAAAGCGGTTATGATAAGGTTAATCAATGAAATAGTATTGGTTACAAGAAGTCCAGTTGCTAGAATTTTGATAGGAGAATTGTGGATTTTGGTTGACGGCGCTGGTGGCGATGCTTTCTTTTCTTTGGGGGTCTTGCTGGTATTAGTTGAATTGATAATGTACCAGGAATTCGTTCCTCTCACCACAACGGCGATAATTTGTGTGATAACTTGAAGGTCTTTCATTTTGTTGGACTCACTATGTGAAGATACCTGAAAAAGAAAACTTACTGTCTAATTGATCTTACTTATTTACAACATTATATACAATTATTAGCAGGCTCTTTAGCTCCTCCTGCTCAACCAGTTATGGTGGGCCAGGATATTGCGTGGTGGTAAAGCTGCTTCTAAGGAAACAAGGTAAGTATTATGATATGTTCCTGCTTCCACAATTATACCCGGCACTGGTGTTGGGTGTTTTGTAGTGGCACTAGGTATAGTTAACCACACTTTTGCCTTTGGTCAATAGCACAGTTTCCATGGCGGTGGCTGTATTGGCGTCCTCTTTTCCCATAGATCTTTGTTTGCATTCATTGCTATTAATATTTCGTGGCTAAATTTCACCCAATTCTTATAGGAGCCATTTCCCTTTAGTCTTTGTTGTTCCTTATTAAGACCTATGTGTCATTCTACCACCCCATTTGATTGTGGGTGATAAGGTAGGTGCTGGTGCCATTGTATATTATAACTAGTAGCTAATCGTTCTATGACTTTAGAATTAAATGGTGGTCCCCCATCTGAATGGATCTCATTCGACACCTTCCAGTGAGCAAATGTAAACTGTAAGCATTCTTGCTACAGCAGTTAGAAATGTGAATTCAGTGGCTGGTTCCGTCATTGATTTCTTGGTATTAACGCTCCATCCCTCAGCATGCAGGTGTTTCTTTAAATCCTCAACCGCTTGGTGGATGTTCATGCGGTGATGTCCTATCACGATGATGTCGTCCGTGTAGGACCAGATTTTAATGTCCTATAACTTAGCATAAGCAGATTTAAAGCGCTGAAGTGTGTTATTTATGGCCGCGGTTGCTAATGCCGGGGAATTGCAGTATCCCTGAAGACAGACGTGCCATTGATACATCTCCCCATCTATGCACATATTAGATATTCCCTGTGAATCACGTATGGGGATTGAATAGAACATGTCTTGCAAATCTATGGTTAGCACCCACCAGTCACCCTCTCTCTGGGTCTTTATTAGGCCATCCATGATTTCAGTGATAGTTTGTGTTGCTAGTAATCTACGAACAGCGGCGATTCGCTTGCCTATAATCGACTACTAACCTTGCCTCGGTGGGCTTTCCTGGTTTGGGGATACCCCATCCCGGAGAAAGATAAGTTGAAGATCTTACCCGACTGATGCAATTCTGTTGCTGTAAACCTTGCAACAGCTTCTTAATCGGGTCTCATAGTTCATCTTTCATCGTGATGGGCCAGTACCTCCACGGAGCTGTGTCCATTACTATTGGTTGATGTTTTTCATTACGGGTGACAGGTAAAAGTAAAGCATTTAATACGTGTTGCCTCAATTGTAACGCTCTTATTCCGGGTATGCCAAGTATGTTAATGCCCCCTAACACTCCTGTTAAGGATTTGGCATTGATTATGAATCTTACCATGGGTGTACTCACAGTCGAGTTCAATCCTCGTACATAAACAGTTCTCGTGGTTTTTGTATGTGGGACAGTTGGTTGAATGACATTCACCTGCGCCCGTGTCAAGTAAGAAATGCGTAGACACGGTACCAAATTCATTAGGTTTAGTTACATCAAGTGTTACGTACAGGCGTTCATCCTTAAGTAGCTGGCCGCTGGCGCCCAGTTCAATGGCTGCTACTCTTTTTTTGTCTTCCCCGGATCTATCACTCTGGGCTTAAAACCCAAATGGGTAGCGAGCTTTCTCTGGCCTTCTTCTCCTAACCTTCGCAATTGATCTTTGGTTAAGTCACTGTTGTATAGTAAAAAAACCGAACTGCGCTTGCTCCTCTGGGGTTCTCTCCACTTGGGTTCTATTTGAAGATATTTTTCCTTCACCCTAGTACCTTATCACTTGTACCTTTGGTGGGTCTACATATGTTACCTCCGCTTTTCCGGCTGATGTTAACGTCCCCAAGCTACTTAATACATTCCCTATAGGTCCTCCTACTAAGGGTTGTAGAATTAATCGATACAGAGGCATGTTCTTACCACGTCTTTTAACCTGACAATCATCACATAGTTAACTTCTTTATAGTTTGTGATATAACCTCTGGATCTTTTTCTGCTGCACTATTTCCTAGAATGTTTTCCCCCATTTTGTATTTATTTGTTTTTAATATTTAGTCCATCTCTTTAATTTTTCAACATCATTTTGATTTCTTATCCTGTACTCCATAGTCCTAAAAACCCAAACTATCCCTGAGCTTGGTGTTGTTGGCATTTTTTAAAATTTTACTCTTTATTCCATCATCTAAGTTCATGTATATATTGAATAGTAATGGGCTTGGGACAGACCCCTTCAGGACTTCACACAAAATTATCTTTCAGTTTTATTGAATTATTGATAACTACCTTTTAAAGTGGATTTTTTCCCCCCAACTAAATGTGAATCTACCCTATGATGACTTCAGCTACACTACATTTCTCCAGGTTAGGTATACATTTTTATAATCACGGCCTGCAAATTATCTATCTCTTTATGTATTTGCATCCATTTGCATCTAAGATAGCATTTTGAAGATCTAAATTTTGTACTCTAGCATCTCTGATGTGGGACTTAGTTTCCCAGACTGAAACACTGACTTCACTTAAGTTATGGTCAAAATTCCCATTAACTTCAGTTGGATCTAGTATCTTAGTGCACCTAGTCTCATATACCTTCTCTTGTTCAATGTTAGAAGAAATTTAAGGACAGGAGAAGAAAACCCATTTATTGCAACGAAGTTCCTGACAGTCTCTATTACTAACCTTCTCAAAGAGGTAAAAGAAGAAATAGTTTAGATAGACCTGTCTTGCAACTGCTTGCTTTCTTTGCAGGTTTAATGTACAAGGAACAATCTGTGGTGTTTAAATCAAATTAAAACAAAGCATAAATACAGAATAAGAAGGTCTGCTTACTACAAGTCAGCCTGTCAGTGTGGCCAGCCCATCTGGCATCCCAACAAGGGGAGAAAATCTACATGATCTTAGTTCCCAGTTCCTGTGTTGCCCTGCTGAAAAAAACAATCTCTATGACACGTAACCAGTGCCATACCTAGGAAGAGATTGGGCAGACAGTGGTCTAATGTTCCCTAATATTTTGTACAATATCTATGTTTGGTGATGTTCCAAGGATGAAGTGAGAACTATCAAATATAAGGGGAGATTCTATTTAATATCACCCTCCCACTCCCCCTGTTTGTTATAGCTCCTGAAATGTGAGGCAGTAGCATATTAATTCACAGTAATTTCAATTTGCAGTTTATTTACTAAACTAAGTTACAGGAAAACAGAATATGAAATAAAATTTGATAAAATAATCAGATCCAAATAATAGTAATAAAATGAATTAAGAATGGGTTAAATGGATAAGTTGATATTCATTTAATTAATTAAAATGCCGTATTACATATTTCCTATGAAAACTGACAATTTGTGGAGATAGCAGTCCCTTTATATCTCAGCACAAATAACATTATTGTTTGACATTTAGGTCAAATTTCTATTGTTTCTACAGACTTCAGAAAAAACAGGGAGTCTGTCTAGATGTTAGAGATTACCCCTTTACCAAAAAAAAGTTGAAAAATTCCTCTAATTTTCTAATTAATGCTAAAGCTAACATAAAGCTGTCAATGAAATCATAAGGAAAAACCTTCCTCTTAAGACTCTGTCTATATTCTATAAACAGATGCTTTACTTTTTCTTTTACGCTTTGGTGCTGAGTGGATTAAATTGGAAAAAAAGGGTGCATGCAAGTGTCCAGTGAATAGATCTAAGTGGTTTGGTTTATTTCAGCAGTCTAAACATTTTTTAACAGAGTACATGCAAGCATTTGGTGTTTAGGGGAGGTTGCACTCAGGTAGCCTGCACTGGCAGTGACATGAAGACAGGATCTCTATGCATACATTCCATTATACCTGTAGGCTCCCTGGGCTTCCATAGGTTGCCAGTGGGAATTGAGGGCACACTGCAGCCCTGAGTGGCTGGCTGACACTGGGAAAGCTTTTCTGAGAAATTCCTAGGTATAGTAACCCCTTCTCCTTTCTCTCCCTCCCTATTCCAACCTCCCAGAGAGTCCCCAAGCATGGCCCCTCTCTAGTTACTTGCAAGAGTATCAGTTTCTCTGCCCCAATATGGCTTCATACTGCTAATATACAAACCTATGGACTTGCATGAGTTCATCATTCTTGTTTTCTTGTTCAACTCTTGATGGTGGCTGTTGGAAAATACCTGTTCCACTGCAGTTATTCCAGCCAATAACTGCCCATACCTCCTGGCCTAGTATCCAAAGGCTTGGTTTCCCACACTGGGCCACTTACAAGGGCTGTGTGAAATTTTGATGAGCATTTCATTTCTGGCAAAATTTTGCCACTCTGTCAGTTCCCTAGTTTGTTGTCACGTTCTTCATCCTGGTTAAGATGTCTGTAATAGACTCCTACAGGTATATTGCCCTCATCATGTTCTCCCCATATTCTAACCCAGAATGCCTCAAGTTGCCCTCCTTGGGTGCCAACCTCTGCTTGTAGGGAAGTGTATGCTTCTTCACATAGGGAGCTACCTCACCCTTCCTTGCAACCTGATCCCTTGTGTACAAGATATAGCCATCAATACCTGTGGTCCAGTCATAGATGGAGTCCCACCAGGTCTCCATTATCCCTATGAGATTGTATTCATTTTTGCTTAGCAGAGGGGCTAGTTCCTCCTGTTTGTTCCCCATACTACTGACATTTGTGTACAGGCAGCTAAGCCTGCCATCAGAAGCCCTGAGTTTCCCTATCCTCTTAGAAGAGCCCCATCCTTGGGCTGGGATATGAATGAGTTCCCTTGTGTTACCTGACCTGCTGATTCTGCAGTTGCCACTTCCAGGGTTTACACTAGTGATTGTCCACCTGTCCCCTGGCACTTTTAGTTTAAAACCCTGTCAAGCAGGTCAGCCATTCTGGCTAAGAAGAACTTTTTTCCCATTGGAATGATATGCAGGCAATCCCTTCCCAAAGAAACACTGCCTCTCTCTCCGAAGTGCAGGCTGTAATCGAAGAAGCCAAAGCCTTCATGCTGGCACTAACACCACAGTCTTCTATTGACTTTCATTATGTCTCTCCCTCCTGTGCCCATGACCCATGACTAGAAGGATCAAGGACAAAACTACCTGTACCCCCAGCCCTCTGACCCCAGCCCCACAGCCCCCAGAGCCCTGTAGTCACTCATGACCCAACCAGGATTGCTCCAAGCTATGTTATTCATGCCCACATGGATAAGGAGCATGGTATAGTGGTCAGAGGGCTGGACAAGTTTAGGAATCCTCTCTGCTATATCCCGGATACAAGCCTCTGGGAGGCAGCAGACTTCACAGGTAAGGGGGTCAGGGTGGCAGATCATTCCCTCTGTCCCTCTCAGGAGGGAGTCACCCATCACAACCACCCTGCATCTCTTCTTAGGGGTGGCAGCTAGCTGTCTCCCCTCATCCAGAGCCAGTACTTCTGCTAATGTTTCTGCTGGTGATGTGAGAGGTGCATACCTGTTCCTAAGTTCCAAGGGAGGAGTGACCCCAGTACTGCATGTCTTGGGACCCAAGACTACCATCTTCTAAATATCCCCTGGGTGCAGCTCCTAACTGATCTTCCTGTGGTCCAACTTCCTGGTACACATCTTCACATAGTTGGGCATCTGTACTCTTCTCTCTAATGTAGTTCTTGTAAGCATCCAGAATGGCCTAAACAAAAATCTAGAGGCATTAACTCTATCTGAGAAAAAAAAAAGTTGTTTGGAAGAACCAGGGTTTTGAGGACTGGGGGTTTTTTGGTTTTCTTTTTCTGTGAAGGGTGTCTCTGTCTCTCAGTATTATGGGAAAACAGCCTATTTAGTACTCAAATTTAAAGTGGATTTTTTGGAAAGCGATTTGATGTTTGCTGATAATGTTGATCACTGCTTTGTCAATGTTAGCTTTTAAGCTTCTGTTCTGGTCTACTTAATTTTTTGAAGAAACATATTTGATTAAGTGATGCTTTACCACCAATGGCTTGGTTGGTTGCATGCTAATGTCTGTCTGTCCATCCATCCTTTCTTCCTTCTTTGTAGTGGTTTTTCTACTTGCTAGATATTCTTATCATTAGTATTATAAATTTGTGTATTAGATTCCTCCTTTCCTTTTTTTCTGAATGTATTCAACAGCCACAACTGCGGAGTTACTTGCTCAAACAAACGAGGTCTACAGGAGTTAAAAAACTAGGGGACTGTGGCATCGACACTTACACAGTCAAATGGGTCACTAACTGGCTGGACAGCCACACCCAGAGAGTGGTGGTGGACGGGTCTTATTCGACCTGGAGGGATGTGGGCAGTGGGGTTTCACAGGGCTCGGTTTTCAGGCCCACACTGTTCAACATCTTCATCAGCAACTTGTATGAGGGGGTAAAAAGCACTCTGTTCAAATTTATAGATGACACTAAGATGTGGGGGCAAGTGGGCATGCTAGAAGGGCAGAATAGGCTGCAATCGGACCTAGACAGGTTACAGGGGTGGCGGATGAGAACAGAATGGGTTTCAACACTGACAAGTACAAGGTAATGCACCTGGGGGGGAAGAACCAGCAGCATACCTACAGGCTGGGAAACTCTCTCCCCATCACTGAAGAGGCAGAAAAGGATCTTGGAGTCATTATTGATGCCAAAATGAACATGGGCTGACAGTGTGGGAACATGGTCAGGAAGGCCAACTGTACCTTGTCATGCATCCACAGATGCACCTCAAATGGGTCCAAGGAGGTGATCCTCCCCCATATGCGGCACTGGTCAGGCTGCAGTTGGAGTACTGAGTCCAGTTCTGGGTGCTGCACTTCAGGAGGGATGTGGACAACATGGAGAGGGTCTAGAGGTGGGCCACTCACATGATCAGGGGTCAGCAGGGCGGACCCTACGAAGAGAGGACCTGAACCTGTTCAGCCTCCACAAGAGAAGGCTGAGTGGGGCTCTAGTGGCCTGTTACAAACTAGTCAGAGGGGACCAGCAAGCACTGGGGAGCCCTGTTCCCCCAAGCACTACCAGGAGTGACTAGAAATAACAGTCACAAGCTGGCGGAGGGTAGATTCAAGCTAGACATCAGGAGGCACTACTTCACTGTCAGAGTGACTAGGACCTGGAACCAACTTCCAAGAGAAGTGGTGCTGGCTCTATCCTAAGGGTCTTTAAAAGGAGGCTGGACAAACACCTTGCTAGGGTCGTTTGACACCAGTACTCTTTCCTGCCATGGCAGGGGGTCAGATATGATGATCTGCTTGGGTCTCTTCCGACCCTACCAATTATGAGACTATAAAACTATGAAAATATAGGTGAGTCTGGTTTGTTATTTCAGGGTATGGACAAACGGTCAAATTAAAGCAAGTTAATGGGGGTCAAGGACTTACCATAAAACAGCTGATGTACAGTAATTGTTCACTCACCCACAGTTATCTTAAGCTAAGTGAAAGCTAAGCAGTAGCAGCTTAGTCTTGTATGAAACAAATGTTAGGATGTGCCTATGCTACACTGTAATCATCCAGGAAACAGGCACAGGTTTTGTTGTGGTTAACTCATTGAAAATATGTACTCAATTCACAGATGTATTTTAAAAAAGCAAACTAATTTTAGGCTTTTATGGAACCTTGGCACACTGTCATATTTGCTCTATAGAAATATTCTTCAATATCACTGGTACATTTTCCTGGGTAATTTGTATTCTTTGTTTGCTTCTAAAACAGAATGCAAAAAAAGAGGTTCCCAGAAACAAAGTGAAGAAGGGCTTAGAATAAGGAACATCTAATGAACCTAATGGAATCAAATTTAAAATGTTTTAAAAAGGAAACTGATCTTTCGAGTTTATTCACACAAGACATCCTCTGAAGCAAGAGATGAGGAAAATAAATCTAGAGAAATCTTCACTGGAATTTGTTGATTAGCTGAAAGACAAATATTTGTAGAGATATCATTTATTGGACCAACTCTATACTTTGGAGAGCTGTTCAACAAGCTTTCAGGTATCAAATGCCCTTCCTCAATTTTGTCTCATAAGAGATATTGTGAAATATCCTTGTCTTTCATATATTGCCTGGACCAGAACAGTTAAAACAATACTTAAATCCTACTACAGACTTCACAGTCAAGACCAAAAAGCTGCAGGGAAATAGCTTGATTTCAAAAAAGCCTTCTGTTGTAAAACCCAGTTTTTCAGGCGGATCACTCTTCAGCAGCCCAAGCATCAATGATTTCTAGGATCCTTAATCCTTAGGACCATGGCTTATATATTTCAGAAGCCTGGAAAATCTGGGAGTCCTGGCTTTTAAACTCTTGGGTCTGCAGGCTGAAGACAGCTTCCTCCTCCTTATCTTCATTGCAAACTGTCTCATCCTCATGAACCCCAGTGTAGATTCCAGGTCTTTGGAACTGCCCACCAAGTGGGCTGCCTTAGAGTTGGAGACCCAAAAGTGATTAGGGTCAGTATCTCTGAAGCCTGCCAAATAAGATTAATTTAGAACAGGTGTTCCTGTATAGCTGAAGGCCCCAAAACTGAAGGGTTTTCAGCTTCAAAATGGTTGGTGTCCTTTTACAAATGGTGAAAACAGATTTTATAATAATAATAATACTCTGAAACTGCATTTTGTTTGCAGGATTCAATAAAGGATTGATATTGTCTCAGTAGGCACTTATCTGAGATTGCTGTGCAGTGTTAGAGTCCTAAATCCTAAGGAATGATTTAAAATGGTCCAAGGCCAATACTCTAAAACCCATTACATGCCTTAATCAAAGTAGCCCTGGGAGGCAATCAAGTTATGCTTAAGTCCCTGGAGAGAGCCATGCTATTAAGGTAAATAAAAAAGTTAGCACTAACTCAAACTGGCAACAGAGTTCAGTACAGAATGATGGTGGTGGGTGTTTTTGTCCAAATGCTTCATAAAGCATTTGCTCAGGATGCCCAGGATGGGAGACCTGGCATGATGGGTCACCACTCCAGCTGGGGATGTCATTCTTCTGGAATACAATTCATTATTCTGTGCTTTCTCGGTCCAAACAGAGCAGAGTTATGACCTATCTAAACAGAATGTCTTCTGGTGAATTGCTGAATGCCTTGATCCTAGCATCTTGCCTGTAATTTGAGCCCTGTCCTTGCTACTTGAACCCTTGAATGTTTGTCTGTCTTCCAACCCCTGGCTTGCTTCTAACTAAGATTCTCAGCTTTTGATCTTAGCATGTTCTGTGTTTCCTGACTCTGGCTTCCTATCTTGAACTGTGACACTTTAAGTATGGCTTATATCACTGTCTCTTCAGCATCCAGTCCAATTTCAATACCTTTGATCCTGTTCTGACTCCTGGCTCTGGATTTAGGTGTCTGTCCTGATTGCTTATATTCTGGGCATAATGCTTGTTTCTTGGCCCAAAAGAGTGGATTTGAATCTGTATCTGTTATTTTAGGAAAGAGTGTCTAACCCCACAAGGTTATAGAATAAGTTAGAATAAACCTATGATAAACTCTGTAAAACATGAAGTCGCTGAAGAATTGAACAGTGTATTGGTATAATTCCACAAATGGGGAAGAAAGGACATCTGCTATGAAACATAGCCTGGCAAAGATCTTGGAAATTTTACAAGAAATGTCTACTTCTATCAGCAGGAGTATAATTTGTCAACTAAACAGAAAAAAGCAAACTCGGTAGAAAGCAGAATATGTCCACAGAGAAAATAGTTAAAAACTTATTGTGTGTTAAAATGTATTTATAAAAGACTTCTGTGATGAAAAGCACACTTCCCATATGAGAAATAGGAATTATAAATGAGCACATAGGGACTGCTACAGATACCTTTTTTTCAACCACTGACCCTTTCAAACACAATGAAATGAAATAGTAGTCATCACTGTGACTAATATTTGGTGATTATGAGCCATAAAAATGTCAAACAATATTGATCCTAGCCCTGAAACTGCCAGAACACAAATGCAGGAGTTTGGCCTCTCTAGGATGCAATTTGAAGGAGGACCCAGGCCTATTTTCATTTATTTCATTTGGGAGTTATAGGCATCTGTTTTGTCTTAGGAGACAATAGATTTGCACTGAGTGAGGCATCAGTTTGTTGAACATCTGCAGGTGTGGCTATAGAGCCCAATTATTGAATAATTACGTGAGTAACTTCACTGGGAGTAAGAAATGAGAAATTCCAAAATGATATGACAAGTCAGAAGTCATGGTCATGTTTCTTGTGGAGTTACAGAATCATAGAATAATAGGGCTAGAAGGAAATTCAGGTGGTCATTTAATCCAGCACCCTGTATAAGAAAGGATCATCCCTTACTAAATCATCCTGGTCAATTGTTTGTTTACCCTGCTCTTGAAATTATCCGAAGATGGAGATCCCACAGCCTCCATCCTGGGATGTTCCAATGTTCACCATCATGCTAAGGAAGTTCTTAAATTTTCAAACTAAAATTTCTCTGCTGCAGTTTGAGACAATGATCCTAGTTCTACCCTTATGGCTACATAAAATAATCTATTGCCATCCTCCTTAAAACCAGGTTGGCTAAAAGAAAATCCCAGACATTCAAGACATTCATCTTGGACATCTGGGACCGTTTGTGCACAACACCCTCATCTGCCTCCCCACCCCATGCTTTTACAAATCAACGGAAGTAGGAAGCATGCCAGGCAGACAGCAGAACCTGTCTGCTCACCTGCAAGGCATTCTGTGCCACACTGAATCCCAGCCAGACTGCAACCCACACTCCAGCTTTTCTGGGATGCCCATTATAATTCTGAACAGCCAGATGGGACAGGCCTCTGAAATAAGGGACCATCCCAGCTAAACTGGGGCATATGGTCACCCTATGTATAAACACTCTTCAGGTATTTACTATGTGTTAGCAAATCCCACTTCAGTGTTCTCTTTGACAGATGGATGAATGCTAGTTCTTTCATCTTTTCCTCACAAAGCATGGTTCATAAGCCTTTAATCATTTTTGTTGCCTTGTGCTGAACTCTTTCTAATCTTTTCACATTTTCTTGAAGTGAGAACCCCAAACTGGACGTAGTACTCCATTGGGAAGCCTCAACAATGCCAAATGACGCAGAAGGAGCCCTTGATTTGCAGGTGACACTATTGTTAATATAATTCCATATGCCATTGGACATTTTTGCAACAAGAGTATACTGTTTGCACACATTCAGTTTATGGTCTACTCTAACCCCCCAGGTACTTCTTTGTAGTACTGCATCATAGCCATGTTCACGTTTGCATTTGTGTATGCATATTATTTCAGTCTTCATTAAGGACTTTACACTCTTCCTTGTTGAATTTCATTCACTTGATTTTGGACCTTTTTCAGTTTATCCAGGTCATTCTGGGTCCTAGTCCTACCCTTTGGAGTATCTGCAATTCTGTCATACTTGGTGTCAACTGTGAATTTACTAAGGGTACACGTATTCTCATACTCCAGATCACTGAAGAAATTATTAAATAGGATTGACACAAAAGAGAAACCTGGGAGATTCCACTCAATACCTCCTTCCAACTAGAAATTGAGTCATTGATGACTACTTATTGAACTACTTGTTGTCCAACTAGTTGTGTACCTTAAAGTACTGTTGCCTAGTCTTTATTTCCTTAGTTTATTACTGAGAATGTCATAGAAGACAGTCTCAAAAGGCTTGCTAAAAATCAAGGTATAGGATATCTACTGTTTTCCTGCCATCCACAGAGACTGTCACTTTAGCACAGAATTAAATCAAGCCAGTTAGGAATAACTTGCTCTTGATGAATCCATGCTGGCCATTCTTGATCACATTGTTCTCTCCCTGGGCTTGGAAGTAGATTCCTTGATGTTCTATTCCAAGATCTTTCCAGAAATCAAGGTCAAACTCATAGCCAATGGCTTTGACATTACCTCTGTAAATTCCTCCAGTATTACAAGGTACATCCTATCTAGCCTTGCCCACTTGAAAGCATCTCGCATCTCTAAATAATCACTAACCTGTTCTTCCACTAGTCTAGGCTCCTTTTCCCACTCTCTCTGTTTTCTGCCTACCGCAATCATCATTTGATAGTTGATTTTATCAGTGAAGACTAAATTTAAAAAGTTATATATTAAATACTTCAGACTTCTCCACATCATCTGTGACCAAATTGCCTTCTGGATTTAAGTTTAATAGACACCATTTAATTTAGAGAGGGAGTAAATCTCTAAGATGCCACTTTGCCTACTGCCTGACTTCAGACTAATACAGCTCTCTCTTCTGCATTTCCTTGGGCTTCCTTTTACTTGGGGCATGCCTTTTATATTTCTGGGCAATTACATCTCATATCTTGCCTTGGCTTACCTTATTTTCGCTGTGCATGCCTATGAAATAGTCTTATACTCTTCCTTAGTTAGCTGGCCATGTTTATACTTTTTAGAGGATTTCTTTTTGAATTCAAGTTCTTTCAATGTGGTTCCTGGTTGTTCTTTTGGTAGTCTCCTTTTGCATTTCCTGTTCCTTCATCACATTAGAGTAGCTTTTTTCTTTGCCCTTAAAAGACAGCCTTCTCAAAGTACATTCAGCAATCCTCAATTCCTTTTCCCCTCAAGCTTGCCTTGCAGAGGACCACGTCCACCAGTTGCCTGAGTTTGTTAAAGTCCAATTTTTGGAGTCCAGTCATTATTCTGCTATTCTTCTTCCTTCCTTTAGGACCTTGACCACTATCATTTTATGATCACTGTCACTCAAATTACTTTCAGTGTTCAAGTTCTCAATCCTGCTTGTGAGCTTCAAGTAAAGAAGAGCATCCCTCCTAGTTTACATTTCTACTCCCTGTACCAAAAAATTTGTTGTTAACACACTCCAAGAATTTTCTGGCCTGTCTGTGCACTGCTGTAGTGCCCTCTCAGCATATGTTGTGGTAATTAAAGTCTCCCATGAAGATGAGTTCCTTAGACAGTTGTTTAAAGAAAGCCTCATCCACCTTTTCCTCCTGGTCACTGTAACAGATGCCAATGATGACCTAATACTCTCCTCACACTGCCACTATTTGCACCACAGGCATGTACATTTCTTTTATATAGAGAGAGAAACACCGCTTCCTTTTTTCTTCTGCCTGTGCTTCTATACAGGTTATCCATACCCATCCATAACAGTACTCCAGTCATGTGAACTATTCTACAACTTATCTGTAATTCCAATCATTCATAATACCATGAGTGTAGTAGGGCTTCCAAATCTTTCTGCTAATTCCCTGTGCTTCTCAAACTTGTATCTAAACATTTCATTCATCTAGTGGATTGTCATATCTTCTCCCTGAGATCATCACTAAGGCTTTTGCTATTGCTTCCCCTTACTAAGTTTTTACTGAAGCCTCTGGTTCTTTACTTATTTCTGGGCTTTTGCTTTTATCCCTTGGTAAGTCAAGTTTAAAGCTACCTTCTAGGTTAGACAACCTGTACACAAAGCCATTTTCTCCCTCTTCACCAGGTGGACCCCATGGCTTCCCAGCACTCCTTCTTAGGACACTATATCATCACAAAAGATCATCTTTCAGCACTATCAAGGATGCATCTGTTTCTACCTGGACCTCTACCCTTGAAGATATCACCACTTGCATCCCTGTTCTCTTTATCTTGCATATATATTTTACATGCCCAAGCTTAGCCTGGCAGTGTCATTACTGCCCATATGAATATGCAGTCATAGAAATCTTTCTGTGATGTCTCAGATGCAGGCTTCTGGCAGACGGCAAGCAGTTAAAACCAAAATGGCAACCTTATTCATATATCACATGAGCAATCCTTCATTAATAGCTTATGTGGTCAGCATGCTTTGTTAAATTATCATGTGGGAACATGTGATACATTTCCTCTTTGACTTCTGAGAAAGGCTTTTCACAACTTCTGTAACAAGAGAGTAATTTTAGAAAGTGTTCACAACTTAAAGCATTTGCTTTCACTATGCTCTCTTTGTTCCCTTGAGTGGCGTAGAGGTACAGAGTTTTTTGTACTTAAAACAAAACTGTAAAATTACATAAATATATTTTAATCAGCACAAGAAGTATATATTAAGTGTGTTTTCCATAAACTAAATACCTTTACTGAGATTAAAATGGATACAAAAGAACACTTTCTTATGAATTATTTTTTTAAATATTTTTTCTTGTTTATTCCCCTTCTTAGTCTTTAATAATTGCCCACTTACAAATTAAAATATTCTTCCTAGGGATTCTTAGGGTTACAAGTAATTGGAATGGCTTTTATATTCCTTTTAATTGAACTCCCATAATTGACAAAGCTAACCAAAACCTAAACTATGGTCTAGTGCACAGCCCTAATCAATTATAAAAGTATAACTGACCAGCAGATTACATTGATATTGGTCAAAACTTGAGCTAAAATAACTGAATTGTATCTCCTAAAAAATGGGGAAGTGTTTTTTTATTTTATTTTGTTTGTTTTTGTTAATGGCAGTTGCTGATAGCACATTTATGAAAGACATGGAAAAGCCCTAGGTGGCTCTCCCATTTAGAATATTTTTTTTATGCCAAACTATTATATTTCAGTGTCTAAGGGAAAAAAAGTAACTGCCAAATACAGTTTTTAATACAGCTTAACTCAGATGTTGGGATAAAGTTTGTGTTTGTTTTCTTTATGGATATGCCTTTATGATTATATTTAATACTCATGTGGGATTTACAACTAAATCAGTTACAAGCAAACTGTCTTTATTTTGCTCATTCAGCAATTTAAAGGTCAGAAATCACTCCTCTGCATGAATAAAGTTAGTTTTACTTGCTAGTTGGGATTTCTGAACCTATTCTTTATAGCAACCATCTTGCTGAAAAGATGCATCATTTTAGGATATCCGTAGAAAGAAGGTCAATGATCTATTTTATGAAAAACAGTGTCTCTATGTCTTTCATGCACCCTCCATCGGTGTCTAGTTTTTGAGTTCTTTGAGGGAAAGGCTATAGCTGTTTAGATACAGCAGACAGTAGAATGGGTCCCATCTCATCTAGGACTTATAAATGCTTTTGCAATATTAATTAATACCTGGTTATAATATATGTGCTTTTTCCTTGGGAAAGAGCTGTCGTTTAATTTCCATAGGTGGAAACTGCATAATGCCCTCCTACATACTGTCAGGTCAGCCATTAGTAACTTCCTAACTTCATGTTGCCATTCTGTTATTGCGAGAAAGGGGGGAAATTTCAGCTATTGCAGAACAGATGCTACAATAAGACCAGAGGGTTCACAGAATTTTTGAGGGCCTACTTAGTCGTTGGCAGTCCATTGATACAAGGATGAAAGACTTCCAGAAATTAGGAAAGTGAGTTTTTAGATTACTCAGGAGACCAATCTGAGATCCTCAGGCCATATTTATTTTCCTATGCCCCCACCCCAAGTGTGATGATCTGTATACCTGATCTCCTCAAAGTAATATGACAAGACTTACTCTTTTCTGGAGCAAGTAAAGGTTAGGGACAGCACTACCCGGATTACTCCATAAAGTTTCTCAGATATGCTATATAGGGGCCTTTTTAGGTCTCTTAAAGCATGATCCTAAATGTCTGCAGCAAGATTTTAAGCATTCTCAAATCCTATTAAGCTTGCAGGAGCTGCAGATATGCAACACCTTTCAAGGAACAGATGGCACCTGTGACATTAGGTGCTTTGACTGTTTGCCCCTCAAAGCCCTTGTATCATTTTTGTTCTGTGATTTATTGAACATACTTAACAGCACTTAACATACAATTACCCCAGTACAGCACATTAGAATTGTACCTGACAAGCTCTTGCTAAGAGAATAACAATTATAGGGTTTTAATAAGCTTATATTTGCAGCTTTTTCTGCAAGGTTTTGTTTATGTAGAAGTTTAGCTAGGTGGTATATTTCCAGTAAACTAGCTTCAAATTCTCTGAATATTCATCATTTTCATTATGTACTAAAAGCATAGGTGATGCGTAGGGGAGGGAATGCGGGGTGGGGAGAAGTGACTCCCTGAGACTGGCCACCATCAAAGCTGCCTCTGGTGGCATCTGCAGGTGGTCCTCACTTGCTGCTTGCTGCCACTGACAGCTGTGGGTGGACCCTGCTCACCACTTACCACCATGGTGTCCTCCGAGTCTCAGGAGGCACCAGTCATTCATGACTGAAAGTATATATTTTTAAAGTAATGTGAACTGTTTCCTTTGATTTTATGTGTCATTAGATATAGATATATATGTTGTGACCAGACTGACCTGGAGGGTGGCCTCGAAGGCTTGCCAAGTGGGCCAGTCCTGCACTCCCTGGTCCCTCTCTACATTCATCAACCATGCCTTGTTGGACAACACATCCAGGGGAGTTGACCTAGTATATCAAAAAGGGGAATCCAGTGGTACTGATCCCCTAAACCAGACTAAGTCTCTGATGCTGGTTTTCTTTCCCTATCCATTATAAAAGATGCAGTTGCCTTAAAGGCAACAATCATCATTTAAATCCACCCCCCACAGTTAGGCCCATACCTCACAGTCTCTGTTTACTAGGCTTCCTGACTATCCTTTTAGTCCTTTGGCCTCCATTCCTGGCCCCTGTTTCAGCCTCAACTTCTTGGGCGTTAGCTCAGCAGCCTCCTTTTTTCTCTTCTCTGTAGTTTTACCTTCCCTGTTGGACCTCAGCCCTATGGTTTCTCCACTGTGGCTCATTCCTCACAGAAAAAATCAATTAAAACTTGAAGCATGTAGAGCAATTTGCTATGTGGCCTCCTAACCACACCTCACTACTGCTTCCAGTACTCTGGTGGTTATAAACCAAAACAAAACCCAACTGGGTGCATAAACAGTCCTCAACAAAAGTTCCAACCCCTCCAACCGAAGTAAACATGAATAGTTCTCAATCAAATCCTCACCCATTCATACACTGGCCAAGAGGGATAAGCTCCTCTTTTCCTGCTAGACTTGAGTTCCTCCTATCTTGCAGAAGAGTTTTGGCCTCTTGCGCTGTTGGGACCAGAATGTTCCCCTACCCTTGAGGTGAGCTTATATATGCATGCCAGCCCCACCCTACCAGGGAGAGCTTGAAGTCAGAGTGCTAGCCTAGGATTGGGCAGATTTTGGTTTAGTTAATGCCTCTGCTATTTCCTACTTGCTTTTTATATGACCTTGGACAAGCCATTTTCTGAAGTCTTAGTTTTTTTATCTATATCTGAATTATTCCTGTCTTGAAAAAGGAATAAGCTACTTCTCTATTTCACAAAAAGATATGGTGGCTAAACACAACTCAGCAAAAGGTGCCATATATATTGTTGATATAGCTAGTATTCAGTTGAATAAGGGAGATAGGGAAGAGGGAAATAAAGAAAAAGAAAAGGTTGGATTCTACTTGATGTCCTTCCTGAAGTGTGGAAGGTACTGCTGTTCAGCTGTGGCACAGGAGTTTCCAATTCTCTTATCTTATGGCATGTGCCAGAGGCAAGTCCATAGCCTGTAGTCAGCTATTTCTCATTTGACTATCCTTGCACCTGCTTTCAGTCCGCAGCTTTCCCTTCACTGCTAGGCAGGATGTTTACCTGAGTAGCTGGGACCTCTGCTGCCCTAGCTGCCACTTCTCAAGACTGCCTCTGGCTGCATGTGGCAGCCTTTCCCTGCCATACAGACCCATAAATCTCCTGGGAGTCTGATTCTCCCTTTTTGGTCTTTGCTCACTTCTGGCCAAAAATCCCTAGCCTTGAAAGGACCCTGCAGGTTTTTCTATTCTCTCATCTCATTCCCATTACCGGGCTTGTGTTCCCTGCCACAATGTGCACATGAATTACTTCAAATTCCTAACTATTTCTGTTTCTAAGTTCAAGCAAATAGAATTTTTTTTTCTTTTTCTACTATAAATCTCTAGATTCATAAAAGGACTTTAGATACCTAAGTGATATCCTTTGGGACCTAAGGCCAACACTGAAATGCTACTTAGTGTTATACAACACCAACACAGCTTCAGCTTAATCATATTGGTTCCTTAATTTCCTTAATGTCATAGTTATTGTCATTGGGCATACACACAAATTTCTAAGCAAATCCTGGCAGGGCTAAGGTTTCTTTGTCTCACATACTAACCCCCACCCTTTTCTCTTCCTCCTCCTGTTTTAAACTAACAGGCTTAGATACCTAACTCCAGTAATGAGTAGATGTGAACTGCAAGCACAGATAGACATCTCCTTCCTGACTTTCAGTGTAGGGTCATAGACTTTACACCTGTGGCATTTTATATGATCATAGGAAAGTAGGGTTGGAAGGGGCATCACAAAGTCATTTGTCCATTCCCCTGCTCAAGTCAGGATTATCCCTGACTAAAACATCCCAGCCAAATGTCTATCTAACCTTCTTTTGAAAGTTGCCAAGAACAGAGGTTCCACAATTCCTTTAGGTAGCCTATTCCAATGCCTGACTACATTCATAGTCAAAAAGTTCCTCTAAATCTCCTGTCAAAATTTATATTAATGCAGGTTGAAGCTATTGCTCCTAGTCATGGAGGTGCTGTCCACAGTTGTCACAGAGAAAAGACAGTCTCCATCCTACACATATTTGAAGTCTGTTTTCAAGTCTCCCCTCATTTTTCTCATCTTCAGGCAGACTAAGCAACCCTAGTTCTTTCAGCCTTTCCTCATAAGTCCTGCCTCCCAGGCCACTAATCATTGTTGTTGCCCTGCACTGGATTATTTTCAAACTACCCACATCTTTCTTGAAGCATGGAGCCCAAAACTGGACACAGTACTTCAGGTGAGACCTGCCTGGAGCTGAATAGAGTAGAAGAATCACTTCTCTGTGAAGAATGTTGTTGGCTTATTTACAGCTAGAGTACACTGTTGGCTCATATTCAGCTTCTGGTTCACCATAACACCAGGTCCTTCTCTGCTGTACCAAGCCAGCTGTTTTCCAGTCTGTATTTGTGAATGCAGTTATTCTATCCCAGGTGCAGAACTTGGCACTTATTCTTGTTAACTCTCATATGGTTTTTATACACCATTTTCCAGTGTATCCAGGTCATTCTGGATCCTAGCTCTCCTCCAGAGTGTCTATAATTCCACTCGAGTCGGGGTCATCTGCAAATTTACTAAGTGTGCATTTGATCCCATCATCCTAATCATGAATGAAGATGTTGAACAATATCAGACCCAAAACTGACCCAAGCAGTTATGCATTCTCCTTACAGTACTTGATCTAGCCTGTATTTCCTTAGATGGTTAATGGGGATATCATAAAGGCAGTTCATACTGGTTAGTTCACATAGTTCCTCACTCCACATCCTAGCTTCTGTGAATCCTATTATTACTCACTTATACATTATATGGATGAAATATAGGTCCCAATGCCATGTATAGACATTCAACACACCCCCATAGGAATTGATCTAAGTTATGACATGTTCTCTAAGCAGCCCAGTTTAAATCAGGAGTGAATAGTATGCACATTTGCTGTCAAGGAGTCTGTGCTCCCTGAAGCCTATATGTGGGGGCACTTCTGCATGCCTCCCAGCATGCCCTGTGGGCTCTCTAGGCTGCCAAAGACTATCAAACACATCTGAGCACCCTTGATTAACTGCTGGGTATGGGCAAGCATGCCCATGACTTCCAGCCATATCCCTATGGACTATTCCCCCTGAGGCTTCCAGAAAAGCCACAGAGCAAGTGCCCTCCCTCATGAATTGTATATGCCTCCATATCACACTCTGCCATGGCATCCCACCACCTGCACCCAAGCATGGAGAGCCATAAGCTGTAATATATCCTGAATGTCTTACTGCATGACTCTTGAAGGAGGCTGCAAGGTATCATACATACTCATTTGGACACGATGCAGCAGCTGGCCACCATGGGATGTGGTTTTCTGCTCCCAAGTCAGCAGCCAGCCATCCTTCACAGGGCCATCTACCACACTCTGTGCCTGCCAAGCATCCTGGATTAAACCAGCTAAGATGGAGCCACCTAAGACACCATGGATGCTGGGGTGCTCTGGCACTACCCCAGACCATTGAGTGTGGATTCTGAGCCTATGCCACCAAATCATACTGGACACCTGGGGTGACAAACCATTGGCCTAGACCTTCCATATGCACGGTGAAACCTTAATGAACACCATCTCCTGGGGGCCCCACACATTACTCATTAAGAGGGCAGCATATGACCACCCTTCTCTCCTGAGAAGCAGGTGGCCAATACTGTCATGCCGTTGACCATCTACAGTAGTCTCTGTTACATCACCAACCAGTTTAGCATGGGAAAGTGTGCTGTCAAAGAAGCCATCCAGGATGTGTGCCTGGTTATCCAGAACATCCTGGCCAACCATTTCATCTAGCTCATCAACCTGCAGGAAGTGGTTGCTGGCTTCTACTCCATGAGCTCCCCCAACTGCAAGGAATGAACCAAATCCATATCCCCATGGAAATGGATTTAGCACAAGGGTGCAAGGGCTACTTTCATAAAACACAAGAGCTACTTCATCATTCTGCAGGGCCTCTTCAATGCCCAGGGCTGCTTTACCCATATCTTTGCTGGCTGGGTGGGCAGTACCCATGATGCCCAAATCTTTACAACTCCCCACTGTGTATTGTTGAAGCACAACAATACATGTATATCTGTTTATCAGTGGCATTTCATTTTAAGCATAAAAAATGTGGATTTGAGGGTTTCCTTTTTATATCCAAAAATTGTGGATTTCTTTTTATCAGAGAAAGCAAGGATTCCTGCTTATGAAGCCCTGTGGTAGTGGGAACAGCTGGACTGACAAAAGGAGCACTACAACTACTGCCTGCTTAGATGCCACATGACTTAGGAGTGCACCTTTGGCTGCCTCAAGGTGCATTGGCAGGCTTTTAGAATGCATCCTGAGGTGGAGGCGGAGAACTTGCCATGCCTCATCATCACTGCTTGTGTCTTTCACAATATCTTCAAGACAAGGGAGGAGGTCCTCTGTGAACCCTGGGAAGACCAAACATGGCATGCCATACATGCATGGAAAAGGGATGCTGGAAAAATTATGTTGGGAGCACCAGCCCTGAACAGTGGCAGGGTTTGTGAAGACCTGGCCAACTACTTCCTGACCCTTGGAAACAAGAAGAGCTCCCCAGATGAATAGGAATGGAGGCCTTTGAGTCCCTGAGTGCCCATGCCCTGACAGTGAGTGAAGTCTTTTTTTAAATATATAGGGAGACTGAAGAAGGCACCAGGTAATGTGGAGCCCCAGCAGGATATGCTTAGCAATCTGGTGGTTGCACCAGAGAAGGAAGCAGACCTCTTTAACAAATTCTTCACCTCCATTTTCTTGTGCAGGGACCGGGACTCCCTAACCAAGATCCCAGATGGACTCAGGAGAAACACCACCAGGCCTAGGGTCAGGGAGGACTGGGTTAGAGAGCTTCTGGAGGGCCTGGACATGTTTAAAACAGCAGGTCCAGATGATTTTCACCCCAGGGTGTTGAAGGAAATGGCAGGGGTTATTGTGGGACCCCTGGCATGGCTTTACAAGCACTCATGGTGCTCTGGTCAGGTGCCAAATGACTGGAAGAAAGCCATCGTAGTCCCCATCTTCAAAAAATGGGAAGAGGGAGGACCCAGGCAACTATAAGCCCATTAGTCTTACTTCAATCCTGGGGAAAATCTTTGAGAAGGTAATCAAGGAGCACATCTGTGATGGGCTAGCAGCAGGTATGATGCTCAAGGGCAACCGGCACGATTTTATTAGGGACAAGTCCTGTCAAACCAACCTGATTGCCTTCTATGATCAGGTCACAAAAGCATTGGACACAGGTGTTGTGGTAGATGTAGTCTTTCTGGATTTCAGGAAGGACTTTGACACTCTCTACCACCCCATTCTCATAAAAAAACCCTAGGTATCTGTGGCATTAATGTCTACACGTTCAGATGGAGTGCAAATTAGCTGAAGGGTCATATTCAGAGAGTAGTGGTGGACAGGTCTTTTTTGACTTGCAGGGAAGTGAGCAGTGGAGTCCCCCAGGGCTCGGTCCTCGGGCCCTCACTGTTCAATTTCTTTATTAGTGACTTGGACGATGAGGTAAAAAGCAGCCTATTTAAATTTGCTGATCATACCAAGATTTGGGGTGAGGTGGGCATGCTAGTAGGGAAGAAAAGATTACAGCAGGACCTGGACAGGTTACAGGGGTGAGCTAACGAAAATAGAATGGGTTTCAATACTGACAAGTGCAGGGTGCTTGGGCAGCAGGAACCAGCAGCACACTTATAAGCTGGGAAACTCCCTTCTTGAGACCCTGGTGGAATAAAGAGATCTTGGAGTCATTATTGACTCCAAGATGAACATGTGCCGACAATGCGAGGTCACAGTCAGTAGGGCTAACCCTTCCTTGTCATGCATCTACAAATGCATCTCAAGTAGGGCCATGGAGAAGATCCTCGCCCTCTATGCTACACTGGTCAGGCCACAGCTGGAGTACTGTGTTCAGTTCTGGGTGCCACACTTCAGGAGGGACGTGGACAGAATTGAGAAGGTCCAAGGAGGGCCATCTGCATGATCCGGGGACAGCAGGGCAGACCTTACGAAGAGAGGCTATGGAACCTTAACCTGTTCAGCCTTCACAAGAGAAGGCAGAAGGGGGACCTGGTTGTCATCTATAAGCTCACTAGGGTGGGGGGGGCACCAAGATTTGGAAGAGTCCCTGTTCCCCCTAGCACCTTCCATGGTAACAAGGAAAAACGACCATAAATCATTAGAGAGTAGGTTTAGACTAAACATCTGAAGGCACTACTTGACTGTCAGGGTGGCTAGGATCTGGAACCACCTTCAAAGGAAGTGGTGCTGGCTCCTACCCTGGGGGTCTTTAAGAGGAGGCTTGATGTCTACCTGGCTGGGGTCATTTAAGCCTGATTTTCTTTCCTGCCCAGGGCAAGGGGTCAGGCTTGATGATCTACAAGGTCCCTTCCAAACCTACATTTATGAATCAATGAATCTATGATCTCCTGCTCCATATTCCTCTAGTGCTGCATCCCAGTAGCACCAGCCACAATTCTAGGTGCCCAGACCCCCCCCCCCATAACCACCATTTTCCCAAGGGGCACAAACAGGGATGTGGGGAATGCACTTTAAAGAAGAGGTGTGCCTCAGTTTACAATGTTGTAGTTTCCAGACTTCTTGTGTTTAATAAAGAAAACCTGCTAAACATTGATTGTGTCTCAATCTGGTATCTCTTCCCATTGGTGCAAACCAGTAAACCTTTTGAGGGGTGGGAGTGGGTGCAGAAACAGGAGCAGGAGAAAAGTCTGGGCAGGGGAGGTTTATGAAAGGGGCAAAATAACTTGGTGAGGTAGTTAAGACAGAGAACAGGGAGGGGGTTGGGATCAGGGGGAATGCTACAGGGGCAGAACTCAATACACATACTTGGAGAGGAGGCATAGGGAAGAGGGCTGTAGACATGGCACACTAATTTCCAGACTCAGGACTGAAGACGCTGGACTTCTCTGTGCAGTATCTAGACAGGTGGGTGACTATGGATCCGCTGTCTCCCTGAGATGTCTGTCTGAGAGAGTGGTGGGAGGTGCTTGTGGGGCCAGGGAGGGAGGAGGGTGAGAGGTGGGAGTTATCAACACAGCAGGTACTGTGGATTTGTGGTGTTTCCTTACGGAACCACCAGCCCCTTGCCTACCACCAACAGGTCCAGTTTTTCTCTCTGGGAATCCCTGTACTGCAACACTTGGACATTCCTAGGGCCCACTTCATGTGGCAAGACTGAGTCCAGGGACTGCACATCACAGCTGTGGCTGCAACACTCTCTTGCAGCAGGACCCAGGCCAGGACAGGGACCACAGGGAGTGGAACAGCTGAGATAACAGTTCCCACATGGGACTTCTGCCATTACATCTGTGCCTTTCTTGGACTGGGAGGAAGGAAGGGAGGGGGAGAGAAGGGTTGCATGAGAACTGCTAAGAACCTGTGGTGCTGCCACCTGGGAAGGGGTGCTGAACACTGGGACTTGTTCCTGTTATACTTTTCTTGGTGAACTCAATCAAATCTCTTAGTGCCTCTCTGTGAGTGCAAGGGGGGGAAAGGAGACTGTTTCAGCACCAGGGATCATGGTTTTCTCTGTTAAAAAAGAATGCCACAATTTTGGGATTAAAAAAGTAATCCCAAATCCACATTTTTCCATGATTAAAATGAAACACCACTAATATATAGCTATATAAAGCTATCTATAGCTATAGCTATAGATAGCTAGATATAGTGGAGTTTCATTTTAATCGTGGAATAATATAGATTTTGGCTTACCTTTTTTAAATCTGAAAATTGTGGGTAGAGGTTTATCAGTGAAAACCAGGATCCCTCTTTAACACCTATGCTCTGCAAAGCTGGGAGGAGGCTGAGCTTCTCTCAGTAGCTGAGCATGGCCCAGAGAGATAAGACAGGGAGGCATGAATGAGGCATATTTACATTAGGGAGTGGGATGGTAACCACAAGGCTGTGAAGGTGGAGCTTAGTGCTTTGATTGCCCTCCAGGAAGGGAGGGAGGTGGGGGTGGCTGGTTTGCACAGTGCTGAAAGACAAAAACCTATGGAGAAATTCATAGTTTCATAGTAGGTAGCATTGGAAGAGACCTGAGCAGATCATCAAGTCTGACCCCCTGCCATGGCAGGAAAGAGTACTGGTGTCAAACGACCCCAGCCTCCTCTTAAAGACCCTCAGGGTAGGAGTCAGCACCACTTCTCTTGGAAGTTGTTTTGAGATCCTAGCTTCCCTGACAATGTAGTAGAGCCTCCTGATCTACCCTCTTCCAGCTTGTGGCTGTTATTTCTAATGACTTCTGGTAGTGCTCGGGAGAATAGGGACTCCCGCAGTGCCCACTGGTCCCCTCTGACTAGTTTGTAAATGGCCACTAGATCCCTCCCTGAGCCTTCTCTTGTGGAGGCTGAACAGGTTCAGGTCCCTTAGCCTCTCCTCATAGGGCCCACCCTGCTGACCCCTGATTATGTGAGTGGTCCTCCTCTGGACCCTCTCCATGTTGTCCACATCCCTCCTGAAGTGCAGTGTCTAGAACTGGACTCAGTACTCCAACTGCAGCCTGACCAGTGTCACATAGAGGGGGAGGATCACCTCCTTGGACCTGCTTGTGATGCATTTGTGGATGCATGACAAGGTATAGTTGGCCTTCCTGACCATGTCCCCACACTGTCAGCCCATGTTCATTTTGGCATTAATAATGATTCCAATAATGATTCCTTTTCTGCCTCTGCACTGCTGAGAAGGGAGTTTCCCAGCCTGTAGGTATGCTGCTGGTTCTTCCCCCAAACTGCAGCACCTTACACTTGTCAGTGTTGAAACCCACCCTGTTCTCATCTGCCCACCCGTGTAACCTGTCTAGGTCCAATTGCAGCCTATTCTTCCCTTCTAGCATGTCCACTTCTCGCCACATCTTAGTGTCATCTGTGAATTTGAACAAGGTGCTTTTTTACCCCCTCGTACAAGTCACTGATGAAGATGTTGAACAGTGCAGGCCCAAGGACCAAGCCCTGCGGTACCCCATTGCTCATATCCCTCCAGGTCAAATTAATGGCCTGGGCCACTATGCTTTGAGTGGTCTGGAACATCTATGGAAGCTGTGGTGGGAATGGAATCCTGGGGCCCTCATGTTTGACCACAGTCCATGGGATCTAAAACCAGTATGGGAAGTGGGGAAGAGCTTCCATGAGGTGAAGAGCATAGGCTCCAGCTTCAGGTCCTGGATCTTGATTTCTGTGGCATCAGAGCTTTCCCTCTGTTCCTATGCATCATGCTCCCTGTTCTCAACAATGCCTAATATGTCAAGGGAGCTCAGGTCCAACTGCCAGTGAAACTCCAGATCCTGTAATGATCCCATGACCAGCACTAAGGGGCTGTACTCATTGGGGACCATCAGCAGACCTTGTTCCCTGTGGCCACCAGGCACCTGCTCCTGCAGACCAGTTTTGCCATCATCCCAGGGACTTCCAAAACTTCCTTCTTCAGTTCGGTCCCTGCTGGCTATTTCTCTTGCTCCACATTGGTGTTCTAGGTATGCGTGGTAGCAATGGCCCTGTCCATGGTAAGAAAATGGGACAGCTCTGTGTTGAAAGGCATTCTTTGCATCCTGGCGCCAACATTTTGTTCATGTCATACATTTGGTTGTGCTGGATCTCCATCCATTTCATCTTGGCACAGCATTGCACCCAGTCCCTGTTGTGGCCCCATGCTTGCATCTGTTGGGCAATATGCTTTAAAACCTCCCTTTTGTGGTGCCTATTGTTGAGATGGTGCTGGTCTCCTCCTCACCCAAAATGGTGATTATATCAAGCATTTCTCCATAATCCCCATTATTTGACCCATAGTGTTTTGGTGTCCACAAATGATTGAGGGTCTGGCTGTGAGAAGATGGATGAGTGGTGGATGAACATAGAAGTGGGTCTTGGTACTTGGCTTTTCCTCTTACAGCAGCTGGGTGTGGCCCTGCTCCAGAGTGACCAGGTCTCCACAGGCCAGGCCACCTCCATGACCATGAACTTTCCAGCAGTTTCCAGCAGACAGCCTGTGATGCTGAAAACATCCTACCCTTATATTGGCAGTTTCCAATGTTTTCTACCTGCAACACTGAGGTAACTAGCCATGCCCTGATGTTCCTGTTTTGAAGTTTCCGAGGCATCAACCTGTTTGCCTTAGTTTGAGTTCTCAGTGCCCCCACTCCTATCCCCCAGCTCAGGGACTCTGTAGCTGTGATACAAAAACCCTTACAGCATCTCAGGTGCACATGGCCCAGATACCTTCCATCAGTCATGTGCAGGCCCAGTCTCAGTACTCTGCCCCCTGCCACCCCAACCCACCAGAGGTGAATTGCCTGCACCAGCTCCTGCTTAGGATGGGGGAAGGTTTATACTGTGGCCCAGGTGGCAGAGTGCCAGACTCTGACCTCAGAGATGTGATGTGTGGGTTCTAAGGGGCTTTGCCAGTGCCTTGGGGCATGGAGGCCCTTGGCTGTGTGTATGCAGGTGCCAGGACCAGGGTCCAAGGGCTGTTCCCAAGCACAAGAGCATGGGGGTTCCTAATTGGGTGTGTGGGTGCCAGGGCTGGAATCTGTGGGGCTATGCCTGAATACAGGGATTCTCCTGGGCTTAGTGTTGGTGTTTGCATGTACAATGTGCAGTGCTTTGTGACAAATTGTTGGAAGTACAGGGACATGGCCCAGGGACTTGGGTTCCCAAGTCTCATGGCTCATAAAGGGGACACATATACTTTCCTTCCTCCTGCTGTCTGCTTGCAGCTGACAAATGGCTGGAGGCTGAAGGCAGAAGGCAGGGCTAGGGAGAGTGGCTATGCTTGCTGAGTGCTGGGAGGCCCAGGCGTGAGCTTGCTGGGCACTCAGCTGAAGCAACTGAGCATGAGCCAAGTACTAGTGTGCCTCCCTGCAAGGGAGGAGTAGTTGGGGCTGCAAAGAAGGCTGGGATACCAGAGGACAGTAATCTAGCTTGAGTTGATAGGGAAACAGTACAGAAGTTCAGTGTACTAGTCTAACCTAAATTGATCTGCATTTTGTGTATATCGTACCAGGTCTCTTAGACCTCTTGCTACATTTTTGTGCACTGAAATTCTGTATAGTTATGGGATTAGATTGGTTGCCATTCACTTAGACCACACTAAGTGTAATGTCTTTGTTCTAATTTAAGGTTCTGAATTCCATTAGACAGCAGGAAACACAAAAAAATAGGTATTGCAACATTCAGCATTGCAACATCTAAGTCTTCCTTGTGCATCTAGAAAATATACTAAAGGTATTGAATTGTATCATATATTTACAATAAGGTTGAAAAACTTAGAAGTTTCAAAGCCTTGCCTCCAGATTGGCTTCAATGGGAGTTTAACTTCTGAATTCAGTAGTGGCAGTTTTATGCTGAGGCTTCAGGTTTTTAAAAATCTAGCTTTTAGTTACCTTACAGTAACCATCTTAATAAACAATACTGTTATTCAGTATTGTAACATCATATGTGGCCATGCAATGTCATTAGTTTGTATATTGTCTTACATGTCATCAGTGGCACATTAACTGTGGTTTTATTATATACTTTTCATATAAATGATACATGAGTTCTATGGACTGTATACAAACATAAATACTATATTGAGCTCTGATTTTGCTACTAGATTATAAAGGAAAACTCTTGTACTTATGGATCTAATTTAAATTTTAGAGCTGAAATTATATTTCAAAAATAGTATATGATCATAATTTTAAAGTCCCCATGAAAATAATGTTACACTATAAGAGAGTGTAACCTTTGATATTCCCTGCCCTGTCTGTATTTAAGCTGACTTTTAACATAAGGTTTTGAAATGTGAAGTGCCATATACATTTGCAATATCTGGACAAATGTTTTGATTAATAAAGAGTTAATTTAGAATTTAATTGGATGTCCTTCTAGAAATCTTAAACCCTTACATACCTAGAGACATTAGCAACAGGTACCTTAGCTACCTATGCAACTGTCAAAAGTGTCAAATGCTGCAGGCAAGTCTAGGAAATAAAGAACAGAGGTCTGTGCTTTTTCATTCATATCAAGAGACCCATCCAATCAGTGTCATAGTCACAGATGTTGAAGTGAGATTCTCTCTAGGTGCTTGATACTTTCTGTGTAGGAAACAGATGAACTCAAGATATTAAAACAGGCTGTTTGTTAACCAGTATATGGAGACTAGACCTATGTGGCCTCAGAAACTTTTCTGAATCAATGTGATCCTTTCAGGGAAGTAAGAGGATTAATTCCTTCCAGTACCTGGTGCTCTATTCAGTTGTGGAAACCATGAATAGTTGTTTTTTCTCTTAGTATTTAGTAGAAGTGAGGTTGAAGGTGGGAGGGAATGTAATTTTTTGGTTAATTGGTTGGTTTTCACTTCCACCTCCATGAGAGGAGATCTTGCTCTTCTTGTGTGACAATTATAGCTGTAAAGTACTCTCTTGGTCAGAAGAAAATGGGGAAGCTGAAGGAACTAAAGCAAGGCTTAGGGCTTCTTTTTTGAAAGGGAAACAAACTCTTTTGTCTCTGATGTGAACCTAATCCTTGTGATGGTTTTTGTATTAATGGAAGGATCTGAAAAAAACTCAAGAACATACAGATTCTAATCAATGGACTAATACATTGTATTAATTTATAGAGGACATGCATGTCAAAATATGGAAGGGAAGGATAATATTCTCCATTTATTAGGACCTGGTATAATACCCTAGTGGCTCTCAACTTCTGTCTTATTCATTAGTACTCTTGGGAACCTATGCATGCGGAGCAAGCCTGCTCCAATGCACTGTAATTACAGTGTATTGGAGAAGACTTGCCTAATCGAGGATGCTGGAATGTGGGAATTATCAAGCTCTAACAGATTCCAGTGTCTTATGTTTGTATGTCCTTGTGCTGAAAAATGGTGGCAGGGGTCCTTTAACTAAAACTCATTTGATGCCGTTTTTCAGCGCAGGGACACTGATACACATGAGACTCCAGACACTTTCATTAGAGTTTCTTTTGGAGTCGCTCTAATTAAAGAATCTCCCTCACCCCCCACTCCCAGAGCATGTTAATAAACACCCCTTATTTTCACTATTATGTCTGTGACTGACTTTTCCCAAGCATGAATAGTTAACACTATGAAGCTAGGCAGATTCATATAATTTGTATTAATTATCCTCTCTCTGCCATTTGTTTTATGTGTAATTAAATGCATTTAGGAGGAAAGATACATTCCTATTGTTCTGACACATATTTTTTTTATTTTTTCATGATAATTGTTTCTATTACCAAGCTAATTTAATATCATTTCAAAGTTCTTTCCTTTGAAAGTAATTATAATTTTAATGAAATATATATATATATATATATATATAGCCATATTGGTTTAATTACACTTTCTAGTTCTAACCATTCTCAGCACCCTTTCACTTACATAGCACCCTCATTGTGAGGCTCTAAACCACTTTACAAAGGAAGAAATATCCAAATCCAATTTCACAACCTGCAAAAAACACAGATGTTAAGTTGCAAAATGTGTGCCCTACTTGTTTGCATGTCTGACTTTTGATCTTGACTTGATATAGTTTGGCCTTGATTTCCATTGGTTGGTGGGTATTCACAAATCTAACAGAGATTGGAGCTACTCATTTTAGGAGATTGAACCCAAATGTCTCAGACTGCAGATCATGGAAAAGAAGAATGAAAAACTGTCACCCTTGAAATCATAGGCCCAAATGGTTTGCCCATCTTGACATGGCAAGTGAGAAGTACAACAGAGATCTAGAGCTTTGACAAGTGAGAGAGATATACTTCTCCTGATCAAAACACAAAACCAAAAAACAAACCCAAAACATGCACTTCACTATCCCTCAACCCCTGTGGGTCACAGTAGAGTTAGTGTCAGAGGAAAACTGGAACAGCCACTAAAGATCATTCTAGTAGCATTAACATTTTTAACAACCCACTCTTTCTAGATGGAAAGAAAGGGTACAGATATGATTAAAGCTTTTGATATTATGTCTGGCCTCTGACCCTGAACTCTTCCTTTTTGCCATGCTACCCTTGAACTAGCTGTACTATAAACCTTCAGACTTTAGAAGAATGGCCTTCTTTAGCAGAATCATAGGAAAATCCTTAATTTTATTCTAGTTTAAACTGGGGGGTTGATGCTTTCTATGTGCATGTAAAATACAATCTAGGTATATACATGTGGACCTATGTGTGCATATGTATGTGTATAATCAGTGGTGTAACTGAGGGGCGGAGCATGATAGGGGCAACCATCCCAGACACCAACTTGAATGGGGTATATAACTTACAGGAAGTAATGATTTATACCTTTGTTTCCTTTTTTTGTGCAGTTGCATGTCTTTTTTTCGAGTGACACCTTTCTTGAAGGATTTGAATTCTCTCCCTTCCTGTTATAACCAGTTAATTCCTTTAAGATGCATAAACTTTCAGAAAGGAACATGACACTTTAATATACTATAACATGTCTATCAGACATATATAATTTTCCTAAACTAAATCAAGGGACTTAAAGTAATTCCATCAGAAATGTGGCATCAAAATAGTAAGTAACATCATTATCATGCAACACTATAACCACAAAACTGACATGAAAAGAGTTTCAGACGTTGGCAACATGTGGGGGGTAGCTAGGGAGCATGTGTCCTCTCAGTTTTCTGGGTCGACCGTGGGGTGCGGGTGGTGCAGCTGCAGCCCAGCTGGAGCCAGTGCCTGACAGCAGTGGGAGTGATAGCTGTGTAGAGTTGTGCTCTCCCCACTCCTCACCACTGTCAACACTTGCATGTCATCAAAGATTTCAGAGACACCACCATATCAGTTTATTAGTATCAAAAAAGTTGGTTTTAGTTTTGCATTCTTCTAAAACTGAGGGGTATAAGTCTCCAGCTATTTTCAGTTTGTATCAACTTTCCTACCTAAGTAGAGTAAATGTAAAATAGATGTGAGCTACTCTTAAATCAAAATAAAAGCATTCAACAGCCATTTACATTGCTCAGGTATCCATGATATGTGAGCAAGATGAACGCAAGACAGTGAAGAATCAGATTTGGATTGCATTAAGTTTAAGGAAAAAGAATATCTATTTTAGCATTAAAGATCAGACTTACAAGTTAAAAATTAAACATCAGCATTTCAGATCTGAGTGTCTATAGAAGGCTCATATAATTTACATTGCTACTTGGACAGATACTTTTTGACACTGCTTTTTGTGACTAAACCCTCTAATGTATAGTTAAATTCTTAAATCTTCTATTCTGGTAGTGCACAGATGTTGAGTAAAACCAGTGATAGGATCTGGTTTTGAATTACCTGCCAGTTCTGTCACTAGGGGAGGGACAGATCTGCTGAAGAGTGAGGAAGTATCTGTGACCTGAAGAAGAAAGTAATTCAAAAGCTTGACTAACTCTACCCCATCCAAATATCACCCCAAAAAATCCTTGCCCCTCACATAATTCCTGGGCCATCATAGCTACAACATCACTTGGACACTACCAAGTATTTGTCCTCTTTCAAAAAATCTCTGAGGTAAATGGACAGCATCTTATAACAGACAGTGTTGAATGCCATTGTTAGATGCTCCATTCTTTATTAATATTGTGGTCATGCATCACTGAAGCGTTTGCCTTGGCTTGAAGTCTAATTGAAAGGAATACATTATTTATGTAGTTGTAATGTGTTGCATCCATTGGGTTAACACTGTTGTTTCAAAGACATTGTCTAAGATACATAAGCCTGGGTGCTAGTGGCAGCTGACCAGGTTGCACTATCAAATAATAGCTGTCTCAGTATAGGGTGGACTGCACTATTTGAAAAGTTTAGGAAGGCATGGGTTATCCCAGTCATCAGTGAGCTTGGATGATCCTTGTTATTTTTAACTTTTGAAGATGTTGGCACAGATTTACTAGTAGTTTAATTTGTTTGGTTGGCTGCTTTAATTACCTCTGTCTGCACGATTAGATCAAATGTCATGAAAAGTAGTGGCATGACACCAAAAAAGAGAGAGTGTTCCTGTCACAGAGATGTGTCTATTATTTTGGATCTGTAGCATAATGGCAAAATTCCAAGTGGATATATACTGGGAATTATAGGGCAGTTGTGATTTGACATAACATGTCCAAAGAAAAAATATGCATCCTTCAGAGTTGTATTATAGGATTAAATTAATATGCTAGGCCTCTGACACTCAGTCTTTTTCAAATGAAATAATCAGAAATGTAGACAAAGGGTTAAGGACTATTATTTCTGGATATCAATGCTGAACAATCTGTAAAAATCTTTCTATATGTAAAATATAAGCTAAATTAATCAAGAGATAAATGCATATCTACCCATCAAAGAAATAAGAGTTCCCAGTCTGCAGTCTGTTAACTCAAAGAGAGGCAGTCACATCCAAATCTCAGGCACAAATAGTTCTCATTGGACTCTTTCTTGCCAATCTCAGTACAGAAGCCAAATATTTAATTGGCATACACTCACATGCTTTAAGCCTCACACAGACAGAGTTGTGAACATGATTAAGTCATTACACAAGAAGTAGTATTTGTTTAAGAATCTTTTATGGACCAACTATATAGTTGTGAGAAATATTAGATAAATTTTAAGGAACCAAAAGCCCTTTCTCAGTTCTCAGGTAGATTTTTTTATTGTCTTCAATTGTTTTTCCTAGCACCCTGGGGTGGAGAGCATCTGGACCTGCTGACTTGAACACGTCCAGCCCCTCCAAGAAGCACTCTAACCCTTCCAAGCTGATGCTTCAAGTTTAAAGGGACAATGGCTGGGTGGCTGCAGTTTTTCAGGGAAGTGGGGAGAGGGATATGCAGTGCAGGCTGCTGGGTTGCTGAGAAGCCCCACAGCCCTCCATTGTTTCCTCTTATAGCTCACCAGCTGCCATAGAGTTCAAGAAGCTGGAAAGTCTTGGGGAGGGAGAGGCTGCAAGAAATAGGAGATGCTCTGTTTACCAGGGCACTCCTTGGAGTAACTAGGAATCACAGCAAACAAACTGATGGAGAGAAGATTTAGGTTAGACATCAAGAAGAACTTCTTTACAATAATGGTTGCCAGCATCTGGAATGAGCGTCCAAAGGAGGTGGTACTCTTTCCTAGCATGGGGGTCTTTAAGTGGAAGCTAGGCATGCACCTGGATGGGATCATCTGACCCCAGCACTCTTTCCTGCCCAGGGCAGGGGGTTGGACTTGATGATCTCTTAAGGTCCCTTCTGACCCAAACATCTATGAATCTATGAAAGTCTGTCCTTGGAGGAAGATGGTGGGAAAAGCTAGGAATGGTATATCCTGGGATGCTGGAAGACTCTAAATTAGTTGTTCTATGTCACTGGAATGCTCAGAAGTTTGCTTAAATCTAGCTAGTTAATACCATGGTTCTGAGCTATCTGTTCACCATGAAAAAACATGGTAAAACCTGGATTTTCTCATTTTAAGGAGAAAAACCTAGATTTTCTTCTTTAAAGAAGAAAAACACAGGAAACAGTGGGTTTCCCCTTGGAGGCTGGCAGAGTTCCAGCCTGCAAGACACTGGGGGAAGTGAGAGAAAGGTGATCAGCAGGGAGCACCATGTGCATGTGTGCACTTACACATACACATGACTGCCAGGCAGCTTGGAGAGCAGCTCCCTGCAGATAAGTCTCATAAGGGTCAGGGCAATGTGGGGAGGTCCTTATACTGAGGGAGGGAGGGAGCTGGCCATGACTGGGGCTAGGGCTAGGGCTGGGGCTGCTGCCAAGCCCAGGCAGTGCATGGGGTTTGGGGCCTAGGGCTAGTGGATGTGGCTGCAGGGTCCAGGAAGGGAGAGGGATGGGACTGTGGGATGTTTGCCTGGGGGTCAGGGAAGACTGGCTCCCAGCCACTGCACACACTTCTGGAGGCGGCCTGGGGGGTACATGCCTCCCAGATTTGTGCACAGGGAGGCATGTGCCCTATCACAGGTCCTCTGCAGTGGGCAGGACCTGACATGCCTGGGCAAAATGACAGAGTGGCGAGAAAACTTGGTGCCACCACTGTAAGCCTCGCATCACCCTGGCAAGGCACCCTCTGTCCACCCAGAAGCAGCAGGGGTGGCAGGACAGAATTGTGCCCCTCACTGCTTCTGGGTGGGCAGGGGGTACCTTGCCATGGTAGCATGGCACTCCCAGCAATGGCAACAAGCTTCTCCACCTGGTCCTGCTCTGCCCTGCCACACTGGGTTATGACTGCTAGGCTGCAGAGTCCCAGAGGGAGAGGTCAACAGAGCAGGGAGTCCTGAGCCCACAGTGGGAAGCCTGCATCTTGTTCCCCACCCCAATGGCCTCTGCTCTGGCCTGGCTGTGCATGGGGGAGGGGGAGCCAAGCTTTGTGCTTCACTCAGCAGCAGCTGCAACCTCCTGTGGGTGGCAACAGGGCTCAGGCAAACATGCCCTGGTACTGCAGGTCCCCTCCAGCAGGGCTGAGAGGGATAAGGCGCTTTCAGTGGGGAGTGGGGACACTGGCAGGGCTGGAGGTGCTGTGGGTGATGAGTGAGGGGCAACAGCAGGAGTGAGGAGACTGTGGGTATAGAGTGTGGGGCACAAGCAAGGCTGGGGGGACTTGTAGGTTGAAAGTGAGCAGTGGCATGGGTTAGGCACTGACATGTTAGGGGTGATCAGTGTCACAAAGCAGTGGGGTGGAGGTTGGGCAGCCACAGCTGGACCCACATCCTGGTGAGTGAAGTAGGCAGGGGGAGCTCTGCTTTTCCATGATAAAAACCCCAAAATAAAATGCCAGAATGTATAGGTTTTTAGAATGTATTTTCATTATAGTGAATGAGGCACTGCTTGGCTTCCAAATTGTTTTAAGATTGTAAATATATCAATAAAATATTGTGTTCAACTGATACCTATACATATAGTGGTGTTTCATTTTAATCATGAACAAACACAGATTTTGGATTTTTTAATCAGAGAAGTCACAATTTTTTTTTAACAGAGAAAACCAGAATCCCTGGTTAATATCAATCAATGATAATACCCTACCTTCCTCCACCTCCCTAAAGTGGCACCACTTTAAGATTCCTAAAAGGCACTTAGCACTTGTTAACAAGGCTGAATTTGCAATCTTTCCAGTTTTAAACACCCTTAACAAGAGCTAATTGCAACATGTCAACTTATCCCATGTGCTGCTTTAAAATAGTGCTTTAAAACACAATTGTTTCTGGTGCTATCTTTTTTTGGACTAACTGTATAGTTGGAAGAGATCTTAAACAGACTATGATCTGAGAAAGAAGCTTTCTCTGGCATCTTCAGGATTCAGCAGAAGAAAAGTGGAGGTTTTGAAGATCTAACTTTGAATTAAAACACCTCAAGTGGCAGTTAATGACCTAAATTTTAAGTTCTGTTGACTAAAATGGAATGCTGTGTAATATCATGACCAACATTTTGTACATTCCCTGATAGATGGCCAACAAAATTCACAGGTCCCACAACTATTAAGTCTAGCTGAAGAGATGCTGGGTATCAGAAGATAGCTCAATGAGATAACTGAGCTAATCACGGGCTTGAGGAAGAGTGTCTTGTCTTTTATCTGCTGCCTGTCTTAATACCACTGTACTTTTAAAAGCAGAACCTCCATCAGCAACAGCAACAGTGTATTATTGTGCTGCTAAAACAGGAAAGGAATTTATTTTAGTCTCATTGGTCACTCAGTGGCTTCCGGCTATGTCTGGAAGGGGCAGCGAATGAAGCTTTGATGCTGGACACAGCTCCAGCTTTGACCCAGGCTTGGGACCAGGGCTGCAATGTTGGAGGTCCTGGCTCATTGCCCAATTGCTGTTTCATATCTGAGCAGGAAATGGAATCAATGTGCCCTGGGCCACATCAAAGCTGGATCAGCAAGAGGGTGCAGAAGAAGGGACCAAATGGTGGGGGCAGGAGTTGAGGGGACATGTGGTGGGGCAGGGTCCAGGAGTCACATTGCCCCTGCAATGGGGCAGGTGGCAGGGAGGCCACATCCCAGGGGGTGCGAGCACAGAGCAAATAGGCAGCAGGGAGGCAGGCATCATGGAGGGTGAGCCTGGGATGCAGATGTCAGGGGGGAAAGTGATTGGAGATGGACAGGCAAAAGAAGTCAATTTAGGGGTCAGGAGGCAGAGGTCAGGCTGTTTGAATTCTTTGCTACTTGTGCTCCCAACAGTTGCCTCTCTGCTGTTGCTCTTCTGCTGCAGCAGTCAGGGAACAAATCTAAGATATCATTCTCCAGTAATACATGGAAAAGTATATCAAATGTATACATTTTCCATATATGTAATCTAATAATTGGGGGCAGAGAGGGGTTGGCATCTTAAATATGAAGTCATCTTGGATTTGAGCAAATACTGGTATGCACAATCTTTTCCACCAGAGGTTGTAAAAAAAGGTTAGATACATGTACAACAGGCATTTTTTAGGTAACTCACCTTGTTTCAATTCAGGGGTTTGGAACAGATAATTATTTTGGCAATCTACAGAGGACACAGATTGATTTAGTTGTGATTTTCACATCAGCAGCTCTGATGCCCTAGGTAAATGCCTGACAAAATATTACTATTAAATTAAAGTATAGTCCCTCCGCAAGATTGACATACTTTTCAGCAAAGATAGATAGATAGAAAGATAGATATAGATATCTATATATGTATATAGATATATATATATGTGTGTGTGTGTGTCTCTCTCTCTCTCTCTCTCTCTCTCTCTATATATATATATATATTAGGTTAAATCTGCACAAAAACATAAATAATATATTAGATTGACATTTATCTTAACAACAATTCAGTTTATCTAAGATTAGAAACAATTTACATATATATGCTGTACACACACTTTATCCAATTTGTCTTTTTTTTACAGTAGTTGCCATAACTACTAAAAAGATTTCATCTTGGATGTTACTTGCTTCATTTTTACACACAACAGTAAAAAAAAATACTCATTACATGTGACAAATTACCAGCTGAAACCAATGCTTTATGCTAACATTTTGATTCACTCATGAAGTGAGGAAGAGCCAATACTAACACATATCAGCTAGATATGCACAAGAGGAATAAGGGTGTCCAAATTTCACCAAATTTTCACTTTAGGTACTTTATTACAAAATTTAGCTTTGCAAACTTGTGGAGCCCTGCCCAGCTCTGAAGATGATTAAAAGTCAGGAGGAATCTGTAATGGTTCACTGGGGCACAGGTGGTCAGTGCATGTGGTTTAAGTGTTTGGGTTTGTGAGAGTGGAAACAAAGGTCTTGTCCAGGATAGAAGGTAAAAGTCCTAGTCCAAGATAGGAAACTGAGGATTGAAATGACATTGTAATCAGTGCAAGCAACTGATCCAGGCTTAGTGGTCCAAGACAGTAACAGAAACAAAGAGGAAGAAGTAGGAGGAACTGAGCTAGATGTTCAGTTTACCATGTCAAGTTTAGAAGTTCTAAGCAGGCCAGGGGCATAATAAGGTGCTTGCCAGGACAGGTTGCTGGTCTGAACTTCTATAGGCCAGTGTGAATGGGGTCCTCTTCTTGAGGGATGAATCAGCCTGATTTTACTGATTACTTCCACCCGAGGCCTGGTGAGCCTCAGCTCATCACAGCACTACAGTTTTTACCAGTAAAAACTGCTAGATCTAGTGATAGATATACTTGGATCGGTATACTTTCTCCCCTTGATGAAAAGTTTTGTGCTTCAAGTCCCATGGAGAGACAGACATGAATACTCAGATTATCAAACCCTAGATTCTAGGATGGGACCTTCAATATCCCTCCTATATGTACAGGAGGAATAAGGAATGGAAAAATTGAATGATCTAGTACGTGCACACTGAGAATGACTATTGAATTGCACCTACTAAATCATACACCACATGAAATATGACTTGAAGAGGAGGAAGAGATTATGATGCTCTTCTGCCTTTTCTAAAATACATCTCCAACATGAATACTCAAATTACCAAACCCAAAATTCTAGGATGTGGCCTTCAATATCTCTCCTGTATGTATAGGAGGAATAAGGAATGGAATAATTGGTTATACGTTCAGTCAGGGAGAGAGTGAGATATTGAAAATGAAGATACCTGTCTGGAACAGAAGAGACCTGGTTTCCACCCCTTGATCCTATAACTGTATTAAAATGATTAAATATTGATTGGAGCAGGCATATGAATTCAGTTTTCCCCTTTCCAGCGTCCAAGTCTCTAGGTAAAAGGATCATTCTCTCCAATGGTGTAGCTAGTGCAGGGCAGCAGGGCACTCCATCCTGGACACTTAGAAGAGAAATAAAAATAGCTATATCCACACAATCAAACTGGTGACATGGTGGCAACTGGAAGCTGCCACTGCCACTATGTATGGCAACTACCTTAGGCACTTCGCCACGTCATTATGCCTCTGGTTGTCCCGCTGTTTTTCTGACTCAGTCTTTAATTAGAGCCTGCAAAATGGAAAGACTGACAGGAGAGTTTGAACAACTTCCATGCAAGACTATTCTGTTGAGCAGTGGTTAGGACATTCACTTTGGAAGTGGGAGATGCAGACAGAAATTCCCTGAGGCTGTGGAGGTGATTGAATCCATGTTGCTCTCATCCTGGGATCTGAGATAAAAATACCATGAGCACCGCTCATCCTCCAGCTTTGTTTAGGCATAAAATATTGACTTAGTTGCCTGAATAAGAAGTTTTAAGGTTGGGAATCCAAACAAAAATAAAGTTGGGCTTAGATACACTCATTTCCTTGATGTTTCCTATTGGGTAGCTCCCTGATCAGAATGATGAATTTTATGAATGCTATTCTTAGTGGAATTCCAGGAAAAAAAAAACAAAGGGAGGAAAAGCCAATGAATTATTCCATGGAATTATAATTGGAGTCATCAGCAAAGTTGGAATGTTTAGATCCATAGTAGAGACTTTCAGCACTTGAACTAATGGTACAACTGGCATTAGTACTGAAGTATTATCTTTCTTAGGCCTGCCTCATACAGTTTGTTTATGGTATACATAGATATTTGCTGATACCAGAGGACTTTTTAGACTTGGGACCATAAGCTTTTTGTTTAAAGTGTGAAGGAGAGCAAACTCCAGTTCTAGCTTCACAAATGCCAATCTTTTACAGTTTCTATCCACATATTTGTACTTCTCTGAGCTCTTGCATTTGTCTCATCTCTGCCTGGCCCACTCTGCCATGGAAGTATGCAACAACTAGACAGAGTAACTGTAGGATTTAAACATAGGCTGTCATACCCTCAGTAAATTTAAGGAGGAAAAAAAGAAGAGTATGTTTATCATGGATCTCTCTCAGGACAGAATGATATCAGTGTAGGTGGACTACGCAGATAGTATTTATTTAATAAACTTTTTTGTATAAATGCACAAAAAGAGTATGTGGCAGAGCACCTTAGGTACCTGCCACTTTAAGGGCTAGAACAAGCAGCAGAACATCCTGCAGGTGGCTGTATTCCCAATCAGGAGTTACACAGCCAGTGGGAGGCTGCCTGTTTGGGAAGAGGGCGCAGCTGTTAGGGATAAGAACATACTCTGAGCAGGGGGGCTAGAAGTTTGGTGCAAGAAGCTGGGGAAAGAGCACCACCTAGCTGGAGCTGCTGCTCACATAACATGTTGAAGGTACAGGGCAGGAACTATGGGGATGGCGGGAGGTTTCTGGTACTGGGGCATGACCTAAAACTACAACCTGCTAGGGTTGGATGGTGTGGTGGAACTACTTCTGGCAGGGGAGCTTCCAGGAAATGCCACACATCTGCCTTACCAGTGAAGGGTGTATGGGTGCCAGAAAGCCTCAGCTCCCACTGCCTTGAAACGTGTTTGTTTGTTGATTTTTGTTCCCCAAAGTATGTGCTCAGGAAATTTTGACTTTTTAAAGAAAAAAAAAAGGGCAGCTGGAGGGGGGCAAGGGGTTACCACCTCAGTTCTTCATGGGCTTTGTACCCAGTTATCTCCTGTCCTGATTTTCCTGTCTGTACCAGTTTTCTCAATTGGACTATATCTCCAATGATATACTGTAGTGAGGGATTCTTATACTATAGGGAAGACATTCAGCTGGAGAAATTGGGGGTACATCATTTATTTATACTCATATTATATCACATTTATATTCATAAATTTAAATGGTTTAGTTTTTGTGCGTGTTTTGTGTTTTCTTTTTTTTTAACTGAAAACTATATTTATTTTAAAAAATCACCAGATTTTTTCAAGGATTCCCCCCCCAACACACACACACACATTTTCATCTTTTTCTGTAGAAAAAAGAAAAATTCCTCAATTTCTACTCAGTTTGATGCTTATGTCCTTGATGGATGCAATCAGATACCAATCATCCCCAAACCACTATACAACAGCAGAATAATAAGTAATGATTCTAATATATCAGCTTTTCTTTGTTTAATATTTGTATTATAGTGCCAGAAATGATAATAAGATTATTGTTATGTGCAGAAATATATTGGCCTCAAAATTCAAATGCTTTTCCAAATACCTTTAATGTAGTTATCAAAGTATACATTAATTTAATTTATTTGTTTCACTATTCTAAATACTTCAATACTTTCATCTTAATTTTCATGCTTGACAAATACAAAGTTAATTCTGTTTCCTTATAATATTCTTATTAGTAGTTTTCTTCATGATTACATTAACAACTCTATATTAATATATATTATATCCGTTAAAATTGCGTGAACTATATGTTGTTTCATTATCAACCTCTCAATTTTCAAACAGCAGTGTTGTATGTTTCATGACAATTTATATTAAGTTGCAGTGCATTTTTTGTGAATTTTTATTTTGTTTATTGGTTTCCTTTCTTCGTGCTTCCTGATTTCCATATTCCAGATCTTTTCTCTTGTCTTGTACATCTTTCTGATCTTCTCAGCGTTTTTTTGTGATAACACCATTTGTTCTCTTCTGGGTTTTTTTTCTTTTTAAGCTATACCCACTACGGTTCTGAATGTGTTTTTTGATGATTTCTAACTTTGTTTATAGTTATACAATCCATCTTGATTGTAAATTTTCCCTTCACTCTGCACATTATTCAAGTTTGCAATGAAACAACAATGAAAAACAAAAGATACCTTTTAATAATACATTTTTCTAATGGCAAAATAAATTCCTCTCTGCTAAAGAAAAGCAAAATAGCATTTAGCTTAGTGAAAATGAAATGTTTTATTCTAAATTTCCAAACTTTTCCATCTTATAAACTTTTTACTCTGGAACAAGAATTGTATGTCCCATTAGATGTGTAACTATTGTAGCAAAACTACTAGGAAATTGATGGGAGAAAGATTTCAGGAGGAGAATTTTTTAGAGAAGACACCAAACCAAAAAACTCAATTATGCTGACAAAAAAGAGCTTTTTTTTTTGGAAATATAGAGTCTTCTTATTCTGGCATCACTTACATGTACTTGAAATTGCTAGTATTTAATGACATAAGTATATAGTCTTTTTGCTGCCCTTCCAGTCATAATGGGTATGCCTATCACTGATTTCATTGAAGTTTAGGATTATAAGAATTTAGGGCTGGAAGATCTAAGTTCCAGCCCTCAAGGTCTGGATCTCTCAAGGTCATGTTGTCCAACCTTCTGCTCAAGTCAAAATCATCCCTAACTAATTACTCAAGAGTCTAACTGAGCTGCTCTTGAAAATGTCCAGAGATCAAGAGACCACAAGAGATGGAGGAGAGGGACAGGCTGCCACTAGATCTAGACAGGTTACAGGGTTGGGCAGATGAGAACAGGATGGGATTCAATACTGAAAAGTGCAAGGTACTGCACATAGGGAGAAAGTACCAGCAGCATGCCTACAGCCTAGAGAACTCCCTTCTAGTCAGCACAGAGGCAGAAAAGGATCTTGGTGTCATTACTGATTCCTAAATGACTATGGACCACCAATGTGGGAGGTGAGGAAGGCTAACCGCACCTTGTCATGCATCCACAGATGCATCACGAGCAGGTCCCCAGAGGTGATCCTCTCCCTCTATGCTACATTTGTCAGGGTGCAGCTGGAGTATTATGTCTAGTCCTGGGTGCTGCACTTCAGAAGGGATGTGGCCAGCATCGAGAGGGTCTAGAGGAGGACCACTTGCAAGGCAGGCCCTACAAGTAGAGGCTATGGGAACTGAACCTGTTCATCCTCCAAAAGAGAAGGCTGAGAGGGGATCTGATGGCTGTCTACAAACTGGCCAAGGGGGACTAGCAGGCTATGGGAGAGTCCCTGTTCCCCCGAGCACTACCGGGAGTAACAAGGAATAATGGCCATAAGTTGACTGAGAGTAAATTTAGGCTAGATATCAGGAGGTACTATTTCATAGTCAGGGTGGTTAGGATCTGGAACCAACTTCCAAGGGAAGTGGTGCTCGTTCCTACCCTGGGGGGTCTTCAAAAGAAGGGTAGATAATCACCTGGCTGGGGTCATTTGACCCCAGCTTGCTTGCTTGCTTTCTGGGGTCAGACTTGATGATCTGCTCAGGTCCCTTCCGATCCTACCAACTATGAAACTATGAAACAGTTTCTCTAGGTCACCTGTTCTAAATGCTTGACTACCCACATCATCAGAACCTCCAACCTAAATTTCCTTTTCTGCAGCTTGAGTCCATTGATCCTAGTCCTGCTCCTTAAAGTCACAGGGAAGTATCTTTCCATCCTTTTTGTAATTGCCCTCCAGGTATTTGAAGATGTTATCAACGCTACTCCACACCTCATCCACTCTTCTCTTCTCCATACTAAATAACCCTAGTTACTTTGGCCTTTCCTTATAAGTCCTTCTTCCCACTCCCTTAATTTTTTTTCACTCTGTTGAATTCTTTCAAACTGCCCATATCCTTCTTGAAGTACAGGGCCCAAAACTGGACATAGTTGTCCAGGTGAGTCCTCACCAGTGCTTAATAGTACAGAAGAATCACTTCCCTTGATTTGCAACCACATTAATATATCCCAGTATGCTGTTGACTTTCTTTTTGCAATAAGAGCATCCTTTTGGTTCATATTCAGTTTTGTGGTGCTCAGCCTTTTGACCCTGCAGGACAAATGGGTTGTCTGAGGGCTGGATAGGGCTGTCTGCAAAATTAGGTCCTGGGGGCCAGCACTACACCCTCTCACCCCATACTCCAGGATTAGGTTACATAAAACAAAAAACTCAGGCTCCACCTAGTAGTATGAACTACATTCAAAAATTGAACAGGCTTGTTTTGACAAATTTCCACTCTCCTCTAACAATCAAGGTCTGCATTTCACCGATAGCAATGTACTGTATGGTTTTTGCATCTAGCATGACCTCATATATAATACGCATCTGAATTTTGACGGGGAGTCTGAAGAAAAAGAATCTTCTATCAAGGTTAGTGAGTGGCAGATGCAAGGGAGCCAACAATGCTCCTGGGTCCTGGGTCATGCTCCTGGGTCCTGGGCAGCCCTTTAAGCTGGTTGGGTCTGCTGACTGGCACAGCACAGCAAGTGAATGGCCATGCACCAAGTCTGATCCCATATGCTGGCAACAGAGACAAGTACCAGGTTGGATTCAGTGATATCAGTGATATCAGTCTGTATCTTGGACTACAATCTGAGTCAGAAGCTGCACAGTGGCTCTGGAGCCACATTCCAGGTCTGAGTTCCCATGCTGCCTCCACGACCATGTGCAAATCTTGGGTCAGATTTAGCACATGGCTCCAGAGCTAACACATGGTCTCAGGCTCACTGCCCAGAGATGGTGCACAGGATTGGACATAGTACCTGGCTCCAGAGCCAGAATACATCTCCAGACCTGATGTGTGATACCAGACTTAGCACATTGGATCCAACCTGGAACATGGCTCTGCAGCCAGTGTACCTGGCACACCAGATCCAGGGCTACGTTCCAGGAAAGATCCAGTATGCTTTCTTCAGCATGCCAGCCCAATCCAGGGCATGGATGGGAAGGGGATCTCCCCCGGGGTCCAGAAATTTGCTGGTGGGAGGCAGCAGAGGAAGAGTTGATTGTTATGGCTCCCAGAGTTGTGGCAATTAATGCTGCCACTGTTCTACCTCCTTCCATAATTGCAGACCCAGGGGTTCCCTTTTCCTCTCATATAATGTGCACCCCAATTTTTCCCAGCTGGTTTTGGGAAGGGAAGTGTGGGTTATATGTAAGAAAATACTGTAGATGTTGCAGTGATTTTCTTTCCATTGGAATTAGAAAAGCATCAAAAATTCTTGCCCCTGATTCAGTAAGGATATTCTTGGTTTCCACATAATCACACAGCATTTATCCTCTTTGACTTGCACTGGGGGTACTTGAACCTATATCCATTTGCTTGGAAGCTCAAATTATTAACCCACAAGGTTAATATATATATCCATGTGTATATTTGATTCAACCTCAATAAAAAGTACACCTGTGGCTTTGTGTTCTAGTAATATGAAGGGCTTTTCATCTTTTATCCCTCAAACAAACTCATCTAGATGCCCTAAAAGTTCTTTTTACTGAGCTGTAGTGATCTTTCAAAAGTCACTAGATGCAATACTGGGTAATCATTGATTCATAGTTTAGATGATGAGGACACGGCAACTTTATAGACTTTACAGGTTGGGTCCAGCCTCAGTTGATCCAACTCCAGCTGAATCAACTGAGTTAATCTCTGCTTCCCTGTTTCATGAACAGGCAGCAGCTGTGCTGCCAAATCAGCTTTCTCCTGATTTTTCATGAAGTACTGATGGAATGCTACTTGTACCTGAAGAGCAGCTACATGGCCTGAAACTGCCCCTCATGTTTCTTTCTTATTCATTATAGGATCTCCAGTGCTACTCATGACAGCAGAACACCTTTACCAAACAATCAAGAAAAAAAAGAAACAGTTGCTAATTATATAGCTAACCTTCATAAATTAACAGAACATTGTTATTTTGGAGGGATTTTGAGTGATATATGAAATAACTTTTTTTGAGTGCCATGAAAAATAATGTAGCCAAAGAGATATTCACTGATGGTGATCGGCACCTAACACATTCACCAGAATTTTCTGCTGAAATAGAGACAGCTTGTAAAGCTGCCAAGTGGCTGCAAACACAGCAGCTAACCTGAGCAAGAAATGAACTGGAGTCCAATCAGAAAGTGAACTAATTGACAAGAAGTAACAGACTTAATTAAGGAATACAATGAAATAGACAGTGGTTATAAAGACTTAGTGAAAGGGAAACTCAGAAGAAATGGAGCCTACAGCCATTGATACTGTTATAAACTGTTCATTTACAAAGTAAAAAGGTTTGAAATATTTGGCAATTTTGGGGGGGGGGGGGGGAATTACTTGCTTGATAACTCATGAGATGACTAGCCCTACTTCTTTCAAGATAATAAAAATGTATGATGAAAAAGGGAGCTGTTTCAGAGAATCTGGCAGGGCTATAACTTAACCTGCTGTGCAGTCTATTTGCTGCATTAAAATCAAAGATGTGCATAAATAGGTCTTGAATAGCTATACATAACATAGCTATTAATGCCTGTCCATGTGGTTCCTCCATATTAGTGTTTTGTTATACAGGCTAAGAGACAACCAAGGTTTTTAACAACAGAAATACAAAAACATTTCATGAATGATAAAGCTACATTTCTGATTCAAAATACTGAAAGATCTCCCTGGATTTTATTGCGTTATTTAGGGCACACCTATTTTGTAGAGTCACTAACAATGTATGTATATCAGCAGAGTTCTCTAATGCAGAAGCTGCATTGTTTTGTTGGTGCAGCTCTTCAACTTTCCTGGACTACATAAGCTAAACTGGCAAAAGCAATCTGTTGGCATATCTGCATCCATGTCAAGGAGTTCGTTGAGACAGATATGCCAGCTATTATGCAGATTTCATAGACATTAGGGCTGGAAGGGACCTTGGAAGATCATTGAGTCCAGCCCTCTGCCCCACCTGTATGTATGTGCGGTGGGAGGTGTGTCTTGGTGTTTACTTTGTTGTGTTTGCGGGTTTTGTTTTGTTTTGATTTGGTTTTAATAATCCTAAGTATCTATGTCAACAGAAACATGTAGTGCAGACCAAACTTTTGATAAACCTCATGAGAAAAGGCACTGCAAGAAAAAAACAAAAACTGCCAGAGAGAGTAATAAGTGGCAGTGCCCTCATCTGGACCTCTTTTTAAAGTTAATTTTACTTTCTTTGTTCAATGACATATGGGGAAAAGGATGAATTCATGTATTACTCTCAGAGTACCATAAAAACAGTCTCTAGGCTGTAAATACTGTAGTTCCACCTCTGCCTTGCATGAGCTAGGAAGGCAGTTCCTTCTGCCCATTTCACTGTTTACACAGACAAAGACAGATAGAACACGACTGTTAATTAAATGTTGAAGACAGCTGTTCTCAGAGATAACTAATGACTCCCAGGTTTTCGGCTAGAACCACATTTCAAGAAAAATACTCGGTAACCAAATAAATAAAGATAATCTGTCTGACTATCAGAGGAATTTAAGGACACACTTCTCTTTTAAGAACCCAGGGAGGAAAATCTTCAGTCCTAACTCTTTTCTAAGCCCAGAAATCACATTAGAAACAATAATCTGAGCCACCAAATACAGGCACTTCCTAAGCAGCAGAATACAACTTAAAACATTCTCAATGACAAAACTGTATCCCATGACATTACTAAGGTCACTCCTTGCATGCATTGTACAAGAGAAAAATGTTCTACAATAACCAAGTCAGGAGGCCTATAAATAAGGAATTGGATACTTTCCTGAGAGATTAGGAAATCAGTAACGTTAAACAGCTCAACACAAACATTTCCATTATTGGTTTCAGGGTAACATCTAACTCAAAAGAGAAATAAGTGACCTTGTTTAGTTAAACCTCTAAAGCAAAATAAGCTACCTTATCTGTAAAGTAATCTGTGACCTCAAGATAGGCTTTTTTCAGAGTAGAGAGAGAGATGCTTTAAAAATCCTTACATCATCCCTTAATATGCTATAACTCCACATTGTTTAAGTACAGAAGCTTCAATAGAAATTACTTGTTGAAAGAGCAGGAACAGTTTAGTGGGAGGTTGCGTGCCACATCACACATGGATATAAATGAATTTCTTGGAGAAAAAAGAAACCTCTAATACTGAAGTCTGATACTGCATTCTAGGAAAAAGTAAAATACGCATTAAAATCTTTAGCTTATCCAACTTATTTACAAGCCTTTGTAATGGCTACACTGATCAAAAAAGATTGTACAGAACTCTGAGGACTTCATTCATCTCTAAAGTTAATAGGTACTGAATATAGGGTAAAAAATGATAAAGCAAACAAAATTTTGGCACCAAGTGGATCTTTATGGCTTTCTGTTTCAGTCCCCTTCTCTCCCTCTGGTGCAGGGGATATAGCCAGGCAAAAGGGGATGTTACCAAAGTGGTCTGCCAAGCCTTTAGTCCTTACTTTCCAAAAATGTCCCATTAGACCATTAGCAACTGGCAGATAATAGAGCACTCTTCAGGTATGGACTACTCAGTACCAGATTTTCATCAGGAATAGAGTAGCAGAAAGGTGACTTAAGGCTGGCTATCTGCCAGTTCCATCTCTCCTGAACCATTCTTAATGCTCATCAACCGTGTAACAGGAGAATTGCATTTAAATGTATTTGTCACTCTGACAGTAATATCTCTGGTTGGTGAAAATTAATCTTTTACAATTTAAGAGATAATGTATGTGCTATATGCTATGTTACTGTAAACAAGATGTTAACATTTAGAATTCATTCATATTCATGTAATCTCTAAATAGATTTTTAGGTTTTTAATATACCATTTATCCAAATATGAGACATTTGGTAGATTTTTTTTTCTTTAAAGTGCATGCGAGTACAAAAGTCCATGAACATGAAGCCAAGGAAGTTCTGTACCATTTTGGTAGGTAATGTGCTGGGTCATCTTGGACTATGGCCAGTGAGAACAGGCAGTTATCCCTGCTGTTAATGCTGATGTTACAGGGGTAATTACCATGTAACATCTACTGAAATTATAGTGTGAAAACAATTTCATACTGAGTTGATTACCACCTGGACTCTCCTGACTGTAATTGGTTAACTGGTAGGCAGGCAAACAAGGAAAAAATAAGGTGATGACACAATATAGCTTGCATCCTATTATAGACTCCCTGAGGGCTTAGTCACTGTGTAACCACAAAAGCCCCATAGTTATACTTTAATGATCAATATGCACTTGTTCATTCTGTGGATATTTCTACACTTTGTTCAAAATATATTTAATAATGGTCTGGAGGAGAGGGAATATGCAGAGATGGGTGAATATCTGAAGTGACACAAAATCATTTAGGGCTAGTTTCTGTCACCCTTATTCATGGCGAAGAATTCATTATCCCTCAGATAATGCCATGTATTTCAATAGGATGCTTACAAGATAAGAAATAACTATGTAACATGAGGGTTATGGAACTCTAGCTCATGCAAACAGCTCCATGTAAGACAATAGGCATGCATGCTTGAATAAGTGCCTCAGACTCCTCAATTAGGTCTCTGCACTTCACATTAGCCAGAAATGTAAAACAGTCTGCGAAACTTCAAAAGGAAATCCCTAAGGACCAGATTCTAGACCAATTGTCCTGTTGGCTTCTATGGGACTGTTTGTGTGAAAACATGATCATCAACTTCTGTCAGGTTCTAAAGCCAGAATAGCAGGTTGATAGCAAGTGAAATTCATTATGGAGGTGTGCAAATTATCTATCTATCTATCTATCTCCCTTAGTCACACACACGTACACACACACACACACACACACACACGAAAGAATAATTGAACATTTTGTACACATCATTAGGTAGGAGTTTAATTGTAACAAGTGAGAAAAAACTAATTCAATATTCAGTTCAATATAAAATTCTGTTGACTGTCTACTAACAATCCAAACAAACAAACAAAACTCTCTAACTCTTATGGTGCATGAGGAATAGGATGACAAATGTGACAAAAAATTATACTGTTTTAAATAAAGCAATAATACATTTCACCTGGAATATTCGGCTTATTTCTCAAAAAGATAATTGGAAAAAAATACAGGGTGGGTTTAGCGGCAGCTGACAAAAACAATTGGATCTATCAACTGTCTTTCATATGAAGTGAAGCTAAAAAGATTGGAATTATTTAGTTTAGGAATGAGACATATAATAGAGTACATAACAAAAGTATACAGAGTAATGAATAATTTAAGAAAGGTAATTTAAGCATTCCTCTGTATCTTTTCCATATTACAAAAGCAGAAGGGGAGGGCAAAGGAATCAATGAAATAGAAAACTTAAAAGTTTTTTTATAGGAAAATAAATGTTAAATGTATTACGGCAGAGTTAAGACTTCCCTATTGTAACTTTTTAGAATGCCAAGAATGTTAGACTCTGAAAACCAGGAAATAGAGTGTTCAGGTATATTCCAGAGAACCTCAATTACAACCACTTAGAGCTAGTATTTGTCTGGGAACCTAGTACAGCAATGTGGGCTGTTTTAAGTGTAGCTGTATGAAATCATGATGGGATTAGATAAAGTAGTTTGAATAAGCTATGATTATGAAATACAGAAATGCTAAGGAAGAAACCCTTCTCCCTGGCCCTCTAGTTTGTGCGAGATCAGAGGTGGAATATCAGAATGAAGATTGAATAATGGTTAAATATAAGCACTGTTATGGGTATAAAGGTCAAGGGATTATGGAAAAGTTGTTATTTCTGTGAACATGAAAAACTTTGGTTTTAGGGCAAGTGTAAGTAGCTTTGTATAGCATTCTGATATTCCAAAATCTGCCCCTCGTTTGATGCAGCTGTAAATGGGTGCTTGGTCATTTGTCTTGAGCAGTCAGAAGCAGTGAGTAGTTTTGCCTTTTGAATTGCAAGTTTCAGGTGTAACTTTGACTTTTGACTTAGGAATGTATTGGATCATCTTACAGCATAGGCAAAAAATAAGTTGTGTACCTTGTCTACATTTCCTAGTTTTTAGAAGCTTGAATTTAGTATTCTGACATGGAATAAAATGTCATAATCTTAATAATGACAAAGGCATGCTGTGTATATTTTTCTTGTTCTTAAAGAAGACGAAAATGTTATTTTGGTCTGTTTCTTTCTTTTTAAGGATTCAGTGGTCACATGGACAGTTGGATTTAATACATAGGATTGTATTTGCCAAACTACTATCGTGTGCTAAGAGTAAAGGAATAACTGAGAATCCTAAGTGGTATATCCTGAGGTTTGTATACTATGCTTAACTTGAATGGGGCTAAAGATTATACTCCTAAAAGTTTTTACTATATAATGGTAAAGAAGGGAAGTAGCAAATTCACAGACATAGCTTATGATAGTACACTGTGATAGATTTGTCTCATCTTCTACAGGTTTACAAAATAAAATACTCTCTCCATCCTTTTCAACTCTTCCCCACCAGCAATTTAAAATGTTCTTGACAACAGTTTTACACAATTCTGCCCTTTTCATGAAGACAGTGGCACATAAGATGCCATTAGCTGCTTTATGTTTTCTCTTGCATATATGTATCACAGGTTACAGTTCTCTGGCAGAGGTGAGAGGGCATACACTTTCTTGATTACGTAGCTCAAGTTATACTTCACTTTAGGCTCTTTATGAGCCCACCAACCAAGGTCTCTGACCATGATAAATTGTTTTTTTAGGGGGATCTGGGTTGGAAGATCCTTGATCAAATAGCCGCAGAGACCACATACAGATGTTAAAAAAAATGGGGGAGGAATTGATCTAAGTTATGTGGTATTCTCTTAGTGACCTAGTTTAGAGCAGCAGCAAACATTATACATATTCACCCTTGCAGTGGGGGGTGTTCACAGGTGGCCTGTGTCAGCTGAGGCCCACCAGTGGGAGGTGCTACTGCATACCTTCCAGCATGCTCTGTAGGCTCCCTGAGTTGCCAGAGACTAAGTGAAACTGAGCAGCCAGGGCACCCCTGTTTGGCTGCCAGAAACAGGCACCAACATACCCAACCTCTCACCATTTCACTATGGACTCTCTCCCATGCCCTACCCAGAGGCTTCCAGAATAACCCTAGAGCAAATGCTCTCACTTGTTGATTTCATGTGTCTCCATGCCCCTATGAGCCCACACCCCATCATAGTGCCCCAACACCCATGCTAAAGCATGCAGACCCAAAAACTGTGGCATGGCCTTCTTGTCACCCTGCATGACTATCAAAGGAAGCTGTGGGACATTGTCATCTGGACCTGATGCTACAGCTGGTCACCATGGGATGTGGCTTCCAGCCCTCAAACCAGCAGCCAGCCAACTTGTGTGAGGCCAGCTACCATACCCAGTGTCAACCAATTGTCCTGCACTGCACCACTGACTTTAGCTTCTCCATATAGGAGCTGGACAGGTAAGTGACCCTAAAACCACTGTCCACCTCAGAGGACTGTGGGGTGGGGGCAAGAGATTGCTTCAGGGTGCAAGGCATCCCCACAACAGGGTCCTTATGCTCCTAGCATTCCCTTATGGGACTTCTAACCCCTCATCCCTAACCCCATACTCCATAGGCCCAGTCTCCCTGTGTGGGGACCTCAACCCCATGACCCTTGATCATGCCTGGGGCCCATCTCACCCAGCAACATTAAGCCCAGGGGCTGGACATCCCCACTATACCTTGGGCATGTCACCCAGCAGAACCAGGTGAAGGAGAATAGGGAACATTTTGGTAGGATTCTAAAAAAATGCAAGTATGGGTATTGTATGGGTAATGAGGACATCTGTACTTGCATAGGTATTATAAGAGACTTGAACTCTACTTTGCACTAGAGATTGACACAAAATGGGCAAATTCTGAAGAAAACATTTGTGAGAAAGCCATTCAGTATGGTTGTTTGTCTGACTTTTTTCACCATAACTCAACAAGTTGACAAAATATTTGTATAAATATCACAGTTTGAAAACCGTCAACTATCTTTAGCTTCAGGACATAATTATATTTTTATTTGAAGGGGATTCAGAAGAAATACCCAGTGGAAAATGTGTAGTGTACTGGGAAACAGTTCTGTAATTGTTTTCTTCGGGGTTTCATTCATCATGCACTGACGCATTTAGTAATGGCACTATCAGAGACAAGATACTGCCTTAAATGGATAATTTCCTATGTTTATCAGTTTGTACACATGAGTAACCTGAATTCTAACACTTTTTAATTTTTGAATAGCTGATTTCACAATCTTTATCATATATCATTAGCATCTCTCTCTCTCTCTCTCTTTCTCTCTCTTTTTAATTATTACTGTATCCCCTGGTCATGGAACAGGACCCTCTTACGCACTGTACAAGTACAGAATAAAAATCATAGTCCCTGCCCCAAACAGTTTACAATCTGTGTATAAACTAAGAGAAAACATAAAGATACAGACAGAGGAAGATTACACATGCCAGAGAAGAGACTGAATAAATGCCCCCCATGTGGTGCGGTGATAATAGTACTATGCTAACAAGCAAACCCCAGAACTCCAGTTTTCCAGGCAAATGCACAAACTGCTATACTCTAGAGAAAAAGACAAACATACATTCAGCCTTTTTTTGTAATCCTGAGTCTGAGTTCAGTAGTCATGAATTATGTTGTATCACAACTGGGGGGGCATCTAAGCCAACTACATATCCACAAGGGGCACACATACTTTTGACTACAACGGACCAACTCATGGGATCATAATAAATTATAGTTTATTGGACAGGATGTGAAGTTACCAATAAAATCATAAGTGCAAACTTTGAATTACAGGTGGTACTGGTCATCTTAACACATACACACAGACATGCACTTACTCCTAAAAACCCATGCAGTATAGTATATAGCAACTGCTGTAATGGTGTCAGCACTGGTGTCAACATATCTACCTATCCAAAGCCCTGGAGTCTGTTGTTGATGGCCAGCTTCCTTCAAGGTGATATCTTCTCCAGAAGGGGGTCGCCTGCTTGTCCTTCTGTCTTGGTAAGTCAGGTGCTGGATGAGAGGGTGCCACTGAGGGTCACACTTCACTGTCTTTTATCCTTTTCTGACAGACTTATGTAATCCCCCAGGGTCATCTTGGTTACCCAATCTGGAGGTCGCTGTCCCACATGGGTCTTAAGTAGTACCTGACAGCTGTTTGTCATGGGATCTCTGCCTGCTGGTACCTGAAGTTTTTGGAGTCCACCCTTGACTTATTGACTTAATGGCTGTATTATCATGGATTACAGGAATAGTCCATAGGGTGAGTGCTCAGTTCCAAGAATCAGTTCTTTAGCTTGATTAGCTTAAAATGGAGTTCCTTTGGCTAGGTTAGTGTCTACTGATGATCATCATCCACTTGCATTCACTCAACAGATTTTATCACTTTACAATTACAATTTGAATGCAGTTTTAACAATAGTTTTAACTTCATTCTACAGACAGTACATTCTGTAAGAGTTTAAAAGTATAAAATATACAATACAAAATGCCATGGTAAAGATGAGACAGATGAAATATGAAAATGCACTGTGAGAAATATATAAAAATGCATTGTGAGGTAGTGAGGATCAAGGGCTATTGGGGACAGTATGTGAATTAGGTTAGTACAGGATATATTTATAGTCTTTGCAGTGGCTATTTTAGTTCTTTTGTTTTCTTTAGTGACACTGTGCTCAATTGATATGTAGATGTAGTTTCTAGATTTCTCCTATACAAAGCCTCTTCAGCTTTCTGGCTTGCTCTGACTCTTGCCACACCCATGCAATAAATGTGCTAGGTCTCTGCCAATACTTAGAAGGAAAAAGAAATGCACAAAATGAGGAGGGGGGTGCAAGCAAGAAGGGGTTTCTGTTATATCCATGTCCAGAAGGGAAATATACAAAGGGGGCTTTCGGCTACAATACAGCCTTGCTTACTACTGTACATGCTCAGTCTGTTCAACTACATTGTCAAGTATAGTCATCCAACCTATGCTTAAGTGGCAAAAACCAAAAATGGCATGGTCATGACCAAATCTGGCCACTTAGACCAGGTGAGTCCAAATGGCAGCCTGTAGGCTGCATGCAGCCCCAAATGGGTTAAATTGCCATCTCTGGGCTCCCACCCAGCCCAGAAGCATCAGGGGTTTCTGGGCTCCCTTCCCTCTGAGTTTCCCATCTGTAATATGAAGGGCAGGGCAGAACAGTGCAGCATGGTGTAGTTCCCTGTGCTGGGGGAATCTCAAGCCTGGGGTGCCCTAAACACACAATGGAGTGGACAAGTGTGCAGCTAGTCAGCTTAGGTACAGTGAGGAAAGGGTGTATCAGGCACACAGTACAGTGGGTGAGGGTGGGCAGTGATGTGCAGCCCTGGAGGTTGGGGGGGGAGGGACCTACAGTCCCTACTCATGTAGTCCCCTCACTAATGCAGACTATGGGGAATAGGGCCCCTGGCCACTTAGAAGTTGGACAGCCATGACATAGACATCCAGAAGGGAATAGATTTCCACCCCTAGTTCTTATAAGAGTGTTATAATTTTCATATAAAGATAAAGTAGTAAGGTAGATAAAATATTAAAGCAATATCTATGTGCATATATACACTATTTAAATCTTCCAGACTCCTAATTCAATATTACTCTCAATAATAATCTTTTGTGACCATTCTAGAGGTTCAGTTCAAAATAGATGCAGGAGACACTGCAATACATTTTTAAAGCTCAGAACAGTCTTGTGGCCAGGCTTTTTGCAGTGCATCCTTTATTTCAGAGATGCACATGCTATCAGAGAGGTTTCAGAATGTAATGACCAGGGATCCACTAATACACTACTAATATAACTACAGCAGCTAGGGAAGGAAGCAGAAAGCAAAGGAAGAGTTCAGGAAGGAGAAACAGGGCAGGAAGCAGAAAATAGAATAAAAGAATGGGCAAGGAGGACAGAGTAGGGAGCAGAAAGTAGAGCAACAAACTGGCAAAGGAAAAGGATCAGGGTGGCCCTTGGGGAGAATGTGGAGCTTATTTGTGGTACTCTTGCTAAAAAACATTGGCTCCTAATGACATAGCTAATATTCTACACTCATAGGAGATGCCCAATGACTCTGGTTACTGGACCCTATGTATGTCAAGCTGGGTTCCCAAAAACTCTTAATTTAAATGAACACCTTTGAAAATGTATTCTTGAATGCAAGGGAACTTGCTCAGATCCACATAAGGGAAGTCAGAAGCTCGAGAATAAAAAATTCTAACATTTAGGCTGATGGTCCAACCACCTACTGCCTAAGAATGTGAACAGTGAATTTCATGGTTTGTCAGACACAGCAAGAAAGTTAACTTTACTTAAAATAATTTATTTGGAAATATACAATACATTTCTAACTGTAAAATCTTTGTCTTATGATAAAACTCAATCAACACTTCATGCAGTAGCATCTACTGCAATCCTTATCTTTTCCTGTGGGGAAAGCAAATGTTTGGGCATCTGTTTAGGAATTCTTTATGTGACACTGTCCATATTTGTGCATAACATTCACTTTTCATTTCCTGTTTAATAGATATGGAGTAATAGAAATGATCCTCCTGTAGTGATAGATTTCTGTACAGGTACAGAAGATACTGTCTGTAGTTTGAAATGTGAATAATTTTATATAGGTATTGAACACTTTAATTGAAACAGCGAACTCTGTGTGAGTGAGCTTTTTCTACTGTAAACCTGTTCCATCTGTTCTTCTGTGTTAAAAGGGATGAACACTGAGAATAAATATTTTTGTTCTGTATAATTATCACTTGCACAGTTACAAGCCTAATTATTTAAAATAAAATAAAACAATGTTTTTCAGTGTTAGCAGAACTAACTTATTACTTAAGACTTTCACTTGTGAACAGTCTGAACTAAGAGGCACTCAACTCAAAGTTGAATCACAGGTTTTCATCTTTCATGCCTGTTGAAGTTCTCTGCAGTCTGTGTTCTGACATGGAAAGAAGGAATAAAAAGGAAAACCTTTTTTTGATCCTTACATTTCATGTGCAATAACTTGCTATCTTATCTCATGTTAATGGTACACAACATTAATTGTAAGATGAATAGAAGGAAAATGGTCATAATGAGCAAGAATTTTAGAACAGCTTGGGAGACGGACATTTCTGAAAGGTAACACTGAATGCCAAAACATAAATACTGTTGTCATCTTCATTTCATTTTATATAAATTGGATACTTGCTTCTCAGGGGAAATCATGGAAGTGAAATTTAACATTGATTTTTCTTTTTAATCCTTTCTCCCACTCCTATATAGGTTTTATTTTTTCAACTTGAAATTTGATATTAACAAAAGGCTTTATTCCTCCTCCCTCTTCCCTGTTTCTACAGAGATCTGTCCCAATTCCTTTTTAGATGTACTGTGCACTAAACAGATCTGCTTGAGAATCAGGTGAGTTTTTCCTGTCTTCAATATCAGACCACACATCTGTCTACCAAAATTGTATTCATATAACTTGGCATGGTTTAGTACATATAAACTGTAATCAGACAACAATTCACATTTCCTTATTTACAGTTGTAACCACATTCTTATAACTGTTGTTGTGAATTAAATCTTTTAAACTAAGGTTTTATATTTTCATTTTTTTTAAATAAGGTTTTTTAAATATAATTTTTGAATACATGAATGTTGATGAGATCTAATTTCAAGGACAATTTAGATTAAATTTCTCCTTACAATGTATTGTCTTCATGTACTGTCTATCTGATATTTCCCATCTTTCTTTAGCTGGGTATAGAGTGACTTAAAAATGCTAAATTTTCCAACCCTCAGGGGGAAAAAAACAATTTTTTATTTAAAAAAAATAAAAAAATCATCAGGTATGTACTTTCAACTAGCAATTTAAATAATAATTAGAAATGTTTGTTTTATATCAAAGGCTATCTGTTACCAATACAAGTAGTTGAATGTCTCCTAACAAAAAGACACAATTATAGCATGTTATAAAATGTCCTCATTAGACAAATACCTACCTTATGTAAGTGGACAAAACCCATATAATATAGTTTTGTTTTTTCGGCTACATTGTAAATTATGGTAAATGTTATTAATCTTATCCAAAATTTACTATCACTTAAATTTCTGAAATGACTCAGACAAGAATCTTTAGGTAAATCTTATATTTTTTATTAGACCAACTCAAATAGTTGGAAAAATTGTTCTTAGCAAATTTTTGGATACCAATACCCTTTGCCAGGCTGAGGAAGTGTCTGTAATTGCTCTGTGTTCTTCCTGGATGGAAAAGTAAACCCAAAGACCAGTAAATAAAAGATATCAGATTTACCCAAAGAACTTTGTCTGCCTATGTCCTTAGACCAACACAGCTACAACCTATACCCTGAAGTAACTCATGATTTTGCATCGCTGAAATTTTGGCTCATTTAAAAACTTCTTGAAGAGTACTCAATCTTTGGAGAACAGTCCTCATCAGTTTCTGAAACTATTTCAAATTAGGCACCCAAATAATGAAACAAAATCACTCACCATTCTTCTTATATAATGTGTCCATAATGCTGATAATTTTGAATAGCCCCATGATTAGGTAAAGTGTAGAAAATGTTTAGTTTTGTAAAACACAGAACTGCTAATCATGAAGATATGCTGAGGAGTCAACATTTTTGGCAGGTTTCTTGGTCAGTCAGATATGTTGAAGGTGAGGTGATTATTTATTTGTGATGTGTATTCATTTTATTATCACATGTGCCAGTGGATGTATAAGATATTGATATATACCAGCAAGATGATACATACTTACAGTGAATTCAGATTAATTTACCAATGGGATAATTCACTATCATTATTTTATTCACTTTTGTTTTGACTCCTGGCCAGTGGCCCTGCCGTACTGCTACTCCAATGATCAGCTCCTGATAATTGGTCATTAGTGGACATTTTCCCATGATTTCAATTCCCCTTAGAGTGGCAACTTACTTGGAGTCTTCTGTATATAATGATTTCCTACATAGCACGATGGGCACTTGTAGAATGTTATAAATCAGGATAAATGATTAAATTTATCATCTCTGCACCCTTCCCCTGCCAGGTGAGAAGTTTATGTGAACTTCACAATAACTTCTATATATGATATTCAGTATCATTATTTATGACAATTAAAAAAAGATTCTTTGGGTAAGCTTAGTGTGCATAAGACTGAGAAACTGTTGTAAACGCATTAGCTAGAATTAAGACACTGTAGGGGCATTTGTTTAAATCAAGCATGTTGGAAGCAGTGATGTACAATATTTCCAAAACTCCTTTGTCTATTCACCTCTATTTTGCCCTGCAACACCCCTGATATTCCATTCCTGGGCTTCCCTTAAGCAAAGACTGACAACCATGCCAAATTATGACAGATTGTGTTGTTGATTTATAATGTAGGCATTTCTTCCCCCAGGGACTGCATAATTATAAGCATAACAGCAATAAGAGAATTGAATTGGAAACCAAATCTTTAGGAAGATATATATTTTAAGAAAGGAGTTGGGGCTACAAAAAGAAATTAGGAATTTGAAACCATACAATGATTTTAAGACCTAACATTGGCTTTGGAAACATAAGAATGGATCTGGAGACAAAAAACAAAATAATTTAGCAAAATAAATATTCAAATTATATGAATGTTTATGTCTTAAAAAAACTACCATAACAATGTTATCTTGGGGTGGGGGGAGGTAGGGGGGAAAGAAGTTTTGCTCTTTGTAGCTTGTTATTTTGTACATGGTGTTTGTTAATGTATGATTTCTTTATACTTTTCTTCCAAGGTCTGTTTCTCTCCAGGCTTTATCTTTCTATGCACTATTTAATTGCTGCTTTTACATTTACCACTCATTCTGTCTTTCTTATTTTATGTTTGATTCATTGTCTTTTCACGGCTTTATGCTTCTTTCCCCTCTCCTCATCTCTCTATTTAGCCACTGCTCTCTTAGCAAAAACTACCTTTAATTTCTCTTTCTTTACATAGCATTTGTTTATTTTTGTTTTTCCCTTTTAATTATTTTTTTCTTGTTCATTTTTGTATTTTTCACTAAATTCACTTTTTTCTGTTTCTTTCCATTCCATCTCTACCTACTCTTATCTTCTACTCTCTTAATTTCCTTTCTTTTTCCCCCTTTTTAAACTTTTTTATATAGACAACACCTAGGGAAATACCTCAGAATCATGGTGAGATATAAAAAATGGTTTATTCATATATTCCCTTTTTAATACAGTTTTGCCAGACAGGGAAAGAGAATTCTTATTGAAAGGATTATACATCTACTGCTGAGAGAGAAAAAGTGAAGCACCATAAGCACGAAATGCAGACATTTCCCATTTTTAGTTTAATGCTAGTGACACATGAGCATTGATGGAGTAATAAAAACCAGTGCAAGTGCTCTGTAAAATCTGGTGATTGCCTCTTCATGAGTTTCTTTGTATACAGGAGAATCTAACAACAGGACGTGTGCTGGTTCAAGCAAATCAGAGGTTGCTACAAAATCTTTCAACTGGACTCCCGGGCTGGGAGGCAAAGATTTACTCTGTGACCTCCATCAATATCATCTGTCTCACTTCCCCCTTCCCTCCTTTCCTAGGCATGGATTACAGTATGTTTCATCCCATGGCAGAGTGATGGAGATAATAAAATGTGTCCAGATCCAGAGTACATTTGTAAGATACTTTGCGATGGGGGAAGGTTGTGAATGCAAGTTTCCTTTTGTAAAGGTAAAAAGGAGAAAACATGCCATAGACAGGCTTGTGACTTAAATCCTGGTTAGATCAACCTGTTTGCAGTTTAACATCAAACAACTCCATAGTGTCTTGTAAACATAGCAGCAGATATTCAAACCACACTAGGAAGATGCTATTATTATCACAGTCTCTAGGGAGCTGCAAGTTTGGTCTCATTGCTTGAACAAGCCCTGAATAGGGTGAGGTGTTTTTCATTTGTTTGTTCTATTTTGTTTTGTTTTTTGACTAAATTAGGCAGAAAGGGCTGCATAAAAAAGCACTGCTGAAAATACTGTGTGGTGCTCTGATAATCAAAATGTTAGCATGTCTAATAAATTCATTCTATTTAAACTGAGTCTAAGATATAAACATGAACAACAAGCAGACTTGTTTAGCAATAGGAAAATTGCTGACATGCAAGCGGATGGTTAATCCTTCTGGTCCATCTCAGCTTCATCAGTGCCACACTATTAGAAGTCCTGGAACTGATGAGGTCCTGTCAGCTTCAAGGCTGCTATTAAAGGTAAAGCCATCTGAGTAACAATGTAAGGGGATGCAAAAAGCTGAGAGCAGACTGTTCCCACCAGATTTATAAGGAATACTTAAACCAGCATACGCAATGTCTGTAACACTGAAATCAGATGGCTTTGGTAAATAGCTAATGCCATTTACACAGTTTAAATTGTGGCCCACCTGACCCACAGATGTGCTAAGTGGCTTATACGCTGTACTCTTATACTGGCTTGAGAAGTGCTACTTCAGGCCCCAAATAGAAAATTTAAATAAGATGCTGACAAGTGAAAAATATATTTCTTAAATGGAGTTAGCTAGTGGCATCATAGATATTAGAAAGTAGTTTACTATGTGCTCTACAGCACAGATGAAGACCAGAGTTCCTTCATTCTTTATTTTTATGTGCTTCAGTGATAAATGAGCTATAAATGAAATGCTGCTTAAGAAAAAAAAAAACCTATTCCCTTCAACACATTTAAATAAAGATCATTTTACAAGTTTTCTTTTCACAGTCAAAGTTCTGAACATGAGAAATGCCCCTGAAGATCTCAGCAGCCACCTTAGGTGTGGGTGGCTACTAGTAAGAAAGCCTTGTCGAGCAAAGAAGAAGATAGCTATATTACATTGAAACTAATATCCAATTATTTTACTGTAGTTCAAGGACAGTTGATTACTCCAAGTTTGAAGTATGAACCTTTTACACAAGAATCCCATTCTCCCATCTCCAACTCATTGCTTCTCTGAGACAAACTAATGTATTAAAAATACAACTCTGCATTCCCACTCAGAGTTAACCTGGTTTAAGCACCTTGCATAAAAATAAATGTCCTCTTTACAAAATAGTTTCATAAAAAAATAACAGTTGTTCTAGGAGATATACTATGAAATCAGTAGTAGTACAGATTGACTACGATTTTTTTTTTGTCTTATGCCATTCTTTTTTCACTAAATGAATTACATTTCCAAAGAATGAACATTTATGAAAAATCATTCATCATGGACCAAGACAAAGGGCAGAAGATGACTACGTGGAGTGACTTTTGTCATAATACGCCATTTCCTCATCTCTTTCACCATTTATAAGACTACAAATACAATGAAGTTAATTAACAGCATTGTTTAGTATTCATCATGAATGATAAAGGAATTACGTGATTTTTATAATCATAAATATATTTAGTCAATTTACCCAACTGAACTCCCTTTTGGAGGATTAAATATAATCACCACAAGATGGCTCCCCAGCTTCTCCAATGTATTGTTTTTCTATCTAGCTACTCTCCAGTGAAGACATTGATTATCTTATAGAAGTCTGGAGTGCAACTGAGCAGACTGTGGATTAGAGCCTTGTCTAATAAAATAATAGCTATTTTTACATTAAAGCCCTGGAGATCTCTTTGAAAGGTAATTCTGTTACTTTAATTTCTGTATCCCATAAAAGGCTGTTATCTAGTTTGTGCCTGTGTTCATTTTTTTTTCCTAACAGACAAAGATTGGCTCAGAGAATTCAAACTGATTTGGAGTTTTAAGCCTCCTGCTTTTAAAGGCTAAAGCAGCTTATACGCCTAAGATTTCTAAGTTTTTAAAGTACAGGGAATTTGAATGTCAGGCTTTCTTTTTTTTTTTTAATTATTGCTGGTTCTTGAGTTACAAAAAGTAGCACTAAAATAAGAGGGCATGAGTCATAGTGCAAACTTTGGACAAGCTATTTTCCCCAAATACTCTGAAATCAAATAGATGTATGCTGTTCTGGAGGTGAGGTAAGGGGAAAGAATCCAGATTTTTCTCTTTCTTGTTACCTGCTCTCTAAACGGAGACGTTCTACAATCAAAACAGATTTAAATCGCTCTGTCATGATTCAGTTAGTTATGTTAATTATGACAGTTTACATATCTAGAATAGTGTTTCTGAGTTGAATAGTTTTTATTCTTCTTTGCTGAAGTCATTTAATTGATACAGCCTTTCTAACCCAGAATAGAGAAGAGCAAAGAAAGAGAAAGAACAGAAAAGCCCTGGGGAATAAGGACAAGTAAATGTATCTCTACAAAAGTAGTTGGTAACAGCAAAAATCTTTTAGTTTTATGCATATGATAGAGAAGGCAAACTTTCCTCTATGCTGTGCAAGCTTTGCTTTCCTTGTATGAGATGCAAGAGTTCTGGAAACTGTTTCTCAGATGAAGCAAAATAAGTACAAGCATTTATCCCATTTTGAGTGGCAGGCTCCTGACTGTGTTTGGACCTGCAAGGTAGAGACAATATATCTGCTAAATAGATCAGTTCATCATTGTCAATATACATCATTTGAATTTGCCACAGGTCCAGCTACCAGCCACATCTTTGTCTGTATGCCTGTATGCGTGCATGTGACCAGAAAAATGGCTACATCACCTAAAATGACTGCATCTTCAAGATTTATTTTTTTCAGCATAGGCAATGTATTTGTAATGTTATTGCTGAAAGCTTTTTCATTCTTTTCATTGTTTAACTATATCCCTAACTAAATTTCTTATGGGGAACATCACTATTGCAATTTATTTCTAATCCAAACAATTATTAACCTGTGCTTAGGATTCCATCTCAATAGCCAAGAATGAGCAACATTTTCATACATAGGTGCACAAAGTTAGGCATCTAAATAAGAATGTAATCCTTCTTTTCCAAATTCTATAACATAATTTTTCCTTTAAATAAAATTCCTTTTTTTTTAATTTGGTAACATTTTCAATTGCTCTTTTGTAGGAATCCTGTTTTAAAGCACCTAATTTTCCCCATAGGTCATACTGAAGGCCTAGGCATCTAATTTAGAGACATATGGATTGATTCCACTATGTATGGTCAAAAGTCTGAAAGTTAGTGGTTTCTGAGATTCCCAGCCCCAAATTTCCCATAGTCTGATTGTCAGACATTTGCATGGAAAATTCAGATTTAAATCCTCTTCAGCAGAAGTTATTAAACCTGGGTATCGCACACAGAAAATAACTGCTATGAGAGGTAGTTAGCCATATTCATCTGTCAGAAGGCAAGACAGAAATGCACCTTTATAGACTAACTGAGATACAGTAAGCAAACTTTCATGACCTGAAGCTTTCTCACTTCATCAAATCTTGTGAAAAGAGGTACAGAAAGCAAAGTACAAGAAAGAGAGAGAAATTAGAATACAAAAGAGAAATGGAAGTGAGGGGAAGGAGCGGGGGAGAGAAGTCAGTGCTAGGACAGACCAGCAAATAAGTGTTAAATACATTGGAACAAAAGGCACATCTAGACATGCATTTTATTGCATCATAATTGCAGCACATTATGCTTAGTACTTGTAATAACAGGTATTAATTCAATCTTAATTCAGTGCATCTTAATCAGTGCTACTGCACAGTAATGCTGGTGTACATCTTTTACATGATGCTAATGGGCACTAGACTAATTCTTCTGTGCATTAGCACATTAATACAGCTTTCGCTGTAACATGCTAGTTAGCGTTTCATGTAGATCTACCCAAGGGGTCACACAAGTTAATCCAGGCAATGACATAAGAATCCACAGCCTCTGTTTAAACCATACTTAACACAGTCCAATATGTGGATGTTTTCTTCTTCCTCCTTTTCCTGTTCAAACTGGTTTTTAATTTTTTTTTTTGACTGAAAACATCAATCCTGAGATCAAAGATGTAGTGTTTGAGGAGGTTGAAGTGTTCTTCCACAAGCATTTATGTCTTTTTGCAGCTGATGTCAAATCAGTGTTCATTCATTCTTATACATAGAGATCACCCTGTCTATCTGATGTAGATTGGCATGGTAAGCAGGTGATGGCATATGTAACATTGGTAGAGTTGCAGACAAACCCTGGATGTTTTACTCCTTGTTTTTAGGCCCAGTGATGCCGTGAGCTGTATTGATGTGGGGACACAGGAGACATTTGGGCTCCTTGAAAGGCCTGTGCCTCAGTGAAGTTGAATGTTTGTTAGTCTGTTGTTTGAGAGACACCAGGTGAGGTTGCTGGGCTGGCTCTAAGTCAAGGCAGGCTAGTCCCCAAAGGCTACCTTGAAATGGTCACCCTTTTTCAAGAGGAGTTTGAAGTAATTCAAAAAGGTGGGGGTGTTGCTGTCTATGTTAGGGAGCAGTACACATCTTCCATCATCTGTACACATCTTCCATCATCCAGGTGGGGATAGAGGAGGGGAATGCTGAGGCATTGTGGGACAGGATCTGGGGGGGAAGGGGAAAAGGACTTGGTAGTGGGGGTCTACTGCAGACCTCATCAACATGAGGTATCATGTCTCATCAAGATGAGCTAGACGAGGTATTCTCCAGACAGCTCTCATGGGCCATTCAGGAGGGAAAGGCAGTGGTCATGGGGGATTTAAATTACCTGGACATCTGCTGGGAGGATCAGACAGCCCAAACAAAACACTCGCATAGGTTCTTATACTGTGTGCAGGACCTCCATCTAACCCAGGTGTGTCCAGTCCCACCTGGGGGAATGCCTGGCTAGACCTCATCTTAGCAACAGGGAATGATCTTGTGGGGAACCTGCGAATGAACAGTAACCTGGGAGATAGTGACTATCACTTAGTAGAGGTCACTATTCAGTGAAGGATGGGAAAAATATCCAGTGAGGCCAAAGTGTTAGACTTCAGAAGGTCCAACTTTAGTAAACTTAAAAGGTTAGTAAGTGAGGTGGCAGAACTCAAAAGCAATGAGCAAATGGGGTTCCAGGAGGGTTGGAGGTTTCTCAAGGGAGTGATCCTTGGGGCAAAAATAGAGTCTGTCCTCTTACACAGAAAAGGGGGTAAAAGGATAAAAAAGACCTGTTAACTGAACAGGGAACTCCAGAAAAGACTAGGGGCAAAGAAAGAGATCTACAGACCATGGAAGCAAGGGGCAGCCACCAAGGAGGAATACACCTCCCTGGAGTACTGAGCAAAGACTCAGGCAGGTCAAGTCAGGGCTGGAGGGGCTGGAGCTTAGGCTGACTACAACAAGGAAGCAGATACAGGCTGATCTAGACAGGTTGTATCAATGGGCAGAATGAAATAGGATGCAATTCAACAAAGATAAATGCAAAGGGAGGAGGAATCCCCAGCACACCTATAGGTTGGGGGATGACCTCCTCAGCAGCTCAGCAGTTGAGAGGGATCTTGGAGTCTTAGTTGACTCCAAGATGAACATGAGCCAGCGGTGTAACAAAGCCATTGACAGGGCCCATCACACCTTGTCATGCATTAGCAGATGCATGACCATTGAGGGAGGTGATGCTTTCCCTCTATGTGGCACTGTTCAGGCTGCAGTTGGATTACTGTGTCCAGTTTTGGGCACCGCAGTACAAGAGGGACATGGAGAATCTGGAGAGGATTCAGAGGAGGGCCATTCGCATTATTAGTCCTCCATGAAAGACCATACAAAGGGCGGTTGAGGGATCTGGATCTCTTCAGCCTTCACAAGAGACGTCTGAGAGGAGACCTTGTAGCCACTTACTAGTTTGTCAAGGGATGTCAACAGGGAATTGGAGATATGCTATTTACCATAGCATCCCTAGGAGTAAGTAGAAATAATGGGTACAAACTAGTGGAAAGTAGATTCAGGTAAGACATTAGGAAGAAATTTTTGACAGTAAGGGTGGCCAAAATCTGGAATGGACTTCCAAGAAAGGTAGTACTGTCACCTAACTTGGAGGTCTTCAAGAGGAGGCTTGATAGACACCTGGATGGGGTCATCTAACCTTGGTCCTCTTTTCCGCCAGGGGCAGGGGGTTGGACAAATTGATCTTTTGTGGTCCCTTCCAACTCTACAATCTATGAAGCTATGAATCATTAAAGATATGTTTTAGGTGTTCAAGCTGGGATCTTAAGTGACAGCCAGAGAGTTTCTGTTGTCTTGGGGTTGGCATCATTGGAGGTTAGAGAACGATCTGAATTTCACTTTGTTGATTTGAGGGCTTAGGATATTATTGTAATGGTAGGAATCCCTCCTCTAAATCCTTAAGGTTTTTATCCTGGTTCATGGGATCAGAGAAGATCTGGTTGTAAGACGGAGCTGAGCTGTAGGTTATGGGTATGCTGGTGTTCTTAGATAAGTACTATAAAACATTGAGTGACTGGACATAAAAGGCACAGGTTTTGTTGGTTTTTTTTTCAAAAGGGTGGGCTTAGGTGTTTAACTGTTTAACAGTTTTCATGAAAACCCTAGTTGTCTGAGCAACCCTTTATGGATAACAAATGAACATGGACACAAACGTAATAGAAGCAAACAGCTGCTTGATATAAACACTGCTTTGCAGCATTTAATTGGTTGTATTACATGGAAATCAGCAATTTGAAAATATAGCCTTCTTCTTCCTGCTTTCAACAAAAGCTACATAATGAAGCCACTAAGACAACAAACTCCTCCTATTTTGAATACTGATACGTGGAAATGTTCTGTCTCGGTTTACATTAATATGCATATAATGTGCCTTTCCCTGTTAGGCTCTTTTTACTTTTCAGGGCTTCTCTGAAATGAATATATCTAGAATAACCTTCTTCTCCATACCTTACTCTTCCTTCTATGTCTTACAGCTCCTTTTCTTAAACATCTAATACATCCCCTGTTGTACGGGAAGATCCTAACTGAGTTCCCCTTGCAGGTGGAAACCAAAATCTATTTGGTTTCAATATTAAGAAAATTGACCTATTTCTTCTCTTCTTGAAACTTCTCCCTCTTGCCACCCTGGCAACAAGCATAGGTACTTTGGGCCTTATCCCATTACACCTATCATGAACCTTGGTGGACTAAAGCACCTAGTGGAACACAATTAAACTTATGTTTGTGTCCATGAAAATCCATGTTTGTACCATATCATCATTTTACCCTTAAGACTAAAATATAAATACACAGTGATGAGGAAGAACCACCCACTTTTTGTATCATCAGTTGTTCCAAGACTTGATTATAATGAAATAGGATAATGCTTAAACAACTAATAGGATCTAGTCCTCCATTTATAGATTTAGAGGTATTTTTATAACTTCCCAGATTTTAACTAAGGTTTGTTATGACTTGAGCATCTCACACCAACTACCCACTTCTAATTCATTATAGATTACACTATAATGGTGCCTCAACACCATTACTAGAGGGATTGGGGTTTTCAAGGTGCTCCTTTACTACTGTACCCTCCCCTTTTTCCTTTCTCATTTCTCCATGGATGACTCCCTGTGCTTACCCTTCACATGTGCTCTTCCCCACCCCTTCAGCTCTCTATCTCTTCACCCAATGTGCACCCTCTCTTACTATCTCCATAGGGCATGGGCTTTAATGCATTTTACCAGCAGGATGCCAGGACAGAAACAAGGAGGCCATCAGGTACACATGTGGGCAGCGCCAGAGGACCCATGGAGGAAGTCCGAGGGTCAGGCGACCTATTCTTACAATAAGTGATCCTGACCCTGGACCAGGGAACAGAAAGGATGCAGGCATGCTGGAGGAAGGCAACTCCCTGTGGAGAAGATGTGGAGCGTAGAAGCAGAACCAGAACCAGAGCAAGTAGGCTTAAATAGCAGTGAGACAGAGGATGCCAGTAGCACTGCACTGGATAGCCTGATAAGTTTCAGAATACATTTTCTTTTTATTTTAGACTTAAGTAGAGTGGCCCAGAGTGAGGCCACCCCATGGCAAGTTATTCTTTTGTCTTTGAATCAAGCCAATACCCAGGTGTGTGATCCTTGACCCAGTGGAGCAGACTGTGGCTAAGAGGTAGAGGAGGCCAAAGAAAAGGGGCTCCTGAATGCTACTCTGAACCATAAACTCTTGGTAGAAGTGAGACAGAGACTGAGGGGTTAACTGTGAGCTTAATAAGGAAAAGTCATTTGAGATGGAAGAGAACTGGAATATTTTCTGTAAGCTTAGCAGAAAAGGGCTGACTGAGGTGGAGAAGAAAAAGGACAGCCCAACTTGGGCTGACAGCCTAAACTCAATGCTCATTCTGTTGCAGTTAAAGTCTGTGGTCCTGGATAGTGAGCCCAGGGGTAACCAAGAGTACCTAGAGAAAGCTTGGGGCAGGACCACAATGACACCAACTAGATAATGACTCTCTGCCTGAGAATCCTTTCCCACGTTTGCAGGGCCAAATCCTGGTCAGTTTATTCCATCAAGACATAATAGGCAATATCATTGATATTGAATGAGCCCAGGGGAAGAGAGATGATTGATGGAGGGCAATATTCAGAAGGACAAGTACAATGTCTCCTATCCTGGGGAAGTATACATCCCCTCAGTCAAAGGAATGTTAGTTGATGACTGACAATGTCCCCACCTACCAGAGGTAGGGACAATCTCAGAGATAGCTCTGTCAGAACTTCAGTTAGTGCAGGTGTAGTTAGGGATCTTCTGGAAGGGCTGGTCATTTTTAAATCTGCAGGTCCAGATGCCCTCCACCCAAGGATCTTGAGGAAGCTGGCAGGGGTCACCCCTGAGCCCTTGGCCTGGCTATATGAGCGTTCATCATCATCTGGCCAGGTGCCGGGGTATTGGAAACTGGCTAATGTGATCCCAATTTTCAAGAAAGGGAGGAAGGAGGACCCAAGTGACTATAGGCATGTACGCCTCACCTCAGTGCTTGGGAAGACCATGGAGAGAATCATCAAGGACCACATCTGTGAGGGGCCTGCAGGGGAGATCATGCTTAGGGGAAATCAGCATGGGTTCATCAAAGGCAGGTCCTACCTGATCAACCTGATTGCCTTTTATGACCAAGTAACTAAATCCTTGGATGATGATGTCACTATGGACATAGTCTTTCTAGACTTTAAGGTGGCCTTTAACACTGTCTCTCACCCCCATCCTTATCAATAAATTAAGTTACTATGGCATTGATGCCTACACAGATGGATGGGTAAAAAATTGGCTAGAAGGGCGCACCCAGAGAGTAGTGGTCAATGGGTTGTACTCACCTGGTGAGATGTAAGCAATGGAGTACCCGAGGGCTCAGTCTTCGGGCCCACACAATTTAACAACTTCATCAGCAACTTGGACGAGGGGGTGGAAAGAAAGCTGTCCAAGTTTTCTGATGACACTAAGATGTTGGATGAGGTGGACACACTTGAAAGGAGAGAAAAGCTGCAACTAGATTTAGACAGACTACAAAAGTGGAAGATGAGAATAAGATGGCGTTCAATGTAGATAAATGCAGGATGTTGCACCTTGGGAGAAGGAATCCACAGCATATATGCAGCCTGGGGAGTTCCATTCTTGAAAGCAGAGAGGCGGAAAGGGATCGTAGAGTTATTGTTGACTCCAAGATGAACATGAGCTGCCAATGTGAGACCGCAACCAGCAAGGCCAGCCATACCCTGTCATGCATCCAAAGATGCATCTCAAGCTGGTCTAGAGAGGTGATATTCCCCCTCTATGTCACTTTGGTCAGGCTGCAGTTGGAATACTGCATCCAGTTCTGGGCACTGCACTTCAAAAGGGATGTGGCCAGCCTGGAGAGGGTTCAGAGGAGGGCCACCCACTTGGTGAGAGGGCAGCAGTACAGGCCCTATGAGAAGAGACTGAAGGACCTGAACCTGTTCAGCCTCAGCAAGAGGAGGCTGAGGGGGGACCTGGTGGCTGTCTACAAATTCATCAGGGGAGATCAACAGCAAATAGGCAGAGCCCTTTCCTCCCCAGAACTACCTGGGGTAACAAAGAACAATGGTAATAAGCTTATGGAGAGTAGGTTTAGGTTAGAGATCAGAAGGCAATATTTTACAGTTATGGTAGTCAAAATCTGGAACCAACTTCCCAGGGAAATGGTCCTCACCCTACCTTGGGCAAATTCAAGAGGAGGTTGGATGATCACCTGTCTGGGGTCTTTTAACCCAGCAATCATTCCTGCCTATGGCAGAGGGTCAGGCTAGATGATCTGTTCAGGTCCTTCATGATCCTAGCTACTATGATACTATGAAACTATGAAATGAGAGTAAAACAATTTAAGAATTCAGAAGCATGATTATGGATCCAGATTGGATCCTGAATGCACATGGACTATGATACGAAGTAAAACTTTGCAGAAAATATTCAAAATGCATAAAAGTTAAATTCTTTTTAGGTTGGTATCTGTCTCTTTAGGCACCCATAACTAATGAGGCAGAATGTACCAAATTTAAAAGTAACTGCAGTTGCTTAGGGCAGTTCTATTGTGACAGGGGCACTCAACTGATCTGGTTATGACATGCCCCCTTGGCCATGTCACAATAGATAAGGGAATCAGGTTACAAGTAATTTTCATCTAGAAACTCATCGTCTTCACAAGGTTCAAGTGGTAAATGGGTATATACATAAGCAGATAACTTTATAAATTGGTCTTTGACAAACTGTAAGATACAACAAACCAAACATATAACAATGGCTATTGGTAAACACAAAGTTTTACCCCGCTTGCAACATACAAGTAGGTGGTCATCAATGCGTTGACTTGGATGTGCTGCGGTTTAGTACTCAGCAGATCTCATGATCAAGCAGCTGTAGATTGCCACTTCATCACCGCCAGGCCTGCAAGGAAACAAAAGAAAAAAAAGAAAGCTGTAATTGGGTTAGCTACAAAGAAACTGGGTGAACAGCGGAATGGCAAGTCAACCATTTGTGGTGAACAATAATGGGCAGATGATCAGGCTTTTCTTCTAACAGGATGGAATAGGTATTGGGATACCGTTACGACTGTTGAACTGTTCCCTTGTAGACTTGTGGATGAGATTGACAAAGGTGCAGTATCAAAACCCACACTAACTCATCTGGTTGGAATTTAGGTTCCCAGGGTAGAGGTTTCTTGGGATTAGCCTCGTCCCATAGTGGCTTATAGTTTCATAGTTTCATAGTGCCTAGGGTCAGAAGGGGCCTAGAGCAGGCCATCTAGTCTGACCCCCCACCAATGACAGGAATGAGTGCCAGGGACACAGGACCCCAGCCAAGTACCTATCCAATCTACTCTTGAAGATGCCCAAGGTAGGAGCAAGAACCACTTCCCTAGGAAGCTGGTTCCAAATCCTAGTCACCCTAACTTGAAGTAGTGTTTCCTAATGTCCAACCTAAACCTGCTCTCCAGTAACTTGTGACCATTGGTCCTAGTTACCCCTGGTGGTGCCCGGGAAAAAAGAGCCT
>JAGPOW010003316.1:130521736-130542785 GCA_030014935.1 Caiman crocodilus
AGGGGCCCGAGCAGATCTATTTGCCAGACTTTTCCTGCCTGGAACTGCAAGGGGTTGAAAGCTCCAAGTTGATGTTTGGTTCGGTGGCACTTCTCTTTGACACATATTTCACAAGCTTGTGCTACTTTTGCCCAATCGCGTTGAACTCCATATGAGGTGAGCAATGTAGCAGCTTGGCACCAGCGTCGATGGCTGGTCTGCGGTCCCAGGTGGCCCCAATTCTCATGATGCCACGCAAGGAACAGGCTTACTTCAGGACCAGGGGTAGTGGTGATGGGCAAAACTACATCGGTCCAGAATGGATCTTCCAAAAGTTTGTCGATGATCTCATGCACTGGGTCAGTGTCAGGGTGGTGTGACTTGGTGTGCTTAACCAGTGGCAGCTGTGTAAATTTAGTCAAAGTTTCCCAGATGTCTTCCCAATTATTTAAATTTTCGATGGGAAGAGCTGTGCTGGTAAGGATTCTATAGATGTACTGTGAGTCAATTGCAATGATTGGAACTGGAAGTATATCATCGTGGTGCATTAGACAGTGTTGCAGTACCTTAAGGTATTCCAACAGTTCACATTTTTTAACAGAGTTGTCATCTGGGTGGGCCCAGAGTATTTCCACATCGTGGCAGGCCTTACAATAGTACCCATAGCCTCCACTGTGTCAGTAGGTTCCATCTGAGGCCATCCAGGCTGGGCGGAGGTTCCATACAGCGTTGGGGGCTTTTTCTCATCCCCCAGGCTAGGGTCAGGTATTATGTCTTCAAATTTCCAACAGCACCACTTGTAATGATGGGTGAGCACCAACGTGTTCCACGTCTTAGGTTCTCCTTGAAAATGTGGATCAACTTTGTTTGCATCTAGCAAAGGCAGAAAAGTGGCAGCAGGAGTGCAGAGCATTCCATGCCCCCTTGCTAATGGCTTCACTAGCTGTCCAGCTAGGAGGATTTTTCCTACTGTTCCAAACTGGTGTTGTGTTGCTTGAAGAGTCTTATGAGCAGTGTATACCAGTTCATTGCAAGGGTTGTCCACGACAGCCTACATATGGCTAGTGGTGAACCCAAGAGTCACGATTAATGAGTCACCAAGGTTGATTGCGTGAAGCTGCATACTCTTGACAGCGGCTAACAGACAATGCAGTTTCTGCTGATCCCCTTCCATCCAAGGTGTAGATTTTCGGGACTTGTCACGGACCTGTCGCTGTGACTTAGTGAGGAGCATTAGATGGCTGGAGTTGACATAGTGCCAGTACCAATTTATGTGACCCAAAAGCTGTTGAAAATGTCTTTTAGTTACGAGCAGGGTTTTTTTTAATGGGTTGATGTCAGGTCCATCATGCGAGATTCCATGAGGGATGCGGCCAACGAATCAGGTGCTGAGGAACGTGATGTCATCTATGGGATGCAGGAATGACTTTTCTTCGTTGATCGTCCATCCCTCACTTTGAAGGTGGGCTACTAGTTGGTTGACTATGCTGGTAATGATGGAGCTGTCACGGCCCATAATAGTGATGTCATCAACATAACTCCAGATTCTTAATTCTTCTTCTGATGGAAGGATGTGTGAGGCATGAAAGTTCTTTAAGGAATTGTTCACAGCACCAGTGGCCAACGACGGCAGGCAGACTGTCCATTTGTACATGGTGCCCTCGATGCACATATTTAACAGTCCTTCAGGGTCAGCAATTGTAATCGAGAAAAACATGTTCTTTAAGTCCAGGGTGACCCCGATCCATTTGTCTCGCTGGAATTGGGCCATTTCAGACATACATTGTGGTAGGGTGGAAGGGTTGGGTTGCTGAAGTACTTGACACCTTTTGTTAGCCTCCCTGTAATCAACCACTAACCGGGCTTTGTAGGGTTTTCCAGGTTTTGCGACTCCCCACCCCGGTGATAGGTAGGTGCTAAGTTACTGGTTTGATGCATCCCCGCTGCTCAAGTCATCACAAGAGATTGGTGACGGATCCTTTGAGGGGGTCCTTGGTTGGGATTGGCCACTATCACCAGGTGGAGGTGTTGCGGAGCGTTGGTCGATGTCAATCCAGCTCTGGGATACCGAGGGTAGTGCTTGTAGCACCTAAGGTTAAGCATTTTGATTCCCAGAATTCCCAGGATATTGATGCCCCCTAGCACTGTCTCTAGAGTGTGTCGATGGCCTTGGATTGCAAATTTAACTTTTGTTGTGACTGCAATGGTGTTGAGTCCTTGTACCCTAATTGTTTTGTGGTTTTCTGGTGAGGTGTTGTTGTAGTGATTACGTTGACTTGGGCTCTGGGATCAAGGAAGAAGAGTACTTGTTGTTGATTACTTGGATTGACGGAGTCATAGACGGTGAGTTTGGTGTAGGGTCGAAGGTAGGTGGGGTTGGGTTTAGGTTGGCCGTCGGAGTGACCAGCGGCCGCTACTCATTTTTTCACTTGTCAGTGAATTTGAAACCTAATTCAGCTGCTAAGTGTCGTTGGCCCTCATCCCCCAGGATACGTAACTGCTGCTTCGTGAGCCTGGAGTGATTAAGGAGGAACTCAAACATGGCTCTTTCCTCTGGTATTCTTTGGGGTAGAGACCGTGATTCTCGCCACAGGTTAAGTTCCTGATGCCTCGTCTTCGGGGCCTCAACTGGATATGCTGAAGGTCGTTTTTTTGCAGCGATAGGATTTCCCTCGCTATGTTTCATGAGTGCCTGCAGTTGTGGGAGATGACTTAAGAGGTTCTCTGCCGTTGGGTTAAGAAAGAGTCAGAGCATGATAGCGTCTGTCCCTCCATACACCTCTACACAGGCGTCTATGGCCTCCAGAGTCATTGGAATTGCTCCAGAATTTGTTAAGTGGCCATGAGCCGATCTTTCCCTACTTTGGGCCTGCGCCAGTCCCAGTGGATGCACCCTTGGGTTCCACGAAAAGTACAACCAAGAGAAGTTGTTCCACACTGGCCTTCTGCAGGTGACCCTCATGTTAGGCATGGGATTTATGGGCCACTTGTCCTGCCACAAGCACCAGGAGTGGAATGGGCCAATGTGTGTTTTACGTGATCACGTTTACATCGGTGGCATGTCCTCCACTCCACACCGCTTGTTGGGTTAAGGCACTTGCTTCTTCTGAGTCTAGTATGTCAGATCCGAATTCCACAATCAGTCATCCCAGCCATATGGCTAAAGTTTCTTCAGGTTTCATTTTTGATTCCCAACAAAGTTCTTGTAACTCTGCTTGGGTGTGCGTGCGATATGTAACAGTAGTACGTGTGGTGCCTTCATCATCTGCAACATGTTTCACCAATGCTATCGGGTGAGCCGCAGTTGAGAGAGGGTTAAGTTTGTCAGGCAGGAGCACTGGATACAACTTTCCTCCCTTGTACAGGGGCGGTTCCACTATTGGCTCCACATCAGGGGCGGAGCTTCTTTTGACACCACTCCGAGGGGCAGGGCCATAGGCGGTGATGTGGCCGGCCCAACTCCCAGGGGAATTTTCGTGCCCTTTTTGCTTTCCTTGGCGCCATTTTCTGGCAGCAACTCCATGCGGCCGGCGCCATTTTCGAGCATTGGCTTGGAGTCCCCTGCCGCCTGCTCCAGTGACTCCTTGCCCGCTGTGTGCAACTGAGCCTCTAGATTTGTGTTCTCCCATGTAGACCTGCTACCGAACAGAATAACATCTTTATTATTTTTCCTTTATTCCACTTTGTCACCCCCCATCTTGCCGTGTGGTGGCCCTTGGTCTCTAGGCCTTCCCGGAGCAGGCCGAGGAGTTCGTGACCGTGTGATCCAGGCACTAAAGCCAGACAGTTAAACCAGTCTGGTGGGGTGGGTTCCCCTCCTTTCCTCAGGTACCAGGTGAACTGGGCAAACTCTTGAGCAGGGGTCAGATTTTCCACCTTCTTCACCTAGGGATAGGGTCATCCCCGCTAGGGATAGGGTCGATATTTCATCCGGGGGCTGATAGCAAACCGGGTCACTGCCCATTACACACCCAAACACCCTGGGAAACAGCTTCACTCTCCACTCCTTCATGACTGCTCCTTCCCCTTTCACTGAGAAGTAACCATCAATGTTCCTTCCATCCCCTCCTATCGCCTGGTGGTAGGCGATATGCACCCAGAGTTCATCTGCATTTTCCATCCAGCGGGTCTCAGTGTGCCAGAGGCAGCACTCAATTTAATTCATCTCCATCACCGTGCCCTTAGATCCTTTTCGTGACACCATGTCTCAGACGGCCGGAGCCGACTTGAGGAGGACTGCTAATTACTGGGCCATCAGGCGGGTTGGTGGATGGAGAGGCAGGCTCAGCGTATTGGTTGCAAAATAACTTTTACTTTAACTTTACTTACGCCACTGGTGGCCACAATGCAGGTGGTAAGGTTGCTTACATAGTTACAGGTAACGAGTTGCTTGAGTAGCTACAGGTAACTGGCAACAAAACAAGCCAGCGAGTTTGTAGACAGAAACAAGCATGCAGGATGAAGGATATATCGGGGACAGACGGTGACAGGGAGATGTTGGAGGATGGCCAGTCCGCCAGCTTTTCTTTGCCACGTGGCAAAGTTCTCCATACTCTACCACGTGCTCAGAGCTCTCCGACTTGGGTGGAAGCTGCACGGACCTTTATACTTTTAGAGTAGCCAATGACAGACTGCCAGGTGGGAATAACTAATGAGGCAGAACATACCAAATTTAAAAGTAACTGCAGTTGCTTAGGGCAGTTCTGTTGTGACAGGGGCACTCAACTGATTTGGTTATGACACTAATGAGGTGCTTGGGACCTTAGTTTAGGACAAAGTTCCTGAGCAGTATTCTTGAACTAATCCCTGCATCTTATCCTATATTGCTAGTAGGGCTGGTCACCAATCCTGTAGGCCTTCACAGTGGAAAGCCGGTTCAACCCACATAGAACACAGCCAAGAAATAGATGCCCATGTTCATCAGTCAGTCCCTCAGCTCTTGCCTACAGAGACATATTTTTTCCACTTTTTGGCATACTGAATTTCACTCATGGATATATTAGGCAACTCTTTATTCATTGAATTTCTGAGGATTCCTTCTTTTTCAGTTTAACTCTCCATGTAATGCATGGAGATCATGGGCATTTAACATGAGTCCATTATAACAAATAACAAATAACATTATATTCCATGAGTCCATTATAACAAATAACATTGTATTCCAGTAATCAGATAAACACCTAAGATTTAAGCACCACAACTCAAAAAATTACATTTGACAAAACACATAACTAGTCGTTTGATCAGGACCTGAATCTCCCTTTCCCAACTGAGTTCCTGACCATTTCCTACTGAATTACATTGAGACTTGTACCTTAATTTTGGCACAGTAAAATCTAAAATACTTTTTTGTACAGTGAAACAGTTTTGATAGGTTGGACAGGAAGTTCGTCCTCAAAACCTCTTCCTTTCCAATACCCTATATACCATGGGTACCCTCCAAGAATATCAGAGATATAGTTTTGCATCTCTTCAGGCATAGAAGGCTATTAAATCTCAGTATTTTACTTCCATAGAAGGCTGTTGAGCTTCTGTATGCAAAGAGAAGGTCATTAAGATCTGTTTCAGTTATCTTTTAAAAGAAAGAATGATACCTGCCTTTTTGCCTTTTTTCTTTTATAAAGAACATCATAGAAGATTACATCTGGCACATGACTCCAGGCTATGGAGATGGAAACCAGTTGTTTTGGATTTCAATGTGGAGCATTGCATGACATTAAGAATTCTTTGTTCTAGGTTGCACTAAGGGACCCAGGGGCATTAGAATTAGGGTGAAGTTACATGTTACACTTACCCAATACTGGGTGCATCTACACATGCACTTTAATGTGCTGTAGCCTATATTACTGCATATTAAAGCACTGTGTAAAAGAAATGTTATTATGGTATTGCACAGTAAAATAGGCTATTGCACATTAAGCATCGCCTAAAAAGCAAATGCTTGTGCTACTGAACATTAGCACAGTCTAATGCTTATTAATTTAGTACCTCACATTGGAGGTATTAAAGTTAATGCATACGAGGAAAAGCACATTAATGCATGTGTAGACATATCCACTAAGTCTGTAAAATGTTAAGCAGTGTTATGTTAGACTGGGCTGTGAGTAGTTGCACATCAAAGGTTAATATCATGTCTTACCTGTACAAATCTGACTTGCCACTAGAGGGCTTCTGGGATGCTGGAGGACTTCCATTTGTTTGTTTTATTTCCATGAAGCAAATAAGGTCTCTTTTGCCAGTTCAGTGGTTCAAGCAACTGGACTGAAATTACCATAAAATGAGATAGTTAACAAGGCCCATAGTTAACCCTTATCTGAAGTAGCATCATTCTGAGGCACTTAGAGATCACTTAGCACAAATTAACGCACTTTGAAATATGGACGCTCAGGGCTTTGTTACACATTAATTTGGAGTGGCTCTTGGAGCTCTTAACCCCTGAATTGCCTGCATATTAATATGTGAAACAAGTTTTAAGCACTCATTATGCAGCTTAAAGTCATGCCACTCATGGGCAAATTAATGTCTCATCATATTACACAACTCATATTCCATTAAGGTGTGGCCAGATGGACTACCCAAGTCAAAGCCCTCCAGTATCCCAGGATGCAGTATCCCCGCCTTTGTCCTCCTGTTCTGTGTGGAAAAATTTCCTCTTTCTGAAATTCTACTGCCCAGGGGTGGGAGCAGCAAGGATCATGATCACCTTCTGCAATGAACTCTTATAGATCCTTGAGAGGGCCTAAGGCATCTCCTAAGACACCATCCATGACCTTCCAAAGCTCCTGAACACAACACCAGTCAAACACCAAAAACCTTTTCCTGTACCCAAACCCCTTACTGGAGGGATTTCCTGCAGCATTCTCAATGTCTGTGTCATCTGAACAGACATCATCTTGTCCCAAGTCCACCTCCTAGGTCTCTTGAATTCTAGATTCAGTGATGTGGCTCAGGGGCTCAGGAAAAAAGTAAAGGGGACACCAGGTCTTTGAAACTTTCTTGGAGGGCAGCAAGTGGCTGCTGAGAAGAGGCTGGTCCCCCTCTGGCTGGTCACAGTAGAATAGCCTCAAGACTGTGTAGTGAACCATGTGGTGAGGAGCCAAATGATGAATGGGTGTCCCAGAAACCCTGTTGGCATCCCTGGTCCTCACATAGAAGGATTTCTAGGACTTTATTTTGGTCTTGACTTGGAGCCAGTCTTGCTAATGCCCCCTGCCTGCATCACCCTCCCTGCTCTTCCCAGGGCCCTAGGATGTGGGGTGGAGCCTAAGTTAAGGGCTTTTCTTTCCCAGCTGCATGGTCTGGGAGTGGCCAGCAGGACACCTTTCCCCTCCAGTGCTAAGCCCATTTGCATGGGTGAGCATAGCCAGACCACCCCCCTCCCAAGCCCTGTGGTGTGGGGAGAGCTGTGTTACCTCTTTGTAAAAGAGAGCAAGTATCATTGGTAGGATCATCTGGGTCCTTAATTAGCCTATCTCATCTAATGATGTCTTTGCTATTTCTGGACCCCTATACATTGATCTCTGCTACTCATTGCCTGTGGCAAATAACTGTTTAGTTTCCCTATATGCCTCACTTAAAATACACACTTTTGAACTTAATAGTGGCCTAACTAAATTTAATTTAGAGTCCTAAATTATACGTAGAGTCCTGTGATATATACAAGGTAAGATGAGAAGATCTAGTGGTCCTTTCTGGCTTACAATGCACACAGCCCAAATAAGGTTTATAAATGGGATAGAAATGGTTTTACAATGTGGTTCCCTTTCCAAGTAAAAGACTATTTCATTGCCAGTTGTATATGAAACTTAACTGGAGAGAGTGACTGTAGGAAGCACATTAGGTTATCTAGCATCAGTTAATAGACCTAAAATTCACAAGTGAAGTAAAATCATACTAAGCATGTTTAAATCTATCCCACTGCTTGTCAAAAATCTAATTCTGAAAAGTATGTGCAATTGAAAAAAATAAGTTAAGGAAATAAAACCTCTTGCCTAAGCCTATGGTCCTTTATTTCTTATTACACATCTCTCAAAGGTTTAATAAGAAAACTTAAATGAACTCTAAAGATATGTATCTAAGCATTCCCTGACTAGGTCTCTTTTTTCAGTTCAGTGCTTCAAACAACTGGACATCCACTGTCCAAAGAGGGTGTCAGACATGGGAGCTACACCTAGGCATGTTTCTCAGGGACCCAGGATGAAGAGCAATCAGAATAAAATAGTATTCATCCAGAGTGACTGGGCTGGATTGTGTTTCAATCTTAAAACCAGGTAGAGAAGAAAACTGAAGGGTTCCCCAGTATCAAAAAGAACCAGGTATCTGTTCAGTTCAAGATGAGCATTGTGAAGTGAATAGGAGTGTCAGCATTCTATTTAGATGGACCTTGTAATTTCTTTTGTTCCAGGTCTCAAAACCCCGTTGAAAAGAAGTTACAGCAATTTTGCAAATTATTTAATCTTTCTGAATCTCAGCCCTGAATTGCAAATGCAAAAGGAAATTGCAATCAGGGAAGTCATTGACTCACTGAGACACTGAAACCCACCCTGTGTATTATTTGACCCTTAGTGGATGCTGGCAAGAAGCAATATTCCTTTAGCTCTGTTAACAGTGCCAACATTTCTTTATTTAAGGTTTGATTCTGATATAGTAAATGGCAAAACTTGCTAAACTGAAAAGGAGAAGAATTACTACTTGGCTGAGAAGCAAAGCAGTTTTTTTGTCTAATGTGTTCTGGTGGGGTTTTTTGTTTTTGTTTTTGTTTTTGCAGGGTGACTTTTTTAATTTGATGGTGTTGACATTAGCTTCCATAATCCTTCCAATCGCCCTTGTCTACCCATATCATAAAAAGAAAATGTACATGTGAATCCATAAGATAAAAAGGATTTTCAACTCTCATTTACTTTATTGGTGTCAATTGGATATATTGTCTTTTAGCTACACTGTTCCCAGTCTGGAATCACTTCATTACAATCAACAAATTTGATTTTCATCAGAGTAAGTGAAAATCCTGTCTGCAATAGCATGTTGCCATAAACTGTTAAGGGTGTTGTCCTTGAGCTGTTTTATACATCTATTCGTTTGGCTAGAAAAGGAAACCCTTCTGGCTAGTGTTTAAACATGTTAGATCACAAGAAGCTTTATAAACTATGCCCATAATTCTCATGACCTAACTCTTCACTCCCAACCAAAATTTATTTATATAATTACATAAAGTTTCAGTGTATGCAATACAGACCGGAATACAAAAGGAGTTCATTTTACGAAAAGAACTTGCTTAACAGTTGTTTGATTATTATTATGTTTGATTGATTGATTATTTATTATCATTACGATTGATTCGGTGAGAAAAATATTTTATTAAACTCTGGTAAAATCCAGACCCTGTTGAAGTTGACAGGATTTTTAACTTAGCCATTAATGGGCCAAGACTTCATCAGCTACCTTTTATTACTCTTATGTATTTACAAAATGCATACTTAGTAATTTATAAGTTATAATAGGCATGTATATGTAATAAGTATGTATACACGTCAGCATGGGCAGAAGTAGAGTTCTAAAAATAGGGTGCAAATGGTGTGATGCAGCATCACATATAAAACAACACATGCTTTTCTTCAGGTAAAAAAAAACCCAAAAAACTAAAACCCACAAAAAAATAGAAGCTTTATTAATATGCTAAGAGGTTAGGTTTATATTATTCATTTTAAGATCAGATGAAAAATAATATATTAGAGCATGCATTCATTTGATAATTTATATACTGTTTAAAAACAAAATGACTTTTGCAAAACTACTTAAAATATTTCATTTTCTTAGTCTTGTAATCACTATAGTTAAATATGCATCTTTAATTCAGATGTATAAAACAAAATCTAGGCTTCTTGAGTACCTAGGCAGTGCATCCAGCATCCAGCACTTCACTGTCAATCATTTCCACAGCTGAATTAATTTTCACCTGAATTTATGTTACCACACCTCAGTTAAGTTTTCTAGGCAGGACTAAAAACAGTCTATAGGGCTGTGAAGCAGAAGAAAGTTATTACCAGGAATGGCTATGATACATCAAGGCTGCATCTAGATAAGTGCAGCCGTGAAGTATGTGGCACCACAGAAATGTCTGTGGCACTATACACCACACATTTAGGAGCTTTCTGCACTTCAAGGGAGAAGTGTATGGGTTTTATTTATTTGACCCCTGACTATTTAGGGGTCAAAAATAAATAAAAGCAGAGCAGTGCATGTGGGGGCAGCACACACCACTCAAAAACAGAGTAGGACTGGTTGGAGCCATGCTCCAGCTGCCAACTAGGCTCCAAGTGGCAGGATCACTGATGCTGCAGCCCTGGGAGGCCTCCAGAATCCCAGATAAGGCTTCTGGGTCCCTACCCCACCTGAGGTAACTTGCTGCGTATCAGAGGGTACATGGCCCAGGGGTTCCCTGGCCCTGGGGAACCAAACACTATGCTCATGTCGATGTGACCCAAAATAGGAAAAGAAGGATGATTTGGTTTAAAAAGGAGAGAGGGTCATAAGTACCTGAGATTATCAGGAATCAGAAATCTTATTATGAGTTGTATACTTGACTCTCTCAAAACTGATTGAATATAAATGCAGCTGCTCTTCCCAGGGAGTTGATTTTAGAATTTATATGGAGCAGAAATAAAAAGAGATTGCAAACACACCACTATATCTCCCCCTCTCTTCATGGATCCATCCGTCCCTGGACAGTATATATAATTTATTTATATATGTCCTGGGAATAGTGAGAGGAGGGGGAGAGGAGGGGCCAGGAAGCCCCACCCGTGGGACTTGATGCAGGAAGAAACAGTAAAACAAAGAAAGAAATACGAAACAGTTATTTACCTGCAGGAGGAGTGGCACTTCTAAAGAAGATCTAAAAGAAAAACCTGTGTGGTTTACAAGCCAAGTCTTTATGCAATTAAGGCCAGTGGGTGATGTCTCAAGGATGCACCAGTTGACAGGAATAAAAATGGTCACTGGTAGTAGGGAAGGGAAAGCCAGTGAGGAGGTGGAGTCTCCCCATGCTGGTAGTAGGCGGGACTGGCATGAATTTGAAACGCCCAGGTGATAGGCAGCTGGAGAAGCAACGAGAACTTCTCATGCCAGGGGCACTGAGATTGAGCCCCAGGAGTGGCAGAGTCCTGGGAGGGACTTCCCTCTAGTGCTGCTGAGGAGGTGCATCGAGGGAAACGCCAAGCAGCAATGCAACCAGGATGGCGAACTCAAGGAAGAGGCTGAAGCAAAGGTGTCCCCACTCGACCGTTCCCAGGTAACAGGTTAGGGAGCTGGGCTAGGGGTGGAGAGGAGAGAGGAACCATATTGGACCAGTGTTGGGGGAGCACTGCCAAGTTCAGGCAGGATGGCTGAGAAAGCTGACCAGTAGGACACTGGATAGGGAGACCTTTTGGATCCCTTCTTTTGGTTTCTTTTCTTTTTTTTTTTATTCCTTTATCCCTGCTTGACAGGGGCACCCTTGGACCCCAAGAGAAGAGCAAACCTACTCAAAGGGATTGCAGGCTTAGAGCCCGGGCCAGCTAATTATCCTTCCCCGAGGATAGAGGAGGATACGAGAGGGCACGAGGAACATCTGCACTGGACAGGCAGTCATGTCACGATCTGGTGCCCCAGCAGAGGTTGGTGTAAGGCTGGGGTGTAGGAGAGGTGGAGTGCCACAAACATCCCACAATTGGAGTGGTCATCCCTGAGGGGAGCTTCAAGGCCGAACCCCACACTGATATAACATTCCAAGACATGGCAGGAAAGTTAGGGGAAGGCCAGAGGGACAATTGAAGCCCACCTCAGGGAACCCATGATGCTAGAGAGCCTACACCCTCTACCACCCAGACCAAGGTGGCATGCAAGTGGTTACTCAAAGCCAGACAGGTGCAATATAAAATTTGCATATATGTGTGTGTGTGTTTAGACATATATATATATATAGGAGCACATGAAGCATCCCACAGTAGCCCAGGGGCCTCCCCAGTGTGTTCAGCAGCAGACCCAGAAGTGGATCAGAAGCACTTCCAGGTCTGCTGGAGAGTGTGCTCAGGGCTCCCCACCCTCCTCACACTCCCCCAGTTTAGTGACTGGTGCCTCTTGGGTCTTGCAGGGGCATCCAGGGTCTACCCACAGCTCATCACCAAGCTAGGCAGACATGTCGATGTCCTGCATGCTCCCCTGCAAACCAAGAAGTGGACCTGAAGTGCTTCTGGTCCACTTCCAGGTTCACTGCCAAGCATGTAGAGGGCGCCCCTGCATTCCTGTGGGACACTCCATCCACCTCAGCATTGCAGCTTTCACAAGCCACTCTGGTAGCTTGATCTATATAGAGAAAACTTTTAATGCTGTTTCTTGTCCAAATATCTGATTCTCTGAATCAGCATCAAATATTCAGATTTGTATTAAGCTGAATCGAATCAGGGACAGTGATCTGAATCAACGAATTAAATCACTGTCCTTGAGTTGGGCTGAATCCAAATCAAAATTAATAGGGCCTGCTTTGCAGACCCCTAATATGTGTGTGTGTGTGTGTGTGTGTCTGTGTCTGTGTATGTGTGTGTGTTTGTGTATCTGATGCCTAGGAAATGGCATATAGAAATCTGCTGTTTTAATTGGCTTACAAATAAGGTGGAAATGTAGTAGAACAAAGGTCCAGGGCAATGGGTTAATTGATTTATATAAGTCTGTCTGTGACAAAGTTTCTTCAAGGCCCACTATGTCTGAAGCAGGCAAGTAGCAAACAGACACATAGGCTGGGTAATTAAAGGCATGTACAACACTGTTCCATAACATCAGATAAAGTGGCACCAGGTCACAGTGCCCAATTGCAGAGCCCTTGGAAATTCCAGTTTTGGGGAACAGACCTAATTAGGAAAAGATGGGGAAAGCCAAAATTAAGGGCATGTGATGGGTTTGTGAAACAAAGGATTATGCTGACAGGACAGAATGTGGGCAATATGATGACTACGGAGAGACCAATCAGAAATGTCTAAAATAAAAAGTCATTAGAAGGAAAAAGGATAGAAAAGGAGGGATTTCAGAGCAGCAAAGGGTCCCTGAGATGGGAAACTAAGGCCACCATGGACAGAGGGAATATCATCAGCATGTCTCACCCACCACACTGGGCAGAGGGTCAGGGGATGCTTGGCCTCCAACCTCCAGACTGATGACATCTGCCACTCAACAGAGAACCTGTGAGTGAAGCTCACATTCTGACCAGATGTACCTTGATTCTGAAAACAGCTTTAAGACTGGTAGATATATAATTGTTTGCATGATTCTTACCTGTTACCACTGTGCATCAATAAAATTCACCTATTATTGAATGGAGAGGTTGTGGTAGGTTTGAGGTGTTGGAGCTGTCTGGAACAAGGTATCTGGATCATAAATCCAACGTTAACAATATGTGTATGTCTGTCTGTCTGTATGTATACATGCATACACATCAAGACACTCACATCCCTGTTTCTGTATGCCACACTTAAGTAAAATATCTGCTACTGTGCAACTTCGGAAAATGAATATAAGTTGTAAAAGCCTTCCAGTATGATTCGTGTGTAGTGTAAAAGATATGATTCGTGCGTAGTGTAAAAGATCTGATCCAGTGCTCATTGAAGTCTTTGGGAACTTTTTGATTGACTTCAATGAATTTAGATTAGATCTGGAACCAGAAGATTATGACTGGAAACAATCTTTAATATTGATAAAACTGTACCAAAATGTTTTAAACATACAAACCCATTGACTGCTTATACAATGAATACATTATCTACAAATCAATTTAAAAAATGGAATAAACCTAGTTCTTCTCCATAAAGTAAATCCTTGCACATTCCTATTGGTCCAAATACAATCTTTTTTTTAATTGGTCTCCATGCTGAAACTAAATATTTATCTCTTGAATAATGAAAATCCAGATTACTATATAAACCTTTCACCTAATTTTAGAAATTATGGGATTGCTTTTTAAAATTGCCCTGACCCTGGATTTGTGCAATGTACTAGTAAATATGGGTACATATATTAGTCCTTGTTTAACTAGTTATTTGATTTGCAGGAGAATGGAGATGAGATGCCACTCTTCAAGGTCAAGCTGTATGCTTTTGTCAATTCCAAACAGAAACATGCTCATAGGTAGAATTTATTCTGGACAGTGACAAGCAAAATGTAATGCCTAATGTGCTCTCTAGAGTCTTTCAGAGAAAGCGTTTCCTCATCCCCTTGGAATAATTCATGAGCTAATACTTTTTACCCATTACAGGTAAAACGCAGATTGGACTTTTCTTTTTGCTCAAAATGGAATTCTCTCAGCTTTAGTCACTGAAATGTACAAGAGTTCCTATAAATCTTCTACTACTTTTTTCCTGTTCCCATAGAAACAGATGTCAGAATGCCAAATATGGGAAATCATGCTTTAAAATAATCACCGTTTTGAACATGAAAGGAAAACAGGCTTTTGTAAAGCAGTGATTATCTTAAAGCACCTTATCCCGTTTCCTATAAATCTGACAGCAGTCTCCATGAGAATGGAAACACGAGTAGCAGCTAGCACTTAGATAGTTTGAAATCTTTTCAATTCACAGGCTAAAACTCAGTACTGCAGTACTAATTTTCCAAAGTTCCTACAGATTTTTTTAAATAAACAGTCAGTGCTTGTAGCTTCAGTCCTTCTGTTATTTCTATTACAGCAACTTTTCTGCACCTAAAAGATCTGATGTTCTTTTTAACTACTGATTTTTCACTAGAATTTGGCAGTCTTGTATGTAGGATAGCACTAAAAGTTGGTTTTGACAAACATATCAGAGGCCATCTGTTTTATTCAGAAAGTTAACTTTAAAAAAATAATAGAAAACAGTTAGGATTGGAAATGAGTTCTTTGCCTATTCAAAACTTCAGTTTGCTTGGTGCAGTTATGTACTGTTTGGTCATTCTGTCTGAAGAGATGAGAAGAGTGAGGCAAGCCAACCTCCAACTAAAGCTTAGACATACTAATATTCTCCTCTTGATAAAGAATCCATCTTCTAGGCATGCCTAAGTTACGGGGAGGAAAATGTTTCCTAATGTATTGTTATGTTTCCTTGTCACTATGTTCAGACTATATTTTTCAAGCAACACATAGATCTAGGATCTGTATATTTTAGAGGAATAAAATGAATTTTTAATATTTAACAATTAACTAATGTGTCAGCTAACATATTTTAACATAATAGCATAGCATTGTGATTTTAATCTATTACCTATTACCTCAAACTTACTTGTTATTGCATGTTTGTTAATACCCATTAAACTTACATAGTTTTGTAATGAGTAGTGTGAAGAACTACAGGTTTTGTGACAAAAGGAATCTTCAATATCAACAGACATAACTAGCTTTGCTGGCACATCAAAATGATGCAGATGAGAGGGGACACCTAGGAGACTTCAAGGGAATCTGGCACAAATAAGCATGATGATGGAGCAGCATGGAAACAAGGTGTCATGCTGAAGATGAGAAATACTTTGAACAGAGATACTCCCTGAACAACTTAGGCATTTGTAGTTGTGCAGACTGGAGAGAAAACTACTGAACCATGTGTGGATTGCTCTAGGCTAGGAGGTCTGGAATGGGGACAGAGAACACTTCAGAGGGAGAAGAGAACATCTGGTTTGGTGACCTCTGGCCCGAGTAAATGCCATTCTTGAAAAGGTGTTATCTGTTGTGCTACTTAAAACTTCAGGGTATGCTTCTTCTTATGAAGAGGAGATGAACATGAAGTTCCTTAAGGCTGAGAGAGTTTAGGGACTGAAAAGCTAAAGTTTCTGACATACAAGTAGCTAGGGCTCCTCCTCCACCGTTGGTTTTGGAACCCATGCCTTAGTCAGCTTCAAAGGACATTCAGACCACAGACAATCCCATGTAAGTGCCCTCTTCGGGAGCAGATGGAGGACAGGGGGTGGAATCTATGCCATACAACATGAACATTGCGTGCCTCCCGAGGCTGGGGGGGAGGGAGCAATCGCCCTCAGGCAGTGGCGGTGGTGTCAGCAGTGGGGACATGGTGATGGTAAGCAGGGTGCTTTCACAGGCAGCCTCAATGGTGTCCGCAGCAAGGGAGGATGACAAGTGGCAACAACCCACAAGCACCGCCAGCAGCGTTGGTAGTGGCCAATCTCACAGGGTGCACTGCCAATCTCAGGGCATGGATGTGCACCCTCATGAACTCCCTATATGTCACCAATGCTGTACAAGTAGGGCTGGGATTTTTACATTGCATCCACTTTTCTGGAATTCCCTGGCTTTTCCCAGCAAGGAGCTGCTTAGGGCTGGGAGGAGCAGGGGAGGGGCATCTGCTCACCAGCCCTGGAAGCCCCAGGCAAGGGCTTGGGGAATGTGTGTGGGGGGGTTAGGTGCCTCCTGGCACTGGGCCTGCAGCAGGGCAGGGATGCAGGAATGGTGCCTGCTCCTCCAGTGGGTGAAGGGGGTGAGGGGATTATTCAGGGACATCAGGGAGCTGCGTGGGCAGCAGGGCTGGGGTCAGGGGGCTGTGAGTTGGGAATAAGGGGCTGAATGGGGCAAGGGACTGAGGGCCAGGAGTGAAGGGCAATGGCAGAGCTGGGTGGAGGCCTGTGGCTTGGGAGTGAAAGGCACCAGGAGGGTGGGAGACTGTGGATTGGGAACAGGGAGCACAAGCAGGGCCAAGTGGTTGTGGGTCAGGAGTGAGGGGTTGTGGGTTAACAGTGAGGAGCAGTATGGTCTGGGCAGTGGGGTACTGTGGGCCAGGACTGAGGGGCAGCAGCAGGGCTAGGGGAGCTGTGCCTTGGGAGTGAGGGGCAGGGGTAAGGCATGGGCATATCACTGCCCTATCATATTATCCCTCCACACAGGTGTCCTTTTTTTTGGAACTATAAATATGTAACCTTACATACAAGTCCATAAAGGGCCTGATTTTGTCACCTTATACTAAGTAATATATTATTCCACAATCTTTCTTTTAAAGGTGAGTAGAGCATGGTAAGGTACCATTCTGGGGAGCAGATGACATATAAGATGCCTTCTGACACGTTAGTCTGAAATCAAGCTAATTACCTCTCTGACCAGATTGCATCCCACCTCTTCAGTGCCTTTGTGAACTGACACACCTAAGTGCAATTCTATCCTATCCTTCCTGAGTCCATGAAAAACAATTTATGTACCGGGTGTGAGTCGTTCTCCTTTTTGCTTTTTTTGTGATTCAATTTTAAGAGAAAAATGCCAGATGATATAAATCCATTTATATGCCAAATATATGTAGAATCAAATCTGGCTTGGATGATTAAAGGTCATATCCTACTTTCAGTTACTCAGTATAAATCTAAACTATCTTCACTGAAGTCTCTAAAATAAGAGTTGCTGGCCCAATGGGCACTGAACTTATGTCAGTACAGTTATGAGCAGAATCTTAGTCAAACCTGTACCTTTAAATTATGATAATATTCTGAACCATTAGAATGTTCAAATTACCATACAATGTACTGAAAACAGTGTTGTATTTTACTTTGGTTTTATAATGTTATTTTGATTTTGAATTTGTGGAAGCTACTGCTCCTGATTATATGAGTATAAGAAGCAATAAATTGTATTTTCAGACAATTTGATGGTGAGGTGTTTGATAACCAGAAAAGTTATTTTTCGCAAATATATTTCACTTCCATAAGCATTATTCCTACCACTTGACAATATGAAAGATCAAAAACCCACAACACGTTTAAAAATACATTAGTATTGATTTTTCTTTGAGGGTTAGAAATGTTCTTGTTGATTCATTCTGAAAATATCCTCAATGTCTCCTTCCAGGTGCTGTGAGAGTGGCCACGTGACAAACAGAACAGAGATCACAGTTGAATATATACTTAGTGGATAACTGTAAGGAGTAGAAAGGGCGTAAGTGGAAATCAAATTTTGTAATTTTGTGGAGCCCGAATCTGGTCCTCTTGAAGCTGATGATATTTTGATTTGTTTGACTCAAGTACAAGCAAAACTTGTTTGGCTCAAGTGCAAGTTTATGAGGTTAAATCCTGGACTTTCAAAGGTGATCAGTACTAGAGGGTTATGTTTATGTTTTGAATCCAAAGCAATATTTTCCGGATTCTTTGATAAGCAAAGAAAAAAAAAAGATATATATATAATAAAGCAAAAAAAAACCCCAATCCTTCTAATGGAACAAACGTGATCCATATGCTAAATGCAAGTCTTCTTTCCATAACGCAGCTTGCACCCAAGTACTGTGCTACTCTCTCTAGATAGAAGGGATGGGTGACAGGCAGGAGTGCTGTGAGAGGGATCTGCAATATGCAGACCAGCATCCTCTACTCTCTATAGAGTCAGGCCAGGACAAGGAATTCTTAACTATATACAGATGTATTAATATATACAAAAATTAGGAGGATCGCTATTAATAAACATCTATATATACAGATATAAAATTATCACATAATGCTATTTCTTATAGGTAAAAGCTAAAAGATTATACCCCTCCAGGTAGCTGCAAACAAAATGTTGATAGACAGTTGATCTTAAATAGACAAACAACAGTTAAGTACAGGTGAGCACATATAAATATAATTAAACAACAGTCAAAATACAAATATACACAGGTAAGTATAGGTAAGTACATATTACCATTAGGGGGAAGGGGTCTAGGGGTCTCAGCAGTGTCCTTTGAGAAGTTTATACTTAACACTCTATTAAACCACTAATATACACAGTTAAAATGTCCACAAAATATAAAGTGTAGTTTCACAGACTAGGCAGTATTCTCCCCAAAAAATAGAAGGTGCCTAAACAACCGGTTAGCTCAAGCTTCCCTGAGAATAAACTGTCTCACAGCTGGGGTAGCTCCCCTCCCCTGTGGGAATCCTTTCTCCAACAACTCACCACTCTAGGGCCTGGATGGGTGGTCCTCATTCCCTTGGCTGAGCTACTCCTGGTGGGCGGGGCCTCCCAAGTCACTGGCTCCCTTGGGCTGCTACACACCAGTGGCCGTGTGCACTGTCATATGCACTGAAGGCTCTGCCTTCTGCTGCGGGTTGGAAGCCTGAGCTGCCTTATGTGGCTGCTGGGGCTAAATCTGCACCTGGACCCTCTGTGCAATACTGCCTGCTACCCAGCCACATACTGGGTGGGTTGCAGACCTCGGTTACCTCACGCGGCTCCCAGGATCTGGGCTCCATGCACCTCTGTGTGCACTAAGGTCCCAGCTACTTGCCAGGGGTTCCAGATCAGAGCTGCCTCATGCAGCTCCCCAGATCTGGGCTCTGTGCACTAAACTGTGCATCAGTGCTGTGTTCCCTGCCATGAAGCTGGGGATGCAGCCTTTCACCACTCCTGCTCACAAATAGGTGTCTTTGGGCTCTTCAGAGCACTTGTTCTGATCACTGGCCAGCTAACACCAGCTTTTTTTTGCCCATCCTCTTGTCTGTCCCTTGATGTGTCTGCTGCATGCTGGGCATACAGCTCCTTTTACTCATTCTGGAGGCTCCGCTCCACAGTGTTGTGGGACATGCAAAAAGCAAGTTACATCCAGGTGTAGAGTTCTCCTCTCTTCCCCACCCCACCCCCAGACAGGGGCGGAGCAAGCCCCTTCCCGGCATTAGCTGATTGGTGGATGGGCTCCACCAATCACAATGATGATTCTCTGAACCCAGGCATGCCAGGCTGTATCGGTAAATCCACCACATTTCCTTAGAGCAGGTGTGAGCAACATTTCTGGAGCAACATACTAAAATGATTCAGTACAGTCTGAGGCAGCCTGGCCCTTCTAAAACAGCTGCCACCTCTGTTTCTCCACATTGTGTCCTTGCCATGCATGGGAAGCCCGCACCATTGAAATGTCACAAAAATCTCCACTTCCAGCCTCTAGTCCACAGGTGTTCAACTACAGTAGGAAGATAGAAACTGATTTCTGTAGATAAAATGATTGCAGTATGCTCAACTAAGACCAGAAACAAATAAAAAAAAAAAATCTGTAGATTTATACACTAGCTTGTTGGACTTACATAATCCTATCTAAATGCTGTGTAGGAAGATAGGACAGTTCAGCCTGCTTTGGTCAAGCTTGGAACTATGGTATTGCTTATCAGTGAAGCTTTTAAACTATCAGGATCCTTGCTGTGAAAGAGATTTATAGCTAACCTTTGCTAGGTCAGTGACAACAACACTGGGAAAATGTTTCTTACAGAAAAAGCAGTCAGGTGCTTCAACATGAAATTAGATATGTTGCCAGACTCAGCAGGTAGCTGATAATGATTGAAATTCAAGGTACCTATAAATAGGAAACAGTACCTGGAATAAAGCCTAGGTCATTGAAAAAACTATTTTTTATGGTGATATTTTCAGTATCTTGCATTAGTCCAGAAATATTGTGTCACAAAGATTACTTTTCTCACTATGGCACATGAGATCTTTTTTAAAAAAGCGTACACTACTCTAAAATAGATCCATAAGTCTAAAATATACATTATTGGACAAATCCAGCTGCCTTCTCCATATCTGTGGATAGTACTGTAATTGGAATGGCCCTGTTTCATTGGAAAGTAACAGAGGCTCTGTTGATGAGCCTCTTGATAGGATCACTTTAACTTGCATATAGGGTGCATCTACACATGTGCCCAACTGTGCAGTTGCTACAGGTACACCCAACTCTGCAGTTGTTACAACTGAACAGTCATTTAGTACTTGCTTAAGCAAGTACTTTAGCAAGTCCTAAATGACCGTGCAGTAACCACCATTACTGTGTAGTCTCCGAGACACATGGGTTGATACTGTATAGTAGCTTCAGTGTCACAGTCTGTGCCTGCCAACACTTTGGTGATGTAGCACCTCTTGTAGATGAGCCCACAATGTATCTTAGCTGTATAAAGTTCCTGGGATCACTTTTTCAGAGCTACATAGTTTCACAGTTTCATAGTAACTAGGGTCAGAAGGGGCCTAGACCAGGCCATCTAGTCTGACCCCCCCGCCAATGGCAGGAATGAGTGCTGGGGTCACAGGACCCCAGCCAAGTACCTATCCAATCTACTCTTGAAGATGCCC
>JAGPOW010003316.1:130546159-130558199 GCA_030014935.1 Caiman crocodilus
GAGGGAGACCCTGGCGCACCTGCTGCTCGAGTGCGCCAGGCTGCAGCCCCTGCACCTCCTCCTCCAGAACTTGCTGCTTAAGTTCTGGCTGCACTACTCTCTGCATCTTTTGGTTTACGCACACCCCATCCGCCGCCCCACCAAGGCCCGGGAACAACTGGTCAACCTCCTCCTGGCTCTGGCCAAACTCATCATTTGGCTATCCAGGAAGGAGGCTCTGGCCGGGAAGGCTCCCGGTGACCTCGGGGCGTCTTTCCTCGGTGTCCTTCGCGCACGCGTCCACCTGGACCACCTCTCAGCAGTAGCCACCGGCGAGCTGGAGCAGTTTGCCAGCCGGTGGGCGCTGTCGGGGGTGCTCTGCTCACTGACCCCTGGGGGAGCACTTATTTTGAACCTGTGACCCCCCACGAGCACACCCTGTTTTGTTTGATTTGTCCCCGTTTGCTTTGATTTAAGTATTTGGGAGCCCAGCCGCTGGTACCATCGCTAGTGGTGGCCCCAGACCTCTTTTGCTCTGTTTGTTTTCTGTTTTTTGTTCCTGTTACGCGGTTTTCACCGTGAGTTACTTGTAAGGACGCCGGACCACCGCCGGCCCCCAGCCCGGGGGCCCGAAGCCACCTCGGCGGCCTCCCATCGCCGCACTGCGTCCCAGTGGGACCGTTTGGACAATCGTCCCAGCTCAGGGCCCTTCCCAGGCTTTTGCTCAAGGCTGTATCTCAAAACATTGCTGGAGTTACATCTCCCCCTCCCACTTCTAACAGGGCTGCTTCCAAAACAGCTTCACCTGCCCTCAGAGCCTACATTGTACCTTCTGGGACAAACTCTGCCTCTCTTCCAGGCAGCCCTTCCCATTCTGTTCAGGTGGGTCCATTTTTTAAAGGCTGCTACATCTGCTTTTGTTGTTAAGGTAGTGAATTGAAACTCTCAAGATCTACATTGAATCTCTGGGTCTGCCACAGATCTTGTGAGTGACTTTTTAAAGCTATTATTCAAATGCTTGATTTCAGCTGCCCTACTTCATTAACATTACTTGCCTACTTAACTTCTATGAGGATGCAAGTACCCTGGATAAATAGATTAATTTATGTTTAATAATAAAACCATTGGTTCATAAAGTTTGTTATCCTATCCCAGTGTTCCAAGTCTCTGATCAGCCACCAGTTCTGTTTTAGGTCAACCTGTTATCGACTTTCCTTCTTCCTTTTGTATTGATAAACTTAACAGGGAAAATGTGAGGCATGATTTCAGAGAAACTGACCCTCTCTTTAAGAATCACTTACAAGATTTTTCAATATTTAGCCAAGTAAATTTTAATGAAAAACATGCTTCAGATACTGCTCATGTTTCAGGGAGACTGTCTCTGCCTTTATGAAGCTTATGAAAAGTTTTATTTAATAAAATAGTTTACTATTCAGTGCAGTGGAATGTGTCTCTTTCAAGCAATTTACAGGAGATCAGGCAGGCTCCTGATGGCATTTAGAAGAGGTTGATTTCTCTCTACAGCCTATTCAAATAACTGTTGTTTTATTTATTTATAGTTTCAGGGGGTTAGATTCTTTTGCAGGGTCAAGGAAGCACACAGTTACACAGCTTCAGGAAAGCTGGTAGAAACTATCCTTAAATTTAAGAATGTGCCATCCTTAAAAATGTCCCATTGACTTTATGTTAAACAAAAGCTTAAATCCTCTCTAGAGCAAGGATGTTTTCCTGAAGTAGATTTTCTATTACTTTCTCTCACAAGGACAGAAAGTACGATTACCTCATTCGCTTTTATAGGTCTTTTTAATGGAGTCTTTGTTTATTCTTTGTTTTTTCCATAACTTTAATCCTTTATAATTTTGGAACAAGAAGTGAAAAGAAATCCATTCTCTCCCCCATTCAGAATTACATTTAAATGCTTTATCACAGTTGAGAATTCAGTCTACTTAATCTCATGAGATGTTTTGTATTATGGGGAGGGATAATTTAATGTGCTACTGTGTATTGGAACTAAAGTCAGTTTGAAACACTGTGAAACATACTTGTTTCTGGCAATATTTGATATGCAATTTACTGTCTCATGAATTAATATCAAATGGTACCTATATGTCAAGTGCATCATTTGAAGCCAGTAATAAAATCTTAGTAGTAATTCCTCTACATTATCCTGGAAAGACAGTAGGAATCATGTGGGTTACTTCTTCAGTTCATTTACTTTCTGGGCCAGCAAATTTCTTCCTCAGCTATTGGTATGGTCCTAGTTTTAAACCAACCAAACAAAAAGCAGATCTAGAAGATTAAGTTTTTTTTTTCAAAGAATACCCAAGAGTTTGTGTCATTTGTCTCCAAATTTCCCTTGTTCTGACTTTAAAGGTACCAAACACATTTAATTGTCATTGCCTTCAGAATTCATGAGTCCTCAGTAGTTTTGAAAATCAGGCCACTTAGTATTCATTTAAATAAAGACTTATGATCCTAATTTCAAGTGGCCTACTTTTGCAAAACTTTTCCTTTACATTTCCAAAGCTGGGGGTTTTTTTTGGTTTTTGAGGTTTTTTTATATTCACAAAGATGTAAAACACAGAGGAATTTCAGCAACTCTCTTGGCTGGTTTCTAGGTAGAAATAACATTATTTGATGTTGAATGGGTAGCTTTTTTATTTACCACGTCAGTAGCATATATATATATCCAAATGTTTGTAGAAATTGAACACAATGGTATAATACACAGTGAACTTCTCATATATCCTTTCCAATGATTTTATTGGCATCTTATATGTATAATCAAGGTCAAAGACCTATCCAAGTCAAGTTTCCCATTAGGTTAATATACTGAAGACACACCACCTTCTATAGCCAATGGCACAGAAGGGAATGGTGTCATTAGCTTGAACCTTTGATTCCCTACCTTAAATGATCACAGACCTATTTACAGCTGGGTACTGGGGACAGCGTTCAGCAGGTTCCAACTCATGCCTCTGTATCCTTAGCAAGATGCCTTAACTGCTGTGCCCCAGTAATTCTATGTGATTTACTAGCCCAACATTTGCTTCCAGTGTAGTCAAGAAAAAAAAAATTACCACCAATATCCTACTGATGTGAAAGACATAAACAAGAAAAGTCTTTCATGTTGTAAAAGGATCTCTCACAAAGGCAACTTTTCTGCCTTGGCTTATGATGCAATTACCTGTACCAATAAGAATAGCTGCAGAAATTAAAAGGGCCACTCAAAGTGCAAGGTATCACTCAGCTTGAGGAAGATGACCTGATCCTCAAAAAACTTTATTAGCTTGGTTTTATTCCAGTACCACTACTTTACTGGAATGGCACTGTCATTATTGAGCTAATTAGTGATTATACTCAATTCTATTGTAAGTGGGAGTTGAGAGAGCTCAGAACCTTGCAGAATGCATCCCTATAATTTTGCTTCATAACATTAATGTTTGACACTATCAACCCAGTCTCCAGAACTGTTAAAAAATTCTTCAGAGGGAAGAAGTCCCCTCAATCAGCTATTACTCTCTCCTGTTATCATTTTTATTTCTACTTTGGAGTGTTTCAATTTTTCAGAGTATTCTACAAAATATGTTTATGGATTTTATTGAAACAATTGTTGTGCCAAGTATTTACCAAGTATGATTTTTTTTTTCAACCCAGTGGGGTTTAGGGACGATGAACAGAGGGATTAAAAAGTTCTTGTATTTACCAATATATATTACTATATATAATAGATATATGAACTATAAATAATAGATACATATATAATTATATATTAAGTATAAATAATATATATATGTTAATGGTGATTAATTTTAGTGATGGAAAAATGTAGATTTGGGGAGCTGCAGCCATGGTGTTCCTATAACTGGAAGCCTGGCCAGCAGCCAGAGTGTGACTCCAGTCAGCCAGGCTCCAGTTTTGGGTTGCGTGCATCACCATGTGTGCCACCCCACTTTTTTTGGTGTGGGATTTTTGAACTTGGGATCTCTCAGGGTCAAAACTCACTTACCCCCATGCTGCAAGGTAGCAGTACAGGGATTATCTGCATGTGCAGTGTGTTGCAGAGATGATAGATCTGTGGCACCACCTACTGCACATCCGTGCTCATCTGGATGCAGCCAGTGAGTGTGTTTCTTGAAGTATTCTCCCACCTCAAGAATAAAATTTACAAGCAAACCACTGGAAACAGAAACTGATAGATACTTAAGTGTTTATTTTCAATGTAAAACCCAGATAAAACCAGAAATTCCCAATTTTGTTCCTAACCCTACAGAATATATTGAAATTGCATGGAATACAATACATTTTTTAATTATTAAAGATATAAATTGCAATATGCATAATGGACCAAATTTCTGTGTCCAACTGAGTTACATCTGGATTCCTATTTCACATTTCTTATCTCCTGTTAAGTGTGTGAAGGAATTTCAGCTGGCAAATAAAGATAGGTCTTACTAGTGAAATCACTCGATGCAAAATGTCTAGGTGTGACCTGTAATTTAGTAATGGATGTCTCAATACACTCCCTCCAGGTGCCTGTGGAAAAGCGCTTGTGAAGACGCACCGAGTGAAGGCCCGAGGGATGGTGCCTGCCCAGATGTGTTCTGGGCCCTGGCTGGCCGGCGAGAGGGAGAACGCGAGAGACGGAGAAAATTCCCCAGGTGAAGTTTGTAAAATAAAACAAGTTTACTCACTCAACTCTTGTAGGCAATTCAGTCAAACCTGTCAATGAAGTACAGTTAACACAAATGGCGTGAAGCGATGAATCGCGCAGTGGCTACGGCCAGGTGATGGCGTACCATAGTTCTTTCGGTGAGCCCTAAAGTATTCGCAGGGCCTCTCAGAGCCTGAGAGGGTGATGACCTACTCAAGAGTCGTGGCTCGAGAGATAGTACGCGTGAGAGGACGAACTAAGAAGCGAGCCTCTTGAGGCCTCACTTGTCCCTTCTCTCATGGACGCGAGAGGAAATCAAATTAACTTGCATAGACAGTCAAATGGACTGACTAGCTCGATTTCCTTAAGCTACCAGACAGGCTGAAGCGCAGGCTGTCTGACTCATTCGATCCCCACAGGAGAGCGCGCGCCAGACAGACAGGTATGCTGACTGGCTCGATCGCTACCTCAGGAACACGCGCTCCAATCTAGGGGCAGGGCCCCTAATATAACTTCTGCTCAGAACCTTCTTGAAGGTCCTGTCAATCATGTCCTTCATGTAGCACTTTAACTCCTGCCATCCCAGATTACTCAAGGTAGAACTCCTCTGCCACCGCGTTCTCATCCTTCATATAACAGGCAAGTTACTTAACAAACAGAATATAACATAATACAAACATCATAAGGCAAACAGCACATCCTGTCAATAATGAGAGCATTGATCCGGCGGGAGTCACTAATCAAAACTCCAAGACAATGGAAAGTTACAACCTAGTATTATGAAACAAGAAATGGTTGTTATAGATGTTGGTAGGGGGAAAAACAGAGTGAAAGATACTTTGTGATTTATTGAAACACTTGGAAATAGTATCCAGCTAGATTGCATCAAACTTAATATTATTGAAATCATGGTGACTAAATGTCTGCTTGTAATATTGGTAAACAGAATTTAGACTCTAAGACAATTCACCCCATGCCACCCTCCCCACCAAAAAAAAAATCCAAAACAACAGACAGGATTAATAAAAGCAGAAACACAATTAACCTTTACAAGCAATTTGGTAGGGTTTTCTGAACATGATATATATTAAAAATAAAAAATAAATTGTTTCTGATCTGTGAGAAAAGAAGAATTGCAGAGATATGTAAAAATGCAAGGAATATGGACAGAAATTGTTTTATTCTCAGTATTGCAGATGCTGATTTCTAAAAGCTTTGAAATTCTTGACTAAGGACATACCTAAGAAAAAGATGAGGTCCAAAGACTCACATGCCAACTAATAGGTAATTCCTGTCTTGTATGCTTTACAAGTATTTTAGTCAGGAGTAGAAATTAAATGTAATTGTCCTACTTTTTTTTAGTTTAACTGATATATTTTCTGGCTATAATTTTGTATGTCTTTTTCAGTTGCAATATGCAGTTATACCTTTTAAGAAACATGACCCAGTTTTGTAACAATGTGCTTGCAAAGCCTGAACAGTGTGAAGAATAATGCTTAATGTGAGTATTTTGATTGTATCGAACTTTTTAAGGGGATATATTTTATTTTTATGTCTTATGCAGTTTGCTTGCTTTTTGTCTTGGCCATTCTTCCTGGATGTAAAAAAGCTTGATATGACCAGGAAATGCAACAGATTTGCTTCTATTTCTTCTTTGTTTTTAAGAGTAATTGTACCCAAAAGTTGTTTTTTTTTAAACTTTTAGAAGTTTAAAGACGCTTAAGTAAGTAGCAATAGCAATAAAAATACAGGTCTACAAATATGATACTTACTTTTGATGTCTGTAAGACTCTCGCACTGTCTGACTTGATATAAACTACAACAGCAACAACAATAATAATAATAACCCTGTAATGATATTTGCTGTTTTACACATTATAGATATCAAAACAGAATAAGTATTTGTTAAAAAACATAGTCCCTTATTTTCTGTTTATAGAGGGTGGTGTGCACTACATTCAAACAATTTCTCTGTTCTACAAATATACAGATAGTTCTCCTATTTTAGGTACAGTGGAGGTTAGATTAGACTGAGGCATGAAGTCATAAATTAGCAATAGGTTCAACCTGTGAAGAATAGGCATCAAGTTACAAATCTCAGGGTGACTATGTTACTGAGATGACAATGATAGTGACTCTGCTAATGCATGAATTGAGTATCATAGTTTCATAGTAGCTAGGGTCAGGATGGACCTGAACAGATCGTCTAGCCTGACCCCCTGCCACAAGCAGAAATGAATGCTGGGTTTACAAGGCCTGGAGAAGAGGAAACTGAGAGGGGATTTAATAGCAGCCTTCAACTACTTGAAGGGTGCTTACAATGAGGATGGAGCTAGACTGTTCTCAGTGGTGACAGATGACAGAAGAAGGAGCAATGGTCTCCAGTTGCAGCAAAGGACGTTTAGGTTAGATATCAAGAGCAACTTTGTCACTAAAAGGGTAGTAAAGCACCTGAACAGGTTGTGGACTCTCCATCCTTGGAGTTTTTTAACACCAGACAATGCAAAGCCTTGGCTGGAATAATATAGTTGGGGACAATTCTCCTTTGAGGTTAGACTAGACAACTTCCTGAGGTCCCTTCCAAGCCTAATTTTCTATGATACTATGATTCAAAGACACACAAGCCTTTGGCAGAATATTTTATCCCTCTTGAACACCCCATTGCTGACATCAGGATAACTTTTCTTAAAAAAATAAATTAAAAAACAACTATAACATTTTGGAACAAGAAATCAGCCACACACCTTATTGTGTTAAGTATGGTCTCAACATAATATATGGATTCTTATCTTATTACCAAGACTAGCTTTTGTAACCCCTATGATGCTCAATCTGTTAACTGCTTTGTTATCCCTTTTGAACTTTTCAGAACACTTTGCCTTTCTTAGGAGTGCCAGTTCCTTTCCTGTTTCTCTATAATTTGTATTAAATAACTTTATTTCTTTAAGTGTAGTATTGCTACTGGCTGCAAGTCTATTCATAGCATCTGGCTACCCTATGAAAATGTATGCTTCTCTGAATAAGTTAGTCTCTATGGACCCTGTTACCCATTACACTGTGACCCACACAAATGTTGATTGTCTTAGTGCTAGTTTGCTGTCACGCCTTCAATTTGAATGACACTTCTGTAGGGAGTAGCCACACCTTAATGGAAAAAAAGCTGAGTTAATCCTGCCCTGGAGTGGAGTAACTTTGATCTTGTGTACTTTAAGCCACTAAAAAGTGTTAGTGTACAGACAATCCAATGGTTAAGGGCTCCAGCAGCTGCCACAAATTAACATTTAACAAGGCTCTAAGGTGTCACTTTGCCCTGCCTTCTGCTTACAATCAGGCTACCACAACTAATTATATATCTTACCATAGCACAGGTTTAGCATTGTCTATACCCTTTTGCACAGCTTTTTAGAAGTTGGTTTCCTAGCCAGACAGAAAAAGGAAGTAAATAAATTGTTTTAATATTGGTGTCTTGGTGAGATGTATGTTGTTGCCCTGAAAACATGGACTTTTTCTCCCATTGGGATAGAAACTTCCTCACTGCACTGTTCTCTGTCCAGTGTATTAATAAAAGGATCCATTGCTCATCTTCAAAAGGTGTAGCAGAGACGCCTGACTTATGGTACAGCAGCTGAGCAATGTTAATCAGAGATTCAGGTTCATCCCGTTCTAGGTCAGGGAGGCCTAGAACTTGGGTCTTGAATTTCTTGGGTAAGTTTACACAGCCACACCTAAAGCCAAAGTCAGTGAGACAGATGGCTAGAAAAATAGAATTCCACCCATAGGAACCTTTAAATCTTCACAGGGTGCATCTACATGTGAAATTAACATGACACAATATACTCCAGAGCAGTTCAGGCTGGAGTCAGCTGCTCCTGAGAGCAGTATCTACATGTGTTTCTGGGGCAGCAGGAGTTTGAGCCAGGGTTAAACAGCCTTACTCTAGCATCAGGCTAGGGGAGTAAGCCCTGGACTCTGGGTAGTGGTGTCAGGTGGTGGAGCTGGCAGGGGCATGACAGTGCTAAAATGCAGAGCCATGTAGCAGGCAACCCCTGCACTTTAACACCCTCATGCCCTAGCCAGCCCCTATAATCATCTACATATGAATTTCATCACAATTACTCTGCCATCAAGTAGTACTGGCCCTAAGAGTACTATCTTATGGTGGAGTTAATTTGCTGTGCCCTAATGCCAATGCACATGTAGACAGTGATGCTTTACTGCAGTGCTAATTAGGCAACTCTGCAGTAAAATGCATGTGTAGATACACTCACAGAAAACAAAAAAACCCAAAAAACAAACAAAAAGAAACCAACACTGATGGAATATTTTCAAGAGCATGTCCAAGCTTCACAGTGTAAATACTAGAAGTTAAAGTGTTATTCAAGGATAATTAAATAGGCACAAACTTGGTAGAGCACTAAAGTAAAACAACAGTAACAGAAAAGTTAGGAGAAAATAATTAACACTGATGCTGAAAAAAAAGGGAATTACAACAACATAAATCTTGAATAAAACAAAAAAATAGGAATAGTCAAGAATCTTTCAATGAAAATACTAGTTAGCCTGAAGTCAAGCAGAAGGCAAGATAGTTTTGCATACTATAGACCAAGTAAATGTATGAACTTTTTGAAGCAGCAGTTTACTTCATCAAGTAAGCCACTGCTTACAAAAACTTATCCACCTTTGTTTTAGTTGGTTTATAAGATATATATATATATGTATATACCCTTCCTTCTGCCAGAAAATTTTGGTTCATTAAACTTCAGATTTTTCATTGAAAAGGTAAGGTCTGATGCCCACTAAAGACATTTAAATTTTGAAATTAGCTATTTTTTTAACATTTTCAGAATGAAAAAAATCAATTTTTTCTAATTCTAGTTTCCAGTTCAAATTTACTCTTTTAGGGAATAGACAGATGTTCCTGCTCTAACTTATGGTGCTTTACATAGCAAGCCATGAGTTAGAGCACCCCACTCTCACTCAACAAACATTTGTCTATTGGGCTAGGTGGATCAAACCTGTCTGCACAGGCCCTCCTGGCCAGCAGGCAGGAGCCTCCCTCCTCCCCAGCCATACCCCACTGCCCAGCTCTGTGGCTTTCAGCAGGGATGGGGTGGGGAAAGTCTTCTGACAAGAGCTGACCAAAACCAATGTCCCAATCTGATTCTTCTTCAACTTGGTAGGCAGTGACCAAGAAACCAACTTACAGCCAGTGAACTCTTCAGCCGAGATATTGGTTTTATCTCCTGGACCAGGAGAAGGCCTTTGATTGGGTGGACCATGCCTACATCTTCCAGACCCTGAAGGCCTTTGGCTTCAGGCCCCTCTTCACTGGGGCTCCCTGGATCTTGTGTCAAGACACCTCCACCCTTCTCCAAGTAAACTGGGTGTTCTGTACCCCGTTCCCCCCATGCAGGGGCATCCATCAGGGCTGCCCCCTGTGTGGCATGCTCTATGCCCTGGCCATCAAGCTGCTGCTATATCTGTTGTGATGCTGCCTGAATGGTGTGGCCTTGTCATTGGCCATGGGCCTGTCCATTGGCCCTCTGCTCTTGCTGTTGGCGTATGCAGATGACATGGCCATCTTCCTTAACACCCAAGAAGACATGTGGGCCCTGATAGTTTGCCAGCAAACCTATGAATGTGCCTCCTTAGCCCGTATTAATTGGGCCAAGAGCGATACAAAGGATGGGGGCCCTCGGCTTTTACTAGGAGCTCTTCCTGCTGAACCTCATGCTTCTGAACTGAGCGGTGCTTCTGACTTTCTACCGCAGTATGGTATGGGCCTGGCAGGCCACCTTCTACTTCCAGCACCAGGCCTGGCACTTGCATTTTCCGCAGCTGTTGAGGGAGCCCCTGGTGCATAACCCAGACCTCAGGCACCCCATGCCGAGCCTGGCCTGCCAGCCTCACGGCCACTCTCATCCAAGTGCATGTTCTTCACCTGAGCCATCTTCTTGACCCCCATTCAGTCATCCTAGCTCCTGCCCAAGGTCCTGACTGTCCAACTTGTCATGCACTCAGTCCTCAGTGTGGGCCATCCTCTGCGTGACATCCAGGCTGCCCTCTCACTGGAGGCAGCAGCCAGCCTGGATGACCATCTCTGGGCACACCAGGTCCCCCATGATGCAGATGTCCTTAGTAAGGCTTTTCCTATGCTGCCAGGCACCCCAGCCATGACCAGAGAGCTGGCCAGTGGGCCTGGCAACCTGATGATGCTCCCTGTGCCTCTTGACAGTGACACAGTTTGCCCCTTTGTTTTTCTGTCACATGTAAACCTATACATCTGGGTGGTTCATGTCCACCATGGCCAGGCAATGGCCCCTGGGGCCACTAGATTCCACACCAGCCCACCCAGCTTGGCACACATTGTATAAGCCGCCAACCACCAAGAAGACTGGTGAGCTGCAGTGGCAGTTGCTGCACAACATCCTAGCCACTGAAATATTCGCACCCTACTTTGACCCAGCCACCTGGACGGCCCACTCCTTCTGCCCCAGGGGCATTGAGGAGAACCTCCTTCATCAACTTTTCCCACATGTGGCCACTCTTTGTTGCTCTTGAGCTGCTGCTGCGAGTGCTGGGCAGGAGCCTATCAGAGACCACCTACATGTGTTCCTACCCATACTGGGCAGCTGAGCGGGGCACTGTCTGCCTGGCCAACTTTCTACTGGCTTAGGTAAAGATGGCCGTTGTCAAAAGCCACTGCAACCAGCTTGCCAGGAGTACCTCAGACAATGCCCTGCGGTTTTTCAGCTTCCTGGTGCAGGTGCACCTCTCACTGGACTTTGAGAACACTGTGCTCTGGCAAGCAGTACCCACCTTTGAGGCACCCTGGCCCTTGAGGTAGCACTGTGCCATGTGGGGGATGGCTGTCTTCAGTACTTGCTCTGTCATGTCATGTCATGACCAGTTTGGGCAACTGGGCAGGCTCAGTGTCAGTCTGCGACTCTCAGCTCATGCCATGATCTAAGCCCTCACCAGGCTGCTTTTTGCTTTTATCTTTGTGTGGAAAGTTGAAGGGTCTGTCACGTGTATGATTCAATACAGCAGGGTAGTAATTATTTGTTTATAGAGGACTTTGGTCCATACGACTGCATGGCCGGTATTGTGACCACATAACAGCATGTTAGGCACAACGTGTAATTCAATGAAGGTGTCTGTCACGGTGTGATGTTAAGAATGTAATAACATAGTGCTCTTGGTTTGATGGTAATTTGTTTGTCTTGGTTTTGCATATTGGACCTGAACCCCAAAGGAGCCAACTTTTTGTATTCCATACTCCGGAATAAAGTAGTTAAAAAGTCAAAGTCCTTCCTTCCTTCTGCTTTGGACGCTGCAGACCAGGCTTGCTTGGAGCTGCGTGGGGCGATCCCGAGCGTAGGACTCCCCGGCTTCCTAGCTCTTTGC
>JAGPOW010003316.1:130567095-130579176 GCA_030014935.1 Caiman crocodilus
GTCGCTTAGTCGCTTTTAGCCTATGAAATTCTTTGTTTTCATGCTATTCCTTTTATGGTATGAAGCTGGCCTCAGGCGTTACTACAAGGGGTTTGATTTAACTACGAGGGTTTGGCCTCTTAGGCGGTGTCATGAGTCACCGCCTACAATGCAATCTGCACAATATCATGAATGTAATATTTTAAAATGAAATTTTAAAACTAAATAATCCTATTTGAACATTATTTAGTATTGACATTGCTTTTTAATCAAATCTAACTTTCATTTTGGAATTTCAATTAATGTATAGCAAAAATGTACAAAGAAAAAAAAAGAAAACTGAAAAAAAAGCCACAACTGAAGTGGACATTTCAATTGATCATTTTAATTAATTTTGCGGAAGGAGATGATAGTTTGAAAACTTCTGAAATGTTGCCATTCTACTGCAGAATGGAAAAAAAATTGGAATCTCAAAAATTCTCACAGAATAGTAAAAATCATCCCTAATAAACTGTTATATTTGATAGCCTAAGAATTGAAAAGATTTACCCTGCTTTTTAGTTAATCTATGATTAAAATATTTTCTATTAGTTCAAACAATCATTAGTACAAATGATGACTATTTAGAATTCCTAGGTTTCAACTCTCACCTGAAAATCACAATTGATTCTTGTATGATAAATACCTCTGCACTTAAAAGTTGTATTTTGACTTCCAACTGTACACTATATCTATCTATTGATTTTATTAACTGCTCTTGAGGGACTTTGTCATAGGTTAAGCTATCCTAAGGAATATTTGTCATTTGTCTCACTATTCCTTTATTTGTCAACTATTTATGTTAAGATCTTAGACAATCTCCCATGGCTGCATATGGAGGGGATGTATAAGAGAAGGAAACAAAGAGGGTCATATAATGGACAGGCAGGATAAAGCTAAGAAACGTCATCCTAAGCACTAAAGTTATTTACTTTTGTTAAAATATTTTCCTTTATCTACATTTTGACCACTTATTTTGCTTTGCTTGTATTATACCTATTGTAAACCAGAAACACAAATAATTTAACATCAAAGGAAGTTATGCACAAAAGTAAAAGATAGTCCATGACTCCATGTTAGAAAGACAGCCATAGTCATATCACATTTAAATGACCTCTTTGTTCAAAATAAGTTCAAGAAGCTCCATTGTATATGATAAAGCACACTTTATGCTAGGAGTATTAATACCAAGATTGACATTTTGGTCACACAGCCTTTCTCTAGACAGGAAAGGTGGCCAAATACTGTTTCCTCTTTTCACTCTTTCTAAATGAATTGTGTTTTAACATTTGTATTCTTTACCTTTGTCATTTTTTATCAAATGTAGTTTAAACACAGTTCCCAGGTACAGACATTATAATTTTGGTAGTATAAGTAATCAGAAACTGGTCTATACCTGTAACAGACAGAAGTTCTTCACACAAAGAGCATGCCTACATGTGCAAATAAGCATGCTTAAGTTTAATTTACATAAAGCTAATGAATATTTAGCAATTTAAGGAAGGTATCTACAAGTGCTAACCTTAGCTAAAGTTAGTTCCAAGTCCCTCCAGTCCTGGCATATGCCCCTATGGCCACCAGGGAGAGTTCCAGTCTCCGGCCACTTGGCAGCCATGTTGAACCACCTGGCAGCAGCCATCTTGGAAGCTCAGATCCTTTGCAAACACTTTCCCTTCCCAGAAGCTGCATGCCCAGTGCAGGAGCAGCACATGCTAGCTCCCTCCTTGCCCACCCAGCCTTCCCATGCCAGGGCTGCCCCTACCCCTGGCAGCAACACCGAGCATCCCACTGCTCCAGCCCAGCCCCAACCAGCAATGGCCAGCACTTCTTTTGGCCATGGTGCTGACCCTGATGTCTCCAGGTCTCATGAATGGCCAGATCCTGGGTTGAGTGGTGTGGAGCAGAGTACCAGGGATGGGACCAGGTGAGCGATAGCAGGTTTGGGGCAGGGCCTGGACAGGGGGTCTGGCAGGTAGGAAGCAGCTGAGGACCTCCTCCCAGGCCCAAGCATGGGTCTGCTGCAGGGTGGTGGGCAGGACCATGGTGCTCTTCAGGACCATGGGCAAGGGCTGGGCAGTGGGGGCCGTGGACACAGCTGCCAGAGCCAGGAGGGTCTCCATGGCCTGGTGCTCAGTGTTCCTCTGCTGCTGGAGCAGCTTTAGGTGCTCCCACTCCCTGGCCTCCATTTGGGCCCTGTGCTCCTGCTGTGTCCAGTCCTGTGCCCTCTCCCATGCTTTCTGTTCTTCTGCCGCCACCACCAGCCACTGGAGCAGGAGGGTTTGGTCCCAGTTGCACCACTAGTATAGGTGATAAATCTGAAGGGCCCTGGCAGAGGGCAGCAGCGACTCTGAGCCAGGATCCCTACTGCCACCTTCAGCTTTTACCTTGTGTCCAGATACTGCACCTGCAGAACTAGGAGACAGAGACTTTTTGTCAGACTTTATAACATTTCAGAGATAAGACACTCTGCACCAGAAGCCATGCACTGCCCAACCTTAGATCAGGGGTTGACCAGGCATGGGTGCCCGGGTACCATGGTGAGTTGGCTGGATGGACCCGGGGCCAGGCCCAGGCAGCTGAGCCCCCATCCCCACTTGCTCCCACCCCCACTTGCTAGGGCTATGAGCTCACTGGGTGTTGGCCAAAGGCAGCCTGCCTCCCCTGTCCCCTTCCTAGGGTAGGCCAGGCCAGGCTGCTGGCAGCACCTGCTGCTGCAACTCCACACCTCTCTCCTTCTGCAGGCCAACTGCTCTGTGACACTGCTGCTCTGCCCACATTGCTCAATCTTGGGGCATGCAGGGATCCTAGGCAACTGGTGTGAGGGGCTGGCTGCACCCCCAGCCTCCCTGCTGGTAGTAGAGGTACTCTGGGGCCAGCCCCTCACCATGCTGCTGTTGCACCCCAAGAGTGTCCCTGCTGCATGTGCTCCAGGAAGTGTGCAATCAGTTGTTTATGCAGGTGGAGGGATGCCTGAGCCACTACACCCTATGTTGTTGATCCTCCTGGTGCCCTGGATCTCTGAGCTCCTGGTTCAGGAGCCTGAGCTACAATAGTGTCGGGACTAGCCTGGGCTGCTCCTCCACCAGTGCCTGGAGGGCTATTTGTGTCAGTAATACATGTCCTTGTCCCTGCTGCTGAAAATGACATTGCCACTAGCATTGACATTTTCCTTGGCATGTGAGAGGCCCATACCCACCCAGCTGTAGGGGCACAGAGTGTTGAATAAAGTTGTGAACTGTGTCCCACCTGTCTCTATGCTGTGAAAGGAGGGAACCCAGGGCTAAGGGAGTACAGGTGGGCCAAGCAGGGAGCAGGGGCAGGGGCTGAGACCAGGTACAGGGCCTGGGTGGGGACTAGGATGGCCCTCCCCTGGGAAAGACCTCCTTCAGTGCAGAAATTACCATGTGTATTGGGCTAGAAATGTGGGTGGTTTGGTGTGGGCCTCTCTGTTAGGGAGGGCAACAGGCTGTTTTCAGTGCCCTTGGCCTGCAGTGTGCAACAGGCCAGTGTATAGCCAGCTTCCCTCCACAACCTGGGGAGGATCTGATGCTACTGGTGACTGGCAATGGCATGGCCAGCTGCTCCTTATGGCAGGGTGTGGAGGCTGTGGAGCTGTGCCCAGGGCAAGGCAGAAACTGGACAGAGTTCCCCAAACTGCCAGTGGATGCAGCAGCTGGAGAGGAGGATGGGGCAGGTCAATGAAGGCCTAAGGACCCTTCTGCTGCTGACATGTCACCAGAGGTGTCAGCTCAGGGTTGGGGCTTGGGCAACCACCCCTGCTGGTGGCATGCACAGGGATGCAGCCTGTCTCCTGGGTGCAAAAATGCGAGTCAGCTCCTGCATAAAGAGAATGGTCTTTTTGGCACGACCGTACCAACAATTGTGGCCATTCATGGCCACCCACTGTGCCCACAAAACTTTGATCTTTACATAGCAGTGCCCTCACTTCTGCTGCCTATGTGACAAGGCCTCATAAATGTGAGTGTTCACATACCTGCCCCACGCAAAATGCCTCTGCACATTGGCACAGCTCCATGGTGTCATAAGATCACGCACCTCTTCCCAAGTCCAGTTGGTGCCCCAGGTGGATGACATGGGCATGTACATGTGGGTGGAGCTTGGGTTTGATGGGGAAGAATAGGTTGTCATGTTGGTTCTTGTGCCGGTTTCCTAGGCCCCCATGCAGCTGTTCCTGTGATGCCACAGCTGCCAGCAACAGTATGGACAGGAGCAAGGCCAGGGACTGGGAACTGTGCAGCAGAGCTTCATCATGGGACCTGCAAGCACAGGACATAGCTGGGGGTGAGCAGCAGCAGGGAGTGGGTGCTGGCCTTGCTCCCAGAGACAGTCAGGCAGCAGCCTTGGAAGGATCTCAGGACTAGGCAGCCCTTTGCAACACACAGCTGTGGCCAAGCAGCAGCTCCAGAGAGGAGACAGACCAGGCAGACATAGCCTGTGTCCTGACCCAGGGACACATGGGGCCTGGTGGGCCTTGGGGCACACAGCAGTAGGCTGTAGCTGTTCTACCCTTTAGGCTTTTCTACCCTGAAGGCAGGAGCTGCTAGAGAGGCTGGAGCATGAGAGGCTTGTAGGCTCTAGACCTGGGCTTGGGCTTATTCTCTCCCTCTAATGGCTGGGCAGACCTGGCACTAACACATGCATTAATGCACCTTAATTGATCACACCTAAATTTGATATCTTGTTTTAGAGGTATCAAATTTAGGTGCTATTAGTTCAAACTCACCATTTTTAAAGCACAGTATGGGCGCACATGTGTAAACATGGGCCTTAATGCACCTTAAATTTAGACTAATGCACTTTAAAGCATCTTGTGAAGATGCACCCATAGACTGATTTAAACATGGCGGTACCTGGTTGAAGATTTGTTTCCCCCACCAAAGGCTGAATGTGTGTTCTGTTTGCTACTGATCTAAGGTTTGCCACTTACAGAAAACCTCAAAACTTAGATTGATGTCTTGGGGTTTTTAAATATCTCTACCAAGCCAGTGAGCCAATAGATCAATAGCCCGACATCATTAAAATTGCATTACCTCTTCTTATTTTCTTTGGATCACTGTAAACTTCAGTTTTGATCCTTTTCTCAAAATCTTTCTCAGATTATGCCAGTAGCTTCAATGGGAGCAGAAGCACATCCTTAAATGGTAAATTTCTGAGACCAAAGGAAGGATTCTATCATCATTTGCTTTGCTTACTGCTATTCACACCTATGGTGCTTCTAAGTAAATAATAACTAAGTTATTTAAGAATGAAATGAGGGAGAAGGAAAACAGCTGAATTGCCTATATATTAGTGATAGGAGTCTTTTTAATAAAAAAGGTGGATGCTCATGAATGAGAATAAGGTTGATATTACTAAAACTAAGTGCTAGGCTCATTATGGCTGGAATGTTATTCATTGATTCATAGACTGCATAGCCAGAAGAGACCTTGGAAGATCATCGTGTTCATCCCTCTGCACCAAGCTGGAAACATGGTCAAGTGACCACAGCAAAGTGACTATCCAGTCTCTTGAAGATTTCAAGGGTAGGTGATTGCACCACCTCTGGAGGGAGCTTATTTCACAGTTTGGACACTCTGACCATGAAGAAGTTTTTCCTAACGTTGAGCCTGAATCAGTCTTCCAGGAGTTTGTGGCCATTACTACTAGTTTTCCCCTTGGGTGCCCTAGTGAACAGTTGCTCACTAAGCCCTTGATGTACTCCCCTAGTGTAGCAGTAAACTGCTACCAGGTCCCCTCTCAGACTTTTTTTCTTCAGGCTGAAGAGTCCAAGATCCCTCAGCCTTTTCTCACATGGCTTGCCGTGTAAGACTCTGATCATAAGTGTGGGTCTTCTTTGGACTCTCTCAAACTCATCCATGTCTTTGTTAAAGTGTCATGCTCAGAACTGGACATAGTACTCCAGCTGTGGTCTCACCAGTGATGAATAGAGTGGAAGAATCACCTCCTTGGTTTTGCTGGAGATGCATTGACTGATGCATGCCACAGTATTATTTGCCCTACTGGCTACAGTATTGCACTGCTGGCTCATATTCATACTGTGGTCTATTACAGGTCCCTTTCATTCATGGTGCTAGTCAGTTTGGTGCCACCAAGCCTGTAGGTGTGTTGGTGGTTGCTTGTCCATATAAGTGGAGCACCTTATATTTCTCAATGTTGAACTTCATCAGATTCCAAACTGCCCAACTTGCTAGCTTGTCTAGGTCTTCCTGTATCTGTAGCCTATCTTCAAGTATGACCACTCTTCCCATAACTTGATGTCATCTGTAAAATTGGCCAGTGAGCTCTTCACCCCCACTTCCACATCCTTAATAAAGATGTTGAAAAGTACTGGACCAAGGACTTATCCCTGTGAGACTCTGCTGCTCACTTCTTGCCAGAATGACACAGATCCATGCACTACAACTCTCTGGGTCCTATCCTGCAGCCAGTTTCTCACACACCTGACTGTCTCAGAGTTAAGCCCACAATTCTCCAATTTTCTCACAAGGACATTGTGGGATACTAGATCAAAGGTCTTTTTGAAGTCAAGATATACAATGTCAACCTGCTCTCATGTTTAGGTGGTGAGTTACTTGGTCAGATGAGATGAGGTTGTAAGGCAAGACCTGCCTACTGTAATGAATGGGTCCATTTTGTTTCATAGGCATAGAATAAAAATAAGGGTAAGAGCATGATCATTTATATTTAAAACATATTATCTATTAGAAAGTCAGACTCAGAGGTCCTTGGTGATTATAAATTAAAAATGAAGCAAGCTATATTAGTGTTTGGGTGTGTCATAGACCACATAATGTAATGTTCCTCCAACATCTATCTGTGATGTGTTGGAAGAGAAATATCTAGGGGATATTTATTGGGTAACTAATACAGCCAAATGAAACATTCTTAGAACAAAAAAAACTATAGATTACAACTTCTTAACTCAATGTGTCCCATGCCCAATATGCAACTTAGTACTGGATCTTGTTCTTCCAAATAAAGAAGAGTTAAACATTTATATCAAAATTTCTGATTGTTACCAGAGATCAAGATTTGGTTACACTTATCTTTTGTAAACAGAATATTGTACTAACTGGCAATTTGTTTATTTATAATTTTTAGAAGGCCAGTTTTAAAAGGCCTAAATTTACTGTTGATCTGATTATGAAAAACATTAATTTAAGGATATCCTACTGCTTGCCCAAAAGGCTACAAATCTACAAAAATAAGTTACACAGGATAAGAGGAAATGTGCCAGAGATGCTGTGTGTGTGTATGTGTGTAAGAAGGGAAAATTGTACAAATAAAATATATATAGGTGATTGATCAGAAGGCCAAAGGAATCTACAACACTGACAGGTAAAGATCAGAAGCAGGCTTTTTAATATACTAGCAAATATACAAGGAAAAACCCTAAATCTATTGCTAGATATAGATCCTACAATAATAAATAATGTTGTAAATAAGGCAAAAATATTGAATAGATATTTCTGTTCTGTATTTAGAATAAAGCAGGAGGTTATGTTTATCCCATATGGCATGGCTGAAATAAAAGTTTATGATTTGTAACAAAGGAGTGTGAGAGAGAGAATCTACTAAAATCAAACATTTTCAAATGAACTTACCCATAAACTTATAGAAACAGCTATGGAAGCCTCTGCACCAGTTATTAATTTTGAACAAGTCTTGGAAAATTATCTAGAATGATACAGAATCATCATGGATAGAATCTGCAGATGACACATATTGGTTGGGTTGCACCAAATGATGAAAATGCATTACTGTTATTGAGCAATTTAGTTAATTTAATTGAATACTTAAAAATCTAATGATGCATTTTAATAGAGCTAAAATCAAGGTAATGCATCTAGGAATAAAGAACACATATGCTTACACAGCAATTATTTAAGGGGAAACAGAGACTCAAAGAATGATGTAGGAATCACCCTGGTTAATCACCTCACATGCTTTGTATCTCACCTCTTATGACTCCCTGGAATTGCAGGAGCCAGCCTTGACCAAAGCTGGCACATGGTTTCTCATAGTTTTTTCACTTGTAACACAATCTAGTGTTTTGGGGACTAAAATATTCTTGTGTAACTGAAATTGATGTTCATTAATAGAAGTTCAGGTCATATTTAATGGCCTATGATTCGGACAATTTGATGTTTCCTTCTTGACTTAATTTCTGTGAAATGTATATCTTCTGAGGAGTAACACTCTCAAGTCATGGTACAAATGACTTGGGTTTATTGTAATAATTTACTTTTGGTATCTTACTGAACTCTCTTTAATATATACTTATACAGATATACCATGCGTGTGTATGTATTCATATATATGCATCACTTAAAATGCCCTGAAACAAAATACACTAAAACTAAAACCTTATGTAACTTCTATTTATTCTTCTTAAGTACTTAAACCAACTTTCATCTCAAAAAGAATACAATAAGGAAGAAGGATAACATTTACTGTGGTTTAAAGAGAATAGATTCATGAGCTGAGTAAATATACTATATTTCTAAAACAGCTTGCAAAGTAATCTATACATATATGTATTGTGTTACACATTCCCTTTTAGAGGCTCCAAGATATGAAATGAAGTCCATTGTTACCTTATTTCTTTCTTTCCCAACTTTGCTTTTCAAACTAACATATATTGATCATAACAAAGTTCTCTTTTGCGTCTGTGGTGCTTGAACACTGTTTTATAGATTTTTATTTTTCCCTCCTAGAATGTGATACCTTTTCTTGCTGAGTTGCAGAATATAACAGCATGATGCACAGCATATCACAGCAAAATACAAAATATGCATATGCAACTGTTTTTGTTTTTTTTCTGGAGTTTTTACATGGCTCTGAAGAGGATACATTATTAGCCCTCATGAAGTTGCAATCACAGCTCCTTTTAAGTAAAGTAACCAAATTAACAAGTTTTAAATAGTTTTGCATCAAGAGCAGAACTATCTGATTTCAATCAATTATGGAAATTGGAATAGGAAAGGATTCTATACTTGCCTTTGAATTATCTGCATTCACTTTTTTCCAAAATGGCTGGTTGCAATGTCATAAAAACTAAGGACTTTACCACGTCCGTGTAATTTATGAAGTTTCCCTTGTTTCTTTGTTTGTTTTTTTGAACATACCTGCAAACTGGCCACTGATTCCTAACACTAACGCAGACAATCACAGCAGTGTTGTATTTGGTATCTACTGACAACCCTACAAATCTACTGGAATTCACCACTAATAAGCTAGGTTTTCTCTGCACCATCTGGGGAAATGTACTGTAATTAAAAGTCTGTTCAGTATAAGAAAGGACCCATCATCACTTCTTCCACCTTTACATTTTGTAGGTTGGAGATGCTTTGAGTTTGCTTACCAGATTAAGCTATATATGTAGGATATGTAGATATGGGCTGACTACTAAGTCATGAAAAAGAAACTGAATTGCTCAGAATGATTGAGATTGAGGCACTTTAGACGTATTGGAAGGTGGTAGTTTAGGTAGGTTGTGATTTTAATATCAGAAATATAGTCACAAATATAGCCACTGAAACAGTTACGTGGATGCTTTGAGGATCCAAATTTTAGATTATAATGTGTACAATGGCAACTAGACACATAGGATCATATAAGTTACTTTGTGGGTCTAGCCACTAGGACTAAATTCACATAAGCACTTAAATGCCTAATTGCACTTGAAATCCTTTTAAAATTATCTTAAATGCTGTCTAGTAAACTTTATTCTGATAAACTCTTATAGATACCTACATTTCTGCCACTATGCATGCAGTCAACTAAGCTCAGAAACAACAAGCTGATTGAAGCACTGGCCCATATCTAAGCCCTCGAGTGATTCTTAAACTAAGTGTGTCTGTGAGGCTCAATCTGGTAGCCATTCCTGGAATATAAAACATGAAGGTGGAGATTTTCTCATTATATACAGAACCCTTAATGCTTACAGTATCCACAAAGAAAATGGAAGACAGGATTGAATCCCACCTAGTCTGTTTGATTTGAAGTTAGTATTCCACTTCCCAGGTGAGTAGGATCCTGGTTTTCGCTGATTAAAAAAAAAATCCCAGTGTTCAGATTTAAAAAAGTAATCCAAAATCCACATTTTTCTGTGATTAAAATGAAACGCTGCTACAAGTGGTGTTTCATTTTAATCATGAAAAAAATGTGGATTTTGGATTACTTTTTTAATCTGAAAATTGGGGAATTTTTAAATCAGAGAAAACCAAGATCCCTGCAGACATGGATGCCAGTTTTTTGGATGATTTTCTTCTGTGCATCTGTCTCTATTGTGGATGATGTTAAGAAGATTCCATCCCCAGATACACTTGTCTCTGGGGACAAGTCAGTGGAGCTCAAATTAAACATTTCTGAACTCTAAACTGTAGAATGGAGCTAAAACAGTCTATCAATAAAAAAACACCTTGGAACCACAGAACTGGGGGGTTGCCAGTGTGAGTCCCATGTTTTAATAAAGGCTCTAGACTGGAGTGGGCAATTATTTCGACTGAAGTGTCACTTATTGAATTCTGGCAAGCTGCCAAGGGCTGCATGGGTAGCCTCGCCCCTTGACAGGCATCCTGCTCCCTGGTCACCATCTTGTGACTGGAAGTCCTGCCCCCTAACCCCTGACCTTTGCCACCAGAAATACTCCTTTCAGCGGGGGTTTTGCCATCTTGGAACCAGAAAAAAAAAACAAATTATATTCTCAAAAGCTAACATCTACATTCATTAACTTGATTTAAAAAAAATATTTTTGTCCTGGTTTACAGGTGCTTGTGTAGGGTACATAGAGTTTATTGTATATAGTAGCTTAAAATGAAGTTTTACTCTTGTATATTGGGGGGGCATAGGTTTGTGGGGGGCTCTGGTTGTGTGGGTAAGTGGGGAAGGTTGTGGGTGTGTCTATGGAAGATGGATAGGTGTTGTGGTGTGGGGTGAGACAGCATGTGGGTGGGTATGTGGATATGTTGGGTGTGGGTGGTTATGGGGTTTGTGTGGGGTTGTGTGTGGGGGTGGGTGACTGGGGTGTGTGAGGCAGTGTGGGTCTGGGCGTCTGTGTGTATGGCAATGCAAGGGGGGTGTGGGTGCATATGTATGGGGGGTATGAGTGTGAGACTCACCCTACAAACATACACAGTCCCTCTCTGCGGACACACACACACAGCTCCCCCTACACATACAGACACATGCGCAGGCACAGGCACATACTTACAATCCCTCCCTACACACATGCACACAGTCGTCTCTACATGCTTGCACGCACACACACAGAGTCCCTCTCTATGCCCCTCACTTCAGGATATCGACGTAGACCCTGTGCTCCTTCAGTCCAGCCATGCAGCTAGTATCCAGTTAGTGCTGGAGAAGTGCAGGGGCAGGAATGTAGAGAAATGACTAAGGAGTTGTGCAGTTTTGGGATGCTGCATCCAGCTGAGACTCCCTCTGGGTCCTATTTCACCGTCTCCTGTCATCTTTGATAGGCATCCAGAAGCAGATACATATTCATTTTCTCAAAATTTTAGGGGTCCCATGGGCTAGATAAAATGGCCTGGTGGACCAGATATGGCCCAAAGGCTATATTTTGCCCACCTCTGCTTAATAGGGGATACAGAGAAGTACAGGCCAGTAAGCCTAACTTCTATTCCTGGACAACTGCTAAAAACAATAATAATAATAATAATAATAATAAAGAATTGTTCAGCAAATGGATGAACATGAATTGTTGGGAAGGAATCAACATGGCTTTGTCTAAGATAAATCATGGCTCACCAACCTATTAGATTTTTTGATGGTGTCAATAAGCGAGTAGATTGGGGCAATCCAGCTACCATAATAATCTGGACCTCTGAAAAGCCTTTGACAAGGTCCTCCTTCAAAGGCTGTTAACTAAATTACATAGTCATGGGTATACAGGGAATATCTACTCATGGATATCCATGGAAATCCATGGATGTGGGTGTCCCTGTTGACGTAGTCTTTTTAGACTTCAGGAAGGCGTTTGACACGGTCTCTCACCCCATCCTCATTAAAAAGATGGGG
>JAGPOW010003316.1:130579276-130589393 GCA_030014935.1 Caiman crocodilus
GATTAGATAGGTACTTAGCTGGGGTCCTGTGACCCTGGCACTCGTTCCTGCCATTGGCAGGGGGTCAGACTAGATGGCCTGCTCTAGGCCCCTTCTGACTCTAGATACTATGATACTATGATGCTATGATATGATACTCGGCATCCTACAGGAGTGCAAGGGGGGGCACCCACATGCTTGGGGACAAACCCAGAAGTGGACCAGAAGAACTTCTGGTCTGCTGGGGAGTGCACAGGGGAGCTTCCCCAATCCACCCCTTGCTTGGCAATCAACTACGGGGGACCCCATGTGCCCACCCAGACCCAGGACTCATCAGTGGCTGAGCTGGGGGAGCAGGAGGGGGTGCCCCATATGCTCCCCAGTGGACCTGAAAGTGGACCAGGAGTGCTTTTGATTAATTTCTGTGTCTGCTGCTGAGTGCACTGGGGAGTCCCCTGAGCTCCTGTGGGACTCTGCATCCATGCCAGCATCTCAGCATTCACAAGCCACCTGGTACCTTGAGATATGTAGAAAATACTTTTAAAGCTGTGTCTATGTCTGAATTTCTGAATTTCTGCATCTCTCTGAATTGATTCAGACGGTTACAACTCAATTCAGAGAGATTAAAGGGCTTCCTGATTCGATTCGGACTCAGAGATTTGGCCACCAAATCAGGCTGATCTCTTCCAAATCAAATCAGGGACTGAAGCTTCACACAGCCCTTATACCTAGCTCATTCTCCTTTTCAGCATCCACTTTCAGCTACTGTGTGACACAGAATACTGGACAAGATTACTGGAATAGGTAAGAGTCATTTATTCTTACAGGTTGACTGACCTCCTATGTCAGACTTTAAAATAATTATGATGGGGCATGGGGAGACAGGAGATGGAGTGTCTAGAATCTACAAACTATGAGAAATGAATCAGTACACCAAGGTAAGAACCAAGGGATCCTTTGGACACCAGAAGGTAGGGGACCAAAGGCACCTTTTGAAGGGCTCAAGTGCCTCTATACCAATGCTAGGAGCACGGGAAACAAGCAGGAAGAACTCACACTTCCGCTTGCAGATAATAACTTCAATTTAGTGGAACTAATAGAAACCTAGTGGGACTCTACCCATGACTGGGCAATACACAGTGAGGGCTACAGGTTATACAAAAGGGACAGAGTAGGGAGGAAAGGGGGTGGGGTTATTCTCTATGTAAAGGAACATTATACATCTACCCTAATCAAAATGGGATCAGGGGAGGAGAAAGTTGAGGCATTGTAGGTTAGAACACATGGAGGTCATGGGGAAAGGGACATGATGGTGGGGGTCTGCTACAGACCACCACACCAAAAGGAAAAGCTAGACTTGGAATTTGTGAGGCAGCTTGGCCTGCACTTTCAGGGAGGCAGAAAAGCCAAAGCAACTACAGACTTGAGGCTGTCAATACAAATTAAAGACAACAAAAAGTCTTTTTTTAAGTATATAGGGAGTAAAAAGGAAGGTGCAGGGCAGCATAGGACCCCTACTGAACAAAAAAGACAATTAGTGACAGCTGTGGGGAACAAGGGTAAGCTATTCAATGAGCTTTTTGCCTCTGTGTTCCTGAACAGGGCACAAGATACATCTCCTAATGTGTTATTAGATGTGTATCAGAGGGACATCAGCTCACCAACTGTGAATGTTGACTTGGTGCAGAGTCACTTCGATGGACTGGGTAGATGGACTGGGTAGATGGACTGGTAGCTGGGTAGATCCTCTGTGTCTGAAGGATTGCTTCCTTTAGAAACAACCGCCCTTCCTGGACTCCCATCTTGCCAATACTCTTATCCTGCAATGCATCATGTCAGCAGGCCTGGATGGGCTGCATCCAAGAGTACTGAAGGAATTGGCCAGTGTCATAGCAGAACCACTGGCACAGCTGTTTGAGCTGGCAAACAGCTTGGGTTAGGTCCCGGAGTACTGGAAAAGGGCCAATGTGGTCCATATTTTCAAGAAGGGGAGAAAGGAGGGACCAAGTAATTATAGGCCTGTCAATCTCATCTCCATCCTTGGAAAGGTCTTTGAAAAGATCAGAAAGATCTTTGAAAGGATCATATTTTGGGGAGTCCAGCAGGAAAAATAATGTAGCAGGGAAACCAACATGTATTCGTAGCAGGTAGATCATGCCTGACCAATCTGGTTTCATTTTATGACAGGGTCACAAAATGCTTAAACACAGGAGTAGAGGTATATGTTGTTTTCTTGGTATTTACTAAGGCCTTTGATAAGGTATCTTATCCTATTCTCATAAATAAATTAAGAGGCTGTGACATAGATGTTTACATAGTCCAGTGGGTGGCAAATTGGCTAAGCGGTCACACACAGAGAGTGGTAGTAGATAGATTGGTATTGACCTGGAAGGATGTTGGTAGTGGAGCCCCGCAGGGTTCAGTCCTTGGACCTGTACTCTTCAATATCTTCATCAGTGACTTGGATGCGGGTGTGAAGTGTACTCTGTCTGAGTTTGTGGACAATACTAAATTGTGGGTTGAAGTGCAGACTCCAGAGGTTGGGGTCTGCAGGCAGACCTGGACAGGTTAGTAAAGTGGGCAGTACACAATAGGTTGCAGTACAAGGACAAGTGCACAGTTCTGCACCTAAGGTGAAAAAATATCTAGCACACCTACTGGCTAGAAAGTGACCCTCACAGCAGCACAGAAGCGGAAAAGGATCTCAGAGTCATAGTGGATTCCAAGATGAACATGAGTTGTCAGTGTGACGAAATCATCAGAAAAGCTAACCACATTTTATCATGCATCAGCAGATGCATGACTAATAGATCCAAGGAGGTGATACCTCCCCTTTATGCAGCATTGGTCAGATGTCAGTTGGAGTACTGCACCCATTTTTGGGTGCCATTCTTCAAGAAGGATGTTGATAGACTTGAGAGGGTCCAGAGGAGGGCCATGCGTAAAGGTAGGGGCTTACTTGACAAGCCCTATGAGGAGAGACTGAGGGTCCTGGACCTCTTCAGCTTCCACAAGAGAAGGCTGAGAGGTGATCTTGTGGCCGCCCACGAATTCATTAGGGGGACACAGCAAGGGATCAGAGAAGTTCTGTTCACTAGGACGCCTCTTGGGGTAACAAAGAACAATGGTCACAAACTGACAGAGAGCAAATTTAGGCTAGACATCAGGAAAAAGTCTTCATGGTAAGGGTGGCCAAAATTTGGAAAGGGATAACAAGGGAGGTGGTGCTCTCCCGTACCTTGCGGGGTCTTTAAAAGAAGGCTGAAGAGGCATCTGGTTGGGGTCATCAGACCCCAGTACACTTGAGTCCAACCCCCCTGCCCAGGGCAGGGGGGTTGGACTCAATGATCTGTTGAGGTCCCTTCCAACCCTAGCATCTATGAATCTATGAATCTATAACACGGACCTAAAGATAATAAACAGGTGATATTCTACTGAATAGCAGCACTACAGAGAAGGATCTGGGAGTCTTGGTGAATTACAGACACAGTATGAGTCTGCAGTGTGGAGTAGCTGCACAAAAAGTAAAATTATGCATCAGGAGAAGCATTGGGTACCTATAAATGTGCAGAAAGGCTGCTCTGATGTATTGTACTTACCAGGGATCCTGGTTTTCTCTGCTAAAAAAATTCCCAATTTTCAGATTAAAAGAAGTGACCCCAAGTCCATATTTTTCTGTGATTAAAATGAAATACTGCTATATATATATAATATATATATTATATATAAACACACATACATTTTATGTCTATAATGTATTATATGTATAAATAAAGGTAATATTATATATATATATTTATTAGTGGTGTTTTATTTTAATCATGAGAAAATGTAGATTTGGGGTTACTTTTTTAATTCAAAAATTGGGGAATTTTTTTAGCAGAGAAAACCAGGTAATTACAGTGATCAGAGCAGACTCAATTAATCAAGACATTGGTTGTGATAGTGCCTCTCTACTCACCACCTGTGAGCCTAATCTAGAGTATTGTGTACCATTTTGTCTTCTGCATTTAAAACAGATAAGAAAACATTAGAGAGGGTCTAGCAGACAATAAAATGATAAAGGTCTTGAAATGCAAGTAATGCATGCAAGCAGAATTTGAGGTAAATAGGCATGTTTAGTTTGTGGAAAAGGCACTGAAGAAGAGACATGATAGCAATCTTCAAATAGCTGAAGGGCTACAACGGGTATGAAGGGAAAATACCCTTTCTCTTTTGTTGCAGATATCAGGATGCAGACCGATGACTTAAAGTTGCAGAAAAGTATATTTGGATTACATATTAGGAAAAACCTTCTTCATTGTTAGTATGGTTAGGCAATAGAACAGACTGTCTGAGCTAGTTTTGGAGTCTACATCATTGCAGTTATTCAAGAGGTTGGATAAGTAATTATCAGAGATGATCTAGAAGTAGCTATACTTATGTTCTACTATGGGCATTTCTCAGTCTTCTAGGCTTTTCTGGGGTCAGGAAGATTTTTTTCCTGCTCCTGTTGCTATAGCTGTCAGGGACTTTGTGCCATGGGGCGACTATTTTGTTTGTTTGTTGTCCCCTTCCTTGGAAGCATTAGGTGGTTGCTATAACCAAAGATGGGCATTTTGACTGGAACGTGCCAGAAACCCAGAAGTTCCTGGCTAGAGGGTCTTGCCCCTCTACTCAGGTCAGAATAACCACTAGGATCAGATTCATATGGACTGTGGTGGGGTTGCCTTCCTCTGTAGTGGGCCTTAATGTTCTTTTGATGTCTTAAGCCTATTTTAACAACCCTTACAGCAGTAGAACATTGACTATTATTGTCTCCCTGCTTTATCTGTGGCAGGTTAGGATTTTCTGTCTTGTAGTTGTGTTACGGTTGACTCTGTAGTTTTACTCCTAGGTTAGACAGTGCATTTGTATAGGATGGCTTGGATAGAGATCATCATGCTTCTGGGTGGGTGTTAGACTAGATTGCCTCTGGAGGTTCCTTCCAGCCTTACTTTATTAAGTACTGAATGTATCTTTCTGCTGTCCTCCTATCAGTAGTTTCTGGTCACATAATAGGGATGCACACAGAGAATTAAACATACCGTGATTACGCAACTCAGTCACCCAGAACTAGATGGAGTTCAGGGAATTGCATAAATGAGAATACACAGTGAAGTTATGGATCACCAACAGTTACGGATAACTGTGCAGCATTTTTGCTCTCTGACAGCAAAAGAAAATTCAATTTCTACATATTTCCATTTAATATCACTTACAGTATTGCCAGTGCAAAGTTACTATTTTCATGTGCTATGACCACAGATTGCATCTACAACAAGACAGAACTGAAAGAACTTATTAGGAGTGATCAACATCTCAAAAATATATAATTAGCATCCAAATAAATGGTCACAGAATATTTTTTTACAAAGTTACAAGGAAATTGAAGTATATACTCAGTTGCATATAGAATATGTTGGATTCATCTGAAGAAGTAAAAAGAATTACAAACCTATGAGTACTAATTGTAAGTGAATATATACTAAAGACCACTGTAAGTGCTCCCATTGGTATAACAGGCTCTGCATACACTTTAGAGTGATTCTGCATGGTAATATAATATCTTCCTGCAGTATCAGCAAACATAGCAGCAACCCACACAGCATACAGCAGAATTATAGCTTCAACTGTTCAACAATTCTCATCTTAACTTCCTTGCTTTTATCATTATTTTAATTTCAAATGGGCTGATTAGAAGAAAGTAGTAAGGTCTAAGCAGATGGTTGTCAAAAATCTGCTTACCACAATAATGCAATTGAGAGTTAGTGAGCAAGCATTTGCAGCTTGGTACAGTATAAAACACTCCTACATTAAAATGCCAAGATAAATCAGAGTTGGAAATTATTTTATAATTATAATTCATTTTTATTCTTTGTATTTCAGAAATATGAAATATTATATATATATATACACACACACACAAAGGAATATTAAAAACCCGTAAGTAAAATACATTGAACATACCACATACGCTTCAAATCATACATAAACTTTCCAATTAACTTTTTTAACACTCTGGAACAATTGATTTTGCTGAATCAAAAGCAGCGATATTAATTAGATTAAAAATAACAGAAGAATATTGGGCCAAACACCTGACAAATTGATGTTTGATTTGTAAGTATTCTCTGCCTACATACTTTACTATTTCTTTGTGACAATCCCAAGGCTATTGTTATTGAATGATTGATTCAATTATCCAACAGACCTGAATTTATGGGGATATTTAGCATGCTTTGAACCCAGCAGAAACAGACATTGCGCATATGTAGTACTTTAAAAGGGATGTCACAAACATAAAGGAAAGAAAAGAAAAATATAGTCATTCTTATTTCCAAAGTAGCTGGGTCCAAATTCTAGCTAGATGTACCACCACAAACACAGTGTAAACACTTTTTAGAGGGGAGTTTGAAAAGGGAAGCTGATGCCTCTCTCTGTTGTGATCTTCCACAAAGATCAAAGTTGTTTAAGGGAATTACATGCATACGTGTATTACAAATTCTCTAGAGTCTTTGGGCACAGGGAAACAACATGATTCAGGAAGAACAGAAGTATAACCTTTTTTTTTTTCAGTGATTGGCAATGAACCTGCTCATGAGCTTTTCTCTAGGAAGAATATATCTCCCGAAACACACATGCATACATACACGCTGGTGTCAGGGGGCCGACAGAGACTCTGGCAGTGATGGAGGCTTTAGATAGGCTTTGTTCAGGCTTTTGGAACAGAAGCACGATGGGAGGTTGGAGTAGACAACTATGCTAGTCAAGCCAACATCCTGGGTTCAAGCTGTAGGCCTGATAAATGCACACTGAAAACACATTTCTAAGTATAACCCAAAAGTCATATGACATACTGCAGTTTCACTTAAGGGGAGGTTGTTAAAAAAAGCATGCTATAATTTCATTAGAAATCTCAAATAGTTTTTTCTTTCATGAATAGTGTAGTTCATACTTATATTCCACTTCCATACATTATCTATGTTATGCATAAGAATATTTTCCCTCAGATTTGTATGAATTTTAAAAGACCTGAATATTATTTCTCTTTTGGTAACTGCAAGAAGTTTTAGTTTTGAAAACAAGCCTACTGTGCTACATTCTCTGCTAACATGAAGGAACACACAGTCCCTGGCCCCAAATATTTTAAATCTACAGACCAGATTCTGTTATCCATAAACAAGATAAGTCACAGGCTAATTTCTTTTCAACCAGAGGACAAAATCTGGCTCTAAGGAAGTATTAGGAAATACAAAAATTGTATCGATATTTTGTCATTCCTTCCCTGCTGTGTAAATTTTATTTCTGTGATTGGTTACCTAGGAAATGGTTGTAGGATGGAATTTATTTAACTCTGTTTTCAGGTTGATTGTTAGAGTTTGAGCAGAGTTATGAACAATGGACATATGCATGATCCTGGGGAAAACAAATCAAGACAATTTTTGCTTTTCTAACAATTATCTCCAGTATACCACTGATAAGAGAAAATACTACGCCAGTTTACATATGAAAATTTTGCTTGGAAGTAAATTATGTACTAGTAGATTAATTTAGCTCCAGTGGGGAATATGTTCCCCATTCCTAAAATAACAGTTTAGGATGACTGGGTGTCTCACCTGAGTCCCATTGTCGGCTGTCTCAACACAGGGATGACAATCTTTCAGTAACTGAAGAAGCCAATACAAGATCCATGTGTTCGACTGCAGATATGGAAAAAATCTTAGTTTTAGGAGGAAGCAATGGATTCTGGTGATGTCAGATCACCAGACACCTGATTTTCTCAGTTTAAAAAAATCCCTAACTTTGGGGTTAAAAAAGTAACCCAAAATCCACATTTTTCCATGATCAAAATGAAATACCACTAATACATACAACGTTATTTCATTTTGATCATTACTCTCCAGTAATTAGTCCTGCTGGGAGCAGCTGCCCTACAAACAGTTTTGGTAGGCTTGGCCATCCTGCATTCAATCCAGCCAGAGTTTCTTTTTCATGCCTTCCCTCTGGCATCCACTCCAAACTGCTATGGTCCTCCCTGCCACTGCCTTCTCCTTGGGAGAAGGAATCCACAGCATACACACAGGCTGGGGAGTTCCCTTCTTGAAACCACGGAGATGGAAAGGGATCTTTGAGTCATTATTGACTCCAAGATGAACATGAGCTGCCAGTGCCAGCAAGGCCAGTCATACCTTATCATGCATTCAAAGATGGCCCTCTATGTGTCTTTGGTCAGGCTGGAGTTGGAGTACTGCATCTAGTACTGGGCACCGCACTTCAAAAGGGATGTGGCCAGCCTGGAGAGGATTCAGAGGAGGGCCACCCACTTGGTGAGAGGGCAACAGGACAGGCCCTATGGGGAGAGACTGAAGGACCTGAACCTATTCAGCCTCAGTAAGAGGAGGCTGAGGGGGGACCTGGTGGCTGCCTACAAGCTCATCAGGGGAGATCAACAGCAAATAGGCAGAGCCCTTTTCTCCCCAGCACCACATGGTGTGAAAAGGAACAACGGTAATAAGCTGATGGAGAATAGGTTTAGGTTAGAGATCAGAAGGCAATATTTTACAGTTAGGGTGGTCATAATCTGGAAGTGGTCAGCTTCCCAGGGAACTTGTTCTCGCTTCTACCTTGGGCAAATTGAAGGGGAAGTTGGATGATCACCTGTCTGGGGTCTTGTGAACCCAGCATTCATTGCTGCCTGTGGTAGGGGGTCAGGCTAGATGATCTGTTCAGGTCCCTCCTGACCCTAGCTACTATGAAACTATGCTTTTGGAGTAAAGCTTATATCCCCCAAGGCCAACCTCTTGTGGCTTCCCCGTACCTTGCCTTTAAGGCTTCATCCACATTTTGTTTACTGTCTCTAATTCTTCAATAACAGGAAAGGTTCCCTGCTGCACCATAAAACAGGGTAGGGGTGACAACAGCTTGATAGAAGAAAAGGGTTTTTTGGACCTGATTTCATGATTACCAAAGAAACAGAAGTACTACTGGCAGATTTTAGTTGCAGCTTTGACTTGAATATCATTGTCTATGTTTACGTTTTTTGAAATGTGACAGCGTGGAGGAGGTGGACAGATAGTAAGAGGTAGGCAGCTTGCCCCCAGATGCCTGCTTCCCTACTTACTACTCTTTATGCCTGCCCCCACCCACAGTGTCAGATTGCCCCAATTACCTCATCTTCTATTTATCCCTTCATGCAAATTTTGCAATGTGCAACCTCAAATCCCTGACCCCCTTCCTCCCCCTCACCTTCACCCCCCCCACAAAGTCTTCCTCTTCCCTGAAAAGCTCCATCCCTGCTACAGCCTGGAAAATGGAGCATGACTCCAGCTCTGTGGAGCCAATACTGCTGTTCTAGCCTGGCCCTTTAGCAGCAGTGAAGGACAGAGTCTTGAATATCTGTAATAGATAAACTGGTTATCATGGGTGACTGGTGCTGCCTCAGTTGGGGGAGGGCATGTGCCCCCCCCATAACCAGTTCTGCTAACCAGAGGGGCGCATCCCCCCATGGCTGATCCTGCCAAACCAGGGAGTTGCATCTCCTGTGGGTGATTCTGCAGATTGGGGTGGTGGGGATCACTGCAAGTGCTGGCCAATTGACGCAGCTACTCCCAGAAGCAGCCGCAGCTACTCCCAGAAGTGGCTGTAGTGATCACAGTGATAAGCCGGTGTTTGAGGTGGGGGGGCACTAGCGCTCCCACCTGCCCCCCCTGCCCATTGCCTAAGTGGCGAGTGCAACCAGTCAGCGGTGCTCTCAGAGGATGCATGTGCATCCCCATGCACTCCCTTCACATCACCATTGGTGGTTGTCTTGCATTTAAAACATAACCAGTTGAAGTTAAAGCAATTCCTGTCCATGTGATAGCAAAATGGGCTGATGGGACACACCCAGAGAGTAGTCGTGGGCGGGTTGTACTTAACCTGGTGAGTTGTGAGCATTGAGGTACCTCAGGGCTAGGTCCTCAGGCCCACACTGTTTAACATCTTCATCAGCAACTTGGACGAGGGGGTGGAAAGCACGCTGTCCAAGTCTGCTGATGACACTAAGATGTGGGGCGAGGTGGACACACTTGAAGGGAGAGAGAGGCTGCAACTAGATTTAGACAGACTACAAAAGTGG
>JAGPOW010003316.1:130589493-130626802 GCA_030014935.1 Caiman crocodilus
GACACTAAGATGTGGGGCGAGGTGGACACACTTGAAGGGAGAGAGAGGCTGCAACTAGATTTAGACAGACTACAAAAGTGGGCAGATGAGAATAGGATGCGGTTCAACATAGATAAATGCATGGTGCTGCACCTTGGAAGAAGGAATCCACAGCATACATACAGGCTGGAGAGTTCCCTTCTTGAAAGCACAGAGGCAGAAAGGGATCTTGGAGTCATTACTGACTCCCGGATGAACATGAGCTGCCAATACGAGACCACAGCCAGCAAGGCCAGCCATACCTTGTCATGCATCCAAAGATGCATCTCAAGCCAGTCCAGAGAGGTGATACTCCCCTCCTATGCGACTTTGGTCAGGCTGCATTTGGAGTACTGCATCCAGTACTGGGAGATGCACTTTAAAGGGATGTGGCCAGCCTGGAGAGGGTTCAGAGGAGGGCCACCCACTTGGTGAGAGGGCAGCAGAGAACAGGCCCTATGAGGAGAGACTAAAGGACCTGAACCTGTTCAGCCTCTGCAAGAGGAGGCTGAGTGGAGATCTGGTGGCTGCCTACAAACTCATCAAGAGGGATCAACAGCAAATAGGCAAAGTTTTTTTTTTCCCCAGGACCACCTGGGGTGACGAGGAACAATGGTAATAAGCTGATGGAGAATAGGTTTAGGTTAGAGATCAGAAGGCAATATTTTACAGTCATGATGGTCAAAATCTGGAACCAACTTCCCAGGGAAGTGGTTCTCGCCCCTACCTTAGCCATATTCAAGAGCAGTTTGGATGATCACCTGTCTGGGGTCTTGTGAACCCAGCATTCATTCCTGCCTGTGGCAGGGGGTCAGGCTATATGATCTGTTCAGGTCCCTCCCAACCCTAGCTACTATGAAATTATGGAATGCTGACTCCAGGTGGACATCTATCAGCAGAGAGACATGGAATAGCTGTGATACAGATAAAAAAGGGCATTGGTGCAATTACACTTACTTGCTTGATTCTCATTCTAATAATCTGTCAGTGGCTGCCATTTCTTTGTGAAGAAGTATGGGGATGGCAACCAAATTTCTTCAGGATGTTCCATAAGGTATCTCTATTGATTCACTCAAAAGCATTAGGTCAGTGAATTCTATGTTAAAATCTCAGTGTTGTTCATGGCTCTTATCCTGCAGCTGTCTAGAAAAAAATATTATATCCATTGTACCTCTGAAAACACAGTGGGACTCAAGTAGAATCACCTTGGTGAGGAGAGTGACTCTGTTGTGGAGAATGTGGGTATGGACAGCATTGATAAGTGCTGCCACCTAATCGATCTCCTTTCTTGCATACGGATCTGATTCTGGCATCTCTCAATTAATTGTAAATCTCTTCATGTTTCCACTTTTTCAGAATACAGCGTGTGCTTGGTGAGAGACTTTTTACCCTGTATTTTTTTTCCCTTTAAGAGCTTGTCCAGCTCTTTTATAGATATGCTTTAAGTTGGAGATTTCTAGGTTTATAGTCATTTCCATGCATTAATTACCTTCTGCCTAAATAATCTTTCCCAACTCTGCTACATGTTCAGTCTTTTTCTGTCTTAACATATACCATTATACCATTTTTATTGGTTTTGAAATTATTACTGTCTCAGATATTTCTGTGGTGATTACCTTTTTTATTTCATCACAGTTGGACAACCTTATGCAGGTTAATCTTAATCCTATAACTATCATTTCCCAAGATCCTTTTTCATGCTTGTTGACTATTTCTTTCAATTTATATAAGTAGCTATAACAATTACAAAACACATTCTTCTTTAAATCTAGGTAAAGTGGGTATAAAACGTTACTTAATTAAAACAATATAATTTATACCCACTTAGCCAAGTTCTAAATAATAGTAAAAGGTGCAAGAGAGTGGAGATTCAGGCCCTAAAAGTGCAATTACATTGAAAAAATCAATAAATATTTCTTCAAATCACAGTCATGGCATAACAATCCAAACAAAATCAATAAACTTAAACTTTTCCTGGATGACCTCTAAAATATCTGAATAAAGAGAAGAGTCTTTATTAGATGCTGGAGGTCAGCAAATTTAAGCTGTGTATTTGGCAAGTGGAGAAGCAATTTTAGGAGCTGAAACCACTCCATTAACAAATTCATGCAAACTTTGAGGTCCTACTGAGGACAGGCAACTTAAATAAGCCAGTAGATTTCAACTGATGGTGTATATTAAATAAAAAAGAGATGAAACTTCTAAGTACTCAGAACACAGGATTTTGTAGAACCATCCCGAAACATTAAATTGCTCCCAAAATTAACTGAATTTCAAAGCACCACTTGAAATATAGACAAAAATTCTCTCTATATGCATCTGTGCTATGTTTGTATGCATTCAAAAGTTGTCACATTCAGGTTCATTTTTATATTGTTCTGTTTGCTTAAAATGCTTGATTCCTTAAAGTTTCTCAGGAATGTATATGTGAAGAGGGACTGGATAAAAACAAGCTACAGAAAACTGGGACAGAGGTTGAACAGGGAGAATGCCACTTCCGGAGCAGCTGTTCCCTGAAGATTGGAAAGCATGAGGCAGAACAGCATAGCATGTGAGAGAGAAGAGAGCAGAAAAGAGGCTCCAGGGGAGAGAGCTCAGGGAGTAGTGCAGTGGCCGTAGAATTGGAGGAGTCAGTCCAGGGTGCTGAAGGAAGCATGTATGAGGTGGTAAGCAGGGAGCCTCTGGAGCAGTAATTGGAGTCTTGGAATGCCAAGAAGAAAAGAAAAAAAAAGGGTGTGGACAGAGAAACGTCAAGAAGGGGGAAGCCTAGATGATCTTCGGGCTTATTCTAAGTGGAGTTTGCTTTTTTTTGTTTGTTTTTTAAGGGTATCTTAATAGACTTTAATGTGGACTAAAGATGTTCTAAGGGATGTTGGAGAAGAGAGAGAGCCAGAGCTACAGTTATTCTCATATACCTCAGAAAAAAAAGAAAGAAGAGATCATCCTGAAGAGTTGAGAGAAATGAGACTTCAACGAAGAAGAATTAAAGACCCTGAACATAAAATTTCTTGTCAGTTAAAAAAGTACGTATTTATAAATAAATAGAAAAATAGATCAGTATTTATATTTACAGAGGTGTATATTATATAAGACAAGGTTCTATGGAAAAAATAAAAACAAAAGACAAAACAGTTTGAAATAGCCACAAACTATCTCCCTGTGAAACAATTGTGAATATAAAAATAATAATGAGATTTGTTCAACCCATATGTGACTCAGACTCAATTGATAACATAAGATCTTGGGTGTCAGTTGAGACAGAGCCACTGGACAGATTGTGACGTAGAAAAAAAACAAACCTAGAGAGATTGCCAGGGTCTTACTGTGACAGTAACACCTCCCAACTAATAACATTAGAATTAAACAAGACGTGGCAGGAGAGAGTCAAGCACAGAAATTGCTAGGTGGAGCAAATTATTCTACACTATACAATAGATAGGTCAATATATTTCAAGAATCTACAGAAGCAAAGATTTTCTTCCTCAGAGACAAAACAAAGCACAATTAAATGAAAACAGTTATTTAGGCCTCTAGATTTTGTGAGGACCTAAACACTAAAATGATGAAGTGACTGGGTTTTTTTCTGAGTTTGCTAAAGTGATACAGTTCATTCCGCACACTCTAAAACCTAAGAGTTAAAAAATAAATGTCAAGGTGGTTAATTATTTCACTACTGGTAATCTTCAGCAGCAGCAGCAAATCTAACAAGTCTGCTTATTATAGAAAAATGCCTTGTGTTTCTAAATCCCACCAAATATAAATCAACCAGTATTAGATTTTTACCCATTTGCTAAACCCCCAATTTCTTAAAGGATGCAATTATGTGTTGTCATGTTAACATCTTTGGAAACTGAAAACTGAAAATGCTTGGGCAATGTAAAATAAATCGAATGTAATAAAGGTAATATAATAATAAAATAAAGTGCCAAATGGACAGGTTGTATTATTCATAGTTACTGATCATTAATTCTCTTTTAACATATACCTAAAGGTATCACAGAATTTCCTGTCTGCAGCACCAGTTGTGACAAAGAATTTTGTTCCAGCTTGCTTTATGGTACATGCAGCATTCATTTACTGCAGTTAGGAGAGAGCCTCATTAATTTCCACTAAAGCATGAGAGTCTTTGTGAATGAATGATCATTCCAAATGAAATGACACAAAATGGATGGATAAGGGCGTATTTCACTGATTAAAAAATAGTCTTTGATGCAGGGGGGGTTAGTTTAGGACAAACTCAGTATGTGCAAGTGAGGTGTTTTAACACTGGTTGTCATTCATAAGGCACCCTAAACACACTCAGTTCTTTACTGTGAAGTAACAACAAAGTTGTCTGCTGCAAAGAGCTAATAGGACTAACATAACTAACAGTACAAATGCGGTATTATGGAAATATCAACTATGAGGAGACCTACACGAAGTTAAAAATTGAATTGAGGAGGAAAAAGGCGTCTAATATGAAATGCGGGCAACGTACAAGCTTTCCAGCTTCCTTTAGATGCATAGGGCACTTCAAATGAGAAGAAATAGAAAAGTAAAGAAACAAGGGGCAAAACCCCTCTGTTTACTCCCTGTGATTCCTCTCTAGCATTTTTCAGCAATTTTTCCCCTCTTCTTCCCCCAGGCAGTTAGGCAAACACACAACTGATGGACAAAAAAATAGAGAAAAGACCTATGAAATGCAAATCACTCTACAAATTGAAAGAAGAAAGCTATGAAGCTAGTGTAACAGAGGAGAAATTGAAATGGGATGACCTTTCCTAATACAGTTTGCACAAAGAAAAAGGAGGAGAAGAAAGATATTTGAATCAAAGTCAATCTCAGAACAATGGAATGTGACTTTTTTGTGTCATATGACCCAAAAGGATATACATATTTAAAGAGACAATGAAATGTTAAGAATCCAACACATATTTTTGTTTGTTTGTTTTTTCACTCATAGTGCATTTCCTGAAGAGAAAAGGGATATTGTGCTTGCTGACAGATGTGGAATAAAAAACAACAACAACAAAAATCAGCACAGCACTTTACTGGAAGAGGAAGCATGTTAGTTAGATCCAGGTCCCCAGTGTCTGTATAGACTGGGTACTTTAGCAGGGCTTTTTGGTGCTTTTGTCTAAACCTGATTCTAAAAAGACCTGCTGAAGCACCCAATCTATACAGACATTTGCCAAGCCAGGTCAAACTAATGTGATGCCTCTTCTGGGCATGTGCTGCACTCAGCATAGGGGTACACCAAGCTCAAAGTAAAGCACCAGTCCCATCCCCACTCACCCCCTCCCCAGCCTGTAAGTAGCCCATATTTATAATAAAACTTGAAAACAAAACAAATACTGAAGATGGCAGGGCAGGGTAGCACCTCACAGAACAGCTCATTAATAAATGCATAATCTTTCATAGGCAACAGCCTACTTTATCAGCTGCTATGACAAAGTAGACTGTTTCCTATGAAATTGTACGCATTCCTTAACACGTTAATCTGTTAAGGTATTACCCTGCCTTTGTCTGACTTCAGAGTAACATGGCTAGCTCTCTCTAAAACCAGTACTGAATGGGCACATCTGCATGAGACATTTACTGTGCCATTGACTAATTAACTGCACAGTAAATGTCTCTGTGTCTACATGTGTGCTCCAATTACGGTATACAAAATGAATACATTTCACATTTACAAGTACTGCCCTGCTGTGGATTTTTTGCTTGCTCAGTAATACATGTGCAGAAACTACCCTGGCTGGCTGGGACACGGGGTGCTTCAGTGAGAGGCTAACTGACAGAATAGTCCTGTGCCAAAACAACCTTGTGCCTCAGCCAGCCCCTCCACAGTGTAAGAAGTCTGGCTGGAGCAGCCCTAAACTGGCAGGCTGACCCCCTTAAGTCTCCTACCAGCCCAGGCTGCTCCAGCTAGGTTTCACGTGCTGCACACAAATAAACTCTGGAACCATAAGTGGCATGCCCAGGAACAATAAGGTCCAGAGTCTATTCATGCATATTAATCACATGTGTAGATATGCCTGTAGTGTGCCTGCCACCTTAAGGGCCTGAAGACAGCAGCCAGCAAGTGCCTGATTAGGGCAGCCATTTTGGATTCAGGGCTGACCATATAAACAGGGCATGTTTGCTGCTGGAAGGCCAGGCGACAACATTGGGCAATTGGGGAGCCACAGCTGCTGTCACTGATGGGCAAGCCTGGAGCCGGTGCAAAGCCCAGGCTGGCAGTGGGGCCAGGTTAAAAGCTGGTGCTGAGCATGGGGAAAAGCAGCCCCTTGGTTGCCCTGTGGCTGGCGCCCCCACACTGGAGTCGCTCACAGCCCACATAGGGCTGCCTGTGCTTGCTCTCGACAGCCCCGCATGGGCTGCAAGCACCTGCAGCTGGGAGTGCCAGTCTTGAGGTGGGTGAGGGGCCACTATTGCCCATGCTCAGCACCAGCTTCTTCTGGCCAGCAAGCAGGGAGTCAAAGCTGTGCAACATGAAGTTTGGCAACAACAGAATGGGGAAGAGACACCTCCTGTCTTTTGCCCTGGAGAACAGAGGGTAGTCACCTATGAAACTAAAGTTCCTGAATTGTGGGCCCCCTTCACCCAGAGGGGTTTTGATTCTGGGTCTCTAACTTCTTAGCATAGCAATCTAACCAGACAACAAGTCAACCAATATGCAGCTCTTTCCAGTGTTCCTTTTAAAGCTTTCCTTTGAGCAGGTATGAGAAAGAGAAATGTGGGCTCAGGAGAAAGGGAGCTATCCAGAGGGTATGTGGCTCACCTTCTATGTCAGAGGTGGCTGCTCATCTAGAAGGCGGTGGACCCTAGGTTTTAGCCTAGGCCCTTGTCCTTGGCTACCTCCATACACTACTTTATATCTATTTTTTTCAAGGACTACATTAATTGCTTAGCTTCAAAATGAGTTCCAGTAAAGGCTTTTAGGAATGGCTTTGAGCAGTGATATGGTGATTGGAGTATCATATTAAGAAGTGAAAAGAAATTAAGTTTCAAACCCTTCCTGGTAAGGATGGCCTGGAACGTAGGGTTTGTATATTATGCATATTACTGTACATGCTTATTCTGCACTACCGCATAGTATTGCATAGTTATCCACATGCATTCAGGAATAGAATTTTTGCCCATATGTAGCCAAGAATAGGATTCCCCTGGGCACATAGGTGAAAAAAATCTCTCTCAAACAACCCAAAAATGGCTATTTAGACAACCAGGAATAATAATAGTTTCATTCATAGCACTCACAGAGTCTCCACATCCATTATGCTTCTTCAAAATAGCATGGGTCTCTCTTGACCAGGAAATAGAGCAGGCATAGGAATTGTGGAAGCAGAACATACTGGTTCCTTTCATAGTGGGATTGTGGAAATCTCATAACCACCATTTATTGTTCCTACTGACTGAAAAGGGACAAAAACAGTTTGCTTGCTTTTACTGGTTAACTTTCCCTGTAATAGAGGAGTTTCATACTTTTTGTCATTAACAGCTAAGGGCTAGATCCTGTTTCACTTATTAGACACATAAATGCCATCTTAGTCTACCACGTTTGAGTTCCTGGAAATAAATTAATGCAAAAGGTAGATTTTTCATTGTTTTTTTTTTACTTAGTTAAAGGCTAACATGATGAACTGCTACAAAGGTAGCCAAGCTAACATTGTTGCGGGGACTTGAGTCCAAAAGGGCCACACTTATGTGGAATATGATAAGGTCTTAAGACATTATATCTCAGATATTTTCACCTGAGGTATGAACAATCCCCCCTAATTATTTCTATAACCTTTTTAATGTGTATTTGGAACAAAGCTGAGGCTGGACTGAAACTCTTGCAATATGTGTCTTCAAAATGTTGGCACGCACCGGACACTAATAAAAGTCTAACAGGGTTTGGTAAACCATACCACTTCCAATGAAATCCTATGAGGTTGCTTATAGTATTAAAGGACAGCATTGTTGATGATTATATTTATCCCCTGTGGTATCCTCCTCCTCTATTTCTCTGACATATCTAAATTTGGTCTTGATTTATCCTTCAGAATATCTGGCTTCAGGGTTTCTAACTAGGAAACAGAAATTAACATGTCTGTGTACTATTCATTCGCAGTACAATTCTGGCACCCAGAAATCTCTGATGTTTGAGGTGATTTCTTGCCCTGAAGGGATAATCTCTTTGAAGTAATTAATTCAACATATACAGATGCTCCTTTTCTGAAACCTGGTTAAAACTTCAAGAGTCCAGACTGTGCATATGGACTGGCAGCTGACACCTGCAAATAACATTCTTCCCATGTGAACTGCTTGTGTTAAAGTATCATAAGACCACAGTGTGCCAAGTAGACATTCAGACATTATTTCTTAGACTATTTTCAATTCTTCCTCCCTCCACTACTGCGGTACTCTCCCTCCTTCCTCCCCCCCACCTTTTTACAGTATAGCAATGGAAACAAACGCAGATGACACTCAGTACTTGCCTTATTATTTGTTTCAGGGGCAATTTGATCTGATACAAAACAGTAAGCTTAGCTCTTTTATTACAGCTCTAATTGCATAAATACTTTTGTCTGCTTTGGTGTAGCTGATGAGCTTTCACATGTTAATCCTAGCTGTATAACAGTAAGCATTTCAGTAACTTGTACAGCTTTAGCTTTGCTCTGGATTGTTTAGTGCTGCTTCATATTCATTATTCTGCACGCTATCCACCACATCATTTGTTTCAAAACATATTTCCATGTTGAACTACTATGTTTGTTGCAATTTATTGCTGTCTTCCTTTTACCAATACCCTTGTCAGTGATTCTATGACTCAGTATAGTGTGACATACCTTTAATGAACCCCAATAAATTTTATATTGTTAAGGACTCTTTTTCAATTCCTAGACTGCTCCAGTCATACTCTTGGTGGAGCTTTTGTTTTATTTATTGGATTTTGCTTTGCAATGGTATGCACAGCTACTTTTATCTGTATTTTAACCACATATAAGGCATTGTCAGCAGAGGAAAAAATGATCTAATAAATCTTATTGTTTCTCAAAGAGCAGAAATGTGTCGTACACAATGTCATAAATATAAAACCATTTGTTTCCACAGCTAAAAATGTATTTTTACAGTTATGTCAATGTTGGATTGTGGCTATCACTTCCACTTTTAATAACTGAAAGGCAAAAGTTTCAAACAATGAAAATCAGACTAGTGAAATGCAGTAATGGAAAAAGGCTACCCACTTAAAGGGGACTTAGGCGTTGCAACACTTAACTGCCTACTATAATGCACAATATTCAGGTTAGGAGCCTAGGGAGAAGGGGAGTTTATGTACAGGACATGTCTAGTGTAATACATCTCCTGTCATACCCTGAGCATGGGAAAAATTATAGACCTAGGAATGAGTTTCACAAAACCTAGCACACTGAACAGGCACAAGCTTGAGCTAGCTAACTGAAAATGCTGTCTTAAACCCTGTTTCTCTCCAGAATTTAGGTACCTTGTTTTGAATTGGAAGGGGCTTCTCCTTCCATTCAGGATTCACAGCTCTGAATATTTCAGAGATTAAAGTACTTGTTCAAGGATATAAAGAGCCATAGTTCAACACGCTTCTCTGACTATGCAGGGTTTGAGACCACATTTTCTGTCTGCTAGGCAGGTACAATAGCCACCTAGTCATATGGTATTCCAGGGGGAAGGTTATTTTAAACTCCTCTTGTAGAACCTAGTCTATTTTCCATTAACAAATTAAATAGTTATTTGGCCAGAAAGAGACCTGAGAAAGTGTATATGTATAGCTTAGTGATTATAGCACTCCAATAGGAACAAGAAGAGTTGTATTGTAATACCTGCTCCAGTGTATACTGCAGCATTTTATAGTAAGCCCTTACTATAAACAGGGTTTGACAAGAGATGGATTACACTAGACATGCCCTGCACATAAACACTTCCTTTAAAGCATCTACTACTTGCCACTATCAGTGACAGGATACTGGGCCAGATGGACCATTGGTCTGACGGGTATACCACTTCTCTTTTTTTTACTGGAACAGACTAGAAGCCAGATGTGCCCCTGCCTAGATGAGTATCCTATCAACTAGGTTATAGGGTCAGCTTTACTTTCTCTCTCTCTCTCTCTCTTTCTCTCTCTCACTCCCCCCCACCCCTACACACACACACTGGTGCAGCAAGCATTCATGCAGAAGTAGAACAGTTTCAAATGGCACAGTAGAGTATAATTTAGCATGATGGTTTGATTATTCACCTGGGAAGTGGATGCTGTGACGTCCTATAAGACAGAATGGAAATAGAGAACAGGACAAAGAGCAAAATAGGTTTAAGAAGTATCAGAGGGATGCAATAAGTAAAGCAAACAACAAACAATATACAGTATAGCAAACCATTTCATAAGCCTCTTTCTGCTTTTGGAGATGAAGTGAATAATGGACAAAGGTTACCCTTTCCTAATATTATAGCTATCAATTAAGAAAACACACATATATTATCAATATTTGCATGTTATTTAGACACAATTATCTCTTGGTTTGGTTTTGACTTTCATAAACCATAAAAAAAGCAACAATCCAAAAAAAACAAACAAACCAGAAACAGATAGGAGTTTGCTGAAGCATGATTATTAGCTGGCAAAAAAAACCCTCCATAAATACTCATTTCTAATTTTTGCTTCATGAACTGTGGAAAGCATAGTAATCTCAAGCCTAAGCAGTTTAAGGTAGTGCTTTAAATTCAGATTTTGTTTTAAATGCATTATTTTAGGGGAACAAGTATACAAGAAGTATTTATTATTAAAGGGATACTGGTTTTCTCTGATTAAAAAAAATCCCCAATTTAAAAAAAAAGGAACACCAAATACACATTTTCTCATGACTAAATGATACACTAATGTATATATATACACACATATACATATGTGATATATGTACATACATTTCTCAGAAAACGGAGATTTTCTTTTATCAAAGAAAACAAGGATCCCTGTTTATAAGGAAGCACATGACAACAAAAGATGAATACTTATAATTTTAAAAAAGAAAGCATAACATGAAGAAAGGTGAACTCAGGAGGTGAAAAGGGAAAACTTAAAATGCTAGACCACAGTGAAGGCCAACCTTTTTCGTAGGCATGCCACAAATTAGACCTCCCCAAGTGCCCCTCTGATCCAATTCCCCTGCCCAGTTGGCCACTCTGAGTTTTGTTCCCTACCCTGAGGTTTGCCTCATCTGTTGCTTTGCTTTCAGCTTCCTGCTTTGCCTAATCTTCTGTTCTGCTTTTTCCTCCCTAACCCATCTGCCAACAAGTTTCTTTTCCTCTCCTCAATCTGCTGGGTGTTACACACACAGGTTGTGCGTGTCACTTGTGGCATGTGTAACTCAGGCTGGCCACTCCTGCTGTAATGGATCATTCATGGAAGTATGCTCTCCTGAGTCCAACAATCTAATCACCATAAACTATAGGAATGTATATACAAAACAAATACAATTAAAAGGGACCTGCCTTTTCAATTCAAGGGTAGAGAAGTCATCATGACCTTTCTGAGCAAATATCAGCAAACCTATTCTAGTCTTTCAAGAAGCAGAAATTCCTGATGCTTCCCTTTCCTTTTAAATGATTTTTTTTTTTCCACCAGAAATGAGAAGGGTTGTTTTTTTAGCATACAATAAACAGCCTACCAGGTCCTTAAAAGCAGCCAGGATATGAAGCTTTGCAATGTTGTCACTAAATAAAAAAGAGCAAAAGGTTCTGGAGATGTATCAAAAGAAATCCACTGGCAGAATGAAAAATATAGATATGAAGGCAGTTCCAACAGACATGATCAATAACACCTTCTCTCCCTAATTTCTCACAGAGCTTCTTCAACTATTTTTCTTCCTTTTAAGGGTTTTTTCTAAACACTAAAAAGTAGGTGAAATTGCATTAGGAAAGAAATGCTGACCACACAAGTGTAATGTGGAGATAGTTGTTTTTTTTTTCCCCCCTAAACTTTTTGTCTTTACTCTGTGTACATATTTCACTACAGGCTCACAAACACTGCAGGCACAAGACTGCAAAGTTCTGCTCCTCATGCTTTCATTCTCACCACTGAAAAAATAGGTAATATATAGTGCTATCAGTCTCATTTGATAGTGTTTTCTGTCTACTTCCCACCAACATAAATGACTAAATAAGGTGCAGGGCAATAGAAAATGAGACTGTGTAATCAAGGGTTTAGTTGCAAAGCTGATTCTATATGTCCCTCCTCCCCCCCATCTGCAACTAGACATGTGTTTTATATGAATAATTTGTTTCAGTTGAAGAAAAATACAAAAACATAAACTCCTAGGTAGAGTTCTCAGATACACAAGACTAGTACTGCAACTAAAGGGAGTGATCAGGCTGACAACTCAGTTGCAAACATAGCTAGATAGCTAGATAGATATATTGGTGTTTCATTTTCATCATGGAAAAATGTGGAGTATGGGTTACTTTTTTTAAACCAAACATTGGGAGGGGGCATGAGAAGCCCCAAGCAACAGCTCCTTTGCAGGCAAAAACTCTGGCAGCCTGAAAGGGGAAAGCCATGGTTTCCAATTTTTTTCTCCTTCAAAGGAGAATCCATTTTCAAAGTTTGTTGATCCATTTCTTAAATGTTGTTTGTGACCCTTTCATATATTCTCGTGACCCACTTTTTGGGTTGTGACCCATGAGTTGAGAAACACTGCAATAGACAATATCCTCAGCAACCCTTTCTGAAATGTTGAAGTCATTCCTACATCTAATGTTGTGAACCTTGAGCTCACAAATGTATTATACTCACTGAGGCACAGTCTACCAGCTGGCTCCAATATTTTTAGGCTAGATTCTGTGGTTGAAATATTCAACTTTCTTAATGGTTCATATTGCAATAGCTGCAAGTGAATTTGGGAGCTGTTGTTCCATACCTGCAATTGCTAATAATTTAGCTACAGTTGTTGGGAAAACGTCACAATGATATTATTGATCAGCACTACTAGAAGCATATGGAGGATGCATCATGTGGCCTCCAATAACACTGCCCTAGCATTCAGTCTTGCTACAGAATCAAGTAATGTCGCTGTCTGCCATAGATCCTGAAGAGGAGAAAAACGGAGCTCAGATTTGTCCCTGCTTGTCCCTAGTTTAAAGGGTTTATACAGGCAAGTAACTTGGAACCATGTGTTTCTCCAAAATCTCTTTGGGTGTAAATAGTTTGGCAAATGAAGTGAATTAGTTGTACCAGGATGTGTCCCCACAGGGCTGATCAATTTGGTGGGTGAGACACATGTTGCCCATTGTCCTGCCTATTGATTATGTAGGACAGCAGGAGATGTGATCCTCACTTACAAAAACACCGTACAGAGTCTCCAAGGCATATCTCTGTAAGTGGAGAACCTCAGCTTTCCCTGCTTGCACAGATACTTCCCAGAGATTCCTGGGAACTCATCTCTGTAAATGGGAAAAGTCAGGCAAGAGCTCATGAGGCTTGAGGGGCCTGACCTTGCATGGGAATTCTTGAGGTACCTAGGACCAGGCTCTTCCTTCCTCTCTGTACCAAGGTCTGGGAGTGCCAGCCTGGGGCCCAGGCTGCCTGTGCTCCCCTGCCATAAACCAAATAGATGTCCATGACCCCAAAACAGAACAAATTATGTTGGAGCTATGTTCCTACCTTTTGTTGAGCCCGTAAACAAAGGCATGTGTGGCACAACAAAGGACATGGGCATTTATTTTCTTTCACACCGAACTGCCATAAAAATTGCTATGGTGGCACAATGGTGGCATTTGTTTCCGGCCCTAGAATTGCTAGGGGTAACTGTCATGGAGCATTACCACTTCAAAAACCAACAATGACCTATTCAACCAGCTATGCAACCTGCTAGAGGGGAATCTATCACTGATTGATGCAGAAACATTAGAGGTAGTACCCTTTCAGCCGCACATCACTATAACCCCTTGTTTCCCTCTGTCATCCTTAAATTATTCTTTATTTCTTAAATGAATTATCAAAACTAGTGAAGCTTTAAATGCACTTTTAGCTACTGCTTTATTGATTCAGTTTTCAGTTTTGCCTTGAACAAACAAATGCTATGAGAGTGTCTCCAGACTTTCAAAATTGTTTACTGCACATACTCATTTTTAGCATTATATTTTTAGGATATGACTCATTAATTTACACAGCATTTTACTGTTGATATACAATATAATACATCCTAATGATATCTTTTAAATATTTACTGGGTTTACCTCAAAAGCCATATTTACTATAATTAAACTTTTTAATATATGTATGGTGATAACAGTCAGAAAAACAACAGTAATTACATCAATAGTCTAAGTAGACAGGAGATGTATATGAATTTTTGCTTGAGGTACTGGGTTGCTGGAACATCTCTGTTCATTCATTCTTTCTGAGCTTTAGCGTTAAGAGATGATAGATGGAGAGGTTAAGGACTTTGTCTTCTAAATACTGATGTGTTCTTGATAACATGCAATAAGGTGTGCCATAAAGTGTAAGGAAGTTATAGTTTTAAGAGTGTCTGCTTCAAAGCCCTAAATGCAAAACTATGAAATTTGGAATATTTAAAACCCAGATGTCTATCCATATCTAGTGAAAAAGCCACTATCCTAAAATTCAGTAAAAGGCTTAGGAACTGAGGCTATTTAGTCTGCAGAAAAGAAGACCGAGAGGGGATTTAACAGGAGCTTCAACTACCTGAAAGGTGGTTTGAAAGAAGATGGAGCTAGACTTTTCTCAGTGGTGGCAGATAACAGAACAAAGAGCAATGGTCTCTAGTTGTAGCAAGGGAAGTTTAGGTTAGATATTGGGAAAAACTTTCTGACGAGTAAAACACTGAAACAAATTACCAAGAGAGGTTGAATCTCCATCCTTAGAGACTTTTAAGACCCGGCTAAACAAAGCCCTGGCTGGGATGATCTAGTTGGGGATGGTTCTGCTTTGAGGAAAGAGTTAGACTAGATGAGCTCCTAAGGTCCTTTCCCACTCTAATTTTTTATGATTCTATCTTTATTGCCTCCAACAATTTTAGGACTGCTTTTTTGAAAGATCTTCCTTCCACTTTCCCCTGCTCTCTATATGTCAAATCCAAAAGAAAAAAAAAATAGCTGATTTGGTGTACACTTAAGGAACACTAAGTACCATTCTAAAAGTAGTTGCATTACAGTTTTGCATGTTTGATGTGTATGGAGCAGGAGCAAATTAATATGGAGCTTTTTGTAGTAAAACAGAGTCAGGTGGTATAGACATGTTCCAAGTATCTGTAACAAAATATCAGTGTCATTCTATTAAGAACATACCTCATATTGAAAAACGTTAGGATCACAGCCTCCTCACATCATGTCAGGGTCTTACAATTCTGACGAATGTTTCTGAAGAGGTTGATAGTTGGTACTGAAAATAATACAGCTAATTACATGAACCTTGTGTTTGAATGTCATGGTTTCCAAATCATTCAGTTGGAAATCTTGCAATAAGAAAGGGCTGAGAGCTTCTGATTATACAATAGCAAACTTATTTTTTTTCACATTTTTTCAGTACCATTGATTCTGGTCTCAGCTAGACTATATAAATACAAAAGCATATGATTTTAATGAAATAAATTAACCCATTAAAAAGAAAAAAAACTTGCAAAATGATCAGTTTAGAATTCTTTGAAAATGGACATAATTTTTTATTGATTTTTTTCCCCACCCATCTGTTTATTTATTTAGACTTAAATGCCACCCTATCCAAAAGGCTCAGAGACTTACAAAAACATACAAACAACCCACAGACAGGATACTCAAACAATACTCTAAATCCCAAGAAGTCACTCAGTTCCCCCAACCCAAACCCCAACACACACAAATCCTTCTACCAATTCCAAGTGTGCTTCCCAACCACCACTCACACCCAGGTACAAGAAACTGTATCCCATCCCCACCCACATTGCCTGCTCATACATTCCTACCATCCCACCTCAACGCCAATGGAAATCCCCCACCTTCTGCTACCATCTCCTCCAAATACACATAATTTCTTCTAAAAGAGGCTATGGATATCAACCCTTTCTCCCTAAAATCCCCACCATCTAGCTGATTCACTTCCCAGCAACAAGCACAATACAAGTTCCGAAACCCTAACAAAAAAGGAAAAGAAAAAGAAAGACTCTCAGTCACCACTAAAGGAAATTGTCTGGTGATGCCTATCTAGATAAGTCTGCCAGCTTTGTAATGCCCACAGGCAGGCTGGATCCTTCTCCTCCTGTTGACTTACTGAGATGCTGCCTGGGCTTGTCTGCAGCCCTCTTCAATGAGGAAGGGATTGGGGGGAATGATGGAAGGACGTCATCATGGTTGCAATTCTTCAGCCCCCAAAGTCATGGAAATTATATCTTGAATTACAATATTGGAAATTCCAAGTGTTTAAAATCAATGAGTCAGTCCCCAACAGAAAATAACTGTCATAAAAATGTAATACCCCAGACATATTTCATTGTTGAAGTAAACTGGTCATGTACTAGAAAGGTCCCTTAAAATTAGGTTAAGAGCCTTAATCTCTCATCAACCTGACAGTAAAGTAAACTATTTTCCCAGCTTTCTTAAGGAGCAAAAGTTAGTTATAGTATTAGTGGCATCTAGTAGTCCTCCGCATTCAATGTAACTGCTTAATCAATATAGCCATGGATATACTTGTCCTATGCCCAACTCTTGTCCATGAGGTCAGTCATTATTATATTCTCTCTGACCAGATTTACATTTCTGTAATGTTCTTAAAGTTATGAAAAAAGATAGTAAACTATATTTTGAAGGGGGATAAAATCATAGCTCATGCAGAATTTCCACATTTAATGTTAAAAGGTTTTTAAAATATTTTTTGTTTGACATTTAAATAAATTATTGAGGGACAGAGAAATTCCCCTAGAATTTATATAAGCTCCTATTCCAAATCCTTGGATACCTTAATCACATCCAATAATAACTGAGACTCCAGAGTCGAGCATTTCATCACCCAGTGTCAGAACTGGGGGGACACAAGTTACCAAGGCCAGCTGCTGCTATCTAAGTGGTTTATGCCTGTAGAAACAGTTTTCCAGAAGCAAAAATAAAGCAACAGAATGAAAAGCAAGCTTGCAGTGAGATTTCTACTGACTCCCTTAAAGTTCCTTTTGCAGCATCTTCTTCAGCCAAGAAAATAGCTCTTGACTGGATCAGGCCTTGGGGTGGCACCTTACTATTTGAGAAATAGAGATGGTCTCCTGACTATTTTCCACGGAGCTCTGTCTATGTCTGGCATTTGGATGGCATTCTGGCAATATCAGAGAGTAGCAGTGGTTGTTAAAGAGTGCTAGCTATTTCATAAATAAGGATGGAGCTATGAATATAGCAGATACAAGAATAGGGCTTTCTCTAAGGTAATGGTTGCTATGGAGTCTTTAATATGTCAGACATAAGAAGGGAACCTGGTTTTCTCTGATTTAAAAAAAATTGTCAGTTTTTGGTTAAACAATGTAAACCAAAATCCATATTTTTCCACAAGTTAAATGAAACACCACTAATACACATCCCACCCATCTGTCTATACTTACATACATACATATCTGTATATACATAAAGGGAGACAGAGAGTGGTGTTTCATTTAAATCACAGAAAACGTGGATTTGGGTTCCCTTTTTAACTGAAAATTGAGGATTTTTTTAAGTCAGAGAAACCCAGGATCCCTGGTCATAAGTCAAAATGAGATAAGCCCATTAAGTGATTCATGATGTAAATCTTATCAGAATCATTACAGTTTTGCTGCAAGGATGACATATTTTTAAAACTATAGAATATTTCATTGTACAGTTAATAGACGGGGAGATCCTATGTTTGGTGACCTAGTCAGACCTCATCAGGTAACATCAGAGCCAAGGAACTCCTCAGAAAAGTTGTAAGGTAGGGGAACCTGTCAGGCCACCAACTTTAGAAATAGAAGAAATGTTGCTAATTGTTTCTGGCTTGCTTGCCTCTAATAACCATTGCCATGGCTGTTGGTCTCAGACTTTTTGCATTAAATGCCACCATTCTACTGCCTGGCCACTGAAGAGAAGGACTGCAGTAATGTGCCATATCTAAGCTTCAATAGCAGTAAACCGGTAATGATCAACTGGCATTAAAGTTCGGAATGATTTGCTAATCTTTTCAACCTAAAGTGGAATGATATAAGAAGAATCTTGCCAATCATCCTGCACATTGTTTTAGTCTTTTGGCTTTGTTTCTCTAGGGTTTGTTTTTTTTTATTATTGTTATCAACATAGAGGCACCTCTTTCTTGGAATTCTTGAGTTTGTCTTTAATGTCATTTAGTGATTGCTAGTGAGCTCCTAAACATCCAAGTGCAAGAGTCTGTATAGGATCCACCGAATTTGAATTGCAGCTATAAAACAGAAGCCTAATGCAGTCTCTTATAACAACTTTGCTGCCTCAAACACCCCACATACAAATATTTTGTGGTGCAATATGTTAACCTTGAAACTCTTACTGTTGTTACCAAAGCATGCCAAAGGCATTTCTAAACTAAAGTTGTCTTTAATTGTATAAAAAATATTTATTGTGCCCAATGACTAGTAAATAGGCACGCCACTTTAATTGGTATCACAGCTGTAGTCTCAACAGTAGCTTCAGCATGTAAGGGATTTGAACCTACTTGTTTCTACTGTTTGGCTAGAATAGAAATATAATAATTGAGACTGAGAAAGACAATACCCTGTTACTTTGTGGCTTTGGGGACTGATAGCCAAACAAATCTACTGCTTTCATAAGGACAGTGAAGTATTTAATTTAACTGTCCATGTATTTAAATTAATTTGATTTAACATTACCTACTTCTTTTAATTTAACTTGTATATATGCATTTTATGATTTTGCTTAGTTACTTAGTTTGGTTAATAAAATAATCAAACTAAAAATTTCTGTGATTTGGATTTTTCCTCCATAGATGTTCTGAATTTGAAAAGTCCTTGGAGAGAATAAAAGGCAAGTCTGTGACCAAAATAAATCTATAGAAATGCTCCTCTAACTGGTGCCTAAACTGTAACATGATTGTTTTGTTGAGGGGAGAAATACATAATGGATCATTTCTTTTGACAAGCAAACGGTTTCTAGAAATTTGAAGGGTGTGGTGGAGTAGATATGAGCTGGCCAGTCCAAAGGACTAAGTTCTCTTGATTTGACTTTTGCTTAAAAATAGAAGCAGGCACATGGAACAGCTCATGACTGGTAATTTCCTCTTCTCTTTTAACTCACTATAAATTGTTCACTTGTCAGTACTCTTACTGATAGAGATATCTAGCTGAATCATTGATTGCTCTACAGAGGTAGCTCTGACACAGAGTTGGGGCCTTTGCTATAACAGGGAAGGCAATTCAAGTGTGGTTATGATGGAAATGGATTTGAGTTCTGGCTTCTTTAGGCATGGAGATAGGTCCCTCGTTGAGACAGAGATGGAAATGGATTTCTAACTACCTCATGGACAGAATGTTTGTTCTTTTCATATCAATTGCAGTCATGGAGCTGCAGTTTTTCAGGGGTGATATGGACCCCCATTCATATTCAGAGATGGGAACGAAAGATCCATTATGTCAGACACGGAGATGAAACTTTGTTTATTTTAGTAGTTAGAAGGCAGAGTAGATTACCATAAAAACCCAGGTTTGACAGAGATGGAGACAACAGTATTCCAGATACAGGGATGCCGCTTAATTAAATCAGAGATGGTAATCACACTCTCAGAAGTGGGAATGCAGCTCCATGTAGAATGATTGCCAGAAATAGAACTCATAGTTCGTAATTAGGAGGATCTTATGGTGGATAAATTGGGGGGTGATGCAAATAGCTTAGTATGTCTTATGTAGGTATGCTAGTCTTATCCAAGTCCAATGGGATATCTGGTAGGCCAATGGAATCACTAGCAAGTGCTACAATACTTTATTTTTTTCTTTTCTTTCTCTCCTCTCCTTTATCTGAACCTCTCCAGCTGCATTTGTAGTCCCTCAGAAATCACTTATACATTTTGGCAGAACTTGGATGAGTGATACATGAGTAAACTAAGCTTCATATGTCTGGGATAGGATTGTAGAAATAGCTGTTTTAGAGAAGATGGAGAATTCTGGCTCTGTAACAAAAGAGAATGCAACTCTGACAGAGATGGGAACCGATCTCTGAGGTAGGGATGGAGTTTACAGCTAATCAGTGACTTTCCTACTATATCAAAGATGGTGATGGTGCCCTGGAAGTGCTAGAAATGGATGAAGCTCTGAGTATGCCAGGAACGGAGATGGAGTTCTGATTCTGCCACAGACTCCTGGATATTTAAAATAGTCATGCATTAATATAAAGATGTACTTCATAAAAGAGATTAGTTACAGAATCATACGTTTTCCATTGGACCTGGACCTCATGCAGTGCACAAGATGCTTACTGAATATACTGCTCTTGATTATACTTTTTATAATCTTCATAATTCATAATGTTGCCTGATACATTATTTACTACATACCATCGAAACCTTGCTGTAGATGCAAAATCATTAATTTCCTTGTGGCTTTTTCTATGGTGCTGTTTCTGTAGTATATGTATATAGTGTTTCAGTCTTCTATAAACAATATTATGTTTGTCTTCACAATACCTTTTTTACTCCATTTTACAAGTATAGAAGTGAGGTACCGATATAAAAAGAGCCAAAAGTGAAAACTAATTATGCATGGCCACATTGAGTATCTGAAGGCCTCTCCCCATGCCTTTTAGGGTTCACATCACAGACTTGAGCTTTCATTGGCATCAGTTACAAACCAAGCCCATGTATAAAGTTAGAGAAAATGAGGAACACAAAGCCTGGCCTAAGAGACTTGCCCACCATCACATCAGAACTCTATACAAGAGAGAGAGATGGAAATCCAGGTCTTCAATGCAGCCTCATCTGTCCTTCCTGTCCTTGCTATCCTCTTCCTCATTCAAAACATACCTTATTAGGGTATGCATCAACTACTCCTGGACCATCTTTTCCCTTATGACCCCTTGTGTTTCCTAAGGTCAACCAAGAGCAACCTCTTGCAAATACTGTTAGCACATCAAATCTGCTCATTAAAAATGCATAGGAATTCATTCTCAGCAGTTGCTTCTCAGCCCTGGAACTCCTACATTCTTGGCCAACAGAGCCCTAGTCTGAACAGTTTTCAGAAACATTGCAAGACCTTGCTATTTGGGCAGGCATTTAACAAACAAAGCTATGATAAATTTTTGTTTAGTGGGTCTTTATTTTATTTTACTATGCTAGTTGCCTGTTTAAGCTGTTTTGTTCTCTTATTGTAACCTGCACTGAGTCGTTGTGGAGAAGAATGGCATATAAACCACATATATCAATTAATCCATATTATCAATTATCCCAATCCTCTAGAAGTCATCATCAGAGCCTGAACTTAACTGCTTTCCCTCTGAGTTTCCACCCTTATCCCTTATTAGTCTATATCTTCTCCCTCCTCTTCTCATTCCTCACACCTCTCAGTCATGTCAAGTGATTTTCTTCTTGTCTTCCATGCTTTTACAAAAAACCTCTTTCTAACAGCTGGAGTTATGGAACATTTTTATATAGGAAATTACAGTACTCAACTTTTAAGAAGCACTTGATAAGAAAGGACAGTATGAAAAGTGAAAACAAAAGTAGTGCAGTACAACACCTTAGAAACTAACTGATCCAAAGAGGCACGAGCTTTCATAAGTGACAACCTACTTAGTTAGATGCTATAAATGGATTTGTACAAAGAATACCTTTAAAATAGAGAAGAATTTTAATATAGAGGAAAAGGACAGTTTAAAGACAACTAATCTGTCAGTAGTTCAGGGAAGAAATGTCCAGGGAGGTTAAATTGTCCTGCCATTGACTGATGTATGTTTTTAGATCTATTGTGAAATCAGCACGCATTCATTCTTTTACATAAGGATTTCCCCATCTGGCCTGTACACAGCAGAGGGGCTTTATAAATAGGTGATATCATATATGATGTTGGTAGAGAAACAGGTGAATGAATCTCAGATATTATATTTCACATGATTTAGTCCAGTAATTATTTGGTTTGTATGGAAGAGGAGGGGGTTCAGTGTTTTTCAACCTTCTTATATTCATGGAACCCCCTTGAAAATGCTAGTTCTTAGTTTTCACTCCTTTTTTGACTACAAGAAAATAATTGAACAATTCACCTCTTTCAGAGAATTCACAACAGGTCAGAATAGACTACTATTTGAAATCTCTGGTTTTAACTTGTGAATCATGTGTAGGTGTTTGCACTCCTAATAGTGCTAATTTTGAGTGGTACCCTTAAAAGAATCTTATGGCACCAAAGGGTATCACAGCATCCTATTGCAAGACAATGACCTTGTCCTTGGGGCACTTGCATAGGAATTGAGGCTCAAGTTCTAGGCAACCCTCACTCAAGGGGTGCTTAAATTTGTTGCTTGCCTGCTTCTGAGAACAAAGATGGAACCACCAGGCTAGGCTGCAAATTAGGCACTCTTCAGCCTTCCTCTTGATACTGAGCCTTGCATTTAATATTTTGTTTAGTAAAAGCAAGAAGAGAACAATTTTAGGTTCTTTCTTCCACTAACAGCAAGGGGGTATGCTAGAATCCAGGATTTCTGGTCAAACCCCAAATTCCAGAAGATTAGCCATCATGCTAAGGCAAATACTTGCCCCTTTTTTATTTAGTCCCCTGTATCTCCCTTGGATGTCCAGGTGGTTAGGGTCAAGAGGCAACAGTGACTGGCATCTAACCGGTTGCTTCATGGTAGCCATATGCTAGCAAACAGGACTATTATAGGTTTAAACAGCCTTTTGATGAGGGGGTCCCAGAACCTGCATCTCCTATTTTCTTGGTGACTGCCCTGGCAATTATGCTATTGGAGTATATACCAGAAAGGCTTTGCTTCTTTGACCCCTAACACCTGATATTTATGGGCTTGTGCCCATCTACACTTTTGGGACTTAAACTTGCCCAGATACATGTGTTCAGAGCCACATACATGCCGAGCCAGAATAAAGCCAATGGTGCGTACTAGGTAGCCTTGTGGATGTTTGCATATTCATATTGTACGTAGAATTGTATAACCCACAGTGCCAAAAGCAGCAGTTTCATGGCACACACACAGTTTTTTCTACTGTGTATTAAAGAATCATGTCAAAAACAGTGCTAATATGCTAATGCACAATAGAAATAGACTATTGCACATTAAGCATCACTAAAAAGGCATGATCTTTTTGTTACCGTGCATTGGGAGGGTCTAATTCACAATTATGTAGTACCTCATTTTAGAGATACTAAATTTAATGTGCAGTAGCAAAAGTGCATTAATGCACATGTAGATATGCCAAGTGTGTGACGTGAAACAGGAATCTGCCCTAGGCGTTTAGCTATTTGAAGCAGAAATATGGAAAAAGGGATCCATGTATACCATGCAGACTCAGAAACCAGAGGGTAAATAGAAAGAATCCATTAAAAAAAATCTCATGACAAAATTTAGACACTCTTTCTCAAGCCTGGTATATAATGATTAAAAATGGAGTTTTTTAATCCTGCTAGGTAAAACAATGTATTATTCCTTAATTTTATTTTAGAAATGGTTATACTATTTTAGCTGAAAGTTTCCTATAAAATTCAGCCTGAGGCAGAAATGTAGCATGGGAAATTTCTGTCCAAATGGTTTAAGTTTGACAATGCTATAATTAACGGTGAACTGAGATTGAAATTGTCACACAAACTAAAGGACAAGAGATGCTTATAATCAACATTTACCATGGACAAGTGAGTAAATGAGATGAGAACATTCACTATGTAGGAAGTAAGAAATGAAGCACAGAGTATTAGCAACTGCTGACATAACAACCCATCTATGTCAGAGAGAGGAAAGGCACCATGAGTATGTCACAGAATGAGAAAGAAACCCACTGTAGAAATGTTTTGCCATGTAAAGCTACCTACATGAAAGATAGGAATGGATCTCTGAGTACATTAAATCCTGTCATGAAGCCCTAGCTATATCAAAGATGAGAATACAACTGTGAATGATATCAACAAAAACCAGGCAATAGCAGAAAAAAAGTTTAAAGTCCTGGCTTTGTCACAGATATGGACACAGTTCTATTTATGAAAGCTATTGTGACAGTCTTGCCCCCTATCAGAGATGAGGCTGCAGCTCTTGCTGTACCAATGGTTGTCATTGTGCCCCAATTCATAAGAGATGTGGATGGAGCTCTGGCTATGTCAAAGTTGAGAAAGGCATTTCAGTGTTTGCCACAGAAGTAGGCATGGAGTTCAGCATTTACTGCAGACCTATTATTATGTAGGAGGATGTTTTCCCCGTATTGACTGTTGTCACATAGCTCTTCCCAAGTCAGAATCAAAGACATGGCTTTAACTATTCAGGCATAGAGACTGATCTCTGATTATGTCAAGAATACCAAGACAGCTCTGCCTATTAAAAAGAGATTTAATACTTGTCTTTACATTCCAGAAACAGGGTGAACTTTGTTGACATTAGAATTCTGCAATAGCAAATTACGGGAGGTGTGGGAGACAAGGATGAAATCTTATTTTATGTAATGCCAGCATGGCTACTTCAGAGATGTACTGGAGCATTTTCTCTATCAGTGACTGTCATGTATACTATAGCTTTGGATGTGTTGGATCCATCCTTATGTCAGAAGTTGTCACAGAATTCTGGCTGTGTCAAAAATGAGAATAAGTCTTTATATTAATATTTGTCCTGGTGGTCTGGCTTTATCATACATAAATGTCAAGCTATGTTCAATATTAGGATAGAACTGTGATGGCCTGTGAATGTCTGGTGCTATGTTTCTGTGAGAGCTGGTAACAGATTTCTGACTATGTTAGAAATGGGAATATAGTCCTGGTTTGCCAGACATAGACATGAATATCTTCCTTGTCATTGAGCTCATGATACTAGTAACACAGCTTAAAGAGTTTCTGCACTAACATAGGCATAACAATTTTTATTTGATAATGCATTGGTTCCATCATAGTATTATGGCAAAACACATTGATTGAAAAGCTTTTTGTAGTGTGTCAAAATTGGCATTAAAAACTGCCTATATCTAGGGTTTTAAAGGAGTTCTTTTACACAAATACATAAGAGGCCCTAAGGGTATAGGCTGTTGCTGTGTTGCTCTAAGGACATAGGCAGACAAGGTTCTTTGGGTAAAGCTGGTATCTTTTATTAGACTATATATAAGCGGCCCTATATTTTCAAAACTCTTATGGGTCTACTTTGCAAAAGTGTCCAAGGATCTCCAACTATGTTTCACAGTCTATTCCTTAAAATAGGAATATGTGAGAATGAAGGTTTGACTGCTAATATCTTTTATAGTTAAAAGAGATATTAGACAAGCTTTGGGGTACAATGTGCTGCTGGCTCGTATTTAGCTTATTGTCCACCGCAACTCCTAGGACATTTTCTGCAGAGCTGCTGCCCAGCCAGTCAGCCCCCACATGTGGCACATGGGATTGTTCTGTCCTAAGTGAAGGCCTTTGTATTTGTCCTGCAATTTGCCTAGATCACTCTGAATTCCTGCCCTGTTCTCCAGCATATCTACTACTCCCCTCAACTTGGTTTTATCTGCAAAACTGTAGAGGGTGCACTCTATGCCATCTTTCAACTGAATAGCGAGCCTCTGAGCCTGATGTTACAGCCAGTTTTATATTCAACTCCAGCCTGTACTTCCTTAGCTTGCCTGCATGAATGTTGTGGGAAACCATAACAAAAACATTGCTAAAATCAAGGTATAACATATCCGTTGGTCTCCCCACATCCACACAGCATCATTTCATCACAGAAGGCAATCAGGTTGGTTAAGCAAGATGTGCCCTTGGCAAATTCATGCTGACTGTTCCTAATCACCATTTCCTCCAAGTGCTTTGAAATGGATTCCTTGAGGATCTGCTCCATGATTTTTCTAGGGACTAAGGTGAGACTGAATGGTATGTAGTTCCCTGGATCCACCTTTTTCTCTTTCTTAAATATGGGCTCTATGTTTGCCCTTTTCCAATCATCCGGGACCTTTCCTGATCACTGTGAATTTTCAAAGACAATGGTCAGTGGCTCTGCAATCACATCAGCCAAATCCCTCAACACCCTCGAGTACACCCCATTTACGTCCCATGGACTTGTATATGTCCAGCTTTTCTAAATGCTCCCTAACCTGTTCTTGCACCACTGTTGGCTGCTCACCTCCTCCCCAAGCTCTGCTGCCAGGTTCAATAGTCTGGGACCTGAACTTGCCTGTGCAGACTGAAGTGAAAAAGGCATTGAGCATTTTAGTCTTTTCTGCATCCTCTGTCACTGGGTTGCCTCCCCCATTCAGTAAGGGACCCACACTTTTCCTGATCCTTTTCTTGCTACCAGTTTACTTGTAAAAACCCTTCTTGTTACCCTTCATGTCCCTTGATAGCCGAAACTCCAATTGCACTTCAGCCTTCTTGAATTCATTCCTGCATGCCACTTCAGCTAAATGTCCACTTCAGCTAAGCTTCCTTTCTGTGATTTAAGTTACTGAAGAGTTCCTTGATAAGTCAAGTTGGTCTTCTGCCACACTTGCTAATCTTCCTGCACATCAGGATGGTTCCTTCTTGCACTCTCAGTAAGGCTTCTTTAAAGTACAACCAGCTCTCCTGAACTATTCTCCTCTTCAGACTAGCTTTCCAGGGGATCCTGCCCATTAGTTTCTTGAGCTTGTCAAAGTCTGCTCTTCTGAAGTCTATTTTCCTTACTCTGCTGCTCGCCATCCTTCCTTTCCTCAGGATCCTTACCTCAATCATTTTGCCATCACTGCTGCCCAAGTTGCCATCCACTACTATGTTCCCCACCAATTCTTTTCTGTTTGTGAGCAGCAAATCAAGAAGAGAACAGCTCCAAGTTGGCTGCTTCAGCTCATGCACTAGGAAGTTGTTCCCAACACTCTCCAAAAGCTTTCTGGATTGCCTGCACACTGCTGTATTGTCCTCCCAGTAGATGTCATGGTGATTAAAGTCCACCATGAGAACCTGGGCCTGTGATCAGGAAACTTCCATTAGCTTCCTGAAAAAGTCTCATCCCCACTACCTTCTGGTCTGGTGGTCTATAGTACACCCTCACCATGACATCAAACTTGTTGCTCTCTCCTCTGACCCTAACCCCTAAACTTTCAACAGGCCTGTTTCTAATTTCATACTGGAGCCCTGAGCAATCTATGGCCCTTTTACAGAAAGTACCACTCCTCCTCCTCTTCTCCCCACCTGTGCTTCCTATACTGTTTATACTCATCCACAATAATGCTCCAATCATGCAAACTACCCCACCAAGCCTCTGTTATTCCAATCACATCATAGTTCCATGACTGTGCAAGGATTTCCAATTCTTGCTCGTTGTTTCCCAGGCTCCACAAATTTGTGTACAGACAACAGAGGTAACTAGTCAATTGCCCTGATTTTTCAAGAAGAATTATTACACCTCCTTTGTAGCCCCCCCCTGCTTGCTCTTCATCTAGGTTACCCACTTCCTCACTTTCCTCAGGGCTTTGGTCTCTATCCATCTGTGAACCTCAGGGTCTCTCCTGGCAGTATCACTGATTCCCAGATAGATGAGTAACATGGGATAGTAGTCAGAGGGCCAGATGAGTCATTGTAATACCATTGTGACATTTTGGCCCTGGTCAAACAGCAGACTTCCCAAGAGAGCAGGTCAGGTTGACACCTGGATCCCTCTGTCCCCCAGAGAAAGGAGTGTCCAAACACTACTATCCATCATTTCATCTTAGTGGTAGTCTTCTCTCTTTATCCTTCCTACTGTGGGGAGGCCTGACCTTTCCTCCTCCACCAATGGACCATGCTCCTTGCCCTCTGTTGGTAGGGCTCCATATCTGTTCTCCAGATGAAACACTGGAGGTGGAATATGAGCCAGCAGTTTGCCCTTCTTGTCGAGAAGGCTAATGACGTACTAAGCTGCATTGGTAGGAATATTGCCAGCAGGTAAAGGGAAGTGATTATTGCCCTCTATTCAGCAGTGGTAAGGCTACACCTAGAGTACTGTGTCCAGTTTTGGGCCCCACACTACAGAAAGGATGTGGACAAATTGGAGAGAGTCCAGCAGAGGACAAAGAAAATAGTGAGGTGGCTGGGGCACGTGACTTAGATCTTGGGAAGAATTTTTTTCACTAGGAGAATAGTAAAACAATGAAACAGGTTACCCAGACATTTATGGAATTTCCATCCTTGGGAGTTTTAAGACCTGGCTAGGATCTAGCAGGGGGTGAACTAGATGATCTCCTGAGACCCCTTCCAACCCTAAGTTTCTATGATTCTATATGATCCTCCCTGAAGCTAGGCCCCCTGAACATCTAAGAATGCAATGTTGATGGAGTCAAATGAGAACCAGTAAAGAGAGGGCCTAATTCTGTAGTTTAGTGAAGCCCTAGGTTCTAGTCCTTCCTCCTGGGTTTACTTACATATTTTCCATTAAAAAGTTATTGGGTAAATTGTACAAACATTGTTATGATAGAATACAGAGCCCTTCTCACTAGAACACAGTGTCAGGTTCCTTCTTGTCTGATCTTCTTCTAGACTGTTCTTATTTCTTTCTGTCTAAGCAGTCCATATTTAACAGAAGAGTCAGATAATGCCTTAGACCTACCTAGAACTTGGACTTAGAGTTAGGATCTGTTCCTAGCAAGTGAAAATGAGTGCATATGTGTGTGTAACCCTCTCTCAGGATGGGGAGGGCCTAGAACTCAGACATACTACTTTCTAGGTAGTCTCTAGGCTATAGTACCAAGAGTGAGTAGGCCTGTGAGCAATAAGGCCAATAAGCATAGGCAAAAAGTTTTTTGGATTCTGAATTTCACATTAAAAGAAATGCCTAACTTAAAGCAAAAAGGTAACTATCATAATGTTGGGTAGCTGCAGACAAGTGACAGGATTTCAGATATCCTTTTCTTTACTTCCTATTAGTTGACACATTCTTCCCACTACATAGAATGTGTGCTGCAAATCGCATCCAGAATGCACTTCATTCAAGGTTTTGGAAACTCGGTTTTTGGAGACATGTAAGTTTGGAGGCTCATTTGTTTGGAGCCAAATAACTTGATTGTTAATTAGATAATCCATTCCCTTGACATAGCAAAGTGCTTTTTTTAAATCCAGACATTAGTAAATTATATCAAGTTTGAGGTATGTGTAGGAGATTGCAAAGTCAAGCCATTTTAAACATAAAGACGTAAGGGAAAGTAAGCTCCCACAGTGAGGGCTCATCGGAGAATGAAATCTTCTGTGAGTCTCCTCCCTATTAAATGGAATGAGCTTCCATTCACATTTCAGCACTTACCACAAATGTCCTATCAAGCACAGAGAGGGAAAGATATCGTAAGTCTCACATTTGTGGAGGCATTTGATGTCCAACTCAACATCTTCAAAACTGAGAGAGAAGCAGCCTGTGAAGATCTTGGAGCATAAGTGACACATGCTCACCAGGTGACACTGAGTGAATGACGGATGCTTTCTCAGTCAGCTGACATTTCCAGGTTCTCTTAGTAGGAGTCATTCGAAGACTAACACCATCCTTTTGGTCACTTTTAAAAAATCAAGAATCATTGTCGTAGGAAAGGTGGTATTAGCAAATGCTCTGTTTATCACGATTATGTTACCAAATTATTCTGCTTGAAATTAACTGATAGATCTTTGAATAGCACAATAGCCATATTTTATATCAGTCACAGCTAGGCTGACTGGAGCCCCCAAACAGCCAATTATTAGAAAGTAGTGTATAGACTCTTGCTAAATCAAGCTACAGAAACAATGACTAGTATTTCTTCCCTTAACTGAGGAAAGAAAGAAAAAACAAATCAACCAAATTAAGGCTTTCCTATTATTGGAAGACATTAGTCTCTCTTTTTAATTGTCACAAATGGACTACATCATTATGGGAATTGGCATTGTGCATAGGATTAATTGAACTTTGCATTGTTGCAGTTCAAATCTATGTCCAGCTGACACTGCACTGTATTGCTTACACTTGACAGGACAATACTTTATGCTATAAAAACAGCCAGATGAGATTTACATGATGTGTGCCCTTTTAAGTGACATGCTTTTGTACTATTAATTAATACTCTGAGGTTGTTTGTGTTTAGCCATCAGCTTCATCTGGGACAAATAGCAAGGTACCTCACAAGGACACAGATAATGAGCTGGTATACTTTTATATAAATGTCTTACAGTTCACTATCAAACTGTAAGCCTGTTCTAACTTTAGAGGGAGTAATAAAGCATGTAATAGCAAAGTAAATATGGAACAGAGGGGCTTTTTGAATCCAATTCATCATTGCTTGAGGGTCACTTGGGCAGACATCAGCCTCAGCAATTCTACATCCTCAGAAACCTCCCAAGGAACCCCTGAAGGAGTAGTGCATCTTAGGGCAGTTTTAAGGGCTCTCTTATCTACATTGGAGGCTGCCTTATTCCCTGCTCACTGCTGACTTGCACCTTAGTACAGGAGTGTAGTACAGGAGTAAATCTGTCTTCTAAAGGTCTGTAAATCTAGCATAATTTCAAACTTGCAGGCAAGTTCTCTGATATTCATGGTGTCTATGAATCAAGTTGTTACACTCAGCAGGGCTACCACCCATCCAAGTGACAGAGACATAAGCTCTTTCCTTAAATCAGAGTTATTCCTGAAGATTCCCTTATAGTGTTATCTTGGGATGTGGCTTGGTATTGGTCCTACATGTAAGTCTGTGTCAAAGTGCCATAAATGAAGCAGGTTTTGGGGGAATGAAAGAAGAGAATCTTTTCTCACCTCAGGCCAAGATTTACTCCAGATTCTTTTAAAACAAAAAGAAAAAAGAAATAACTACTCATTTATTTACATCGTAAATGTTCATGCTGAGCCATTATGGTTTCTGTGTCTTTTTTCTCTACATTTATTCAGAGAAAATAACTTGCCATATTTAAGATTGTTCACCTGTATGTTTTATTAACAGACTGCTCAAGCTTTTGCGACGGCAAATTCCATTTATCAAATGGCCTGTTCTTTGAGTTTATGCTACAACTGAGGAGAACAAAAAAAGAGAATACTGATACTGGTTGACAGGAGCTCATTTTGTAAGCATTACAAATAGATGCAAGCAAACAAGCAGCATTTACCTGGAGCAAAAAAGGAGATAAGTCCAGCTGGCAAGAGAAGGGAAATCTGATCATCAAATTACTCAGATGGATTTTTTTTTTTTTTTTGGTCAATTAAAAGAAATTATTTGCTGCACTGACCTCCCAAAATAAAGCCTGGCCAAAGGATGACCAAAGAATTTCTGGCAGGAGATAATCAGCAAAGATATTAATTAAATAGTCAGAGGCTGGAACAAGACAAATTGATTTATTGACCATATCTATGTAGGTTAGGCCTTTGAGCTTGCATATTCATTTAAAAACAGCTCTGTCCTTATGGCAGTGTAAAGAATGATGTTTTCTGAGGATATTTTCCATCCAAGGTTAACACTGCTTTTGCTGCAGGATCCTCAAACATCAGGTTGCAATTTGGGAAGGAGAAAAAAAAGCATATTAATTTGCCCTTATAACCTTTACTAAACTCTGGTTGCTGCATACAAAGGTAGATACCTGATGGAATTTCATAGGCCATCCTCAACTTGCATTTTTTCATCATTAGATTTTTAAAAGCAAAGGACGGGGAAGAAATACTTTCCAGACAAAATTAATGGTAATATTATTCATCTTGTTTCAATAGCATATACATCTAAATAAAAACCTTATTTGGGATTCAAAACTCCTCTGGGGGCCCTAATACATTTTGGAAGAATCCTCCTTCTTCTGATAATTGTTGGGCCATAATCTGGGGATTTACACTGTGGTTCATGCATATGAAATTGTGCCTGCCTAACCAGAATACAGTCTGCTGTGCATGCTCAGCAGCTGTGTGGATGTTTACACATGTGGGTGAAGTAGATGGTGAATAGCCAGGTCAGCAGCCCTGGCCACTGTCTTTGTGGGAAAGTGGAAAAGCAGCCATTGCTACAGAAGTGCTGTCCTGACCACACCATGGCTGCCCATAATGTGAAGCTGCTTGGCTATGCCTCTGGAAGTAGGAACACAAATTGTGCATAGTGCCAACAATGGTAGTGTCAAAGCCTGGTAACTGTATTTGAACAGAAAGTGAAATAGGATTCTGCCCTAGGTCTTTTTCTACATAAGTCCTCTAATGGCCATCATCTAGTAGGTGTTCTCTGATAACGCTTACTACACAGTGACATACCCAGGCTTTGGCCAAAATGCAGTTATGGTTGCTACTTTCCTTTAGAAGAAGTCAGCTTAAGGAGGAGGTTTCTCCCCTTTAAGTAACTACAGACATGTCTACATGTTCATTAATGTGCATTTGGTAGTACACATTAAATTCAGTACTTCCACTGAAGTATTAGTAAAAGGTGAATTATCCTATTTCAGTGCACATTAGGGAAAGAGCACTTTTTGTGACACTTTAATGCCCATTAAAATAGGCTAATGTGCATTAATGCTCATGTGTAGACACACCTACTGATGATCAGTGCACTCTCCAAAGAATTAAGAGAACCTGGTCCAATTCCCTCCTCAGGGCAAGCAGGATTCAGCAGACATCTCCTACTTCCCAAGAAACTTCTGTAACAACCACACTATGTGCTTGGAAACACTATGTTAGCATGATGATCTAGTTGCTAGAGTAATCATGCTGGGACGAAGTCAGAGGGAGGGAATTTAGGTTTCATTTGCTGCTCCACAGAGAATTTCTGTATCTTATATTAAATAATAATTGGATAAAATAGTTTAAACTTCCTTTTTGGTTGGTTTGAAAGAACAGATATTGACATATGCTTAGACAAGGGTTTCCACAAGCAGGAACGTGTATTTCCCCAGAGACAAGAAGCGGTGGCACAGTGCTTTACTGTAACTCTCACGTACAGTATTTAAAGCACAGTGCAAAGAACTGTAACTCTCAGATATTTATTTTATTTTGTTGAGAATAAATGACTAGACCACTGTCTGCCACTGTGACAGACAGGACACTGGGCTATCTGTGATGTGACTCACTATGGTAGATGAGCGCAGATATACAGTATGTGGTGCCACAAACCCATCTGCAGCATCACAGATGCACATGCAGGCATTCCCTATGCTTCTACTTTTCAGTGCAGCAGTGGGGACAGCACCAGCTGTCTCCAGGACCCCACATAAAGTTACTGCATATTTGCTGGTCCCAGCCTCTCCTAACCCACCCAGAGTAACCTGCTATGTGCCAAAGCATGTGTGGCATAAGTCTTTCCTGGGGACAGGTTGCAACAACACATTCTGCCACCATGTGTGCCACCTTGCTTTTTTAGGCATGGGTTTTTTGACCCTTGGACTTCCCAAGGTCAACCCCCGTTTCTCCCCACTGCTGCACTGCAAAGTGGCAGCATGGGGAATGCCTGCATGTGCATGAGTGATGCTACAGATGGGTCTGCAGCACCACATGCCACACATCTGCACTCATCTGGACATTCTCTAGGGGATCAGGCATCTTTTTAAGAACATAAAAAAATGCCATAGTGAGTCAGACCACAGATACTTCTAGCTGAGTATCTTGTCTATCATTGTGGCAGAGTGGTTTAGTCATTTATTATCAACACAATAAAATAAATACTTGAGAGTTACAGTTCTTTGTGCAATAAGCTCTGTAACATAACTTCAACTTAATGTCTCATCTCAACCACTCCTGAGTCCAAAGTATTATCAACATTTCAGGCTAATCAGAGTCCCTTCTGCTTTCTATTTTTCCAATAGGTTCTTCTTATATGTTGTAGTGGATAGCTTTTCTCACAGAAGAGAGAGCTGAGAAAGGATCCATGGTGTCTACAGCTTGTCTATATCCTTCCCAACTATACAAGTGGTCCAATAAAAGATTATTGCACAAAAAAAATCTTGCTTCTTACAGTTTTTTCTGGGACGATTACAGCTACAAAATCATCCCAACACTAACCCACTTTAAATACAGTCTCTGTCCTTTAGTCCATATATTTCATTGTCATCACTTTCTCTTCCCCTGACTGAGAATTTGCTAGCACTTAGGAGACAATCAAAGTTGATGGCCCCTGAAATGGGCAGATCTAGAGGAGATACGATAGTGCAGCCACACTCTCTTGCTGACACAAGGTAGGAGCAGTATCTGAGGACTTTTTCAAGTCCTTAATGGAGATAAGAATCCCCCCCACCCTTCCCTCTGTGCTCAGAGGCATGCTCCCTTCCCTCCCAGATGCAGATGCAGATGCAGTCTGGCCACCCCAGCTTGGATGAGGGAGAAAGCTGAGAGTGGGGGTCACAGCCACCCATACTGTTCCCACATTTTCCTTTGTAAAATTCTGGATCTGTTTCTGGACCCTGATTATCAGGTATCCTGGTTTTCTCCTATTTAAAAAAAATCCAGTTTTCAATTTAAAGAAAGTAACTCAAAATCCACATTTTAATCATGGGAAAATGTGGATTTTTGGGTTACTTTTTTAAATCCAAATATTGGGGATATTTTTTTATCAGAGGAAACCTTGATTCCTGCTGATTATTGACCAAAAGAAGAGAATTATATTCCATGGGAGGTTCTGAAGTTGCAGTTGGTATTTTTCCTTCTCTACCAAACAAAAACAAACCATTTTCAATGCTTTTGTGAAAACAGAATCATGGTGAAATATCTGCTTTCAAATAAAAACCTTGTAGATTTCTATTTGGAAAGAGATATCACAATGAGACAAGCTCTAGTCTACATTGCAGCTCCAGCTGTACGTCAAAATGTTGAGTCCATACATTTGAACCCTCTGCTCACTGGGTTACTCCATCTCAAGAGTGGTATAAGACTTCTACCACTGTCTGGCAACTGACTGAAAGTGCATGAAGACATCTGTTGTGGTACATTCAGCAGGTGGTGCTTCATAAAGTACATTCTGTTACAGAGCCATATAAAGCAGCCAAAAGTGCCCAGGCACTGCCAGAACATCTGGTAGTAGAGCAGCCTGCTGTAAACATCTCCAGAGTGTGCATAGCTTGGTGAGCAGGGCATTGGATTGGGATGTGGGTCAAGTAGCTTTTCTGTATAATTCTGAGAGAAGCTTTTCATCTCAGATAATTGATTCCAGCTGAATGTGTCTGCTTCATCATAGGCTAGTGCTTTAACTATTAGGTTACAACTTCAGAATTAACCTGGGGCAGCTTCAGAATTTACCTGGGACAGGTTCCTCCCCCTCAAAAAATCATTTGGACAAAATCATTCTCAAAGCACACGTTTTGGCTTGGATAACATGATCTCTGATCTTGAAAGTTTCTTATAGATTGTGTCACTCTTGAAGACTTAAGAACCCTTTTGGGGACAGGTCACCTATTTATATTACAGTCTAGTAACCTAATCTGGGCAACACATGACACAGCATGGATGCCTGAATCTGAAACAGAGCTCACAGCCTAAGCCAGAGATATCCTACGCTATCACAACTTGCATAGCAGTAACATCTACTGAATCTATGTCCATTTCATATCTTTCTGCACTAGTCTTAGCTATGTCTGCAGCTTCTAATGATGTATAAATTATCTGTGAAATAAAAGAAAAGTTAATGGGAATGTGTAGGGTTTGTACAGCACAAATCAAAGAAAGAAAATCAGGATCAAGCTTCCACTGTACTTTGAAGGTGAATATCTGACAGAATCCCTTCACAAAGTAATGCAAATAAAAACATAGAGGAATTGAAGAACATTGTTTTAAAATGAAGGGAGAAAGGTGTAGAATTTAGCTCCTAGAGAAATTAGTATTTGAATCATAAGGGACATAGATTATTATATTTCCAGTACTTGTATTTTAAAACAGAAACCTTAAGTATGAGAGAGTTCCATATGCTAATAATTAGTGGCTTTCTTTCAAACTAAAGGCCATATATGAAAGCTTTTGCTACATTCAATTACTGCTGTCTTTGAAATTTCACATGCAGAATTTTTGGAAAGAATTGTGGGGAAACCAGGCCTTTATCCACATAAACTAAAATTTTACTGCCACTATTCCTTTCTTAACTATATACAGGGGGAAAATAATAATGAGAGTTCATGTAACCCACAATTCATACACAGGTACCAACTCATTAACTAGAGCTCATTAGAAAATTAGACTTGATTAGACATTGCTAGAAATATGTAATAATAAAAAAATGCATATATCTAAATGATATTGTGACACAAAATTGACTTTCATCTGTCTAAATATTTATTTTTAAATTTTTTAAATAATTTCTGGCTATACACCATTAAAATATTAAATCTGACAATTTTTAGAAGCATTCTAGGACATGGCTGAAGTTATGAAGTTCATTTCATGCTTGCATTTAGCTGTGGGTAGAAAAGAATGTAACTCCAAGGAAGCCAATGAAGTTATCCTAATATTCCCCAGTTAGAGTTCTGAGCTAGAGCATAGTATTAGATAATGAGATTTCTGGATTATTGAGTCTAGTCTCCTGTGATTTCTGAAGCTACATCATACAATTCTTTATATAAACAACTTCCACTACTCTGATTTCTGTAATGATTAGGAATTTGCTTCTGATTTCCAGTGTAAATTTATTTATTATCAGTGCATACACACTTTAGGATTGTCATCCATCCATAAATTTGGGGGCAGCCCATAAAAAAAAATAGAGCAAAAAAATGCTTCTCTTTAAACTGCATTAAAAAGCTAGAGACAACCATAAAATGAAACAACAATGATCTTAATAGAAAGATGGAACATAGATGTGCCACCTCCTGTCTTAGAGGAAGTGCAGCACCCTGAAAAAAAATGCTTGCTACTCAATGGACCCTGAACAGCACCCTGAAAAGACCGCTTATTACTCAAGGAAGCCTGAACAGCCCCCTGCCCCCTACCCAGCCAGGCACTGCTCCTGCATTTTTTTGGCTATTTCCTTGCTTCTAATAGCTGCTCATGTGAAGGCATAGGGAGCAGGGTAGTGTAGCCAGGACAGAGCTCCAGGCTGGGAGGAGGAAAAGCAGTGTGCAGGGAGTTCATTCTGGGATGCTAGGAGTTGGGACAACAGAGGTAAGGCTGAGGAGTCAGTTGAGGTGGAGGCAGTCCTGTGTGAGATGAGGTTGGGGATTCCAAGAGTCTTGAAATCCTCCATGATGTCCTCCGGCCGGCCTCTCGAAGCGTCATTGGTCCCCACGTGGACTACCACTAGCGGATAGTAGTCTGTGGG
>JAGPOW010003316.1:130639361-130670022 GCA_030014935.1 Caiman crocodilus
CGTTCAGCTCGGCCATGGCTTTCATAAAGATGTCCCAGCCTTTAGGCGGCTGTTTAGTAGCCCCGGCATGAGTCTGAAGGGTTCTCTGGACCAAGTCAATCATGTTTGACCCCTTGCCGAGCATCCTTTTGTAAATGAACCCCCCTTGATCATCCCAAGAAGAAATATCCTTGTGCTGGCTCAGCTTAGAGATCAGTACTTTAGCATTTCTCCTGTATCGGGTATGCACGTTATCCAGAACTTCCTGAACGACTGGGGTCAGGGGTGGAGTTGCTGATGTCAAGCACCATGTGACTGGGGTCAGGGGAGGAGTTGCTGATGTCACGCACCATGTGACCGGGTCAGGGGGTGGAGTCGGTGACGTCACATGCCATAAAAGGGGAAAAGGGTTGGTGCGAAGGGGGCGGGACCAGAAGTCCCGCCCACCTGTCACATTTGCATTGAAGGGCAGAGAGCCTATATACTACTAGTAGCCCAAAATTTTAATCACAGAAAAATTTGGATTTTGGGTTACTTTTTTATATCTGAAAATTGGTTGGTTATTTTATCAGAGCTTTGGTCACCTCAGTTTTCATGCATCTAAATCTGTTATGTGGCTGCCATAGCCACTACTGTTCAGGCTCAGTTTGCATAACTACATATTTGCACATAGTTGTCCAGAAACTATGCACATAGTTGTCTATGTAAGGGTAGGGCTATGTGTCCAGAAACAGAATTCCTGTGGGTCTGTAACTGCCAAAAATTGCCTGCAAATGGCCCAAAACTAGCCACTAAATGTCCAGGATAGAATGCAATGTCATCCAAAGGGTGTGTGTGTGTGTGAGCACACATATGAGATATGAAATGGGCTTGTTTTCCACAGTGCAAAAAGAAAGTGAGTAAATTTAATTATGCATGAGCCTGAATGGGTATTTACTGAAACAGACCCTAAGGATTTTTATTTTAGTTGCTACTGCGAAATTATTCTCATTTAGGATAGAAGCTATTTTGGGGTAAAAAAATTATGATTGAAATTCAAATCCTAATAATGTTAAACACTATATTACAATAAAAATGCTTATAGTAGCATTAACATAACTAAGATAATGAGAATAAATTAGACTCAAATTAACCACTGATAATGTACAATTGAAGATCAAAAGCTAGATTATTGAAACATCATTCTGGCAGTACAAGTATTACTGTATATTGAAAATCCTTTCACGTAAGTTTTGTTTTTAAAATAAATCTGTTCAAATTACTGTCTATAAATAAAGGTTAAAATACCTGTAGGATTCTCTGAAGTTTCTAAATATTCACCTGCTCCTTTCATTACTGAATCTTACTCACTAACAATATATATGATAATTATTTCAGAAATACTTGAGAAGTAGCAAAAAATTACGGAACAAAGCAGTTAGTCAGTACATGCCATTTTATGGTTTATTACAGAAAGATAAAGATCACAAAAGCTACTAAGCCATATTATTATGCAGTATTATTTAACAAATGTATATGAAATGGATTACACTGAGATGGTAGGGTTATCATTCTGCAAAGGTAACAGACTACAGTAGGATTCCATTTGAGATTCTTTTTATTTTGGTGTACCAAAGAGTGTGTCCCAATTCAAAACAACATTAAGCATGTGTACACCTTCAGTAGAACTCAAACCATTATAAAAGTGGTGTAAATTGCATTTCATTTGATAATTATTCCAAGTTACACACACTTATATATAAAAGAAGAATAGAATATGATCCTAGCCCCCAGGGCATCATCATCTCTGTACTAAACTTACTATACTAGATTTGCTACTGACTTCAACAGAGCCAGGATTTTACCCTAAATCTTCAAGTCAATTGGAGTTTTCCCTAAGTAGAGACTGGACTGCTATACTGTTGCCATTGACGTAAAAAAAATAGAAGAAATAAAAGAAAAACTTTAACTGCATTAAAGCATTTCATTAAAGTAATGCACAAGACATAGAAATGACTTTTAAACATGAGCATATATATTTTCTTGCTGCAGCAGGATTTTCTGGTTTGCTACCGTTTAAGGTAGCTGATATCCAAATATATATATTTTTATTTATATACAAATGTTTCATGTTTCACTCAGTATGAGTAATGTTTAAGAATCTGAGCTTGTTTTGTATGCATTCATACTTCAGTATCTGCAACATCTCAACATTTAACCTGCATGAGTGAATAATGAATATTTATGAGTACACATAAGCTATGCTTATAAATATTCATAGCCAAGTACCCTTATTAGTATACAATGGATAATGAATATTAATGAAATCTTTATTCATATGAAATGAAGCAAAGTCTTATACAAGATGAACATAGATATTTTTATTAGGAAAAGACAATGAGGAGCAGTATTTTGTGTTCAAACCAGTCTCTTGTAGGAGATGCCCCTTTGACATTTCTTGAACACTAATGTAAATAATATTTAATTATATTACTACAAATTAGGTCTCTTTGCCAGAAAGGTTATGATGGTTTGTTAGCTACTCTGACTTTTTTTTGTTCAGAATTGTAAAAGGCATGTTTGATTAAATCAAAGATTTTATGAAAATTAAACAAAAAGTGTGTTTTACCTTAATTATATTAACATTGATCCATTAGTGTTATGAGTTTCTAATTTTATGAACAAGCATGGTAGACTTAGAAATTAGTTGCCTTATCAGACTGGAAAACTCAAATGTCAAAGACAGCTGTATCTAATAAACAACCACAGATCACTGCATTGCATGTGCTTAAAAGTGATATACTATTTTCCATAAATGTGTAACATTTATAAATAAGTTTTACAGTTAATGCCAAGGCATTAAAACTGGAATAAACAAACTGCAATTTTATGAAAATCTGTAAGAAATCTTTTAAATTTTCAAAGTAGGTTACTACAGCTTAACATGCATTAATTCTCACTGGAGAATCTAAAATTGAATGCAAAATGGCTTTCATATCAGCAGTTAGATTTTTTTTTACTCGAATGTGAAAGGATGAAAGCTTGTAAGGAAGGACCTTGTCTTTTACAATAGTTCATCTTATCTATGTTGATACAAAATATTTCCATTTATGTATTCTGAAAGAACAAAGTTGGTTAATGTTTTAGAATCACAGAAATTAGAAATGGAAAATACCCAGACATTCAGTTCATCTCACATTTTTGGCAATTGTTATTGTTCTCATGGGGTAATACATATAGCAACTTATGATTTTTATTTTAAGTTCTATTATAATGCTGCTGAATAGCTCCATTCTTTAGATGTGCTATCAGCACAAAACATCATCTTTAAAAAGTGTAGGGTGTTTTATACTTCCATATTGACCTTACAGGAAATTTCACCTACTCTTTCAGACAGGTATTATTCTTGTTACATGAGCACACCTGTTTTCAGTATAATTGCAGTGGAATCAATCTCTCTACAAAAATAAATCTTCACTTAGGGATTTCTGTGAGCTCTGGAAATTTGTCTTTCTCCCATAAGAGTTGTGTTAAAATATTTTAACACAAGAGTACAGATAAAAGAAACTGTCATTTTTCATCACTTGAATTTTCCTCTGAACTAACAGAAACAACTGTCCATTATATCTAAGAAAAAATATAGCAACATCATACCATTCTCCACAATACTCCCTTCAAGCTCATTCTATATGCAATTCTCCTTCTACATTGATACTCTTTTCCTGACATCAAGTGCCCCTTCATTTAAACACCAACATGGGATACAGTCCTTTCCTTCAAAAAGCAAGCAAAGTAGGTTATGGTATATTTTTTATACATTAAGCTGATGGTGAGAGCATTACTCTAGGACAGTTGTTCTCACCCTTTGTCAGACTCAAAGCACCCTTCAGAAAATGCCAGATTTTTTACTGCAGAAAAATACAGTAATTTCTGTGCCAAAGAACTCAAAAATGCCACAAGAGATCAGAATGTTTTTGACAGTATGGCTTCCTACTTGGAACTTCTGGCTGCTTACAGAGGCGTGTAGACATTTGTTTCCTTGGGGACAAGTAGCAGTGGCACATCTTGTGCCTTGTGCCACTGCTACTTGTCCATGGGGAATGCCTATGCCATACACACTCTGGCACATGGTAGATTATCCTAGGTGTGGTAGGAGAGGCTGGGGCCAGTAACTTTGCTGGACCCAGTACCCTTACCTGGGGTTCTGCGGGCCTGCTGGGGCTGCAGCCAGAACGTGGCTCCAGCTAGCCAGGCTCTAGTTTTGAAGCCAGACACATGCAGCACCCCATTGTTTTTGGCATGGGTTTTTTTACCCTAGGGTCTGATGGGGCCAACCCCCCTTGCAAGGTAGCAGCATAGGGAATGCCTGTATGGGTGGTGTGCCGTTCTCTAGGCTGATCTGGACACGGCCTTTGTGAATCACACACACATATATATGAACACTTCGCGATGGTAATATTATATAGCACCCCATGGCACACTTTCAGTGATGTTGTGGCACATAGAGAAAAGAATCCACTTCTCTCATCTGCCTGATGTAATTTGAATCTCCATTTCGCATATCCCAAAAGAGCATAACCACCAAGCTATATACTGGGAACAATTTCAGGTTTTTTCCAGTTGAGCTATTACACTGTACATGGAACAATACATATTCTTTCGTCAAAAGAGAATGCGTGAAAGAGAAAAGTACTCTGGATAAGAGATTAGATCACTTGCTTGGTCAATTGATTCCTATCCCAACTTCAAAATCTTCTGGATGTAAAATAGAATGATGGGACTTCAGTTCCATTGTGGCACCAAAGACCCATATCCCTATTGCCTTCATTAAAGATATCCAAATGCCACGTAAAAACAACAATTAATGAACTCCTTGGAAAATGGCAATTGTCAAATAGTAATTTCTATAAATGTGTGAATTATGTAAAGGCCGACATTTTACCAGTTTAAGGAAAAGTGTTTTTTCTACCTCCCTTGAGTGAGCTTCAGGGAAAGCAATACTACAGAATAGACACCCCGATTTCCAGTCTTTTTGTAGGTAGTAGAATAAACAGCTGTAAAACAGAAGGGAAGCAGGTACAATTTTCCTTGCAACAGAGATAAGAGGCAAATAGTCTTTACCCTCTAAAACGGAAAAATGAACAGGGCTTCTTAAAGTAGCAGATCACTATCTAGTTCTAGAAAAAAAGGAAGCAGAATGAGGTAGAATGTGTGTCAACTTTTGTATCTAATCAGGCCTGGAAATACGTTCTGAATTTATAAAAAAACCCAAGAAAGTATGGAAAAAGTAGTCATAACAATTCTGCATCTCATGAAAGCAGGGTGATTGTTAAAGAATAATATCAATCTAACCAAATACAAGACTCGCCTCCCTTTAGGAAGACACAGTAAAACAAAATAAACAGTAATAGTTAACAGAACTATAAATAGAATAATATGAGAATAATTTTGCAGAAATAGAATAATAAAAACAACTTTAAATAAATAGAATTATGTAGAAAAATAGTAATATTTTTTAAAACCCTTTGCCAGTGTTTTTGCATGTAATGGTATGCATTTACACATTCTCCCAGAAGGGGAAAAGCTGAAGATTATATTGGAAAAAAACTATTGAAATACTTTCTAGTGAATTCAGCAGAAATGATTACAAGCTCTGGAATGTACCAAGTAAATTCAGTTCCTTTTGAAGTTAATGGGAGCCAAGGAGCCTCACAGGATTTATGCCAGTTACTGTAAGGGAGAACAGAAGGCCATATAAGTATCTCATGCTCTGATGTGTTGGCTGACATTTCGGATCTGTAACCTCAAGATCATGCAAAAATGACCTTATAATGCACTGGGTGCCATCACTTCCTATTGGCTTTGATATCCATAATGTACTGAGATGCTGAGGACCTGAGCAATAAATAGCAGTCTCTTTCCCAACCGATATCAAAAAGATTGAAGGCTATTAAGTGTATTTCAGAAGAGAATTCTGTTGAGACTGGACTGAATACAAATTAATATTTTAACTACATTATTCCTGTTTACAGATTATCCTCATGATGCTCCATGTAAATTCCTGTTTACAGATTATCCTTGTGAAAGGTGAAATTTCGTAGTGATGGAAAAGACGTGGAGAAAACTTTATAGTAAATAATGGCTAGAAAATGGTATTTAGACGTTTGCTTTTGGGAATTGGCTTGTAGGTAAGTAGATGTCCACTGACTAGAACAATGATGCAGGGGAATGGTAATGGTTAACTGATTTCTAAAAGCCTACTTGTGACAAAGTTTCTTTCAAGCCCCACTGTGCCTGGAACCATGTCTGAGGCCAATGGACGAGCAGGCATACACAGGCTGGGAAACATGAACACCCTTCTATAACTAGAGATAAGGTGGCATTAGGTCAGAGTGCCCAACGGTAGAGCCCTTGGGATATCCTGTTTTGGTGGACAGATCAAATGAAGTTATCAGTAAATAACCAAATTAAAATGTGTGTACGTAATGAGTTTGTGAAACAAACAAATATGCTGAGAGAACAGAATATGGACATTATGACGGCCACAGGGAAACTAATCAATGATTCCTGGAGATTAAGAGTCAACAGAGGGGAGAAAGAATACAGAAGCAGGGATTTCAGAGAAGTAAAAGGTCTCTGAGGGGGGAACCAAAGGCCACCATGGACTGAGGGGTCACCACCAGCCCATCTTACCCACTCCACTGGGGAAGGCTGGGCCTCAGCCCTCAACCTCCAGGCTCTTGACATCTGACTTCAGGAAGGAACTTCACATACTGGCCAGATGTACCTTTCCTCTGTGACAGCTTTAGAACGGATAGATATTGAATTGTGGTGAGTTATTTTGTTTGCCTTGTCTGTATTATTCTTATACACTATCATTGCGTATCAATAAAATTTGCCTATTATCAAATGGAGAAGTTGTCGTTGGGTCCACTTGGAACAAAGTATGTGGGTCATAAATCCAGTGCCAACAATAGGTATGTAATGCATTTTTGGGAAAAGTTTGGGGTTTATAGTGAAAAGCTATTGAGACACATTACTGCATCAGAAGTGAAACAATTGTGATACAATCACAACTGACTGAAAAGTCCTGAAAAATGTCTAACATATAATAAATGTTGACCCTATTGCAAAAGGTACTTGAACCCTGGAATGATTAAGTACACATAGGGGCTGGTCTAGAGATGGTGCAGTGGCACAGTTCCTCCCTCCCCACCTTTTGGATTAGAGCACAGCACAGGAGCCTCTGAGAAATTGTAAATCCTTAAAGTAGGTGCAGCTCCCCTGATCCCTACCAGAGAGGCATATCTTCTCAACTACCATTGCTGTTTTCTTCACTGTCCTGGGGGTGGGGGAAGCCCCAGAGCTGCCTCTGCCCACCCCAGCTGAGCTTGCGGGGCTGGGCTTGCTTGGGATGGGGTCAGTGCTAACAGCAATATAGAAGAGTAGTGTCTCCCTTCCTGCCCAGGTTCCTGGAAGTGGGCATAGGGAGGCAGAACCCCCCCCCCCACTGTCCCACAACCCTCTGGACAGTGGAGGAAACAGCAGCAGCAGGTGGGAAAAGAAACAGAAGGGAAGGGCAGAGATATATCTCTGAGCATGAAGGGAAAAGGAGTGGGGAGCTTCACCTGCTCTAGGGACTTAAAAAGTTCCCAGAGAATCCTGCAATACTTGCCCCAGTGGAAGGGGGCATTGGGACCAGGGGGATTCAGCCACCTCTTCAGTATGGGGTGCTGCTCCCTCACCTAAGTTTGGAAAAGTTCTGGATCTCCCCCAAGCATACATGCATTTCCATTAACCTCATACAGGACTAGTCATGACTTTAGAAGGAGGAACATTTTTAAATTCTTTCTTAAGACCTTTATGTTGAATGTACCAAGAATACATCTCTCTTGTGATGTTCTTTTTCCTAATCCATTAAAGAATCATATGAAAGTTAATTTTGATTTCTCACATGATAGGAAAGAACTATATAGTAACATTGAAAAAAGATATAACTGTATATGAATATACAATTATTTGGAACGTTGTTTATTAACTAAGTGACCCTTATTTACTTAGGTTCACCAAACAGCTGGAAATTTAAATGCATCGATCAAATACACCTTTATTTGGAAAACCTTAGTACATACACTACTTGAAATAAGAAATATATGTCCTTGCTCCTTTATCATTGTTATGTTTTTGTATCTGAATGCCCTTTCCACAGGTGCTGATAAAACAATTTACTTTGCCTTCAGTACATCAATAGACCCACAGAAGTCAATAGGACTGCCCACATGCTTAAAGCTGAGAATGCAATTAAGTGTCTTTGCTTTGCGAACATGTGGGTGTCTGTGAAAGAAAAAACTTATTGACAAAAAGCTAAATCAAAGAAATGAGTACTGAAATAAATTAATTCTATGATTCTCTTTTACTGGAGACAAAAAGAGACCTAAAGTTTTCTATTTTTCCCCTAATTGTTTTTTTATTGTGTGTGTGTGTGCATGCATGTCTTCCTTGTCCATGCAGGGGCGTGGGGAATTTACGGTAACAAATGTGATGGCAGTTTCTCTAAATCTTCTTTAGCATTAATAGTGGGAAAAAAGCCTGAGGGTAAAGAAGAACACTGTAACTTGTGCCTTTGTCAAATGGAGTTAGCTCCAAACTTCACTAAGGATTCAAAATTTGACACTAGGGTAGGATGATAAAAATCTCAAGTATTTGGTCTTAAAGCTGATTGACAGCATTTGTCATCATTGGGTCAGAATGTGCAATTCATATTCCCACTGGAGAGTGGTTACTCATAACAGTATTACTATAGAACCTAATAAAACTAGCTGTATAAGTAACTGCTTGTCAAGACATAAGGGCTTTACATTCTGGCTTGTGGGTCACCATACTCCTGCCCATGGTTTCATATCAGAGGACAGCCTATACCAATATATGCACCTTGGTAGATGGAACAAGGAAATGTTTGTTCCTTTTAACTCCATCCTGCAGAACGCTCACCCCAGAATATTTTTCCCTTTTTTTTTTCTAGGAGCAAAATTGCTCACACAGAGCCAAAGCAATTATCAGGTTGTAGGGCAGAACCAAGGACTCTCTTTGTGGATTCTATGAGGTTTATTTTCATTGGGTGAGGCATAGACTGGAGAAATGTTCTGCAACTAATCAGGATGATATTCAACACTTGGGATGGAATAATTGCATGCACAAATGGGGAATGGCTGGTTAGGCTGCAGTACTGCAGAGGAGGACCTACACCATAAGCTAAATACAATCCAACAGTATACTTGTTGCAAACAAACCCAAAAGCATATTGGGTTATATTAACAAGAATATCACTTTAAAATCGGGGGAAGTGATTCCTCTGTTCTATACAGCGCTGGTGAAGCCTCAGTTGGAGTGCTGTGCCCAGTTTTGGGCTCCACACTTCAAGAATAATGATTAGGGTCCTGGGAGGCAAGAGTTGTAGAAAGGCTGAAATAACGTTATTTATTTAGTCCATAGATGAGAAAATGGAGGGAGGAGTTGATAAAAGTCTTCAAATATCTGAAGGGCAATTATGGAGAGGATAGTGATAAGCTTTTTCTGTAGCTTGAGGGGACAGGACTAGAAGGAAAGCAGCTGAGGAAATTAGGCCCTACAAATTGAAGTTGTCCCTACTGCACTTTCCTGGAAGCTATTCAGTTCCACCTCAAAGACTTGTAAGTCTGTTTATGCTTCCTTGTAGTTCAATTCTGTCATGAATGCACAAAAGTTTGGACAGTATCATGGGAACCAAAGGAGAACAACCATGGAGAGGAGAGACCTTGTTTTTACTGTTGTTTGCTCATTTTGCATTATAGTCATTGGGAAAATTATATGAATAGTGCTGGGGGCAGAGAGTAGGCTGACGAGGTTGTTGGTCCTAGGTACCTGACTTGGTTACCAGTGGCCTAACTGACACCTGGCCCCAGTTGTCCGCCGTGCTCAGCTGCTTGCTTTTTAACAACACCTTTTGAATTCCCATCAGGCTACTCCACAAAACATAACTCCTTTTCAAACCCTGGGCTTCTGACTTCCTGTTTCTGGTTTCTTTGGCCCTGAATGTTTGGTCCTGGTTTCCTGTTCCTTGGTCCTGCTTCCTAACTTCATTCTATTTCTTTGCCTGCCTGGTTATGGCTCCAGACTGCAGCCTGGAGTGCTTCAAGACCTCCTTATCAGCTGTATGACCCCGTGTGATAGCCAGTATCTGGTTTTTGAATTAGGTCATGGGGTTTCAACCTTTTAAAATAAGTATATTCCCAGCGGTCCCTTTTTAGTAAGTGTACCCCCAGGAGAGGAATGGTGAGAGACCGTGGATGCTGACTGAGCAGCGTGGGGGTGGGTGGCAAGCAGGTGGATGCCAAATGAGGGGTTGGAGGCAAGTGGCCTGAAGCCAAGCAGGGGTGAGGCGGGTGGCAGCAGTGCAGCATCTGTGTGACCCTGCTCTTGCCCCACCCAAGCTCTACTCCTGTGAGGCATCAGTGTAGGGTGGCAGCACTCTGACCCTGCTCACCCCTCCACATACCCCCTGGGATCTTTCAATGTACTCCCAGGGGTACATGTATCCCCAGCTGACAACCCCTGACTTAGAATGGGACTGTGATGCAATCACCTTTCTCCAGGTATGTAGCCTGTCATGCTTACTCAAGACCCTCTGGCTAGTGATGCCTGTCTAGATCCCTGCCTTCTGTTCCTGAACCCAAGATGACCTCTTACATCCTGGTTCCTTAGACCTCAGCTTTCTGACCTGGCTGCTCTTGATTCCCTAAGTCTTGATTCTAGTCTAGACCTTTGCTTCCTTGACTTTTCCCATTCTTATCCCTGCGCTGTGATCCTCTTGGGTGAACAATTTGTTTTCCTATTAGTCTATGTAAATGTGCACCAGAGTTCCCTCCCACTTACACTGATGTAACTCCATTGGACCAGATTCTACTTTCCTGTTATTAATATACGATGTAAAAATGATGCCAGATATATCTGAGTATAGGTGATGAATCTTTCATAAATGAGTACCTAAGCAAAATACTAGGATGTCTTACCTGGGCCAGAGACCTAGGCTTCTTCTCCTTGTAGCCATAAGACAATCCTCAGGTGGTTTTTACAGCTTACAGCTATATTTGTCTGACATCTTGGAGCTTAGACACTCTGCTGGGGCCTAGAAAGTGTGAATTCAAGCCCCCCAAAGCTGATAGCAGCTTGGAACCTAGATCACCTAAGTACTGAACCAGTATTCTAGACACAATGCTGTTTCTGAAGGAAACAATGCACGCTGTTGTCCAAGTAGATGTCTATCTACATCTATCAAGAGCCCTGCTAAACAACATACGATCTATGCAGTCAGGAGGGAGAACAATGGAATGAATGGAGAGCCCCTGACTCGTATAACAAAGAATCCATCTCTTGAAGTGTCTAAGTGTTTTCTACAGGCTGAAGTAGAATTTACCTCTGGGGGCACACATGTACTTGCTTTGCAAAGAAAATGTAGAAAATATATGTACTCAAATGGCAGTTATGTAGCTATACAACTACTGTTTTTGGCATCTACATACTTTTATGATCCTTTTTCACATGCAGTGTGGATGTCCAGCCACTGAGCATGTTCAGTAGGCCGAGGAGCTATGTGGCTATGTACACAGATACCTGGGTAAGTGTAAGTCCCAAAATTGTAGGAGAGCAAACAATTATGTCTACTGGGTGCTAGATGCAGGAGGAGGGCCCTCCTTTGTTTTGCTTAATAGGATAACGGTTACAGTATTTGTCAAGGAAGCAGGAGACCCTGATTGTATTCATAGTCTTTCTACTTCCCAGCATAGTGCTGTAATCACCAAAACATAGGTTGGGCATTAGCCAGCTCCTTCTGCAGCTCCACTCTTGAAATTGAGCCACTATACCTTGAATTAAATAGTCCATGTGTAGTAATAGAAGTCATGATTTAGTGATGCTCCTTGACAAAAGAATACAGAATTTGGGAATTAGAAGATGGTCCCTTAATTAGTTAGCGGGAATTAGAAAAAGGGTCAATCAGTCATAGCAGAATTCTCCAAAGACGCACTTGCTCATGATCACTGTTGTCTTGTGTGGCTTCTTAGCATGGCCCCTGAAGCCAGCCCAGGGGTGATTTCTAAGCAAGGAATGGCAAGGGGAGGGGGTCCTGGCTTCTTCCCATTCTGAGACCCTGACCCTCTCTGGTTCTGTGCCACTGACTCAAATGGTGAGCTTCCAGTTCAGCTGCTGAGAGAGGGACATTAAGGGTGCCTATACACATGCAGAGAGGCTTCTCCAACACACTGTAATTACAGCACATCAGAGAAGATTCAATTAACCAATTAATGGAATGTGTTAATTAACAAGCTCCAGCAGGCTCCAGCATCACATATATCAGTGTCCCCATGCTGAAAAATGGCAGCAGGGGCTCACTCAAAGATCTCTAGTTAAACCTTCCTTGCTGCCATTTTTCAGTGTGGGGATGACGATATATGTGATGCACTGGATGTTTGAATTAGACCAGTTCTCAGACTCGCGCTAATTAAAGCGCTCCCCCTCCCCACCACTGCTGAAGCATGTCTATAAATTATGACCCTTTGTCTCTTCTTGATGAGAACAAGAACAATGCAAAGTTCAAACTAGTATTTGCTGCTTGGAATAAAGACCTTTATTGGTGTAAAGGCAAGAGGTTCTCCTCCCACGCCAAAGTTTTAAGCAGTCCATCTGTCCCAAATCCAACCCACACAGTGTTGAACATCCCAGAGGTAACTACCTATTCCCTCTTCACTCTCCACAGCCGGCAGCCCCAAAGTTGCTCTGCTCATCTCTGTCTCCCAGTTCCATACTGCCCCCTACACTGCCTGGAACTACCACTTTGCTTGTTCAATCTGTTCTGTCCATTGGCATCCTTCTCATTCAGCTTTCCTGGAGCCATATGGGAGTTGCATGCAATCCTACCTTTGTTGATGTATCAGCAAAGCTATTGTTGTCTCTCTTGATGCTTCAGCTCAATCTTGCCTCCTCCCCCAAGTACATAGTGGATACACCCTGACCCTAGAAACAGTCATGTGCGACTCTGAGATACTCCTAGGATGTTCTCACACCTTCAGGGGTATCCTTCTACCCCAAGCCCTTTCTGTCATCTGCTGCTTTGCAACGTTCAATAGTAGGTTCTGAAAGATAACAAAAAGAGTAACAATCTTGTTTATTATAAGAACAAGATAAATAATAAGAAATAATCAATAACCCATATGTTGAGATCCAGACAAAGATATAAGAACAAACAAAGTATCACAACAAAATCTTTTCCTACCCCAATCTTAAACCTAAGAATGCAGTTTCTACACATCCCAATGGGTTAGAAAGAAGACCCTGTCTCTGATCTTCCTGTAGGGCTACCTGAAACATCTCCTATCAGCCAGAATACCTAACCCTCTGGCTGAGAGTCTAAAGCAACTTATGCTTAGGAACCTTCACGAGGCAAAACTTGAGTATGGTTTCTTATCTGGCTATTTACATATATCATCAATTGGATTCTTGGATGCTATGCATATACGTTCAGTTGGAAAGTATCAAGCTAAACTAACTTTCCAGTTGATAACACCTAAAAACTTCTATTGCAGTTGAGCATAATCACTTTTCTCAGAGTTAAACGTATATACATGCAAAAAGCAAACTTTTTACAATCATCTGTAAGAGTTTCATGCAGCTAATCTTGCTTCACCAATGGGCTGTATTACACTATCAGATAGGGCTGTCCAACTTCTCAGTCGGCAGAGGCTGCAGGCCACCTGCCAACATGCCATATGGGTGTACTCCCCCCATGCTATAGTCTATGAGGGCCCTCCACACTTTTCTGAAGGTGGTCCCCTGTTGCCCCACACTGGCACCCTTCCATCATTCTTTGAGGCATGGGGTCCCCAGTCCCCACTAATCCTCCAGCTATAAGTTCCCATAGTCTCACATCCATGTTGCCTCATGCATAGGAGCAGAGTCAAGCAGCAGAGGCTTAGGGTTGTGGGGAGAGAAGCCTGGAGACTGGTATCATTATCAGGAGAGATAAGGCAAGTGGTGCCCATACTGGTCCATACTGGCCTCCAGGCCACCAGCTAAGTACACCAGGCCCATGGATCCTGTTGCATCTATGATTGTCATATAAGATCCTCCTGAAATTCCTGGAGCAGATCTCTAAAACTAGCCAGGATGCAGTGTACATTATTCTCAGTATTCAGGGATGGTTCCACTTTATGTCTTCTATTGATGGCGAGATACAAACTGCTTGGTACTAGTATTCTGCATATGGAAGCACCTCTTACAAAAAGATTTTTTTTCTAGGTTCATGAACAATGTGTATAGCAGATGGATCAACTGATTACCATTACAGTCTCTCAGGCCAATTTCTCTTAGCTATTCATTCTTTAAATGTATAGATCTTGACACTATAAATTATATTATAATGGTTTTTCAACACCTGTTCATCACTATAAGTAAAAAACACACTTCATAATGCTTGTTATAAACATATTATTATCTTGATTAAATACCAACATGACAGTTTTGTACTTTTGTAGAACAGGAAATAGTTATACATTAAGAAGACAATAAGATTATTGAGTTAAGTATACAAAGTCAGGAAGTACCTAAGTTAAGAAGGCATTTGCCACTGTAGTCATTATTGTTTATACCTATTTGTTGTGATACACATTTCTATCTTATGATTACCTATTGTTCATATGACAGTATGCACTGCCTCATTCATTGCACAAGTATGCTCTGAACAGTAAAACAAGTGGATATGCCACCTTTATTTTTCAGCAGGTTATTAAAGTCTAAGAGTAAAGTGCCTTTCACTATGAATTACTGTCACTGAAAACTAATACTACCTATAGGTATTACAATGTACTTATTTTAAATAGTTTTTATTTGATTACCTGATTTATATATTGTAAATTGCATGCACATGTTATTTTTATCTTTGTTGTTCAAATTATGAACCCCTATTTCATTTCTGAAACACCATTGAAACCACATCCTGCATGAGGAAGGACCTGGAAGAAATAAAATAAAGAAAGAATAGTATATTAATTCTTAGTTAAGGACTGCAAGGCACCTTAGACCACCTAGATAGGACAACTCTTAACTTCTAGGTGCCTGACTCTTAGAATAGTTCCAGGTTAAGCACTGGCATGTACTATACAGGTAGGTTCCTCAGAAAGAGAACAGCTTTAGGCTGAGCAGAGATCTGCCTAAAGCTATCCATTAGGAAATGCTAAGCACATGGATGTGTTTGAAGCCTCTCCTCTCTCCAGTTTGGCACTTGAATCTGAGCTACAGGGAAGCTCCTATGTCCATTTGGGATCCAAAGCACAGTACTTGGAGTAGATGTTTACATTCAGTCTTTGGAAAAACTGAACAGAGCTCAGTCTTTTTTAAAACACAATGGTACTTTCCACCTTCTTGCATAATAGCCAAATCAATGGTTAGACTACTTACTGAGGAGGTAGGAGACCTGGATTTAATACTCTGCTCAGCCTTTTTCACATTTCTCACACCCAAGGCAAATCTGGATGAGGGTACCCTCCCACCATCCCATTAAAGGGGAGAATTGTGAAGCAAAGAATGCAAGATATCTGCAGAAGGAGAGGGCAGGGGACAAGGAAAAATAAGAGATAGAGAGGATCAAACATATTCATGACACAGGAAGTTACTTGTTAGGATACTCATCTATTGTAGAGACGACTGGGATGTTATCTCTGCCCCCAGGCATATTTATGGATTTTATATTAAACAGTTATTGACAGAAACAGTTTTGGGAGCAGGCAGCAGAACCTGGGACTCCCCTTTTCAGCAGACTGACCTTACCACTGCAATACGGGGTGTATATATGTCTCTTTCTTTCTCCAGTCACTCCTCCCACTTCCATTCATTGCTGCTGACTAGCTTAGCTTCTTCAGGAGGGATCTGGATGCCTCCATTCAGTCTAGCCTAAACCCTTGGGGTTGGGTCAATCCCCTTAGAAATAGAAAATATGGTTTTGAATCCTCTAGGCTGAGCAAATCCTAGAAAGGATTCCTCCCCCAATATCTAGATGGGTATCTTGTCCACTGGTGTGTTATACAAAGAGCAGGTGGCAACACAATCACATTTTAAAAGGAAAATGTTTGCAAGTACTTTTTCTTGTAAGGGTCTGGTCTTTCCTATGGTGAGCTAGGCAAGATTTGGAATGTCAAAATGTTGGATCCAGGAGCTAGTCATGCTTTTGTTATGTTAATGAAGAGGCCCAGACAGACTTAGGCAAAGTCAAGGCATCAATCCACTCCATATGAGGCAGGGATGCTTGTAGGAATTCTCGGTATGAATTCCTGTTATGTGAGATTCCATCCATCCCTACTTTGCTATGATCCTATGACATGATTCTGCTTAAGTGCTATTGAAGTGTTTAAGTGAAATATTGGATCTAGTCTATTAATTCCAGATAGGTACACAGACTCAGATGCAGAATCACAGCAGGAATGTCTACACATGACACCTTAATGCACAGTGGACTGTTCTACCGCTATTATTGCATCATGGCAAAAACTGTGCTAATGCACTAATACACAGTAGAATTAGTCTACTGTGCCTTAAGCATCACAAAAAAGTTCACCTTTGCTACTGTGAGTTAGTAAAGGTACTGCATCTTTATCTAGTACCTAGTACTCAACTTAATGCTCAGTAACAAAGGGCCTTTAATGAACATGTAGACATGCCCAGCATGGACTAAATGATAGACTGAAAGTTACCTGTACAACTTAAATGACAACATGTCTTTCGAGAACTTAATTTTGCAACTTTAACATTGTCTTAAACTAAGAACTTCCAACTCATGGCATGAGTATCTTGTGTGATAGGGCAAAGGAGTGTCTTATGCTTCCCTGGGGGCATCTTGGAAAAGTAATGTTCTCCCTTAGATTGCAGTGAACTTCTTAAATAAGCTTGATATGCATTCTGAAATTTGAGTTCAAGTGAAAATAGCTAAATACCTAGGTGTAACCTTAGCCCTAGTGCAGTCAATAACAAAACTCTCATTGACTTCAGATGAGCTAAGGTTTTACCTTTGGTCCCTTAGCTTCCATTTGTCAAATATTCCCAAATCAAAATATTGTGCTGGAAAACATAAAACCATCTTTAAAATCTTCATCTTAGCATAAATATTAATTGTAGACATGTACTATTCTTAATCTACTACATTTTTAGTATCTTTTAGGGGTGTCAGTTCAAAGGGAACCCCAGAATGGAAACCCTGCAGCAGCCTATGTTTGAGGAGCTGGCATTGAGATACAGCAGCCCACACTACTGCTGCCATTGCAGCCCCCCAAGGAGTATAAAAAAGCTTGCATCCCCAAGAATTAGCCAAGCACAACATTTTTAAGTTACACCTCTAGTTAAGGGAAGCATAACATTTTTAGTCTATTCTATATATTCTTAAAATTGCGTTTAGTTTAGCAAAAAAATAATAATTCCAATCTATAAAAAAAACCCAGATTTGATAAGCAAGGTAATGAGTTCATTTTTAAAGATTCCCCTCCCCCATAAATAGGAACCTACCTAATTATTTCCTGGGCAAAACATGGGCCCAAACAGCCATTTCACAGGCAGAGGACAGCATGTCCGTCCCCCCCCGCAAATGCCTCTTATTGGCTGAGAAGCCTCAGGGGCTACACCTTTCATTGCTGATAGGCTGCATGGGATGCCTGTCATGTGGCCCTGACCCTTGTCACAAACTGGCTTCAATGGCTGATCTTCATGCAGTCCCATCCCTCACCCCGATTGGTAGAGAGGGGTAGAGCCACATGACAGGCAGCCCTTTCAGCCAGCCAGTGGTAAGGGGTGGAGGTGGCAGCTATCTTTCCAGCAACCCTTCAAGTGGGTAGCCCCTCCCTGCCCCCCCCCGCTTTCTCACCCTGGTGAACTGCCACTTGGTAAGGTTTCCCCCCTGCCCCATGGATTTTGTGGGCAATGCCAGAATCCACAAAATTGCAAATCTGGTAGGTCCTTACCTATCAAGAATATGGAAAAAGTGGTCCATCTCTTGAGGTTTGTTAGTATCTATTAAATCAGCAGTACAATATTTCTCTCTTGCATTTTGTAAATATTAGTTGCACTTTTAGGGATGAATTATCTTTTCTGAGGGGTTTCCATAAATCAGTGGAAGAGGAAGATCTTTGCTTTTCCCTTTGTATCTTTATGAGAGGGAAGAGTAGGGCCTTTAAAACACTTATTTCCACCAACAAAGTATGATAACGGAGACTGTCCTTATATCTTAGCTTACTGACAATCTATTTATATGGCCTGCTACATCAAAACAGAAAAAATCTAAACTATTTGCTTGTATACCCCTAAACAGTTCCCCTTTGCACCACTGAAAAGACACTGGAATAGACCAAAAAAACAGAAAAAATATATTAGAAGCTCTGCTGTAATACCTCTCTTCCAAAAGACCTATAAACCCTAATCCTCCCTGCATGATAGTGTTAACTACTCACACAAAATAGAAAAGAAAAATTTAAGTAAATACAATTAATAGCATGTGTTTTCAGCTTCACTGCTTTTCCATCCCATACACCATACTTTATTTGCTCTTTTTTTTTTAATTCAGATTGTCAGCATTTTAGGGTGGGGACCTTAGATCAGATTCTGATCTGGCCCCTTGTCTGCATACCCATCTGTTGATGAGATACAAAATCAATCATGTGAGAATAAGGCCACAATTGGGCCTGTATTGCATATTGATTGATGAGATAAAATCCCCAGCATAGAGAAAACACATGCAGCCTAATGAAGGATTTCTCTAGTATAATGACACTGACTTATTTAAATGAATATTAAGGTAGTTAATCCATTTTACATTGACGTTGTCTTTGTGTTTTGCTCCATTCTCTGAAGAGTGCTTAAATCTGATGATATCTTTTATTAGACCAAATAAAACAGTTTAAAAAATTATTTTTGCAACTTTTGGGTATAAACACCCATCTTCAGGCAGCAAATCCCATCCAGTAAGAGCACAAAACAACTGCAGATGCTCCCTCTGCCTGAAGAAGGGTGTTTGTACTCAAAAGCTTGCAAAGAAGAATTTTTCCAACTATTTTAGTTGGTTTAATAAAAGATATTACCCAAAGAACCCTATAAACCTAATGAAGAATGTCTTGCTTTTAAAAGCTTGTATAATTTTATCCCAAATACATCCAATGCAGGGAGCCCCATGCACTCCCCACAGCTGGAGGACCAACTGCTGCTATCTCACAGCTGTGGAGTGCATGGTGCATTTCTCCATCTTGAATATTGCAGCATCTGGTCTCCCAACAACATAGTTGCATGGAGTACCCCTGGAGCTAGGAGTCCTGCCAACTGATGGGGCTCCCAGGTGCAGGGGCATGTGCTCCCATGGCTGGGAGCCAGTGTCAACTGGGAGCTCCCAGGCTTGGGTGTGTACATGGGCCCCTCAGCTAGAAGCTCTGATCAGCTGATGGGGCTCCAAATCATGGGGGTAAAAGCACATGTGAAAATTAATGTTGGATAGAAACCTAAGGTATACAGTTATTATATATTTTCTAGAAAGAACTTGATAGCTGGTTGGACCTTTTTAAGGCACCATAGTTTATTTGCATGTGTAGTCAGCCTAAGTTACTTGAGCAATTAACCAGGTAATTTCATAATACATGTAACGGGCCTAAGAAATCCTTGCCTCTCACATAATTTCTGGACCATCATGGCCACAACATTACTCTTACATAACTGTAAACAATCGCTGAAATGTAATGCATCCAAGGTTCATTTCAACATTCTAAAGATATTAATACAATCCACTCATGATCATTTCCTTCCCAAAAGAACAGCACCAGAATAGTGTTTTTAAAATTTAAAAAGCAAGCAAGAAAAAAAAACAACACCTTATTTATTCTTACATTTATCAAAATGTGCCAACAGCATAGCCTCTGGGTACATTTATGATTTAAATCACATGCAGCAGGTACCAACACTATTCTCTGTTTCATTGCTCTGAAGCAGCAGTTACTAATATGTTACTCAAAGCTCAGCTGTAGAGCTACAATTAGGCAATTACCAAGAAAGTGTAGATAATAGTTATCTGTTTGAGAAAAGCCAGCCAAAAAGGCATTGAGCAGTGTGTGAAAGGAAGAACGAATTCCTAGCCTAAGATACATATAGCCACACAAGTAGGGGGTAAATGTTTTTGGTTGGTTGATAGCTTTTATTTGTTGTTATTTGATTACTTTCTCAAGAGTTTATCCTGAAGTTATTACAAATATTTTTTTGCGTAGGAAATGTAAAGCTTCTGCTGAGCCAAATATGAAGATGCATATTTTAAAGGTATTGAAAATTTATTTTCTTCACTAGGGATCTAGGACTCTTAGCAAATAAAGCTAATCAGTCAGATCACAAACTAGTCAAGAGAAGGATTGTATGTAAACAACCAACCACGCTGGAATCCTAATCCTGATATGGGACCCTCTCCCACCTTCCTCCCCCATTCAGGAAAAAAAAGAAAGATCATGGTAGGCTTTGGAATATTCCCTAAAAAATATGGGCTTTAGCTCTGGCACAGAAGCCCAGGGAATGAGGTCCCCAAATTATTGTAGGATTATTGACTGATTTTCAGGATTAGAAAATAATTCAACTACTTATAGAAAACTCACTCAAATTATTCACAACTTTAATATCTGAAAGTTCACCTGGAAACCTTGTAAGAAACTGATCTGTTAACCCAAAGGGGGACAATGTTTTTGCCATGTCTGCCGCAAATTAGTCCCACACTTTCCTCAGGTCCCACGTTGACTCATTCTGTCTGCCCAATCTGCTCTTCTTTGTGCTCTCAGCCCTGTACTCCCTGCACAATTTCCTGCTCCATTTTCTACTTTCTTCTGTGTGCTCCCTGCCCAATTTGCAGCTCTGCTTTCTGCTTCCTGCCCTATGCTGTGCTGCTTCTTTCTGTGCTTTCTGTTCCCTTCCTGATCTGTCGTATTGCACACACATAGGCTGTCTGTGGCACTCATGCTGGAGGTTGGCCACCCTGTGCTACCCAATGGAAATTCAGCAAAAAAGACCTTTATTGTCCCTTTTCTCCTTTTCTGATTTCTAGCACCATCTAACAAGTAATGTTGAGATTCACAAGAAAGCAAAACCATATGTGAAAATGTATTAGTAGACAAGTGAAAATAGACCAAAGTGCAAAATACTTATTGTTTTCCTAGACAGGTCTGCAAACCCCTAATTATTTGGGGAGCTTGTTGTTAACTAGAAAAATGTAAGGATTACATATCAGCCTGAAATGCTGTTTTCAAGTCTCTTTTCCTTCTCAGAATTTTCCATAAGTATCAATTATACAATATTGTACAGAACTAAGATAAACTATAAATAATTATAGAACTTGAATAAATCATTAAAAAGTCTAACTAAAATCACTATAATGTAAATTTCTAAGTTTTTCCCCCTAAGAATGGGACAAAAGTACTGAATACTGAAGTACTATTGTAACTTGATGTCTTTTGTATCAAAATTGTTATATTAACCCTGCATTTTTACAGTCTTTTACACATTTTAATAGCAGAAAATCAGTTTTACTGTGAGCTACATTGAAATTATAAATGCAAACAATTCCCTTAATTGTATTACTTTCAGAAAAACAATCCTTTCTGCTAAGAATCTCTATTGAAATTTAAAATATACGTATGTATAGATTAAAGAGAGACAACAAAATGAGGTTAAAGCTAACGTGTTAGTATTGAGGCACTAGAACTAAAGGTACAAATAGATTGTCTGATTACCCTTTATTTCTTTATAACAATATTCACTTATTCAGAGCTCTAAAAACTGATACATTAGAATATCTGTAGTGAAAATGGCACAGGTACCTAAGTAACACAGATTCTTCTGAAATGGTTAAACATTAATTTTTAAGGGATTGAATGTATGATTGTTTATTTTTTGCAGCATGCACTTCTACAGAAATAGTTGCAAAGTACTCAGAAACTTACTGATTTTACAGCTGGTTAACCTTTGGATAAACTGTTGAAGAATGAATATTGCTAAACATCATACCAGAGGAAGGCAAATATTGTGAAAGCATACATGGACATTTTCACTAAAGTACAGTGGTGGCCCAGTCCCCCTCTTTTCCAGACCATCAGCTTAACGTTAGCAAAATTAAAAAAAAATACAGGAAACATTCATTACAATTTCCTTCTAAATGAACGGGCAGTTGCCAAGTTCCAAATTCTGTTTTCCTCATGTGAAACATAGCACACTCCATAAGGAAGCAATAGATCTGCTCATACAGAACTAAGAGTAAATGTGACAGATTTTATACCAGATTTGTTATTTTGAATTTCAGACTCTTACTCTATAAGGATGACATTTTTAATGCACAGCTGAAGAGTTCATGGGAGCTGAAAACAGAGTACCTCCAGCTTCTCAGCATTATAGGAGACAAAGTAGAAGTTCAACTCATAAGCAAAACAAATGCTTCATACCCTTGAGGAAACCTGGATGTTAACTGACTGAGAAGGTATTGACTTCTAATCAGAAGTACAAACAAAAGTCTGCTTAAAGTCTAGTGGGCCATGCTATTATTTGCATGACAAAGAATTTGTTTTTAAATTCTAACAGCACAGATGGAAGTTTCTCTCATCCTTTGTACAACAAAAACTCTGAGTTTCTGTCTTTGTAGCTCTACAAACTTTTGCTGCAGCAGCACAAACTGTGATTCTTTTCCACTTTTTTTTTTTACAGCTGCACATAATGTGTAAAAATCATGCTGTGAAGAAGAATGCAAGTCAAATGATAGATACATCCCATGGAGCTATCAGTTCCTGGGTGCAAGGGTACTTGAATCCACAGATGTGCTTTAGCAAATGAATGTTTCATCATGTATGACTAGTACTGTTCAGAGACTGTTCTTGTTTTGAGCACAGAAATCCACTTTCTTCGTTAGGGTTTACATTGAAAATTAATTATCTTTTCATATTTTTAGTGGTGAAGACAATGTGGAACATCTGTAATCATAACTTATACAAGTCTAGAATGATATGTTCAAGAGGGGAAAATGGTCTATTGAGTATACAAAAGACAAAGATAAGTGTTTGTTTGCCACCCGGGTGAACTAATATTAATTAAAAGATTCCCTCATCCTAGATCTTTATGGGTTTAATATTTTGAAAGTTTTCTAAATACAAATTTGGATATGATACTGTGTGGGAACATCTACATGTGCCCCCATACACAGTTCCAGCAGCACACAGGTTGTTTCTGACCCTACTACACAATAGCAATGAGCTACTACACAGTAATTTGTTGTTGCTACTGCGCAGTAGTGTTGGCATCACAGCTTGTGTGTGTGGATGGTAAGTATTATGATGGGAATGTAGTGTCTCATGTAGCTGCACACTGTATGTGTGAAAAGGCAGATATCATTTCCAGAAATGCTTTTGAAACATGAGCAATGCGAGAGACTACATTTGCTTATAGGGGTATTGTATCTGTGTTAAAAAGGAACTGTGCAGTATATGAAGCTGACTCAAGCCATCTTCCCCTTTAAGTATAATAGAAAAGTAACTCCAATGCCTTTGGTTAAAAGCTTCCAATTAAAATTAGAAGCGCCTTATTATTTTTTTTCTATATTTCATTTCCTCAAGAAAACACTAAAGGACTAGGGGAAAAGAAAGAATAATTTTGACATGATTTACTCTGCATGATATTCAAAGCAAGCACTTAGCTGGGACTTAGGCAGGAGTTAGATTCCTAAACGCAATTGCAGCAACAGCATAACAATCAGTACAAGAATCCTTGGGAATCAGGTGTCCCTAGATGGCCCCATTTGCACATATCTGCTCTGACTCCAAGCTACCAACAGTTTAAAATGGTCTCAAAAGCCAGTCAATCTCCAATTAACTCTCTCAAGAGGCCCATGTTGTTAAACAGGCAAAATTTGCAACTAACACATCAACATCATGGAATTTATCTCAAAGCCTTTGCCACTGCAGGTGATGGGTCAGGGTCTTAGACCACAGGTCTGCTATGTCGTTAGCAATGCTGAAACGTCTAAGATAATGGACAATAGATGGACATCAATATTATTCACTAATGTTTTGTTCTGATTCACCTGTGTTAGAAATGTGATTGGGGATTGTGAAGCACACATGAATAGTGACATGTGGTAGAATGCTTGAAGCACCCTCCTCCAAGTAATTGTAGATTTTCTAAACCATCTCACCATGATAATGTCTTTGTGAGCTTTGTGAGACAGACACAGACACTCTCATGGACCCAGAGGGACAGACTTTTGGGAATCTTCAGCTCCCTCTGTGCAAAAATGAAGTTTATTTCTGACCTATGGAGACTTTTTACCATCTTGTATCATCTACACTTTTCCCAGAGGCTGACGAAGGGACTTTGATTCCCAAAAGCTTGCAGAAAAGGACAATTTTCTTGCCATTTTCCAGTTGGTCTAATAAAGATATCATTTTGGAACCAAGAGTTCCAGTTTTTTGTATGTCAAGCATATGTATGAACTTGAATAATTTTCTGTCATTTTTTTAAATTTCTCTACTGAGTTTCTGAAGAGCCCAGACACTGGAGCACCTTCTATGGGCGTGTGCTTGAAAATAAGCATTCCCTTACCTAAGTTTCGGTATATACTGAGAAAAAATTGACTTTCTACCTTTGTTCTTTGTTTAAAAAGGGCAATTTTGCTAAGAAATCTAGGGAATGGGAGAGATACTATTTATTTAACAGTCTGCAGATTTTGAAAACTGTAAAAAGCAGTGTCACTATGTTGTTTCCATAACACAAAACAAAGTTCATTTGAAGCGCTGGTAGGAAAGGGGTTTAAGTCTGTATAGATTGTTTAATTCTATTGTAATGCTCCCTTTGAGTTCAGAATACAGATGAAGCTGCACAAAGTAAGGGATCATTTTTGCTTCGACAGATAGCACGAAACATAATGTCAGCACTCAGCATTTAAAAATAAAAATGAAAAACACTATTGTTCCTTTAAGATAGAATGTGCTTCCCCAATTTATCCCTCTACCACTGCTTTCATAACAATTAAAAAGCTGATCTTACATAAAGGATAGTGCATCAGCAGCTTCTTTCTCTTCATTAAAGTACATACCTGCCCAATCACCATCTTTTCAAGTCTGCTACTTTTGGTTTCTAAAAGAAAATTAAGTAAGGGTGATTAATGTACTGGACTTGGGAGCCATAGTACAGAATCTTATACTGTAAAGAAAGGCAAATACCAGACAGAGCCTTATAAATAGTGTAGAGCATAATTATTTAGTTCTTCAAAGCTGTTGTTTTCAGAGTGGTGAACAAAGGGAATAATGAATACAACTTTGTCAGCTCAGAAAATAGCTGTCCTCATTCTAGCCTGTGTATTGTTGTAGTTATTCTTGTGCAAATATGTGTGTAAAATATTTCACTATTAATTTCTTAACAAAGGTAAATATGTACGTATATAGGTGGCCGACACAGAGACCTAGACTACAAGTAGGGGGAATTATAGGACAGGATATCTAAAAACTTGTAATTATTAGTCTTCCCTTCCCACAACATAACAGAACACATAAAGGTACCCTTTTTTACATCTTTATCTGCCAGGAAGGAATATGGACACCACTCACTGAAACATCACAATAAGTAAAATGCTTAAAATGCCCAAAACAAGCTGAATGCAGCATGGACTAACAAAGTCAGTGCTTTTCTGTTTTCAGCAGGGTGTCATTTTTAAGTATGCTATTTGGGAAGAAGAATGCCTTCAAACCATTTCAGACAATTAGCCAGCAGTGCACAGAATGTCAGGACATTCAACTCTACAGGAAAACTAAATCAATTAACCCATGAAATGGAACAATATTGTTAGGATACTTTAGGTTAAGTGGTAAAAGGTAGCGAACTATGCGAAAACATATGACTGGTGAGGCCATGTGGTCTTCAGCAGTAAACAGCAAATGCACGGTGATATAACATTCCTCATGGCCATGGGCATAATGGAGGCTGTTTATAGAATGTATGTCTATTTTGAGATGTTGGTTGTAGCCATGTTAGTCTAAGGACATAGGCAGACAAGGTTCCTTAGGCTGATGTGATATGTTTTATTAAACCAGCTAAAAAGTTGGAAAAATGTTCTTTGAAAGTTTTCACACACACAAGCCCAAAAGTTTGCAAAGAACAATTTTCCAACTTTTTAGTTGGTCTAATAAAAGATACCACATCAGCCCAAGGAACCTTGTCTACCTATTTTGAGTAGACTTATCAGTTTGCTGCTAAACCTGCAAACATTAATATCACACAGGTTCATATATCAACAACAGATCACTGTCATGAGCGATTATAAAGGAACAGCGATAAAGGAACAATAGAGAAATTTTACTTAGGTAAAAGAAATAACTAAAATCTCCAGCTATAGGTTTGCCAGATACAAACAACTCATTCTTGCTAATACTTTTTGTTCACCAAAACACCTAGGAGAATAAGACATGCCATGAAAATCCTGTTCAGCACCAAGTTAGACTAAATCCTAATGTCAAAATGCTTCCAGTTTTGCAATGCATATAAAACACACACACACGTTCCCACAAGTTTGTATGAGTAGTGATCATTAATTTGTCATGATGACCACAGAAATTTTACTTACTCCTAAACTAAGAGACAGAAAGGTAAAACGTCCGATTTTGAAAAGCTACAGATTGCTCTGATTTAGTCAGAATATCCAGCCAGAATTAGAGACAATGTGCTCCTTTTTTGTTGATGGAAAACTTGGAGGGCAAACACAAATCTTTACAAAATACCTAAGCAAAGTTTTATCAGAAGTACTGGCAAATCCAAGATCAACAAGTAAGCCAGGTTACCAAAAACTATATATTTATGTGACCAGAAGCCTAGATGTCACCATGAATAAAGAGAAAGTGTTTGCATCTAAACAGGATGCTAAATGTACAATAAACTAATTCTATCACATATTAGAGCATCATGGCAAAAGCCACGTTATTTCACTAATGCTCAGTAGAATTAGTCTAGTAAGTATTAGCATTACTTAAAATGTATGTGCCAGTGCTACTACACAGTAGCACCAGTTGGTGCACATTTACATAGTACCTGTACTAAACCTAATGTGCAGTAATCACCCTGCATTAATACAGATATATACATATCCACAGATGATTACAAAAGCAATGCTTCAAGAATTACACAAGAATTGTGAATAGCAAAAGAAAATTAAATAAACAGACATTGTGAAAATGTTGAGAACAGCTTATGGAAAAAAACAACATTAAAAGGTTTTATGATGCAATTAAGAAATTATCAAGAAACAACAAGAAAGGACATCTGTGTTTGAGACCAAAACTAGCAATTTTCAATCAAGTGGTAAAATAACTGCCCAAAGGTGTTTTTTTTAAATATTTGTTCAATCTATAATATAAATGTTGATCATAGTATCATCCAAATTAGTAGAAGAGCAAGAAATATAAGAGGCTTAGCTCATACTAAAGGATGAACTAACAGGCATATACGGTAATCTTAAAATTGGTAAAACAGCAGAACAAAAAATGTACATGTAGAGCAGCTGAAAAATGGTAAATGTCATCAGTGATATAGCTGATAAAATGCAAAAGGTTCTAATATTATGAAAAGTTGATAATCCTATGTCCATGATTTATTGTGATCATAATGCCCAAGATATCCTAATCCCCTTCAATAGTAGCAAAAACTATCAGACAATCATCTTAATTGATCAATGTATTGTCCTGACCAGGGCAATGCCTCAAGCAGAAGTATTTTTTGCAGAAGAACAAAAAGGTTTTATGCCTAGATGAAGCATAACTTTAAAATTCTGAGTGAAAAATACATAGAGCATCAAAAGGAATTGTACCACAATATCATAGACTTCAATAAGGCTTTTGATCTTTCATGGTAAGAAATGCTATGGACTGTGATGAAGCATATTGGCAAAAGAAGAGCAACACTCAAGCCCTCTTTGAAGGGACAGTATCAGTTGAAGATAGGAAGATCTGTATCCTCTGCTTTGCAGGTTCTGCAACTTGACAGGAGGACAAGAAGGAGTAGATTTAATAACAAAGCTAGACAAGACTTTATTTTTTTGCACGCCAGAGAGCAGTGCAGGAAGAAAGTGAAACTTTCTGATACTCAGCAAAGACTTAGATCAAAGGACTCATTCAGATATTTCAGAGCTACCCTCACAATTACTGAAAATATGAATATAGATATCTGTCCTTCAGATAATAACAGAAAACTCAAAAGTATCTAGAAAGACAGGAATATTGTAAGTACATCCAAGATAGAACTTAGAATTATTTTCTCCCCAGCACACCTGGGGATTTGATACCTAGACTCAATAGAATAGCCGCAGTAGAATGAAGACTTCAGGCATTTGAATTCAGATGGCTCCAAAGAACAGAAGCATGTAAAATTAACAACCCTAATACAGTAATGCAATAATTAGAACCCATAAATGTCTACTAGCAGCAGTAAAAATATAGAAGCTGAAGAGATTTAGCCATATAACCATAACAGCAGACACAGCAAATACAATTTTGAAAAGAGTAATGGAAGAGGAAAAGAAAAGAGAAAATCCAGAAACATCTTGGCTAAGGACAGTCAGTCAAAAAAGCCTGAAGCTGAATCGATTCAGTCTGCGCAGGTTAGTTTACGCTGCAAAAATTAAACTGAGAAACAACTGGACACACACATACCTTTGATTCAAAAAATCCAGCCACATGCCTGAACTGGTTCAGGCCAGAAGCCAAGGGGTACTACAACAGGGCTCTCTGGAACTTCCTTTTCCTGCTGCCCCCAAAGTCTCTGGGATTTGCAGTCCAGCATTATAGAAGCAGGACTCTGCAGGGTGTTTCATCACTTCTTATTCCTGCTTCCAGGGTCCTCTGGGATTTGTAGGCCATAGTCACAGCCAACAATAACTTTCAGTATGTTTAGCAACAGGGCAGTTCTGTACTCAGGGGAACGGGGCTTTAGCCAAGGGAAGTGTGGTTTAACATCCCATCCCTGGCCCTAGACCCCAGCCAGGGGTTGCCTGGGGAGTAGCAGCTCCTGCCTCTTCCCTCTACAACCATTCTCTGCTAGAGCAGGCAGCACAGTGCAGCCCAGGGCTGGAAAGCATACTGGGATGCTTGGGACTGTGATTTAACTTGAATTAGGAAAGGGTCTGGGATAGAAGTTTTATAAACTGGTTTGACCCAAATCACTTAAGTCTGATACTACATTCAACCAGATTTGTCTTAAACCAGTTTTAGCCACTTTGAAATGGGCTTATGTATGCTGAACTTCTGTTCTGTTACAGGTTTAAATAGATTCTGATTACCTAAATTGCTTTATGTTAAATTTTGTCCCTAGCCCTTGGGAAAAGATCTTCTGCTTCTAAAAAAGGACACTATGGATAGAATTTCTCTGAGTTGCTAGAAGCCGGCTGAAATGGAGGGAGAGCATAATCAGTGACTCAAACTGGTGACTCTATGGGTGTGTCCAGATGAACCCACATGTGCCTCTTGCCACATTTTGAAGCCATTTGAGACACAGCAAGAGACACACTGGGAACAACAAGTATTCCCCTCTTTGCATATTTGCAATGTAAGCTGAAAATTTGATACCTTGATATCCAGGTATAAAAAAAAAACAAACCTGAAGAAAAACAGTGAGGCAGGACTGCAGACCATGTCCTGGACTTTGCCTCGAGGCAACTGGAGGCTCAGATCCTCCAAAGAGACACTCTGGTAGCCAGCCAGAGCATCTCTATGGCTGTTCCTTGCCCCAGTGCTGCAGCACTCCTCAGCATGTGTGGGGCAAGGAGCAGTGCAGGTGTCAGGGACCTGGACCTGGGTCTCATCCCCAAGTAAGTAAGAACTGGGGGGCTGGTACCAAAGCCGGGGCTGTGGGGGTGCTAGGGACTGGGGTGCAGAGGACTGGGGAGGCGGGGGACTGCTCAGGAGGGGTGGGTCCTCTGCCTGCCCCCCTCATGGCCAACAATCCCATCCCCCCTCAGCAGCAGAGGCCATCAGGTCTCAGAGCCATCCTGGAACAGCCCCTTCCATGTGACATGGGGCAGTGTGGCTCACCTGTAGCCACCTGACATCCAGCATTGCCTATTCTTCATTGCATGGGCCTGGTTTGTCCTGGTGCAGTGCCATGTACCTTTCGGCAGCTCCAGGCCACTCAGGCTGCCACCCAGGATGCCATGCCACTTGCCTATTGCACCAGGCCAGGCCTTGCATGCATAGTACATGGGACCTATGTGTGCAGGATCCCAGCCCAGCATGATAGATGGTCCCTGTGAGTGGCATAGGGCCCTGAGTGACAGCCCAAGAGGCCTGGAGCTGCCCAAAGGTGTGTGTTGCTGCATCGAGCTGAGGTGGCCTGCTCAATGTGGTACAAGCAGCGCCAGGTGCCAGGAAACTGAGACCAAGCCACACTACCCTGCACAATGTGGGAGGGCTGTGCCAAAAGGCCCCAAGTGTTATGCTCCAGCCCAAATCTGGATTCGTTGCCCGGTATGCGAGCCAATACGAATACCAGTTGGAAGTTTGAAAGAAAAAAAAAACTTTTATTGCCAGCAATAAAGGTGCAAGGTAGCAAGCACACCCATCACTATTTCTAAGAGTCTTTTATACAGAAATTTTCAAGG
>JAGPOW010003316.1:130680473-130777309 GCA_030014935.1 Caiman crocodilus
ATCCTGTTCCTGTCCGCCCACTCCTGCAGCCGGCCCAGATCCCGCTGCAGCTTCTCCCTCTCTTCTGGTGTCCCCACCTCAGCCCACAGTTTGGTGTCGGAAATTGAGTGAAATTGAAATACAAAATGGGAATATGTGGATTTTCAGGTCATTCCCTATTGAAAACTTTCAAAAGCATTCAACATAAAATTACATTTTCATTCTATCATTCCATTTTTGTTTCATTCAATTTCTTTCTTTCTCATATTGAATTAGACTTTTATATCATTTTTATATCACACAAGTACGTACTCAGTGAATTTTCACTAAAAATAGTTATTCTGTTTGAACAGTTACTTTATATATATGATTCTTTCTTGACTAAGTCTCTACATTGAATTTATTTGCCAACTGTGAACTCTCTGAAGATTTCTGGTTATAACACACAAACAAAAAACATCACACTGTTGATAAACTTGAGATCATTTTGTTTCTTCTTACTTCTCCTCTTCCTTCTACTTGGTTACAATTTTTATTTTAACATTTGTCTCCCTGTTGATTTTTCTGTTGATCATCAGCCAAATTCTGCATCAACTTTGTATAAAGTTTTTGTCAAAAATCGTAAAATCACGAGCAAAACAGAACACATTGGTTCTGTCTAAAAAACTGGCCCAATTTATAGCAGCTTTTTACTATTTTCAGCTTTATCATACAGCTGATCAAGCGATTTAGTCTTTTGCTTCAATTTTTTCCAGAGAATCCTAGCAAAAAACTGGGATTATAAATACAATGAAATAGTCTGTTTACCTTTTGAAGTCATTTGTTAAACTTGGAGTACCTTTATAAGGGCATTCAAATGTATCCTTTAAGCAAAACTAAACAGGGTCAATCATTTTGCAACTCATGGGCTAGGGACAGACATTACACATAAATTGGTTTAAGTGAACAGAAACTGGTTTAAACCTGTAACAGAACTGATGTTCAGTGCATTTAAACCAGTTTGAGAATGGCTGAAACTGGTTTGAGACAAACTGGGTTGAAAAATGTAGTATCAGACTTAACTGATTTGGCTCAAACTGGTTTATGCAATGTCTGTCCCAGACCCCTTGCTGGCTTAAGATAAACCAGACACCTCCAGCATCCTGGCATGCTCGCTGGCCTGGGGTGGGCAGGGGTCTCTGGTCCACAGCAGGGATGGCCCCTCCCCTCTACTCTTCCCCATGCCTCGCTCCCTCCTCTCACCACTCACTGCTTAAGCAGAGATCCCTTCCTTATCTCTCCCATAGCAAAAACTGTAGCCAGCATGTGGACTGCTACCTAATACTGTATAAGGCAGATGGGGCTTTTTGGAGATAATCAACAAGTCAGCTGGTAAAGTCCCTGCATTCCTTTCTTTGCAAAAAGCTGTTTAAGAAGAGCTTGTAATGAGTGAGGTTTTGTTAAATGCTGATAACAGAGCTGATAAATGTTCCTGATAAACACCCCTGATAAATACCCCTCCTTAATCACCAGGGATCTTAGTTTTCCCTGATAAAAAATCACAAATTCTCTGATAACCCCCCCCAAATCCATGATTACAATTAAAAGACCCCACACACCCTCCCCCAGCTCTGCTGGTGCCCCTCACTCCCCACCCACAGCCCACACAGCCTTTCTGGTTCCCTTTGCCCTGCACCCATAGCTCCCCCAGCCCTGCACCCCCAGCTCTCCCAGCCCTGCCACAGGTGGTCTCCAGATGCTAGCGGTACAGACTCGGCCCCGCAGTCTCCTGCCTCTGCTCCCCCCACTGTGGGCTCAGGCAGGGTGTCCTCCTGCCTGCTGCTGTTCCCTGCTTCCCTGCCCCCCACAGTGACTTGGCATGGTAGGGAGTGGAGGAGCCATGCAGAAAACCTCCTCGCCACTTATTGTCCCCCCCACCCCACTGCCCCAGAAACATGCCTCCTGTGCGTAGGGTTGCAGTGAGGGCAGCGCCATGGGACTGTGCCCCCCAAAGCAGCAGTAGGTACTGGTGCATTGCCAGGGTAGTGGGGGGACAGCTCGCACCGGCAAGGAATCCTTGCGTCGTCCCACTGTCCCCAGCCATGCCGGGTCATGCCTACCTGCTGTGGAGGTCCCAAGGAAGGGAACCAGGATGGAAGCTCAAGCCAACAACCTGCACCTGCTCCAGGTACAAATCTGGGGGGCATGGGTCTCCTCTGCCACAAAGGGAGTGTAAGCAGCATTGGGGAACCAACTATCCCCCTCCCACTTCCTGGATGAGCCAACCATGGCCCCATCCTCCTCCTAGCTGGGACCCTGAAGCTACACATTGTAACCCCAGGCCTGAAACCCCCACCTCCCGCTGGGTAGCAGCATCAGCATGCATCTGCCTAAGGAGTGTGCACAGCAGTGGGGAACTGGCCCTCCCCCTCCCTCTTCCCTGGATGATACACCCGTGGCCATGTCCTGCTCCCAGCTGGGACCCTGCAGCCACACATTATAGCCCTGGGGCCCAAGCCCAACCCAACTGGGTAGCATTCCCAGCCCTGCCCAGCTCCCTGTCTCCAGGGACCTCAGTCCACCTCTCCCTCCCCTCCTTACCTGCTGGAGCTGCTCTGTGGGCTGCCTGGGCCATGTGCATGTCTATGCAAGTGGTGCCCCCATCTTTCCACTTTCCTCCTGCTTCCTCCCAGCTCCCTGTAGGATGGACCTCTTCCAGCCTACAGGGAGCTTATTGCAAAATGGCAAAATCTGTGGGTTTCTCTGGTATAATGAGAAATCCATATTTGCCTCTGTTAAAAGGCAAAATCCACGGTTTACTCCATTTTTCCATGGGAAACAGAAGTTTGGACCCCTGCTAATCACAGTGTCCTGTTGGGGCCTGGTCACACCCCTCTCAGCTCCCTGCAGAAGGAAAGGGAGGGCTGCTCTAGCACCCCCAGCTTCTAACCTGAGCCACTGCAGGCATGTGCCTAAATTTCTGAGATGTCTGTCTGGTTAGAAAACTGATTTACCCTAGCCATGTTAAATTAACCTGAAAAGAATGAATCAATTCAGGTTTAGGCTTTTTGAATATCTGTCCATAGCATAAAGGGGAAATGAACAGCATGTGATCCTGAGGTAGGCATATTATAATTACAAACTTCATTGGAGTATTTTGTGGAATACTGCATTTTTTGTATAAATGCTTTCCATACTTGGTAATAATCCTTAATCATTTGTCTGTATAATTAAAATTTTCAGGTTGTCAAGTAATTACACATTTCATGTTGCAATATAGGTGACCATGTCCAAACACCAACTGTGGTATGCTACACCTACTCTATCAAGTGTTTGACCTTGATTTTTCTTGATAGTTACTGCAAAAGTTACTTTTAAAGGAAATTGCCTCCTGTATGTTATCTTAAAAGGAAGATCTATGTCTCACTGGCATCATGTGACTCTTAGCAAAAGAACATGTTTTCTAGTAGCCCCTCCTGTTATCACTTCTAAGTCTCTTGTGTTGTAAATTCTTTTTTATAGTAAAACTCAAGCAATTGATTTAACCAATTTTAGTATTCATATTTTGCACCACAAATACAATCATTTCCACCTTAATCCTGAGCCTACGGGAAGGCAAACATTTAATGACAAACTGCTGAGAAACTCAGTTGGATATTTGACATCTTTGTCACTATGTTTGTTATCTACAGTATCTATGCTTAAGCAGATGCTTGCTTCTTCAATAAATTTGGCAGTTATGTCATCATTTGTAGTACCATAGTGTTTGTTTATAGGGCAAAGAATCACAGAATTAGAATTTGAATTGCAGTGAATGGCATCCCTTGGAAAGAGGACTGTTGTAGTCCCGTTTATTTAAGTTGTCTTCTTTTAAAATGCAGTTTTCCGATAGCGTAATAAGATCTGAGTGATCTTCTTATGTTATTCAATCCCTTCTCCAATCCTTTTGAGATAAGCAGCAAAGTCATCTGCTCCAGCCATTGCTTTCATGTTATGATGAAATAAAATATGTCTACAATAGCAATACCTTAATAAAGGTCTGAGTTATAGACATGCACAAGCCATGAAGAACAGGAAAAATCCACCTGAAATCCCCTCCTAAAGCTATGAATTTACCTTCAAGTGGAATTTCAGTGTGCACTACGTCATGCAGAAATTAGTAAAAACATTGTAATACCATGGGAACTTGGTCCTAAATAACATTTGCCTCTGCACTTTGGATTTCGATATTTGAAGTGGCAATTGAGTTAAATTCAATGGAAGCTTAAAACAATTCTTTACAGTTCTTCCTCCTTAAAGGCTTCCTCTAAACCTGCAAGTAAAGGTGTGATAGGATCTAATGCACAAAATCATGTCTCCTGCCATACTACACACACATGCCAGGAGACAATTGTGCAATTGTGGGATCACATGTTAGATCCCATCTCACCTTATTGCCACTACAGCTGAAGCCTGACCTGGACTGTCTGCATTCTCAAGAAGCAAGTTCCTGCAGCTGGGATTCTCATGCACCCCAGTTGAGAGGCAATCTGCACCCATATGGGCTGAAGGGGATTGTGCCAATAACCCTGCCATAAGGGTACATATAACCACTGGGCCAGGAGGATCACTCCTGGGATGATCTTTTCATCCCATGGTTACATGAAACCTCCACCATGTATGAAGCCTTCAAGGTGGGAGGAACACTTCTGTGATTTTCTCCCTATCCAAGGGGTGCACAAACCCCCAGAATACAGAAATTGCCCATGCAGGAAACTCCAGGGGTGAGAGGATCATCACAAGGATGATCTCCCCATTGCAGGAGTGCCTGAAACCCAAGGAACGGGGAGATCACTTCAGGAGAATCCTTCTATCTTTGGATTTTCATGCATCCCTGAAGCCAGAAGATCCCTGTAGCAGCGATTGTTCCACCCTGGGGGTTTGCTGGGAGGCACACTCAGTAGCAACCAGCTATAAAGTTAGTTCATATTTTCAAGGTGTAACTTTATAGCTGATTGGAGCTTTTATTGTCATAAGTGCTTTGCATGTATAGCTGGTCTCAAGGTAATTGCACAATTAACCAGTTAATTGTGCGATCCCTGTAACGTGTAGAGAGGACCAAAGTAATATCACATCAACACTGCCACATGAAACAGTGGTTCAAACAACACTGCATCTACCTGTAATGTAGACATTTGCAAGGAAATTAAATGTAGACTCTTAAGCACTTTCATATAGGTTAACAGACAGAAAGGCAGAAATCAAAGACTTTTTAATTAAATAAGTTTAAAAGGTACACACATACAATTTGTTCTTAATAACAGAATGGTCTGCCCTTTTAAGGGAAGTATGTTAAAAGACCCCAGCACTGGGATATTTAAATGGCAGGAAGTGGTCTGCTAGGAGCTTTGCCTTCCTCCAGGGGAGAAGGAAGCAAGCTGTGAGCATAAGGGCTGGCTAAAAGGGACAGTCAATCAATAGGGAGTAGACCAGTCTATTGAATGTCTGCACAGTTCCCCTGTTGATGCAAGTTAGCCTGCTGTCCTCCATGCTGGGGCCTGGGCCAAAAGTCTCCCCTCTTACTATCCAGGAGGGGACAAAAGGGTTTGGCTTTATTTGTTGATTCATTTACCTTTTTGTTCCTTAAAGACAGTTTTATTTGGGAGGACTGGCTGCAAATGCCTCAGGGAGCAAACCTGTCCACAGAAGTCAGCAGGCTAGGCAACTTGTTTATGCTATCATTAGAGTGCCTTTCTGCGCTATATTGCATATTTCCTTTTTTTTTTATTAATTTCTCCTATTTTTCAGACATGATTTTTGAATTTTGTACAAATCTACATACTACAATGTATGTACAGGTGTTACATTTAGTTCAGTTTAAATTAACATAGTTCAATCTAAACCTGTAGCTTTACAAGCAATCACAGTGCCTAGGTCAAGCTAAAAATGGTACACACAACCTAAACTTAGGTACTGTCAGAGGTATATGAAGTCCAGATCAATAGGGGGTAGTCTGGGCTATCAGACACATGCACAGTTTCTATCAGTTCAAGTTAGGGCATTGCCTTCCAGCATCCTAGTGTGCTGGCACTTGGCTGATACTTGGCTGCCCTGGCCCAGCATCTACCCAATCCCCACTCCCCTCCTGGAGCTGTATGAGAGCCAAAGAAGCTTACCCCTCCCCCCACCCTTGTCTCCAGCTGTGGGCTGCAGACAGACACCAGAGGACTAAGGTATCTGTGCCCCCCACCACGTACCTCAGGACCCCAGGCACTGAAGAACCCATGCTGTGATCCCACACCCCCAAGATCCCACCATGATGCACAATGTGACCTACACACAGACACAAACACTTGAACCAAAAGAATCCTAAGACTTGGGGATAGCCCCACAGCCCTGGTCCCTGCAACTAATACACCAAGCCAGGAACCACATATACCAAGACTTAGGCACAGCCCTACAGCTCCACACCCCAATACTCATTCACTGACTCAGGGACCTCATACCCCAGGACTCCAGCACAGCCCTGGACCCTCACACACACATTGTGCCAGGAAGCCCACACTCCAAGACTCAGGAACAGACACCACATTTCAAAGCCCAGACTTAGGTACCCCATTTATTGGACCACACCATTTACTCACCCACCATGAACAGGAGGCAGTGCAGGAAGTTTGGCTGTGGTGGGAGGGTTAGGAAGAGAACCTTCAGATTGGGATGGCACAGAGGTGACCCTGCCACTTCCAGAGGTTGGTTACTGCCAGTAGGTACTCAAGCTGTGTCAAGGGATTGTTGTCAAGATGGTGTTGGCAGGGGTTGTTTCCTGGCAGGTACATGTTCCTGGAGCACATCTGCCCAGGGGGAGCCATGAGTATCCAAGGCAGGGCAGATGGGAAGATACTTCTGGAAACTTTGAGACCAGGTGGAGCTGCTGTAGTTGCCAGGTAGAAACCCTGGAAAGTTTTAAATCAGCATGGTGGAGGCATGCCCAGCTTCTCAGGGGCATCAGACAGGAGCCCCTGGCTGGGGGTGGCCTGGCCAGTGGAGAGGTGGTCACTCTGGAGCAGGGGTCACACCCAGTTGGAGTGAGTGGAAAAGCCATGCAAGGAAAAACCTTGTTCACCCATAGACACTGATACCCCATGAGAACCTCCACATACCCTGGTATACCCATTTCCATCCTCATCCTCCTCTGGTGCCCAACCTGAGGTACCACTCCAGGACCACAACAGGGAGGTGTTTGAGTGGATTGACAAGCAGATGCAAGCTTAGAGCCATGACAGAGACTGGGTGAAGTGGTGGGGAAAATGAAGTGGAAGAAGGCCTAGTGCATCTGTATTTGTGATGTAACAATACATCCAGAGGCTTGAGACACATTGTGGAGGAGCATCAGTGTGGTGCTCGCCACTTAGGGGCTATTGCAGACTGTAAGTCAGCCTGCCTGTGAGCAGCAGGGAGAAGCTCCCCCATCAGGAATCATTTTAAGGAGGAAGGTGGGTGGCAGAGCACCTTTCATGCTAAAGCAGGCAACTGGCAAGTGATTGATGAGGGCAGCCATTTTCAAACAAAGACCAGCCAGGAGAAAGACCAGTCCGCTTCCAGCAGTTGAGAGAGCAGCATCAGTCAGTTCTCTTACTGCTCAGGGGCACCTCAGAGGGAAGGAGGAGGCCTCACTGGTCCTGGAAATGTACCTTGTCAGGATAGGGAGGCCTGATGACCCTGCTTGTGGTGGGACAGGGCCACTTAAATGCCAGGACCAAGCACCCCACCCCCCCAGTGTATGGCAGGTGGAGTCACCTAAACCCATGTCCACATCATCTGGTGGGTTACTATAACATCAGAGGGAAGTAGAGCAAGGCACACCCATGTGGGACACCTGAGCCCTTTTGGATGTAAGACCGAGTAGAGTGGGTAGTAGGGTCCAGATACACCCATACAAGGGGCACCTGAACCCATTGGGTGAAAGATCCTCTGCTCTGAGCTCCAGAAAGGGGCAAGAAGAGGGGTGAGAGCTGGAAGGCCTGAGAGGAGGCTGGGTGCTAGGCCAAGACAAGCGATCAGGTTCTAGGCCAAGCGAGTTGAGGCCCTGGGAGTGGGCCAAGTATGTTGAGGCCCTGGTAGTAGGGCAAGTAAGTGGAGTCCCCAGTGAGAGGGGGTGATAGTTGAGTCACCAGTGAGAAAGCGTGATAGATGAGGCCCTAGGGAGAAGGGGCAGCTTGGTCCAGATAAGCACTTAGGGTGCAAGTGGTCCTAAGGCTGGTAGAGGTGGCAGAGTGAGAGCCATTTGTAAACAGGGTGTATCATCAGACCCTGATGGGAACAGCTGGGGTGTGATATCCATTATGAAACAAGGGGTAGAGTTGGCCTAGTGTTTTGTAAATCACACAGTCCCATTCAGGCAAGGGCTATGGGAGAGGCCCAAAAGACTGCACCAGGGATAACTGAAGGGTGAACAATGCAGCCCAAGGATCTCCATGAGTAGGGTGGTATGACTGTGGCCCTGAAGAGGACAGTGTGATAGAGGCTGGGTGAGAGCCGGTGGAGTGAGAGAGGCCCCAGTGGGAGAGGAGTGGTGTGTGTGAGGCCTGTAACAAGGCAGAATGGAAGACCATCCCTTCTGTGTGGAGCTGTCTTGTTTCCTCATGACCAGTAGGGCCTCCACCACTTTGCATATCTTTGGCACCACAGGGAGGGGGAAGAGCAGTCACTGACAGGAGCTTCCTGGAGCAGGTGGTGCAGGAAGACCCTGGGAAGATGGGTGCTTAGGAGCAGGTCTTCAGGGATGCTGGGGCCTAAGGTATGTTGTTTGTGGTCCTAGAGGACCCTGGGTCACTGGTGCTAGTCCTTAGTATGTCAAGAAAACCATGGCTGGACGTGATCATACAGCTGGACCTGAGATTCCTTGACCTTTTCCTAGGCCCTGAGTCCATGGACCCCATCATGGATGACTCAGGAGACAGCTCCAACAACATGGTCTTCAAAGGGCCTGGATTTTGACCCCAATGCTGTGCTTTCTCTGTGAAGGCAACCTTCGCATGAGCATATGCCTATGGACACCATTTCCTCCCATATCTCCTCAAGGCCCACTTGCAAATACCCAGACCTTCCCCAAGTCCTCCTGGCCCCAATGCAGGAAGCTTCCCAAGAATGTTGTCAGTGCTATGGAACCTGGGGACATAGTATTCATTCTCCATCATCTGGGGGAGGGTGTGTAGCAGAATGCCATCTCTGTCTCTGTCCAAACTATCCTATCAGACGGGTGATCAATCTGACAATTCGGTTACCATAGTCACTGCAAAGGGCAAACATCCTTGTCCCCATTGGCTTCAGGTAACCATGAGTTGTAACTTGACCTGGGTACATTTTTGAGGGAGAGGGAAACCTGTTCCCTCTGCCTATATGACTGGCCTTCTACAGGGGCTAGAGACCTTGCCAGTCTACCCAGCAACCTGTGATGCATTACAAATTAGTTGGCTGGCATCCAACAGCTGCTGGCCTTTGTTGGATCAGGTAAATGAGGTCATAAGGTCACTATGAGTTAAGGACTGCCCAGGAGGCAGGGCAGCAGCCATGTTGAGGACTCTCAGAGAAGCTGGACCGTCTGAAACTTGCTATCTGTCTTGAAACTCCTGGTCAATGAATTGCTTGTTTCCAGAGGAAATCTCCACCTGCCTCTGGATGATACTTGTGAGTAATTACTTGAGATCTAACTAGATTTATAGCTTTCAGTAACACAGATGCATAATCAAAGGCTACCATGCCACTGTTTTCTCTAAGGGATTTCTTTGATATTGCTTTACTCTGTACCCTATTCCAAACATACTCCTTGTAACCAGTAAAGTTCTCCTTTGTACCTAGCATGGGAGACTTATTGGGAGAGGGCCTAGATTATGCCATGGAGTCCCCTTGGTTTGGCTGACTAAGGGAGACTACTATTTGTGATTCAGATTGAGGGAAGCACCCCACGTTCTTGCAGTGGATCAAGTAGTCTCAAGGACAATTAGGCCTGTGTTTCCCAGGGTGTATAGGGCCAAGATCAATCCAGAACCTGGGTGGTGGTAGTGTTACCCCCAGGCTTGCAGGTGTGCTCCAGGAAGGGGGTCATCCAGATGTGAGGCACCACCAGGGAGGCACTCAGAGCCTAGAAGGTGGTTGGGGACAGTGAGGTGGGTGGTTCAATGCAGGAGTGCCCCCTACTGACCTGCCACAGTGTGAGGTTCCAAAACACCCTGATATTTTGGGTGCTTCATGCCCATCTGTCAAAGATGTGGATGAAATGGCCAAGGTGGTGGACAATGGCCTGCAAGACAACAGAGAAGAAACCCTTATGGTTGATGAACTCCTGGGTACTTTGGGGCAGGGGATGTGTGCCACCCATGGATGTTGTACAGCTGGTGGCCCCCATTTAGTAGATGACAAGGCAGGTGAAATGGTTGGCCAAGGCATTCTGGATGTTCTGGGGACACAATACAAAGACTATCTTTAGCTGTGGACTTGCTCATGCTGAAGTGGTTGGTAATAGATGAGGCTGCTGATGCCAGAGCACTCCAGAGGCAGTGGCCAGCTTCCAAATGGCATGGCCACCTGCTTCTCTTGACTGAGAGATGGACTGATACCTATGACCTGGCATTCTATGTGGGAAGCCAGTTAAATAGCAATGTCCATGAAGGTGGCCTGGCACATCGTGAAGTTCTGGATCCACCTGGCATCCTGGATAGCCTCATCCTCCTGACCACGTGGAAGTCATTAGCTGAGTCCAGGAAGCTTGGCATCAAAAAGTGCAGAAAGTGGCTCCAAATTGGAGACCTGGCTGTTGGCTTACAGGCATAAAGGCATGTGCAATCATGACCATCTGTTGGGGATCTCTAGGTAAATGTGTGTAATGCATCTGGCAAGAGTCAGAGCGGTGGGGGTTGAGGGCATGGTTTCCCATTGTTGCCTGGATGCTTATGTGCACTCGGCAATCTTTGGTCTCCCAGGAAGCCTGCAGTATACACTAGCATGTGTGCACAGGGGACCATGGCTGCTGGCCTTTGCTAGTGCAGATAATATGCATGCCTCTTCTCTCCAAGGGTGAATGTCTATATACCTCTTTCCTGACCTAAATTTAAGTCAGTACAGTAAACCACGTAACTTAGATTAGGTCTTCTCCATGGTTTGTGAACATTTGTATACACCCATAAGCTTTAAAATGTGCTGTAAGTATACAGTTAGCAAAAATACCATAAGTATATAAGTATATAAGTAAAAGACCATAAGTATATAAATTCTGGTGATACATAAAAATCAATGAAATCTACTTCATTCCCCTTTACATGTGCTGTCAGCTGCTGTAAGAGTAAAATGCAGTAAATTTTACTCTGAGCAGTAAAACAAATTGTTTTGACTCTGAATGTCCCCAGTTGAGTAAAAAGGTGCCACTTTTATAGTCACTTTTTATAGTAGAATGGTAGCTACAACCAGGATGAATTGTCAAAAATGCTGGACTCAGAAAAAGAGGAAAATGAAGCAACTGGAATAATATCTGTATGTAGTAGCAAATACCGCAGTGGGAAAATGAGATTTTGGGGTTCTCTTTGAAACCTTAGTCCATGAGGACATCAAATACTCTTGTTTATGTTATGTCTTTAATACATGGGTAGAATTGTCTAATGTAAGGTTGTCAAACATACAGCTCACAGGCTTAATCTGGCACAAAGGCCTACCAGTGAGTCATGGAGTTTAAATGCCTCTCCAACCGTGGGTGGGCTCTGTCACATGATTTAGGGCCCTGGTGCTCCAGGGAACATATCCCTCAGTGACAGGAGTGCAATTGAGGGAAGTGGGATATAATCCTCAGTTGCTCAGTACCTGTCTGGCCTGCTGCTGCTTGTGCAAGCCTGCAATGGCAAGCAGATGCTTAGCCCATGGTCACTTGGCTCACTGTCATCACATTGGCCACTGCTGCAACTACCACTGCTGTAGCCATTGCTGTTGTGGTTGCTACCATGGCTGTTGCTGCTTCTACCACGGTAGTCTGTACCAGGACAGCAGTAGTCACTGCCACCCATAGTCCAAGGTGAGTTTGAGTTTGTAGCTGGAAATTAATTCTTCTTGCATTAAAAATTTAACTTCTAGTGTGCAGTAAAGGCTGGAACCAAAACCCTTTGAAGTCAATAGGCAAATTCTACATGACTTCAGTGGTCTTTGGATTGGGCCATAATTCCAAAATATCTTTGGGCATTATATCCCACTGTGAGTCAGTTTTTCAACCCATTAGCAAATAATTTTTCATGATAACTAGTAATTTTAATTCCAGTCAATATATTTTAACTACCATATGCATGTATTTTCACTGAAAAGATGCAAAGAACTGACAAGTATTCATGACAGTTGACACTATCTCAGAAAACCATATTGATTAGTAAGAGAGGCAAATATTAAATTAAAAAATCTTTTGATATGAAGAATAATGTTTCATACAGATACTTAATATAAGCAGAAATGACTTTTCCTTCATGGAAAATTAAGTTATTTTTTTCTTCCTATTAGCATTTCAATTGAAAGCATTTCCACTCATTTCCTTCTTAATGGAAGTGTATAAATAGCAATAGCCTTTAAGTACTGCTTTTTTTTCCTTAAGTAAAAAATCTTTTTACATTAAGAACCTTAATAAAGTCCCAAAAGAAAAGTAGTGCAAATGGTTTATCAATCAAATGACTACTTACAATTCAGTAAATACATATTGATTTTTTATGTGTTTTGTATTTATATCTGGTATAATCATTACTATTTTGTGATTGGTCATGACTTTGAAAACTCAACTTTATTGTGTAACAAACCCCTAGACTTTTTGTTTTAGATTTTCAGTGTCATCATTCTATAACCATAAGATTATATAAATAAATCCCTTCATGTGGGGATTTAAGTATTTAAGGTTTATATTTCAAAAAAGGTAATTAAGTATTGCAACAAAAATCAGTCTACCAGCTGCAAAGAATATTCTTATAGATACTGAACAACACATCTGCATTGGAGATATTGCTAGAGCTAAAACCATGTTTTATATGTAAGACAGGTAATACCAAAATGAATGAAGCACCAGTCCTATGAGCTAAGACTTGTGGTCAGTCACCTGTAGCTGCTTAAATTGTAGTTGATTTCATTTGGACTGTACTTAGAAGCAGATGGCTAGCCTTTGTTTTCAGAATGGATGCTTACTGATGTATACTCAGTTGCACCTTTTTCCTGTTTTCTACTTTTTTTTAAATACTGTATTTTAGCTCTTTAAAAGCTACAGATTACTCCGCATCCCTCATTCTCTCAGATAGAATATGAAATCTGACTGAAGTACCGAAATTCTTTTGGTATTCACAAATCCAGATTTTGAAGGCTTACAATTTGTACCTATGTATTACCATTTTCAGTATCACTGAGGTGCTTGTAAATCACCTGGTTAGAGAGTTACAGAAATGCTACATCCCACTTATGAAGCCACTGAGTACCAAATCCTTTGAGGTCAAGAAATAGGATGACCTAGGGAGGAATTCTTCAAATTAGAAAGATGGGATTGAAGATCATGGTGGAGAAATTTGAACAAGAAGTTAAGAAAGGTTGACATTTGAAGGGCTAAGGTGAAAATAAGGATATATATTGGGAAAATTAAAATCTTGTGCAAGTTGAAGAGTGCAAATTTATATCCAAGCACAAGTTACAGCACAGTATGTTTTTCAAGAGAGCTTCTTTTAGCCATAGGAAATTTTGAACTCTTCTTTTTTGTGCAGAGAAAGACACTTTGCTTATTTTTTGTTTTGTTTCATTTCATTTTCCTCTGTTTTAATTATCTGTCAAAAGGCTTAATCATATTGTTTATTTTTATATGTTGAAGCCAAAAAGTAAAATAAGATAAATAACCCTAAAAGATTTATAAAAAATGACATTTACAGTCACGGGGAGTGGCAGTGCCAAACAAAATTAAAGATGTGGGGTTATAATAGCAATGCATAACTTTGTTTGCTTTAGACTTTTTATAATAAATACACTTTAATCCAGTTATGGCTATTATTACACTTAGGCAGAAATTCAACATGAAGAAATCTAACCAATGAACTGGTTCTATTTAAAAACTAATGGAAATGACCTTGAACAATCAACTGAAAGAAACAAGAATATGTATCTAAAATTTTGTTTCTTTCGTTAAGAGCAATAGCGATGAAGTATTTATTTCACAGATGACCCTTTCATCCATGGCAGTCATCATTCCCTTAGGGACTACTATAATAAAATCTAATACCAAATCAAATCCCTTCCCCAGAACACTGTGATTGGAAGGGATTCAGGGAAAGATCCCAGTCACTGGCCAGCTATATATGTCAGTCTCCCCCTTCCCCCCTCCCCCGATCCCCTTCCCTCTTCTCAGTTTCTGTTCCCCTAAAAGACTGCCTTCTGAATCGCTGTATCTTTTTCCAAATCTTTTAAAAATCATTTCAGAGGCTCTGAATCAAATTGGGAGGTTTCTTTTAGTCTTCCGATTTGATTCTGATTCAGTGATTCAGCCTCTGAATTGGGCCAAATCTTCTCCAAATCAAATTGGATACTAAAGCTTTGCACACCCCTAGTCAACAGCTTTATCAGTTCCTTGAAACTGCTCTGAAACCAGGTGAGCTTCTTCTTGTTTTATATTTATATTGACTAGCTCCAGCTGTGATTTCATGCAACATCCCCTTATGACTTTCTGCTTACCCAGGAGTTTGCAAGACACTCATGTAGACACTCCATTCATAAAGATTACTCCTCATTTCTTATTTCATGCTTCAGCCCTGTATTCATTCTAAATGATATGTGAAAAGATACTGTAAGAATGTAAAAACAGTAAACCATCTTGAGGTGCTAGATTCATAGTTTTAAAACCTGACATTCAATTCGTATAAAACTTGGTAGAAAACTTCTGCCCCAGTGCAAGAGAACTTACTAATGTTCAGCCTAGAAACCCTTTATTTTCATAATTTTGGTAGAAAAAAACAATGGGGCTTTAAAAAGGGCTTGGTTGGCAATGTAAGTTGCAGGGAGGTTCCTTTCCTCCTTGTTTGTCTTTTTTCAAACAAGCCTCAAACTAGCTGCAGATGTGATTTCAAGTAGAAAATAGTTCACATAGAAGTAGATTTCAAGTAGAACTAATTGTCAAGTATTGTAAACATCTCAACTTGGAAATGGAACTCTTTGATAAATAACAATTTTTTTTTATAATAGTAAGTGAAAATCAGGTCTAAACAAAAGTTCCTGGGTGTTAATTATCTTTTTTCTTCTCTACCTTAATATATCTGAGGCCACTGTTTCTCCTCTTCATGGTTATAGTTTCTTATGTTTGTCTTATTTCAATCTGAAATATTTTGGGACAAGAAACACTTCTCTTTTTATGTACATGTATGTGCGCAGAGATTTGTTAATTTAACACCCACACACATGCTGGGTTGTATATTTTGTGTGTGTGTGTGTTTTGATATGGACAAGATGGGCCCCTATTGTTCTGGTCCTGTGCTCAGCACATGGCAAGTTGGGGCCTGTATCCAGGGAAAATATATAACACCCTCTGGCTTCATTGGCCAGAGGAAGTAGAGATGGTTCAGGCAGACTGTTTGGAAGAAGGATTTAAATATGTCCCTTCTGGATTGGAGAATGCTTGGGTGGTGTCCAGGGATCTTGGTTTTCTCTGATAAAAAAAAAAAATCCCCAATTTTCAGTTTAAAAAAAGTAATTCAAAATCTACATTTTTCCATGACTAAAATGAATCACTATTATTATATATCTATTTATATATTAGTGGTGTTTAATTTTAATCATGAAAAAATGTGGATATTAGGTTATTTTATTAAACTGTGAATTGGGGATTTTTTTAAATCAGAGGAAACCAGGATCCCTGGTGATATCACACCAGGTATACAAGAACAACTCACTAAGGTTCTGGGCTATTATTCATCTGCTGAGAGTTATACAGCTACTCTGGGAGCCAGAAAACCTGTTCCCCAAGGGGCGGGGGGAGGAAGGTCTCCCCACTTCCCCTCTTTGCTGGAGAGTCCAGCAAACACTATTTGACAAGAAAGCCTCAAGTAGAGGGAGAGGAAGTCTGTTTTGGAGTTTCAGACTCTCATTTCCTCCGTCTTTTCTCTTTTTTTCTTAATTAACACCATGGAGGTGTTAATCCCTGAAGCAAACTGCCCAGGAATGGGTCCTGGCTACAAGTGCCTGGGCCATTCTGATTTGTAGTTGCATCATCTCAGTATGGGGTATAGCTGAGACTGGATGTCTGGGCTGCAGCCATATGTCTGGGTCTTTTTTCTGTTGTTTCTACAGCTATGAGGTTTCAGCCTAGCTGAATGGCTGAACCCCAGCTATATGTTTAGGCCTCAACACAGTATAGGTCTGGCCAGTTTTTGCTGCCCAGTTCAGGCTCAGTGAGGTAGGCCCAACCTCTCGTTTGGAGGGTTGTTTCTTTGTGGGGTTTTTTTTTTTTTTTTTTTTTGCAGTTTCTGCCCAGCAGAGCTAGGATTGGGACTAAGGCTTTAGAGGTGCAGTATGCTGCCTGGAACCACAGTTAACCCCTCAAGGCCACTACATGAAAGGGGATCACCCTACAGCATCACAGGGAGCAACAAGGGGACCCTTGCAACAAAGAAGGACCCATGTACTCTAGCATCTTCCCACAGACCAGCAAACCCAAGACACAGGTTAAAGGACTCATCATTGAAATCCCCCTCTCCAGCCCATTTCTAAATGGCAGGTATAAGGGTGCAAACCTCTGGAACTGCCTTTTGGGTGACCCCCAAGTCCCAGACTGTGTGGGCATGGGTGAAGCCTCCCCAAGAGGGTGCAATCTATGAGCTATGCCTTGCAGTTGGTAGTGTTTAAAATTGCATTTAGTGTTTCCTTTGCCTTTGTTTTTTGTACTAAATGTATCCACTGCTTTATACTGCTTGCAAGGAGGGGGCTTTGTTTATACAACACACCCTAGTAATTTATTTAGTGTTTACCAAGTGGTCTGGGTGGGAGCTTGAACTGGGCCTTTGTTGCTGTTGACTGGTGCCCAGCAGAAGGATTACATTAGTGTACAGGAGAATACAAATATTTTAAATAATTGTATTTTAAATTAGTTATTCAGTACTAGCTCTAAGAAAGCATTATGTCCTTATTATGTCAGATACACACAACATTAATCACACTTTCACACCTGTGAAATTTATTCCTTGAAATGAATCAATTTTCAGAAAACTCCTGTGTTCCCTTTCTATTTTCAAATACCTTTTTTAATTATTATTTTAGATTTTATTTTCTTATGCAAATTAAGTACCTTCAGGGTTCAAATTTGTTTGTTTAAGTGTAAGGTAAAGTCAGGGTTCACATGGACATTCAGCCTAATATTTAGAGGCATGGGTGTTGCCAGCATTTGTAGTTGCGAGCAATCCAAAGTCAACACAAGGTCTGCATGCCGAGCTACACAAGGTACCAGAAGCAGATATCAGGAAGAGAGATGAAGTCAAAGCAGGGTTCTGAAAGTCAGGGACTGGGTATAAGGACAAGAGCATTCAGAGCCTTAACATGTAGGTAACTGGGTTAATCTGTGCAGTGAATGAAGGGATCCAGGTACTCAGTCAAGCTTGCCTGTTGTCCCTGTGGACCTCATATAGCAGGTAGATAACCAAACATTATATCACATTGAGAAGACTGGTGATTCTTAACAACCCCTGTCTGCCAATTTCTTGTAGGCTTCTTTGGTGGCTTCCAGGTACTTTTCAGACCCCTTAGACCTGGTGAAGTTATGTAACTAGATTGACCACCACTGGTATGTGGGATGGCCAGGAGGGTAGGAGATGATTATGGGGTGGAAATCATAATTAGAAAAAAAGGAGATTGGCTGGTGGAGGCATGTTCATCATTACCATATGCAAATTCTGCAAAGGAAAACAGGGAGATCTAGTTGTCTTGGTGTTAATTTAAAAAGCACAAGAGATACTGTTTGAGTATTTGATCAGTTCTGCCTGTCCATTGGTTTGTGGATGGTGGGAAGATGAGATGAGTGTCTGTATGCCTAATAGCTTCAGGTGTTCCCTCCACAAATAAGATATTATTTGTAGACTATCTAAAATGATGCTCACAGGGAGGTCTTACAGCTGGAAACTGTGGTCAATGAATAACTTTGTAGTCTCAAGACCCTTGGTATTCTGAGAGCAGGGTGCAAAATGATCCATATTGGTCAGAAAAGCCACCACCACCAGCATGCTCAAGTGATCAAGACCAGGGGGCAGGTCTGTGATAAAAATCAACAGATACCATGTGCCAAGGTTGGCCAAGTGGCTGGAGGAAGCCCAGTGGATTTGTGCATGAGATCTTGGTGTAACTGCAAATCTTACAGGAGGCACCATAGATGTACACACTCTGCTGACATCAGAGCCACCAAAAATTTTGGAGGGCTAGGCTGGTAGTTTTGCTGAATCCAAAGTTTCCTGCAAGTGGAAGATCATGGCACAACAATAGGATTTTGCTTTGTAATTCTCCTTCTGGGATGAACAGTTGTCCGTTTCACAGAGAAGTCTTTTATAAAAGTGGAAATCTGGTGTGGGGGATGATTCTGCCCTTCCTGAGTCCTGTTGGACATGAGAGACAAACGGATCTTGGGGAATTACAGAATGGAACCATGTCACCAGGTCTTGGTTTACCATGGCTCTGATAAAATTCCTTGGACTTGGGACCATGAGTAAGTTTCAGGAAGAGGTTCCAAATATTCTTCTTTTTTGGGACAGGGCATCCAGCTTACTGTTTTTGCTCCAGGGTGATAGATGACAGTGACATTAAACCATGTAAAGAACAGGGACCATCATATCTGCCTCTGGTTGTGATTATGGGGGTCTGAAAATATTTCATATTTTATGGTTAGTTAGTACTTGTATGAGGAACAAAGCCCCTTCTAAATGGTGCCAACATTCTTCAAAAGCTGTCTAGATGGCTAGAAGCTCCTGCTCCATATTATAATTGCACTTGCTAGGGGTCGGTTTCCTGTAAAAGTAGGTACATGGATGAAATCCCTGCACCCCTGGTGATTGGGTTATTACAGCCCCAATGGCACAGCTGGAGGCACCAGTCTCCATGAGGAAAGGCTGGGCAGAGTCTGGGTGTATCAAAATAGGGGCTGAGGTGAAGGCTTGCTTAAGCATCTTGAAGGTAGCCTGGGCCTCTGTGATCCATATGAAGCATGCCCCTTTGGGGCCATCTTCTTGGAGAACCCATTGGTGAACTGCCTACAGAAACTGGCAAAAATGAGGAGGTGCTGTACCACACAAATATCCTTTGGTGATTGCCAGTCTAAGATGGCAGAGACCTTCTTTGAGTCTATAGACAACCCTTCAGGCATGATCACTAGGACTGTATGAAGCTTCAGTCACTGATTCAATCTGGCAGAGATTAGGCCCAATTCAGCGGTTGAATCGCCAAATCCGAATTGAATTAGGAGACCCTTTAATTTCTCCAAATCAAATCAGAACCCTCCAAATCAATTTGGAGAGAGTCAATGATTCAGACATAGACACAGCTTTACATTTTTTTCTACATACCTCAAGGTACCAGGTGGTTCGTGAATGCTGAGATACTGGGGCAGGGGGAGTGTCCCAAGGGAACATGGGGGGGAGGGTCCCCAGCACGCTCAGCAACAGACCCCAAAGTGTACCAGAAGCACTTCCAATCCACTTCTGGGTCCACCAGGGAGCATGTGAGGGGCCCCCCACCTCCCCAGTCCAGGACTGGTGCCTCCTGGGTCTGGCAGGAGGCACCCAGGGTTCCCCTCAAGGCCAATCATTGAGCTGGAAGGGCGTGGTGGGGGATCCCCTGCATGGTTGGTGGTGGACCCAGTATTTACAAGTCATGCCTAATACCTTGAGGTATGTAGAAAAAAACATTTCAAGCTGTGTCTCTGTATGACTCACTGATTTTTCCGAATTGGCATCCAATCTTCAGATTCAGATTCAGCCGAATGAAATCAGGACAGTCATCTGAATTAATTAATTGAATCGCTGTCCCTGATTCGGCCAAAATACAAATCTAAATCAAATACAACCCATTTTGCACACCCCTAATGAGGCCCTGGAGCTTGGGGCATGGCAATTATTCCAACAAGTGAACATCAATTAAAAAGATCAGTAAGTCCATCTTGGGTTGTTAGAAGCTTGACCTGGGCCTGCTAATGTATGATATCTTCCTTGAGCCCTTGGCAAAACCGGAAGTGCTGAGTGGCCTTATTCTATTCTGAATCTGCTTCTAAGTGCTTAAAATCTGTGGCATGTTTAGATACATTAGTTGCCCTGCTTAAATGTCTGAAGGGCCTGTTCTGCCCTGTGTGCCCAATGTGGGCCCCCAAAGATTCCAGCCATCACCTCAATGATGGCTTTAAGCTGGCCAAGAAGGGGCTTTGAGGATTCTAAGAGTGGGGAGTCTCAGGCCAGGACAACTCCAATTAGGAGACTGATTATCAGCAGGTATCCTGGTTTTCTCTGATAAAAAAATAAAAGCTCCAATTATCAGTTTAAAAAAAGTAACCCAAAATCCACATTTTCCCACAATTAACATGAAACACCACTAATATATAGATATATACATATAGTGGTGTTTCATGTTAATCATGGAAAAATGTGAATTTTGGGTTACTTTTTTTAAACCGAAAATTGGGTTTTGTTTTTTTGTTTTTTATCAGAGAAAACCAGGATCCCTGCTGACTATCAGCCCCACCCTGTTGTTTCCAATGTGTACTGCTGGGGGGGTGGGGGGGAGCCAGAAGTCCAGGTGACATTGATTAATGAACCACCAGAGGCTATGGGGATCCACCCCACCGAATTTTGCTGGTAGGGGATTCCTACACTTGAGGTTTGTTGGAATGGCCAGTTGAACAGCTGAGCCTGGGAGTGGGGTGCTTCAGGCCTGCAGAACTGTGATTTGGGCCTGTACACTTCATAGTACAACCAACTATGGAGATCTGACCCAATGCCTGGTTCATCCTGCTACAGTCCCACTTGGTTGTTAATTTGGCTGTACAAGCTGTCAGGATTCACAGAGGCATTCTTCTTAGTGGATAGAGCCAGGAGTGTTACCAGCATCTGTAGTTAGGAGTGAGCAGAAGTCAAAGTGGGGTTCACACGCTGATCCCGTTACCAGAAGCAGATGTCAGGAAGTGGGCTGAAGTCAAACCAGGGTTCCAAAGTTCAGGAACTAGGTACCTGGACAGGAGTGCAGGAACAAACACCACAGATATCACATAGAGTTACACACAGACTGAGGCCAGTTTGTTGCACAGCAGGGGCCAGGTACTAGGACTGTGCAAAATTTTGCCAGCTTCTTGATTTGACTCATTTTGAGCTCAAAACAGTAAAATCGAATCAAAACGAAGGGCTTTGAAACAGCCCTGAAACAAAATGAGGCTAGTCAAAATGTTTCAAAGCAGCCAGGTTGTGGAAGACAGGGGAGAACCAGCAGTCTGGAGCACAGCCTTAGCTCTCCCTGCCTTTCATGGCCAGGTTGTGGGAAGCTGACCACAGAATAGGGGAAAGGAACTGAGCCCTGACTCAGTTACTCTCCTCAGCACTGCAGTCGGGCTGGGGAAGGGCACTCAGTCCAGCTGGGCTGAGTTCTTTTCCACAGCCAAATCCTAATGCTAGGGATGGGAAGTCAGCCCAGCTAGGTTGATTTCCTTTCCCCAGCCTGATCTAGCGCTGGGTGGGGCGGGGACCGGAGCAATTGGGCTAAGTTCCCTTTCCCAGCTCCCTGGTCCCAGGAGGCAGCACCCGGCTTCCCTCCCTCATCTGACAGGCAGATTGGGAGTCCATCGCCCTGGGAGGACTGGCACAGCCCCTTCTTGGGGTTGCAGGCTCCCATCTGGCTGCCAGATGAGAGAGGCAGTTTTGAGTTTCCCCATTATAGTGAATGGGTGAAACATTGAAACAGCATTGAAAGAGCCTCACTGTTTTGATTAAGTGAAATGGAAAAGCTGTTTCAAATCCAAATTAAATTTGATATGAAATGCTGTTCTGTTGAAGCCTCAAAACTCAAGTCAAAATGGAACAGTGCCATTGCACACAGCCCTATCAGGTACTTAAGAGCAGCCCTAAAACAAATCAGCAGCTTTCAGCTCAGTCTCAGCTGACTTTGCTTAAGGGTTAAGTGTTGTTGACCTCACTATCTGGCTGTAGTGCAGAGGCCCTATAGGCAACCAGGGACCTCTGTAACATTTTGATTTTATATTATTTTGTCTGTACCTCTTGTGTATAATCATATTTCTAAAATTGTATGGGTGTTATCAATCCAGTGAAGCCTACAAAGGAACAATCATTTTACTTCATAAACTAAGTTTAAGATTACAGTAATTTCTGTGAAAAGAAAAGTACAATGCAGGCATTAATTAAAGGTTTGAAACTGAATTGATATTAAAATGTTACTTTCAGTGATCATTCATGTTAACAGCACTCGTCTCCCTCATTCACTTCAATTTCCATCAGATTAGAACAACCCTTTTATAATTCTTTTACTTCTGTTCTTATGCTCTTCTGTGTCTGTTCTCTATTTTTTCTCTATCCATCTGTAGTCCTTTTTTGAATGTTCTTTCTTCAAAATTTCTTTTCCTTTTTCCCCTTATTTTTATTTATTACACCACTTCAGGTGTTTCAGAGAGGGGGGAGGCAAAGGATAGGGAGGAGGTTTAAAATTCATCCCATTCCATCCTCTGGCTTCCTCAGAAAATATGCTTGCACTTAAATCAACTTTGGAATGATGCAAAAGGGAAATGAGAGTAGGGGTAGATCAGGGTGGAGAGGAGCACTGGGGCACCTGCACCCCCATTTGTTTCCTACTGTACTCAAAGTTTAAAGCCAACTGCCTAGGAAAGACAGAAGCATTTCTACACAGGCAACACTGAGGGTGGGAGTCAATTGATTTTATGGTTCATTATCATCAGGGGAAAAAGTACTTTTTAAAATAAAGTAACCCACAATCCACAGTTTATATGATTAAAATGAAACACCACTGTGTGTGTGTGTATATGTGTATATATATACATATAGATGTGTGTGTGTGTATGTGTGTGTGTATACACACACACTAGTGGTGTTTCATTTTAATCGTGGAAAAATGTGGATTTTGGGTTGCTTTTTTAAATCTGAAGATTATGTGGGTTTTTTTTAACCAGAGAAAACCAAGATCCCTAATTATCATCTACCTAAACTCTTCTAAACTCTTCATTCCACACATGATAATGATCCTCTGTTCTTTTTTAATCGTCCCGATATTCTACCTATCAAGTTATCCTTTGTTCTGCCATTCTATGGTCTGTTACCTGCTCTTGGTAATGAAACTCCTGTTCCTCAGCCCTGCAGATTGTTTTTACTTCATTCCAATAAAGTTGCATTTGTTTTTGCTTCAATACTAAACTGAATAGTACTGAATATCCCCCTAGGAATTTAGTAAATTCTATTTATTTTTAACTGGAGAAAAATATGTGTTGTTTTATATGTAAAGATGCACCTCAGCATCTTCACCCCCCCCGCCTTTTCAAAATTCTAGATCCACCCATGTGTGAAGGTGTGTTTATGTGTGTAAGTACAGCATTATTTTGCTTCCTTACAGAAATCTCCATTTGTAATTACCAGAGATCTGGGTTTTCTGTTTTTTCACAGAAAAATAGAGAAAAATGCAGGTTATCCTCTTTACCTGAGGAAAATGTGGATTTATCACTTTAACAAGGAAACATGCAGATTTTGCACTTTTGCAAAGAACTCTCTATAGGCTGACAGAGTTCCAGCCTGCAAGGGGCTGAGGGGAGTGGGAGGAATGTGGTCAGGCAGTGGGTGCCATGTGCCATCAGGCATCTTGAAGAGCAGGTCCCATAGGTATGTCTGGTGGGAGGGGAAGGAGGATTGAGGCCCCCATAGGGCCATAGGGCAGGAGGGAATTGGGCAGGGCTGGTGCTGGGAATCTTGGGGCCTGGGACTGGAATGCCTGGCTGCAGGGCCCCAGCAGGGAGTGGGATGGTGACTCATTTGAGGGGTGGGAGGCTGGAGCCAGCTCCCCAGTGCTGCGTGCACTCCTGGGTGATGCGGGGCGGGCATGTGCCCCTCAGATCTGTGTGTATGGAAGTTGCAGGCTCCCTGGTCTATCCTTGGGCTCCCTACCCTGCTACTGTCCCATGGGGCCTCCTCAGCTGAGTGGACAGGACTCAGCACAGCAGAGCAAAGCAGGGCTGGGTGAAGAAGTTCTTTGCTGCTACAAGCTCTACACTGCCCTGGCAAGGCACCTCCTGCCTGCCTGGCAGCAGTGGGGATGGCAATGTGAAGTTGTGCCCCTCACTGCGGGCCCCTTGCCCGCCCCGGGCAAGGGGCCTGTTGCCAGGGTAGCAAGGAGATGATAATGGCAGCAATGAGCTTCCCTGACCAGCCCCGCTCTGGCCTGACATGCCGGGTCTCACCCATTGTGCTGTGTAGGCTGTGGGGGAGGCCAGCAGGGCATGGCAAGGAGCTCAAACCCACAGCAGGCAGCCTGCACCTGTCTCCCATGAGCTCCATTCTGGCCATGCCACCTATGGGGGTGGGGAAGTTGGGCTCTGAGTTCCATTTTGCTACAGCAGTTGCTGCCTCCCATGAGCAGGAGCGGCGCCTTGGGTGCTGCTAAATAGGGCAGAGGGCTGTGGACCCAGGTTCCTGGTCTAATAGTCCTGAAAGCTGAGAAGCCCCTCCAGCAGGGCTGGGGATGGGGTGCTGTGGGTGGGGAGTGATGGGCACCAACAGGGTCGGCAGGTTCTGGTGGGGGAGTGAGCAGCACCAGTAGGGCCAGGGGGTCTTGTGGGGGTAGGGAGTGAGGGTACCAGCAGGGCTGTGGTGCTGTGCCTTGGGAGTAAGGGGCCTGGACTTGCATTCTGTGATCTAAAAGCACAAGGGAAGCTCTGATTTTCCATAATAAAATACACAAAATCCAATACGAAAATTTATTGGTATTTAGAAAGTATTTTATTATAGTGATTCACGCAGTGGTAGACTTCTACATTGCTTTAAAACTGTGACTATATATCAACAAGATATTGTGTTCAACAGATATATATGTATAGATAGATAGATAGATACAGTGACCTTTCATTTTAATTATGCATTTTTGGTTTTTAATAAAAAAAAAAATGTGATTTATTTATTTTTTATCAGAGACCATGGATTTTTTTTTTTTTATCAGAGAAAACCAGGATCTCTGGTAATCATACAGGGAAAAGAAAATCAGTTTAACTTTCGTCATTGAACCACTACAAATATCTATAGTACTTCTACACCCACTTTCTTTCATTGTTCATCTTTTTTTTTCTTCTTTCTAATGGATTTTTATAACAGCTTCCTTTCCATCTGCCTATTACTCTTTCTGATGTCTTTTTTACACATGCATCTACAGACATCACATTTTTATCATGAACATCTTTATCTACGTATATTGCATGGATAGCTTTCTTAAAGGATTCAGAATCATATATAATTAAATAAATATACCATAGGCCTTATATTTGTAGACTATTTGTTGTTAATCTTCAAACAAAAGGATCTCAAGCCTCATTTTTTAAATTAAAGTTATAATCGGGGATCTTGGTTTTCTCTGATTAAAACAATCCCTAATTTTCAGTTTAAAAAAGTAACCCAAAATTCCATTTTTCTATGATTAAAATGAAACATACCTAATATCAAAGAAAACCAGGATCCCTGGTTATAAGCAATCAATTAGACATAGGATTACCAATGCAATATGATTAATACAGTATTTGTATTTATGCAATAGATTCCATTTCCAATAAACAGATATGTGATAATTCCAAATATTATCCAAAACTTTACAGGGTAGGTTCTTGTGTCTTTGAACAAAATAATATTTTGAAAACTCGGTATGAGCCTACTAACCTCGTACACAGTGCATGTTTGATAGGCACCCACTTAGTTTGCCCTCTGTCTCTGGTACATTTCTACACGTACCATCTATAAATACTACAATCTTAGGGCCAAGTGAACCTACAATAAGGTTTGTAGGTTTGCATAACCTTGGATTATGCATAACAGTTATATAATTAATCTTAAATAGAAAACTTTCTGGGAATATAAGGCATTGGCTAATGAAAAACTACAAATTAAAACCAGTACTGCTTCTTATGGCAAAACTAAAAATGTTTAGTGTTAATGTAGTACTTCACCACACATCCAAGTGTAAAATGTTATTGTAGATAATATAATGGAAAATGGAAAAAAGGGGAGATGATCTTTGGGAAGGTGAAGAGAGTCAGGGAAATCAATAGATGGAGTCCTGCAAAAACAGCATAACCTATTACAAAAAATCCTATAACTTAGAGCTGCCCTAGGTAGAGATAACTTATGCTTGGCAGGCTCTGAACTTCTATGTCTCAATTTATAACATTCACCAGCAGCTGCAGGGATACATAGGAAACCATTTAAACCTGGTGTGGGGCATTCAGCACAGTGCTGGTCTTCATTAACATCATTGCATGGCATTTTCTATATCTTAATTTGTTAATTTTTTATTCAGCTGTCTTTAAACTGTCTTCTGTTTTCCTCTAACTTACATTTTCTGTAATCAATATTAATTCTGATTTTTTTTGTAGTTCTCTTCTTTACTGCAGTTCTTCCCATTCTTTTCCTGTTCTCATTTTCTCCCACTTGTTTTCTCCCAGCTCTTACTTCTCAAGTACTGTCCCTTTTCTCATTTTTGTTCACTAAATGTGGTGCTAAAGAAACAAAGGAAAGAAGCTACAATATGAACTAAGTGGGAGCTTCTATCTCTTATCTTTTTCCTTAACAAATTACACCTATTTAATGTGATTCACCATATTATAATAGGATTATATGATGAAAAGAAACATTTAAAAAAGATAGTGATTTAACAGTGTAAGGACCTGGAATGAAAAAATGGTGGAGGGATTTTTTTTTTTTGGAGAGGGAGACAAAATACGAGTTTTCCAAATGTGTTTATTTTTTCACCAACATCCAGTCTTCTTAATCTAAGAAAAAACATAGTATCTATTCTGTAGTATTATCCTTGCCTAGGGTTTGTTTCTTGTTGCAGAAATATATGTTACTGCTCTTTGCACTGCTGTATATATTTTATGGGCCTGATTATCCATATGTATATATGCACACACATGCAGACACTCCTGTAAAATCATAGATAAGTAGGGCTAAACAAAACCTCCATACGTCATCTAGTTCAAGCCCCTGGCTGAGGCGGGATTATTCCTATCCAAATCCCTCTATACAAAATCAAAATCTAGCCTCTTAGTAAATTTTCAACGAATCCTTACACAACATAAGACATAACACCTTCACTAGCCAAATGTAAAGCAGGTAGAAATTGATTTTTAACAAGGTAGGATGTGAGCTTTACACTCACATGACACACATAAGTGACAACGCAAGGTACACAGATTCATTGACAGTGTAGTTAATAACTGCAAGGTTTAGTTTTGTGCAAGGAATGTTGTCATTATGTGTAACACCTTAAAACCTTGCTTTCAAACACATTTTCATCTGTCTTGCTTATTCCATGAATGGAATCCTGTGGGTCTCTGTTGTGCTATGCTATCCATGAGGAAATCAAATATCAACTTATTTTCTCTGTTGGACATCTCATATTCCATCTCATTTTGTATAAAAAAAATAGTTTGACTTAAATCATAAAACGGAGTAAAAAAAATGACATTTCATTAACCAGAGTTTGCTTGGTGAAGGTTAATGTTAATGTTTAATATTGATAATACAGAAAACTGGGAACAATGCATTGTTGTGTATCTGTATACACAATATTCAAAATGCAAACTTTCTTGAGTAAGAACAACTTCAACTGGTGCCCACTGTCCTGTGCAAGGATGAAAGGGAGACATGTTGAATGAAATGAGTTTCTTGTAAATTTGCATTGTAAAAGTATACCGCTATGATTGTAAGCACCTGCAAAATGGCATCAAGTGATACTAGGCAAAGTGTAGTTTGGGGGCATTGTTTGGGGAACTGTTTCACTATTTAATTTTTTTCATTAACACTTTATGTGTTTTTTGTTATTTATCTTGTTTTTATTGTAAGAGACCCTGACCTTTTTTTAGAAAGGGCACGATATGGACCAAATACACTAAATAAACAAATATTGAGTTATATCTGAATAGTTCTACTGATTGCAATTGACCCCACCTCCAATACAATTGACTCCACCTCCAAAGGAAGGTAAAATTAAATTTGAGTAAGGTTTTGATCATTCAAGCAATTTATTATGGATAGAAGGGGTTTGGATTCACAATGTACCTACTGTTCCATATGTCCATGTACATATTCTTCCTCTATAGTGAGAGCTAAAATGTAGCAACTCAGCCTTCAATCAAAGGTGGATAAGTTGCCATAAATTAATTTCCATTTACCATGGGGAATGAATGTACCACTTATCATGGAACAGTTGATATGCAATATACACATGCAGACTTCTAGTTCATGGTAAATTGTTTGAATGTCTCAACCCTAATGATGACAATCTCAGTCCTAAGGGTCAGAATTTAGCCCTTTCAAACATTTTATTCTTGAACCCAAATATAAAAGTGATTCATAATTGTACAAGAGTCAAAGAAAAAGGTCTTCAGCTAGTGTACATCAGCACAGAACATTTTTCTGTAAAGCGAATCATATCTCTCCTCGGTGTCCTTCAGCTGAATTAAACTGAAAGAGTAGTGAACCATATGTAACATAGAATATAGAAATATCACTGAAAAAAAGAGTATTCATGGAAAGTCAAAGTGCAGACTGAGATACTCTCTAGGGAGTTAGTCCACAAATTAACTCAAATGTAATCATTTGAGTCAGAGCCGCGGAGAACCAAGGGGAACTGAGAGACTGAAAAACTAGTGTCTTAAAGTGAGGAGGAGATTTGATTCCTTTCCCCCATCCCCTTGCTGTAAAAGTCAAGCCTATAGTAAAAAAAAGTTAAAGATTTCAGAGGACTTTGGAATGAGTAGAAGCCAGTTTATTGAACTAACAAATTATTTTTAAAGACTGATTGTTTTAAAAAACCCAAAACTTTAGCACCCGAAGTGTTAGTGACCATCACCTCACTCTATTCTATCCCATTTTATAGAAAGTTATTCAATTCTAAGGGTAAATAATAGTCCAAGAATTTTTGCAATGCAGATGTTGAATAGTTTTAAATCCCAAGTAAAAATGATTATTGTTAATGTTTAATATTGATAATGCAGAAAACTGGGAACAATGCATTATTGTTTAAAAATAATGAATATTAAGACAACTGGGACAAGATTTACTTATGTTACTAATCCACATGAATTTATTAGCAATTCTGCTGCTAAAATACATGTATGTGCTGTCCCCTACACTACTACTTCTGTCCAAGAATTCTCCCATTACCCTATAAATATGTTTCTCTTTACAAATCCTGTTTCTGCATCTTCTGCTCCCAAATACAAAGTTTATTTTGATGAACTCCCAATTGACTTCACTTTCCTTCCAATTCTCTCCCAAAATCTTATAAGATGAATTTCCCCCTTGCTTTGACCATCTAGGCTGAAGGCTCACCTGGAACAAAATTCCTGTTTCTGTTTTTCTTTTTATATTTGTGAGCAATTATGTATATGCATTTATACTGTCTTAGGTAAGTTCTATGCTGTGACAAGCCCAAAGAGAAAATAACCTTTTTCAGCTGAAGTTAATAGTAAAGCTCCCTCTTCAGAGGAAAAAATTAATAGTAAAGCTTCCCTCTTTTACCCAAGAGTAGAAATGAAAAGTTTATTTTATACAATATAGCAAAAGTGAATGACTAAAGCTTTGTACTAGGACATTGCCTGGTACATTGCTGGACACACTTACAGTTTTCCTGGAACTGAGGGAAGTGACTTTATATAAGTAAAAAATAATTAGGATTAATGTATTTTGATTAATTAAAGTATATGGAAATTGTAAGGGAACTCAGGAAGTCCTAAGGAATGGACTACACAACAGTGAATGAAATCCTCTGCTAATGAAGGCAATATCTCAAACTTTCAAAAGAACAATCTAACTTATACCTGTATAGCTAAGAAATCATAAAGCAAACAAAACATCTGTATAAAGAAAGCTATGGAAAATGCAGCAAAATATATAAAACAAAAGCATTCCTTTACCTAGAAACTGTTAAAAATCATATTTGTGCTATTTCAATTAATATGAAGCATATATTAAAGGTGTTTTGAAAAAAGGAATCTGGAGGCATAAATCAGTTTATTTATGCAGTTGGTCTAGTAAACTATATCACCCAAAAAACCTTTGCCTCGTCCAAATTTCCGGACCATCACATAAAATATCATTTCAACACTACTAAAACATAAAGTTCTGGAGATACGTCAATATGAAAAAATATTAAAAGACTGAAACTGTGTAGCTTAGAGAATAAATGAATATGATACATACGAAAGAATTTACATAAAATAATTAATTGAACAAAGAAAGAAGATCAGACCTATCTGTTTATCCTCTTACTATAAGAACAAACAGGCATTCATTGTCTCCTGGCTCTTTTCCTATTGCATTTACTCTTATCAACAATACTCACTCTGCTTACAACACATGTCCAAGGGATAAGTGAGCGATGATAAAGAAGCGGGTTTTGCTTCAGGCCAGATAATAATACACATAGTGTAATTAATGCATCCGAAGATGAATGCTCATTATTATATCACAAAGGTAGATTTGTAGCAGATGGGAGTACATGTTTGTAAGGACTGTCACAGTGGCTGTGCATTCAGTGCTGGTGAGGATTCACTATGTTGAGAATCATGAGTTCATGTTAAGGATTTATATTGTAAAAAGAATGCTTGCTTCAGCGCGCTATGTCATTTTCTGAGATGTGATTACTTCCAAGTTTTCCTGTGATTCTAGACCTCAACTTTCTTATAGTTTCAATCAAAGACTGCAATCTAATTCTGCATTAACAGACAGTGATCTGTCTATAGATGTTCATATATGGGTCCTGTAAGCACAGTATTGGCATCCAAGTGCCTCTTAACTATATTCACATTATATTTCCATAAAATAAAGTGCACTATTCATGCTCAATAAGTAGTTATCAACAGGGATCCTGGTTTTCTCACATTAAAAAAAAAAATCCCCAATTTTGGTTTTAAAAAAGTAACCCGAAATTCACATTTTTCCCTGGTTAAAATGAAACACCACCAGCATATAGATATAGTTGTGTTTCGTTTTAATTGTGAAAAAAATGTGAAAATGTAAAAATTACTCTTTTTAAAACAAAAATTGGGGATTTTTTTTTAATCAGAAAAAAACACAATCCCTGGTTATCAACTGTTTAATATTTAGTTGTAAGGAGGTATCGACTAGGGTCCCAAAAGGGTCTCTCCTGGGCCTGGTATTGTTCAACACCTTTATTCATGATTTGGATGATGGGATTAACTGGATGATTAGCAAATTTGCAGACAACAGCAACCTGGGTAGAGTTGCAGACACTTTAGAGGCTAGGACTAGGATCCAGAATGACCTTAATGGACTGGAGAAATGATCCGCAGCTGGTCATATGAAATCCAATAAGGAGAAGTTCAGTGTTCAAAACCTGGAACAGAATAATACCATACATGAATACAGACTAGGGAATGATTGATTAGGCTACAATGCTGCAGAGAAAAATCTGGGAGGTACAGTAGGTCACAAGCTGAAAGTGAGCCAACAATATGTTCCTGTTCCAAATAAATATGTTCCAATATATTCCAAAAAGGAAAAAAAAAACAACCAACCAACCAGAGTTGGTTAGAGGATTAGCCAGGGATCAGAGATCAGGAAGTAGGCTGAGGTCAAACAAAAGTCCAAACACAGATGGAGGGTTAACCGCAAATCAGGGAATCAGGGAGCCAGAGATGTTTCCGGGACTGGAGCCACTCAGACCAGGGTTTGTTCAGTGCTCTGTAGTCCACATGGAGGCATGGCAAGCCATCCTTCTTGGTCACAAACAAAATGGGAGCCCTGGCTGGTGTTGTGGGGCTGAATTAACTCTTTTTTGCAAATTCTCTGTGATTCTCTTTTAGGGCCTTGAAGTCAGGGAGGGAATATATTCACCCAAACAGAATCTGTGATTCTGGCAAGATATCGATGAGTTAATCATATGAGTAATGTGAAGGAAGTTGGTCCACCTGCTTCTTATCAAATACATCACATCTCTGAATTTTGCAGGGAGAGATTAGTCACTGAGTGGCAGACTGCCAGTCTTGGAAGATATGGGTTGTGCTGTCCCTGAAGATGGTGCAGAATGTCCTACAACACTGGTTGCCCACGTGATCTGGGCTGTGAGCTGGGGTCTCCCCTGGAAACATGTCTGGCCACAGTAGGTGGAACTCAGTAAGAGTTTCCTGTGTCCCCAAAGAATACCAGGATTATGGAGGGACAGCCAGACAGTTTCAAGAATAATCAAAAGGGAAGGGAATGGATCAGGTCAAAGCAGAGGAGCTTTTGATGCCGTCTTATACACAGTTGCAGTGAGGCTGCTTCCTTAGTGATGGAACCCCAGGAGAGGGTAGATCCATCCACCTACTTAACCCTGTCTGGAGTACATTTTGACCTGACTATAATCTGGTGCTGTAAGACATGCATGAAGTTCCCAGAGGCCCCTGTATCCAGAAGGGCTGAATGATACAACGGGACTGGTAAGGGTGTCTGGTTCCCTCACAGTGATGGAGATTCTTATGCAAGATGAAGGGTCTAGGTGCAGAAAAGAAAGATGGCCCAACCCATCCCCTTTAAGGGGGTTCGGCAGCCATTTTCATTGCAACAAAGTTGGAGTTCCTTTTTGGAGATGGGTCCAGACATGATTTTCTGTTTCTCCACAATAGAGACAGAGTACTCTTGATATGAGTGTGCCTTTTTCTCAGAAGAGAATCTCCTTATGGTAGCCTCAACTTTCATGGGTTCTGTGGGCAGCAATATAAGTCTTTATGAGTCCTTCAAAGCTCTTACAGTCTGGGATGAACCCTTCTTCTCTTGCTGACATTCAGTCAGGAAAGCATCAGTTTTAATGCAGAGATCAATGAGGCTATCCAGAGTTGCTGGAAGCTCAACCCAAGTGAGTTCATCCTTGATAGTCCTCCTGAGGTCCTGGAAAATTTAAAAAGCTGCACTGCCTCATTCTAATTTGTGTCTGCAGACAGGCACCTATATTCTGAAGCATAGCTGGATACAGAGTGGTGGCCCTGTTTTGGGGTTTGGAGGGCCCATTCCTCAATGTGTATCTGTTTTGGGCCCCTGAAGATCACAGCCAGCACCTCAGTAAAACTTCAAGTTTGTTAAGGAGGAGTCACAAGGCCTCCAAAAACAAGGTGACCCAGGCCAAGTTATCTCTAGTCAGGACACTGATCATCAGCCCTACTCTAGCGGTGTCTGTGGTATATATCCAGGAATGCAATTTGAAGGCCAAGTGGTATTGATTTATAAATTACAGAAAATGATGGAGGTCACCATCAAATTTATCTAGAAGTAGGATCTTGGGTTTGGGGTTAGCTGAGGTGGCTGGGGGAGCAGCTGACCCTGGAAGAGGTGTGCTTTGATTCATAGAGCCATGATTTGTGTCTGAAAATCTTACAGGGCAGCTACCAGTTCAGTCCCAGGTGTCAGATACAATGACTGGCCCATTCTACAATTAGGTAGGCTGCATAAGCCATTACTGTTGAAAAGCAGTCGTGCCTAGTAGATGGAGCTGGGATTGATCACCAGCACAACTGCAAAGATTAATTGAGTGTTGGGAGCAATCAAGAGCAACCTGAGTTTCAAACTGAGGAGTGGGGACCAAAGCCAAGAGTCTGGCACCAAACAATTTGAACGCCTTCAAGAGAAATCTGGAAATTTATCTTGCAGAGATCCTATGAGCCCTGCTGACTTCCTGCCCTTGGGACAGGAGGCTGGACTTGATGATCTTCCAAGGTCTCTTCCAGCCCTAATGTCTATGAAATCTATGAAGAGGACTAACCAGGGATCAGAGATCAAAAAGCAGGCCAAGGTCCAACTGAAGTCTGAAACACTGAGCTAGAGGGTTAACCAGGAATCAGGGCGCCCATGAACAATGCATGCCCCTGGTGGCTCGGGGGGCACGGTGGTAGCACAAGCGTGGTGGTGATAAGTGGAGAGCTCCTGCAGATGCCACCGGTGCTGTTGTCAATGGGGGTGAGGGTGGCGAGTGCCGACCAGCGGTCAGGAACCACCTGCAGATGCAGCTGACAGTGGCAGCTGCAGCCAGCAGCAATTGCTGACCACCTGCAGATGCTGCCGGCAATGACAATGGCAAGGGGGGGTGACAAGTGGTGACCACCCGCAGATGCCGCCAACAGTGTCAGCACTGCTTTTTTGTAAGGGGTGCACCACCATGCTCAGGGGGTCCATGTTCACTCCCTATGCATCTCCAGTGAGGGAGCCAGAGGAAGTACTGGGACTAAAGTCACACAAGGATTTAAGAGCAATAACTTGTGCAGCAAGGCTCAGATACTGGTGAGGGTCTTTAAGAGCAGACCACAATCAATCAGAGGGAAGGGACTAGAGGTTGTCAGGTTCAGTTATTCTGGCTGCTGGGAAGAAGCTTCACTTAGTTTTACCACTGTAGATTAGGGCTCAGCTGGCCCTAGTTAGTTCATAGGGTTCAGGTAACCCAGTTAGTCAGGCTGCAGAGCATGAGGATCACTTAGCTTAATCCTGACAGGCTAAGGAAGGATTTGATAGCAGTCTTCATTTACTGGAAGGATGATTATAGACAGGCTATAGATAGAGGATTCTGTGTGGCTGTAGTGGATAGGACTAGGAGCAATGACCTCAGATTGCAGTGGAGGAGATTTAGGTTAGAGATTAGGAAGAACTTTCTGACTATGAGGATGGTTAAGTATGGAGTTTTCTACCTAGAGGAACTTGTGGAATCTCTATCCCTGGATACCTTGAAGAGCAGGTTAGATAGACATTTGGCTGGTATGGTTTAGTCAGGGATGATGATGCTTTGAACAGGGGGCTCGACTATATGATCTCCTGAAATCCCTTCAAGCTCCTTTTCGTTCCTATGAACCTAAGATTATCAGACAAATTAGTATAATTTGTTTATTATGAGTAGTCCCACAACATACTTGGAAGTGTGCAAAACAAAAGTGGTTCTAATACTTCCTCAAATTGTTTAGAATTTTTCAAATCCATCAACTATTTGAAAATATGACTATCAGGGATTCATCTGGGATAAGGTTTTCACTCGTGACCTGTAGTTATTTTCTTTTAATCATTTTTCTGCTACACATTTTATATAATTTTAACATTTCCTTTGATAACATTAGAAATCCTTTTACAAGAAAATGCATTTGACCTAGGTTAAGTAATAACTGTAAGAAATTTTCTTCACATCTTTTTAATATCTGTTATTCTGTAATCTATTTAATTTTAATGATTGATGTTACAGTCATATAAAACTTAAGATAATAATATGATTAGCTCAAATTTAAATACATTGGCTAGAAATTCAGAATCACAAGGCATCTGTGAAGCAGGCTCTTTGATTTAACTAATTAGGAGTTTCTGTCCTTTTCAGCCTTGAATCTTTGAAAAGAAACAAGAACTATTTATAAATGCTGTCTGGATGTCCTCTCCTCCTTTCTTAGTCACTTGAAAACTGTGTGGATGTGGAGGGCTGATATGCTTATAAAGATGTTCTAATGACCCAAATAAGACCCTGACCCTGCAAACACAGATCTTAATCTTGCTCTTCCCAACATTGTTTAGTGATGCCAGAGCATTGTTCCCTATTCCTTACATTCTGCAAATGTATCTCTGTAAAAAGCTCAGGGTTGAAGTTCAGACAGGTGAACCTTGCTATGGAGTTCCCAATACTTCTTCTCCAATCCTCTTTTTTCAAATTTTTTTTTTAAAAAAACATTACTATAACTTCAACTGAATTGGCTACTATGTGGCTCCATTCATGAGGGGAATTTGGAACCTGTATGGTTCAAAAAGTATTATCCATGGTCCCACAGTTAAATCTTTGATCACATTGGGTGTGTTCAGATGGACAGGCACATGTGGAATGCAGTGCCACAGACCCATCTGTGGTGCCACAGACCGCACACACTGCACATGCACATGTTTTATGTGCAGCTAATTGGCAGTGCAGTGGGTTTTTTGACACTGAGAGAACCCAGTATAAAAAAACACCCTGCACCTGAAAAAAGCAGGGCTGTACATATTGTGGCAGTGTGCTCCTCTCCCCACCCGAAAACCAGTGCCTGGCTAGCCAGAGCCATGTCCTGGCTGCTCACTAGGTTCCACATGCCAGATTGCTGCTGCTGGAGCCCTGGAAGGCCTCCAGGATCCCAGATACAGCTGCTGGGGCCAGCTCTGGTGCTGGCTCTAGCCTCCCCTCCCCTCCCCGAGGCAACCTGCCATGCGTTAGAGTGTGTATGCATAGGTGTTCCCCAGACAAACGTAGCAGTGGCACAACTACTGCTATTTGTCCCCGGGGCAATGCACTTGCACACTAATCTGGACACGTCCATTATGTTCATGGCCATAAAAGTAGAGTCTCTGTTGGGTGTCAACATGATCTAGAGCCTCAGCAATAGCATGAGTTGTCTGCAGAACTGGAACAGGCTTTTGCATGCTGTGAGTGGTTGTAAACTCTGCCCACTAATGCAAAAATAAAAAAATGCCTTGTGAAGGAATCTTGATGTATATACCTCCTCTCCCCCCTCCTTGCCCACCCTAAAATTTCTCGATTTTTAACTGGAGGATTGAGGCACTGGCTGTGACTTACTCTTTTAGATTTAGGAATAGAAGTTTTGGCTGGAATAACAAAAATGCTACTCACAGTTTTTTAAGTACCATATACAAATTTAACTCTTTAAGAACCACAAAGCTGAATGGGTCTTGAGTCAGCTTCAGTATTTCCTTGCCTACATGAATGTGTCAGCTTTAATATTTCCTTGCCTACATTGAGAATGCAGGCCTGTCTAAACCTTGCTCAGTGTTTGTATTCACCTGCAGTGATAACTGAATACCCAGGACCCTTGAGTATTCAGCTTTCCTTGAACTCAATGGGAGACTTTCCACTTTACTCTGGAAATCATAACAGCTTTGTTCAATGGCCTCCACCCTTCACACGAGTGTCTTTGCAGTCTCTTTCTTGTTTCCCTTTTAGAATTAAACATCATTCCTCATGTATCTAGTAAGGCCTCCTTCAACAACAACTAACAGATCTTCCAGATATATGATGCTTACAGAACATTAACAAATACTAATTAATATAGTAGCTAGATTTATATCAGGAGATACATACATACATACATACATACATACATACATACATACATATATATATATATATATATATACACACACACACATACATATATATATATATATATAATATTTACAGCTGTGTATATTTTGCTACATCTATTAATGTTCATTAACAGCTGATCCAGAATCTCTGAAAAGAGGTAAATGTCTGAATAAACAGGAGTGTTGTACCTGTATTTTCTAAGTCTGTTTTCATTATTCTTTCCCTAATCTTCTCTCTTCCTTCCCTTCTTACTGCTTGCCATACTAACTCATTACATTTTATCTTAGATTTTACTGCTAATTCTTTTAGGTGAGGAGTTGCATTATGTTATTTATTTGGACAGCATGTAGCACCTTTTCTTAACTGGACTTAATAACAATTATAATTTAAGGTGAAAAAAATAATAGCTATTAAGCAGCTATAAAGTAGGAACATAGTAGACAAAGAGACTGTATCTTTATGAACCTCATACTAGTATCTTAGATTCTGGTTTAAAAGTCACCTTATTTAATATATCTCGTTTCTAATTCACACATACAATGCTATTCATCCATTGTGGATTAAAATAGAAGGGAAATAACTGATTTAGAGTAACAAGAAACTGTACAAGTCTTTAAAAAAGAAAAAAATAAACATAAAACCTATTCAAAGCTATTTTACACTTTATTCTCATTTTCCCTTTTGCAGCAAGCAAAATAAATACATGTCTAAAACTGTATTAAAATAGGTCCAGCTGTCTCTCTCGTATTATATATGTACATGTATATGTGTGTGCACACAGGGTACTTTTTAAAATCCTAATTCCACTTATTAATCTATCTTCAAGACCACTAGGAACCAAGGTTTACAATACTGAATTTATGTTTTTCCAGTTCTCTAAGCTTAGAGAAGAGCAAGTTGCATGTCAATATGGACTTCCTATAGAATATAAAATCTTATGTTTTAAATGGGCTTCATCATACTGCATGGATTTTAAGTAACATTCCTGCATCAAGATGAAGATTTTAGAAGATAAGGCATTTGACTTGTATCATAGTTCCTGGGTAACAACATTGCTGTAAGTACCTCATTTCACTGTAGGAAATGGTGGTGGTAAAACTGAACATTGATTATTAATTTTGCTGGAGAATTACTACTGACTGACTGATAAATGCTAATGTTATTTTGTTTAAATCCATAACAGTTCCCTAGAAAGAGCTTTGGTATTTCAGAATAGGAGAAGGTTATTACGTGCAAGACACAAGAGGTGATAATGCCTCTCTACTCAGCACTGTCCTCATCTGGAGTACTGCATGAAGTTCTGGACTCTACATTTAAAAAGGGGGATCTGGATAAGTTAGAGGATTCAGAAACAACAAAGATGACAAAGGGCTTGGAAGGCAAGTCACATGAGGAGAGGCTGAAGGAGCTAGGTATGTTTAGCTTGTGGAAAAAGCACTTAAGATGGAACATGATAGCAGTCTTCAAATAATTGAAAGTCTGACATAAAGAAGAGAGAAGGCACTTGCCGCAGAAAGGAAGATGTGGACCAATGGCTTGAAATTACAACAAAGTAAGTTTAGATAGGATATTCAGAAAAACTCATTCACTATTAGAACAGTGCTGCAGTGGAACAGACTCCTAAGGAAGTTGTGGACTCTCCATCACTGGAGGCATTCAAGAAAATATTGGAAACCCACTTGTTGGGAATGTTCTAGGCATAACTATGCTTATGTTCTACCATAGGTATTTTCCATGCTTCTGGACTTTGCTGGTTGTCCCTCCCCCTATCACACCCCTACCTTTATGTTACATGTATCAGGGTGTCTTTAAGCCTTCCCAGAGGCATTGGGTGTTGGCTAGTGGCTACAGCTAACACTGAGGGCTTTGACTGCTGGTTATGCTCCTGCTGGTTAGGAGAAAGCCTAACTAGTTCCTAGCTAGCATGTCAGACCAATCACCATATTTGGGTCAGGAAGGAATTTTACCCTATGGTCAAATTGGTACAGACTGTGGGGGTTTTTACCTTCCTCTGAAGTGGGAAGTGTAGCCCTCTATCCAGGATATCTTGAGCGCTTATTGACAACATTTTATAAAGGCAGGACATTAGCTACCCTGGTTCCCCTGCTTTACATGTGGCAGATTAGCGTATTAGATCTATGTTGGGTCAGGGTTGATAATATTCTTATGTAGAGTTTAGATTATAGTTTATATGGGATGGTTTGGATAGGGATGATCCTGCTTCAGGGAAGGGGTTAGACTAGATGACCTCTGGAGGTCCCTTCCTGCCCTGCTTCTCTATGATATGATTCTATTATTATATGTATGGTACTCTGTGCTGTGCAGAACACTGTACTTTTTTTTTAAATGTTAATTTTCAATAAGGCTTCTTCAAAATTGAACCTAAATACAGATGACCTAATTTGAATCTTATTGGATCAACTTAAAATGTAGTCAAGGTATTCCAAGGACTTGTATGTCCAAAGACTAAAGAATTACCAGATGTAACTGAAATTTGACATTTTAAGAACAAAGGACAAGTCTGAAAAACAGTAACTTTGGCATCAACAGGGCACCAAATTCTTCAGAATGGTTAGTTTGATTCATATGTGTACCTCCCTGCAAAAAACTTGTGAGTGATACCCACGGAACATCAGCTTCAATGCCAGCTCCTGCTCTAGGATAGACCAAAATACTGAGAACACTTATCTTAAGTGTTTCTTTATAAATTCTTATTTAGGAGACATCACAGCTTTCTTCATATTCTTTAATTTTAGAATATAAAGGATGCTGTCACAGGTTACCTTTAAACCATTTTATATTTGTGGAATGTTAGTCTTTCTTAAAGTTAAAACAGTTTCAGATCAGTCACAGATTAAGTCTTAATACCATCTCAGATCTGCACAACTGTAATTTAGCACTAGAAGTCTTGGCAAGCAAGGACATGGACGGGAGCTCTCTGAGGGAAGAGTAGAAGGGGGAGATTAGCATGTATCTCAGAGGCATCTAACTATAGTAGCAAGAGCCAAGCCAGAGCTGCAGATGGGTAAGTGAAGGTGGTGGTATGAAAGGGAGGAAAGAAGTAAGGAGAAAGGAATAAAAACATTGGGATCGGGTCCATCAGGAGAAAGATTAGATTAGGAGCAGCAGGGATTGAGCTGGCTGGCATGGGAGAACTGTCCTCGCCCATGGGACTGACTGGTCCAAAGTGCTCTATTGAGCTGTTCTCAGCTCTCCTGACCCCAACTAGTCATGGAACCACCTGTCAAGCTGCCATACAATTGACCTCTGGAAGGAGTTAAAAGCATTTAATTGAATTTCTTCTATATTGCCTGGCCATAGGTTCACTGTTTCATAGTGCTCATACTAGGGCAGATCTGAGAACCAACACTCTCACTACATGGGACAGACCATAGCACTCAAAGCAGAGAATAGATCTGAGAACCAGAAGTTTGACTGCATGGTATAGACTAGGGCTGAGTGAAGCTTTGGTAGCTGATTATATTCAGAGGAAATTAAGCCCAATTCAGGGACCAAATCTCGGAATCTGAATCAAATTGGAAGACCAGTTAAAAGCTCTGAATCAATTTGAAGCTTCCAAATAGACTGGGAAAAGTTTCAATAGAGATTCAGCCACTTCAGAGATTTGACTATAGACTAAGCAGGCAGCTGACACAGCCACCTTCAACTAATAAGTCTGTTGGGGTTGGGGGAGGGAGGAGGGAAGGAGCATGGGGGAGGGAGGGATTGGGGCTGGGTAAAGCTGTCCAGCCAGGGCAGGGTGGTGCGTTACTCAGGGAGGGATGCGGACAGGCATGGGATATGGGCACAGCAGTGCTGGGACCAGATGCTCTGCCCTGCTGCCGTTTGTTCAGCCAGGGCGGTGAAGGTGGCGGGGGGGGAGGCAGGATCCAGACATGCAGACATAGCTCACTCCAGGTGGAAAGGGCAAGTGGTGGCAGGCATAGTCCTTGCTCTCAGTGCTGCTGTGCCCACATCCTGCATCCCCTGTGCCACCTGGCAAGTGGTGGCAGACCGGAGCCCTCACTCACAGTGCTGATCCAGCCATAGCAGCAGTGGGAGCAAGGACTATGCCCTGCTGCCACCCAAAGCAAGCAAGCCTGCTTCACACCCCCTCCCCCCATGCTGGCTGGGCAAGTGGCAGGAAGGCATAGCCCCCATGGCTCCCCACACGGGGCAGTGGCAGGCACAGCTGGAGGAGCCATGGGAGAAGCCCTCATGGTTGCCTTGCCCAGCCCCATCCCTCACCCGGCTCAGCCTCCCAGTACTTAAAAAAGCCCCATACTCACCAATTCTGGAAGCAGAGATCAGGATCTCTGAAGACTCATGGCAGCACCCCTCATGCCACATGGGCCAGTGGGGGGGCAGCAGGGACTGCCCCCACACCAGCTGCCCTATGGCACAGGTGCAGCATGGCTCAGCAGCACACCGTGCACTGTCTGGGAGCTGGGGCCCAGCACCACTCAGCCCCAGCAACCCCAGCTCCCAGACAGTGCATAGTGCCCTGCTGAGACATGCTGCACTTGCATGATGTGACAGCTGTCACATGGGTGCCAGGCAGAGGAAGCAGTTCCCACTGATTCCCACCGCCCCGTACTGCATGACAGGGCTCACCTACAAATATCCAGAGACCCCAAACAACACTGTTGCAGCTGATGAATGAGGGGCTTTTTTTTCTTCTTAAAGCTCCTCACTCACCAGCTGCAGGAGTGGTTTGGGCCTCTGGGCACTTGTGACAGAGCCTCCCCATGCAGGGTGGGGCAGTGGGGGCAGTGGGGATTGCCCCCCCTGCTTGGCACCCATGAGGTAGCAGTTGCATTGTGCGAGTTCAGTGCAGCATAGCAGGGCACCACACACTGTCTGAGGGCTGGGGTGGCTCTAGTAATCACCTGGAGCCTAGCACCACTTAACCCTAGTGGCCTCAGTTCCCAGGCGGCATGTGGTGCCCTGCTGAGCCACGCTGCACCCATTCCATGGGGCAGCTGCTGCATGGATGCCAGGTGGGGGGATGATCCCCATTGCCCCCTGCTGCCTGGGGGGAGCTTTGCCATGAGTGCCTGGAGGCCACAGTCCCCAGTGCTGCAGCCAGTGAGTGAGGGGCTTTTTATTTTTATTTTTTTAAGTGCCAGGACTAGGCTGTGTCGGGTTAGGGATGGGGACTTCTCCCATGGTTCCCCCTGCCTGTGAAGAGGCAGACATAGGCAGAGAAGCCATGGGAGAACCTGCAGCTTCCTGGCTGTGCCTGCCTCTCCTCACCCAGTATGAATCACCGAATCTCTCTAAATCAATGCCAAATCTTCTGAAGCTGATTCAGCCAAATTGATTCAGGACAGTGATCCAAATCTCCAAATCAAATCATTGTCATCCGAATTGGCTGAATCCAAATTGAATCCTTCCCTATTCACACTGGCCTAGTATAGACCATAAGGTAGGCTTTGGTCCTGTACAACCCCTCTCAGCAGTAGAGTTCAGGAGGATGGAAAATTTACCAGGAGTAATAGTCAGAGGTGGGGGGGAGAAGGGAGGGGACTAGGAGGTTGAGAGAAGTACACCCTGGGATACTGAAAGATGGCACGTTTACTGCTTTATCTCCACAAAGCAGACTAACAATACCTTAACTCAATATGGGTAGACAAAGATAACCCTTGCCCCAAGTGGCATAACTTTAAAATACTAAAAGTGTATGTAGACCTCTAAACACCCTTAGTTTAACTCATGAATGTTCCCATCTTAAGTGCCTTTGCAATTATTTAAAAGTAACATATCATATCACCCAAAAACAAGCTTTTAATCTTAAAACAGACCTAAAAAATGCATAATAATATTATTCATTAATATGCTTTTAATATTCTGTGTTTAAGTTATGAGAGACATTACATTGTCAGCAGTAATTTCTAGTAAATATGAGTTGTCAAATTCAGCGGATCAAGAATGTTCTATTAAAGCCTGTATCATAATAATCTCTGCTTAGCGGATGGAGAAAAGGGTTAGGCAAAATATAATACAGAAGGATACTTTTAATACCTTTGATGTTTCAGTTTAAACATTAGATAATTTGGTTTCAGTATTAAATTTCTAACTGGCTTTAAATAATAGATTTTTACCAAAGTTAATGAAATCTTTCTTTAAGGTTTATAACCAAATAAATAACTTCCTTCTTAGAGTCCTTTTATGAATATAAAAAGACTGATTATTTTTAGAATTTATATGAAATTTTGTTAGTATGATTATCTAACTCCAATCCAACCTTGAGTCTAATTTTTTATTTGACTTGGATTCAATAGTGCTATTACCTTATATTTAGTTTAATTTATCATTAGTAATAATTTAACTTTGGTTGCATGTTTTAATTTATTTTTGTTTGCTTAAGGATGGAGGGATTTTTTCCCCCTCATATAGCCATGCAAGTCATGAGTAACTGTGACTTACATGATTAAGCATCCAAATATAATTCTTTTTCCCAGGTTTTCTAAATTGAATCCTACTTATGCACATAAGTGCTCTATACAGTTGGAATGTAAAAGTGTAAATCATCTCTGTGCCTGAACATTTAGCCTTTTTTCTAGGTGCATAGTGCCACAGTGCATCTTAAGCCATTCTGTTAGAACTTTTCCACTGGCTCCAGATATGGGTGCAGTGATACTCAGCCATCTCATTATATCTGTGGCTCACAAAAGGAGGGTCCAGGAGCCATGGCTAGCTTTACAGAGATGTCAGAAGGTCAGGCAGACACTGCTGAGAGAGGTAGCAGGCAGCATTGGGAGAGAGTATTAAGAATCATCAGAGACACTAGCTAGTTATGTTCAGGGCACATGGGTTAGTTTCAGAGATTGGGTGAATGAATAAGGTGCCATATTAGGAACTGCTGGGAGATTTAGAGGGATCTAGGAATACACAGGAAAAGGTTGAAAAAGGCCAAGAGGATTGCCAGGGAGTGAGACTGAAGTGCAGTTAGATGGACAAGGGCAGGAAATTGGGAAGGAATACCAAGTGTATGGGTGGATGGGCATAGGTTAGGGAGTACGGTGGGAGTTGCAAGGGAGGACTGGGTGGGGAAGACCAGAGAATAGTTCACAACTAGAGCTGTGACAGCTGTGGGGGACTGTGGCATCATTGGCAGTACCTTGGTGTACCTCCACTGGCCATCTGGAAATACACAGAGAAAAGACAATTCTATATACTCTGGTTGATAGTATACAGTTTTATCCATAAATGTGTATATATTGTCATTTTAGTATACAAGAAAGCATTGTAGTGTATAAGCTTAGTATAATGAGAACTGAACCTGGTATTTCAGTGAGGACTTACTAGTGAATTTGTACTAATTGCAACATAAGTTTCTAGACCAGTCTCCCAACATGCTAACTTTTGCTTTCTTTTCTTCTTATTATTATATTATATTTGTATTTCAGTAACATTAAACATTCCAGTCAGGGATAAAGGCACTGTTGTTGCTACTGTAGAAATTAAAAACAAAACAGTAGTTTCTCTCCAGAAGATTCACAATTTTAGATTTGAGAAACTAATGCAATAGGTGAATTAATAAATGAGAGATGAAAAATAGTGCAAGACCAGTGCTCCAAAAGAAACAAGGGTATACACATAAATTAGCCATAACAGTGATTTCAATGGTCGTAAGTGTTGGATTATAATCATCAGTGTCCTATGGTGATACATTCTGAACCATAAAGCAAAGATAGGTTTTAAAGAAAGATTTCAAAGGGAATAAAAACACATGCCATTTCCCCCTGAAAGTGCCTACCTGTCATTTGTGTAAAACCCAACAACATATGAAAGTAAACCTAGATTATGATTGTATCAGTGTGCAAAGTAGAATGTAATATATCAATGTGTTTTCCATTCAATTAGATTTTGTTAGGTTGTCATCACTACTAACCTAAAACAGTTCTTGATCCTGCAAACAAAGAAACCTAATGAAATCAAAATGTGTCACATTTTTCACTGAAGACACTGATCTCTGTGCAGGTGTAGAGATATATTCCCACACATTAACAGATTAGATCTGTCTTGATATACCATAAAGCCTCTTGGCAACCAATTGTTAAAATGTTTATCTTGTTAGAAAAAAATCTTTTTGCTTTCTATCTTTTAATGAGTGTATGATGTATGCCTGGTCTTTACCACTCATCCTTTGAGTGCTTAGTTCCTGTATCACCTTATATTAAGGGATTTTTGTCAATGGCTTCTTGAAAGCTCAGGTAAATATATGAGATATAATTCCCTGAGACACAGATCTAACAACACATTCAGCATGGAGTTGAATTGCCTTGATTCTTGAAAGGAAACTAGCAACCTGATACTTTCAGGGTGTACATCTCTAAGGCAGTCACTTAAACCAGGTGTTATATATCCCCTGCCATGGAAGCAGGAGTTTGAAAAATCTGGGGATCCTAGCTATACTTCAGGTTCTCAGAAATTCCAGATTCCATCCTACAAAAACAATACACAGAGTCAGGAAGGCCTGGAATTTTTTTCTAGGCCTATCCAATTGGGAATTCATCACCATGTAGATTGACTCAATACTGGAAACTTTAGATGGTCCAGACTCTACAGCTCTGAGGCAATCAGCCATGCCAAGGATTTAGTGCACTGCCATGCAACCATGGGCCTGACATACAAAACTTTAGCTGGGGAAGTGTGGATTTGAGTCCCATCATACTGGCCACGTCTATATAAGACATTGACTGTGCAGTCATTTATGTGCAGTCAAGTGCTAAATGACTGCACAGTAACTGGAGTTATTGCACAAAAGCATCACCAAATGGCTTATTCATGTCACTGTCTGTACAGTAGCTTGAAACTACTGTGCAGCAGCATCACATCACACTTCCTGCCACATGATGCTCCTGTGGAGTAGTCACAAGCTATTACACAGTCAGTGTCTTGTATAGACATGGCCACTAAGGAGGGAATTATCCCACTGTTAAGGCTATTGCTTTTACCACTTGGCTTCTATGTGAAAGGTTTATAATTGCTTATTATACTCCAGTGGCCCTGTTTTAAAAACAGTGTACCCTGCTCACTCCCCTCAATCAATGCTGTTAGGTGTCTAACAAAGGAGATGTCCCAGGCAGATAAAGGCATTTCCCTGGAACTCCTGACTCAGGCAGCTCAGCTTCAGAAAGGAGCAGGAATTCAGACAAAGCCATATGTTCAGGGTTTTTCATTGGCTAGCTCTCAACAGCATTTCACTGCAGATGTTCAAAGTTTTAGATCATCATTGGGAAGTACTTTAGGGCCTTGTCACTTAGGACATATTAACTGTATTTGAAACACTATATTTTGTGAGTTCAAGTAGTAAAACATATGCTAAGTGAGATAATATGGTAGCAAAACTAGGGTTTTCTTTGCATAAGAAGTATATCCATATTGTACTAAGTAGCACATGTTCTGCTATCATTTGACAGATAATACCAGCAATTTTCAGTCTTGGAACTGATTTTCAATCCCACTCCTAGGAACACATGGGAGTTTTGAACGGACTCTGGTGCAGTGCAAATGTAGTTTTTATGAGCTTCTCACATAGCGGGTTGGGGTCTTGAAGTAGCTCTGGTTGCAGTCCTCAAGCTAGGACAGAGCTTATTGTCTATCCCAGCTCCACACCAGAACTCAAGACCTAGCTCCCCTTGTTTTCAGCTAAAAACCATATTTGCACCACATTAGAGTCAGTTCTAGACTCCAGTGTGACAGTAGGGCTGGAATCAACAATCAGTGAGCTTGAAATGATAGTAAACATCACTGTGCAACTGCTTAGAACATGTTCTAATTTTTAATCTAAATAAAATAAGTTCTAAATGTGTCATGTGATAAGGACCTGAAAATGATAGGACTAGAAAGGACCTCAGGTATCATCTAGTCCCACCCTTTTTCTATATACTATTTAGGGAACTCAGGACACATCTACATATTTATTTATGTGCTTTTGATAATGCTTATTAAAGTTGGTATTTTGCGGCACTTTTACACATGTTCCAGGGTTGTTGGGGGGGAGCAGCACTTTAATCAGAGCAGCTCTGAGAGCTGCTCTATTAAAGTACCATCACACCTTCTGTATATGTGTCCCTGCATTAAAAATGGTGGTGGGGCACATGAACTAAAACTCATTGGATGAGCTTTAGTTCAAGTGCTCCTGCCACCATTTTTATGTGTGGGGACACTGATATACAAGACACAGGAGGCTGCTGGAGTGCAGTAATTGCCATGCTCTAGCAGACTCAATTAATGGAGTCTGCTCCAATATGCTGGAATTCCAGTGCATCGGACAAGCCTCAGCACTTGTGTATCAGTACCCTCCAATGTAAGGTACTAGAAAAAGGTGAATTAGCCTATTTTATTGCACATTATCCCCAAAGCACATTGGGGCATTTATAGATGTGATCTAGGAGGTGGCGGAGAGGGGAGAGGGAGGCACTTTAATTAGCTTGGCTCTGAGAGCCGCATTAATTAAAGCACAGGGAACACTCTGAAAAATGGAAGTGGTGGTGTTTTAAATAAGTCTCATCAAACAATCTTTAGTGAAAGTGCCCCCACCGCCATTTTTCAGTGTGGAGACACTGATACACATGACACTGGAGTATGCTGAAGTATCCTAATTACCATGCTCCATCAGACTCTATTAATAAAGTCTTCTCCAATGCACTGTAATTACAGTGCATTGGAGCAGCTTCCCTGTGTGTGCATAGTAGCCCATGATTTTTTGTGGGGGTTTAATGTGCATTAAAATAGGCTAAGATGCATTAAAGTACACATGTAGACACAACCTCAGAAAAGTAACTCCAGGGTTTTTCACTGTACTCTATGGGCAAATGTCTAAAATTTAGGCACTGTAGCACCTAACTTAAAGGAACATAAATATATTTCAGGATCTGAGTCAGAGTGGTCTTACAAATTGTTCACTTTACTTCCTGAACATCTATTGACTTTCTTACAGGTTTCTAGTGTTAGATATAGTTAAAAAATGTATTGGTATTTCTATTATCTCTGTTTTACAGATAAGAAAGCCTAAGCACAAAGAGGATAAATAACTTGGACAGGGACAAACAATAATTTAGTGACAAAATCACAGAATCCAAGAATACTCAATTCTGTTCTTTGGGCCTAAATTTTATTTTGGACCTAAATTCTGCAGAACAGATAACATTCACTTACTTAGTATTTGCAGCTTCAAATGTTGATCAAACAAATTTGTTTTTTATTAGGCATGAATTCAATTTCCCAAATCTAATACAAGCAAAAGTAAATGTGTGTATTAAAAGTATATTAAACATAGTCTGTTAAACATACCTAAAGGCATTCCCACTTAGAAGACTGCAGTAGCTGTGGGCAGTTGGTGTCTACTAATTGGGAAATAACTCCTAATTTTAAGGTAAATTTGTAGCTTTAGGAAGTAGCTCCTGAGGGGACTATTCTGCCAAAGCAGTCTCTAGTAATAAAAGATAAATGAATCATAGGCACAAGATAATTTGTCAAATTTGCAGTTAACATTCTTTCATTTAAAGCAATGAGACTTGAAGATTAACAATATGAAGACTCTAGATTATTTATTGTTTATTTCTTTGGTCATAGACCTGTGACAAGCTACATGTATCAGTGACTATTCTTGCCTATTTATCTATCTTGTTTTGTATTCACAGTCAGCTTAGTTATTTCTTTAATAAAAGTCATTTTTGTCTGATACTTGATATATTATGTACATCACTGATTAAAGTACCTCAACAGAACAGCAAGATTACCAGCAATTAGTGAGTGGTCTTGTTGCTCTGGGGGGGGGGTCAGGCCAACTCTCAGGATCTCAATATTGTGCTGTTAGACAGGAAGGTATGACACAATTGTACATATACAAAACACACACACACTACCAGCTCAGGTACCGTACGCATCCAAACCAGTCTAGGCACATGCATACTTATCACCAATTCACGCACATACACTATACAACCCAAAAGTTAGACACAGATCACTAATTCATATATCATGCACACAATGCCATATATATACACACACACACACACACACACACACACACATACATGCATACACTCAAACTAGCAACTTAGATACACACACATTCAAAATAACCAGTCTAGGTTCATGCACACCTGTTACCAGTTTAAGCCCATACATGCTACATACACCACATTTAGACAGAATCAGTTACCAGTTACCAACACCAGCACATTCATGTAATATACATACATGGATTACTAATTCATATACCACACACACACACAATGATATTTATACGTGTGTGTGTATTCACTAATTCACACACATACCACCCACCTACACATACACACAGGTGACTTCCCATGTTGGGTGTTGTGATGTGTATATATGCATGTGCTTGGTGTACCTGGGATACCTGAGAAAGGCTAAGGTAAGAAAGTAGAAGTGTAAGAAGTTAAAGTTACCAGGACCAGAATTAGAACTAGTAGACTGCAGGGGCCTGAGCTGAAGAACTGAGGCTTGGGGGTAACTTTAGGTTAATTGATCTTAATTGATTAAAAGACAATGCCCAAAGCCTGCAGAACAGGGAAGCATGCCAGCACAGAGGCTGAAACTGGAGCCAGAGCTATGGGGGACCTGAAAAGATAGGTGCTGGAGAGGGAGAGTGGACTAAGGGCAAGCGTGGGTGTTAAAGAGGGGCTCTGGGTGTGGGGGGAGCCAGAGGATGGCTCTGGGGCAGCTAGAGAAGTCTGGGAAGCTGCAGGGGGACGGGGGGAGCCTGAAAACAGAGAGACGGACAGCACAAAATCACAGAAAAAGCAGCAGGAGAGACTGAAAGGTGGCAGGGACAGCAGGAAAGTGGAGAAAGCCAGCAGAAAGTTGCAGAGAAAAGGCAGTAGGAGCATGGAAAGCAGGGGGACAGCAGAAAATCACAGGACAAGTGGCAGAAGAGACTGAGAGTCAGCAGGGGCAGCAGGAAAGCAGAGGAAGGCAGCAGAAAGTCACAGGGAAAAGGGAGTAGGAATTGAGAGGAGATCGGGAAACTAGTAGAGATGAGTGGGGGCTGGAATCGAGCGAGAGAGAGAATGAGGCTGGAATTTAAGACAAGGAAGGGACTTGGATTCAGTAAAACATGACCCAACTCAAGGTTGCAAATGACAGTGGTTTTATTGAACAGGGGAGATGGTGACACAATACCAAATTGGTTCCCTTGCACCCCCCTCCCTCCACACATACAATGGGAGCAGGAGCTGAAGTCCACTGAAATTCAGGAGGAGAGAGAGACATAGAGAGAGAGAAAGAGTCCAAATTGTAGGAGGAGGTGTGCAGGTAATATCTACCTATCCAGGTTGGAAGGGGTCTTTGTCCAGTAGGTGTTTCCAGAGGGGGGTCACCAGCAGGGCCTCTGGGTGGATAGGTGGTGTGATATGGTGCTGGTCCAGATGTAAATGATGTTCCCACTGGGTCTGTCTTTACTGCCTCTTTTTATAGGGGCAGACCTTGTGTGACCCTAGTGACAGGAGGCATGCCCGGGCAAGGGTCAGCCCCTGGTGTACTGAGCATGTGTGCTCCATGCAGGGATGTGCAGTTTCTAGTGTCTGTAATGCTGGGAGTTGCTGGTTTTGCAGGGTCCTTTGTCTTTCAAATGCTGGTCTTGTCTCTGTTCCTGGGTGAGGTCCGTAGTTCCTGGGTGAATCAATGCAAGGTGATGGCCCAGTCATTACAGGCCATTCAGTAGAGGCCTGCTACCATTGTATTTCAATCATTTCCAATCACACTCATTCATCGGGGAACCAACTTACATGGGAGGGGTACATGGCTCATACACTTGCAACATGGGATGCCCAGGCAGAGGACAGAAGATGGAGATTTGACATATAAAATGTAAATTTGACATGACTTTGGTTCACTTACAAACACAGGCCTAAACCATACAATATCCATATGAAATAATGAAAATCAATATGAAAATGATAATAATACAATGTGCAACAGTAAAAATCAATACAAACCTAATAATAATACAATATAAAATGGTGTATATCCAAAACCAAAAACTTGCTACCAAAATAAGAATGTTTAAAGCTTATCCTATGTCTTAGCTTACTTATATATATCTCTGGGGAAAAGAGAGGTAGAGAAAAAGTCAGAAATGATTGGGGAAGGGGAGAGAATGCATTTTAAAATTAAAAATAAAAGAAACGGGGTTTTGCTACAGTCTGAAAATCACTGATGAAGTTTGTATAATATATAGCATGGGCACAAGTGAGGATGAAGAAATGTATTGGAAGAAATACCCCCCTCCAAACAGGCTTTAAGAAATCCCAGGAGAAGTATGTAAGTGAAGAAGGGGGTATGTGAAGTTTTGTGTAGGAACATAGCTAATGTTTGAATATAGGGAATGTGACTCCATCTTCTTAATTTTGCTCAAGGAGAAATAGTCTAGCCCTGTGGTGCCCAACTTGTTTGCACCATTGGCTAGATAGGCAGTGCCAACTCCAAACATGAACTAGAACTGGTCAGCATGTGGGGGCAGCAGAAGGGCCCCATCCAGGCATGGTGGGGTACGGAGTAGCCTGGTCCCAAACTGGACATGTGGAAGGGAGGGGCAGGGAGGCAGAGCGATATACAACCCAATATGCAGTGTGGCCCCAATCCAGACATGCTGGGGTGGACAGGGACGAATGGAGCAGTCCCACATCAGATGTGTGGGGTGTGGGAAGAGCAGTCTGGACCTGATCTGGATGCACTGGGCAAGACAGGGCAGAGCCAGGCAGAGCAGCCCCAATCTAGACACCCATTGGGGTGGGGAAAGTAGGCTGGAGGACCCTTAATCCGATGCGCAAGAGGGGTTGGGGAGCAGTTCAGCCTGATCTGTATGCCCAAGGGAAGGGTTGGGTGGGGTAGAGATGCCCCTAATCAGTCTCATTGCTTTAAATGAAAGAATGTGTGGATATGGTTGGGCAGCAGCCTGACCTGATCCACAATAGCCCACCCAGGGCAGAAATCAGCTGCATGAAGCTTCCCCCACTCAAAAGCTGCCATTTTTTTCTGAACTTGTAGGGATCCCCACATGCTAGGTGTCCTGGCTCCATGTGCCAGATTTGGCCCATGGGCTAGAGGTTGAGTATCCCTGGCCTATCTCATCATTGTTTTGTAACTTTGTAAAGTTATTTCTAATTAAAGTTGCTATAACATGTAAACTAATGTTCTCCAAGGGAAGGAAAAGTAACTTCACATAATCTGAGTAGTAAAGAAAATCAAAGAATGCTGAAATATGATAGAATAGGGAGTAAAAGGTGTACAGGTAACAAAAAAATAGTCTTGTAACGGGCTGGAGATAAACAAGCACTTCTGTGGAAACCTCACACATAGTTGTCAAGTTGAATCTTTTATAAGAAGAAATACCTTTCAATACTAAACTTAACCCTTAGGCATACAAACATCCATGAGCATGCTTTCCTGTACTTGCTTCAATAGCTTCACTACTGAGTTTAGTCAGACACTTTGTCTGCAAAACGTAAAGCACATGCATACCTGGATTAGAGCTCTACTGTATAAATAAGTCAAAATTATTTTGTATGTAAAAGGAAATGAACTGTCTAAATATGTTTGTATTTTTGCAACTGCATTTACAACTGACAGAATCTTTAAATAAGAATTGTTCTTTAGAAGCAAAATTACCAGAGTCGGCAAAGGGAGAGAAATAAGATTTAAATTAAAAAAAGAAAAAAAATATATATATATTTTGTACTTTCCAATGGCATGCAACAACTGGCAATCCTATTATCCCTTTTGTTTCAGTTAAAACAAACAGAATGACTCTGTGGGCTTCTCACCACTGGGGAAATCAGGCAAGGAGTAGCCAGGGGCTTTATGAGCCTCACAGGCCAACCATGAACAGGTACTGGAGGCCGATTTGTGCTTATGAAGGAAAATCATTGTAACAAGCTTTCAATCTAGTGAGTCATTTATATTTTGAAGGTTACTTCCACTGAAAATCAGAAGTGAGCAAAAAAAATCACAGCAAGTGAATTTATGGCAGAATGCATTTGTATTCCTGTTTAAAAAGTGGCCATGAGCTGCTTAAGACTTCTCTTTCCAAATGTGTCTTGTATTTCCAATTGTTTGCTCACTAATAATACTAAAATAATTGGCATCCAGACCAATTTTCATCACAGGCTCTCAAAACACTTTACACAGGTCAATATAATCAGCAGATTTGTATGGATGAGGAAACTGAGGCAAAGGAAAGGCAAATACAAAATGTGTCAAGGAATATAAGCACTTACACGACTTATGTAGAATTTAATTGCCTAAATTCAAGAGAATGCTTCGAAGAAATTTTCTCTAACCACTGTAGACTCCTTAAAATCACTCAGAGACTAAATGTTTGCCAGAAGATCTATTAGGAGTAAAGTTTTGCCATGATGTACAGACAGAGGTTCTAACATCTTGGCTGTGTTGAGCCTTTAGGTATCTATCTTACACCTAAGGCAATTTGAGATTTGAACACAAGGGATAAAATAGACATAGAGAGGAGGGAAGTTTCTGTCCCTTTCTATGCAGTGCATTACCATGGCCTTCTCCTGTAAGTGCAGGGAGCACATTTTAAGGAGAGGGTTGAAGACAGCTAAATAATGGCTATGGTTTGATGGTTCAATGACTATGATAAAAAGCAGACCATGCAGGTCTGAACCTCCTTGGGGAGGCTAGAAAGGTGGGTCTCCAGCTTGTTTAAAAAGTGCCTTAACCAGTGAACTATTGGGCTTAAACATAGCAGCGTCCTCCTTGGTATCTAATACTTTTGGCATCTAATACCTGTTATTTTTTCCCCAAATATCAGTTGAGGACTTACCTGATCTTATGCACGAATGTATAGCACCATTTATCTGCCCAGCCAGAATTCATTCGTATTAAGGAGGCATATGATCTTGGATTTACAAATTTCACTTTTACAGTTTGATGCCTACCTTTTTAGGCCAGGAGAACTCACTGCCCTTCCTTCCAAGTGCCTTTGTGAATCTTACCTTAAGTGACCAAGATCACCTAGGACAGTAGTTCTCAACCATTTTTGTAGCAGGACCCTTTTGTAAACACTGATGGCCAGTCCTGACCCAGTAAATAGTTTAGGTAGAAAACAACTCCCTGCCCTGCTGGCACCCCTCACTCCCCACCCCTCCCACCCCCAGTGTGTGGGGCAGGGGGTGGGTTTGTTGGGCAGGGGGGTCCCAAGGAGCTCCAAGCAGCCCCTTGCAGGTTGGAACTCTGCAAGGGAAAACCCGTGGTTTCCTATGTTTTTCTCCTTTAAAGGAGAATCCATTTTTAAAGTTTGTTCATGAGCCTTTTATATATTCTTGCAATCCACTTTTAGGTCACAACGCATGCATTGAGAAACACTGACCTACGGGGCCCATAGCAAAGTCAAGAATAGAATGCAAATCTCCTAGTCATTTTCTTGGTCCAGCACACTAACACATTGTGTCCCAGAAAATTATTCTTGCCTTGAGTTGTGACTAAGACCAGAACATTGAAAATATTCAATATTTTTTGTTGAGCAGTATTGGTTCATTCTGATTATATTCAAACATCCTACAATCTTATTCCCTGATTGGACAAGCATAATTCACAGAATTAGTTTTATAGTGCAAATATTCCTTCTCATTTACTATTTCAAAATTTACTTTATTATTCACTTAAAATTTGCTATTTCCAAAGACATTCCTGCCTGTGAACTTATTTGCTGGAAGCCTTGATAAAAGCAAACACAAAAAGGACATGAACAAAGTTGGAGTAGATTCATATAAAATTTGTAATATTTGTAGATTTTCCCCCCCTCTTCCTTGCTCATATGTCTGCTAGAAGCTTAAATAGAAGTAAAATAATAGCAAGATTAAAATTTGCATTTCAAATGTCACAATATCTGGTGGACGCTGCAAGAGCAGTTAACAGCCTAAAAAGTCATCCTTTCACACAAAAGAACCACATTTCTCCTCTTATCCTATAGACAATCATTTTCTTCTATATAACTAGCAAAAACCAAGAATGCATGCATGCTACACACTATGATTAGCTGACCTCTCTTTGGGTTTACAAATATCATGCTCTAAAATTGTATTTTTCATGCCTTGGTCTTAAATACATGCACCTATCAGCTTTGTTATACAACTAAATATAACAGCATGAGGAAGTCCTTGCCATAGTAGAGTAATAATATTCCCTTTTAGAACAATGTCAGATTTTGTCTTTCTTAAATGGTGGAGAGAAGACTTATTTGTATTACCATAATGCATCAGAGCCCCCATCATTGATCAAGATTGCAGAGAATAAAAATATATCTCTACAGGGCTTGAACATCTAAAAGTAGGTAGATATAGACAGCAGGCTAGCAGAAAGATATGCGAAAACACAAGGAAGGAATGAAATAATGCGATAAGCAGTGGTCTATTTTTGGTCAACTCTTTTGTAGGCATTGTTGCAAAAGGCAAGTTTAAGGAAGGATTTAAAAGGAGAAAAATAAGGCAGTGCTATATATAATAGAGACAAAGGTTGTCTTGTTTATTTTTAAGAATAAAATCATGAAAGAAAATATAAATAAATGTATAGTTTTCAATATTATTTAATTATACAAATGTCTAGAAGCTCCAAGGAAAAAGGGGTTTCACCACAGTAGGTACTGTAGAAATATGTAATACCTTCCCCAGTGACATTCTAGGAAGTTACCAATGTGAAGTCCACATGATCAGGGTGAGCTTCCCCTGAAATGGGAAGTGTATAGCACACCAACTATTTGTAGAATCATCCTTTCTCTGGTTGATGGCATGAACAGATAATAACAATGTTCTATTACTAAGTACTGTAAACACGTCTATAAAAACCTAGAAAAGTACTCCTGCTTCAGACACCTGTTTCTTAAACACACATGCATCACCTGAATTCTGAAATCATGAAGGAATTCAAAACCTAATAGAAGTTTCATGCTCTAAGAACCTAAGTACCATACTGGATCAAACCAATGGCCCATCTAGCCCAGTAGCTGTCTCTGACAGTGGCAAAAGTGATTGCTATGTAGGGAGAGCACAGCAGTGACTATCTCTAGAGTGATCTATCCCCTATTCAATACCCTTCCTGGCATGCATCTTTTATTGAGTTAGAGATATCAGAAGAAACATCTCCAACTGTTCAGTTTCTTTTTTGGAAAGAATCACAAATGCTAGAGATGGTTTAGAATCATTTGAGCTCTTTCAATTGGGTTTTATTTTTTGAAACATTCTTTTTGTTTCAAAATTTTCTTAAATGTAACATTTAAAAAGAAAAAAACCTCCTGAAAACTAATTAAATATATTTTTGCTTGTCATATTTTTTGCTTATTTTATTTTAGCTGAGCTGAATTTTTTTTCTTCTTCTACTTCTTCTAATTTGGCTGACAGCCTAAAAAATCAGTTATTTGCACAACTCTAATAGTAGTTCTAACTGGGACCATATAAAGCAATGGTCTTTCCACAGTGCAATAAAGTCAGCAATTAGCTGTTGTAAAAGTAAAATGTATTGATATTTCAACTACAAAGCTGTTCCACCATTTCACTTACTTTCCCAATAAATACACTTTTCAGCATAAAAATGTCTACCTGTCACCATTTATCATGATCATTTTAATAGCGTCTCCTGTTAACCTGATCATCTGGACTGCCTACTGCAAACCCTTTACTATTTTGCAGTCCATTAATTTTACAAATTTTAATTGTGTATGTTTTTGACAGCTTTAATTTTCCTGATATCCTAGCGTGATCTTATCAAAAGATGACTTTAAATTAATGTTGCACTTGATGCAGAAGGCATGACTGCAAGGAAAAAGAAAAGAGTTAAGAACTTATCTAAGTCTCAGTACAAATTTAGGGTTAAGTGCTGGTTTTGTGTACCTTCTGATCAAAGGACAGTAAGACATTTGGACCACCCACTGTGGGTTTGTGATTTTGAGATATTTTTCTGAAGTACAACTGCAATCCTCTTTCTTCCTTAGAGAGAAAGAGAAATAGTAAATTTACTAGTCCTCGTTCAGCCCTGTGCTAGACAGAGAGTAAAGAGTTGGAGCCCACAGCCATCCCAATCCATCCCCTCTCTCATGCTACAGGCTGCAAGTAAGGTCCAGATTCACAAAGGCATTTCAGTGTGTAAAATCACTTTTGATTTAAATGGTAACTTAGAGGCCTAAATACAAATTGGGTGGTTAAATACCTTTCTGAGTCTGGTACAGGTGGCAGTACAGCCTGAAAATCTCCTTTACACCTGCACCTTCTTACTTCTTTGCTTAAGATCATAGTCCAAATAACATTAACTCTCACTGGTCATGAACCCTTTACATTTCTATTAAGATAAGACAATGTGATGACACCTTTACACCACAAACAAATCTCAAAAATCAGAGGAACAAAGAGAAAATAAGCTTATGGCAGAAAATGGAGCCAGTGTTGTTAACATCAGGTTAAATGTGTGTGCTTGTGGCATTAATTCTTTACAAGCCAATTTGGCATTCAGCCAGTTATTGCCACATTATCCCAAACAGGTGACACACTCAGTTCTCCTACATCACAGAAATAAATCAAAGCCAGAACAATGCTTACTGAAGAGTTTTGTTTGTGCCTTGCCATGTTCTTTTAAGTCTTTTGTCATTGGAAACCTTTGTCCTAATCTTTTCTGAGTACCTATAACCTCACAGTTATTTTTTTGACATCACAGTTATTTTTCTGCCAGTGTAGTTTAATGTCCGTAGTTACTGGAGCTTCAAAGTCACCAGTTGACAAGCTGGTGTTTGAGATATATACTTGAACAGCAAGGGGGGAGGGGGAAGCTCTTAGTTCAAAGGAAAGAGGAAATAAATACGCTGTTAATCAAGTAAGACCAGAATTTAAAAAGCAAGTGTTGTATATCCAAAGTCACAGAAGCTTCCTGTTACTGAAGGATCAATTGTGCCATTTCCAAGGACTCTGATTTATTTTTATTAGACAAACAAATGTACTCAGAACTTTAATTTGGCCACTTGAGTAATAGCTGTATCGTTCTCAGAAAAAGGAAAATAATCCAAAAACTGCAGTCACACACTGGTAATCAAGGATATTCCATTAAATACATATCTGAAAACAAAATTAAATAAAAATAAAGGCATTATTTACTGATCAAAGCAAGACAAATCTTAAGAATGATAGAACAGATGTATTCAAAATGCAATATACATGCATTCAACAAATAGGGGAGGAGTTGGTTATCTCACATTCATTCATAGAAATACTTCAACGGTCATGGCACATACAGATGACAGTTCCTGTACATGGTATATACAGGAGGTACAAGCCTCTTTATTTGATTCATGGGGGAACTTTATCCTCTTTTTTACTTATCTACTGCAATGCATAGCTTAAAAGTCTTCCATTGCATGGCAATGTCTTTGCTCTTGAGAATATGGATTTCATATGTGTCAGAATCAAATTACACTTCTATTAGCAAAATTTCTTCAAGTATATTGATCCACTCAAAATAGCATGTATGAGCACCAAGTTTTCTGATATTGATATAGCATCAAGTATATTACTCTGGGCACATTTGTACAAGATACTATGTCACCATAGTGATGAGCTACATCACCATAGCTCATTGCTATTGCGCCATGGCTTTGGTGGGCACAAACCATGACACTGATGCTACTATGCAGTAGAATGAGTAGCATCAGAAATGACCCATGCAGCATCGGACTACGAAGTATGTAATTACTGTGCAATAACAACTGTACAGTCTGATGCACATGTAGCCATACCCACCTAGTAGCAAATTCTTGCTGGTATAAAAGGAGGGAAGAATGTTAAATAACTACATGCCCATCAATCATTTGAATAACAGTGGGTATGCCTACATGTGCAATTAATGCCCCTGAAAGTTACTGAGCAATATGTTCAGGCACATTAATCTTTGGCTAGGAATGCTGCAACATGTGCAGCTGTCAGGAACAAATTTGCTCTTGATGGGAGCAGTTCAGTCCAGGACTGCTTCTGCCCTGCTCTGACTCAGGTTGAGCTCCAGGCTGGCAAGGGACATGGGGTTCATACCTGGGCTCCAAGGGATAGAAGGAGCTGTCCCCACTCAGGGGGCAGCTGTGGGGAGACCCCTGATCAGGGACAGCTACACCTACCCCATGGGGTTTGGGGCCAGGCCCAGTATCTCCATATGTGGGACAGAGCTGCCCTGGAGTCAGAACAGTCCCTCTCACCCTGCCCCACAGAGACTGGGGCTTGCCCAGGTAGCAGTTGTGGTTCCCTGCACCCAGGGCTGATGTGGAGAAAATTGCTCCCTGTCTCAATCTACACATGCATATCAGTGCATTAGTTAATGCACTGTTTTTCTAGTACCTGTATGTGTTCATACTAGTAAAAGGTGCAGTGAACTAATTTTATATGCAATAGTTGATGTGTATGTGTGGGTGGTGATGCTTTACTGAACATTAGTCTAATGCATCTTGTGCAAACACACCAGTGGATATTAAAAAAAAAAAATACAGACAAACATACACTAATGATAGAGATTAGTATATTATTATTATTAAAAATAATATTTAAGCTTCAGATCTTAAAAACAGAAGCAGTAGATTAACTAAAAAATTGAAGAAATTAATTTTAATAATTTGTACTCTATTTCCGAACCCACAGTGTAGCCATGGCCTGAAAAGTACTGTGAAACCCCTTTCTGAACTAGAATATAGCTTCTCCTTCTATCTATCAAAATTGTACATGCTTAAGATTTGCCCGTGAACAATAAAATCCCATACAATTCCAATATATGCTAGAAGAAACAACATATCTTCTTTCGATACAGGACAAAGACAGTGTTGTCTAAAGAACCTATCTTGTTGGACTAGGAAAAAATTAACAAAAACAGCAATACACTGTTTTAGTCTTTATGTTACACAAATGAAAGAGCAATTGAATCAGAAGTCGGAGGGAAAAGTGCAAATTAGATATGCTAAAATTTCTTGTGCTTTTTCTTCCTGATGAAGTGAGAAACAGACAAACAAAAAAACGTTTGTATTGAATAAAACATTCATTTTCACCGGAAGGGAAACATTTGTTTCTTTGTAGTTTGTAAGAAAAGATAAGAAAGTTACATAAAACTGCTAATATGAGAGGTGCTCTTGTATTCAATATCTCAGTGACTGGCATTCACCCTAGGCTGGGGGAGACTTAGGCTACAATATAAATAGATGTCACTTTGGCTTGGGATAAACAAATTCATCCAGAGCCAACTGAGATGGGGCCAGCTCATTGGGTTGTGGAACCTCAGCATTACCTGTCTCATCCAGTCCAGCTCTGACCAGTGGGGATTTTGTCAGCTAGCTGGAACACACCTTGTCCAATTGTGAATTCAGAAAAGATGGATCGCCCTTTCCTTAGAATGGTCAAGCCCGTATGGTAAAATATTTTGGAATCACAGTTAACCCTAACAATAAGTAGGTGAAAAGATAACAAAAATAATGTATTATTCATAGTTTCATAGTTTCATAGTAACTAGGGTCAGAAGGGGCCTAGAGCAGGCCATCTAGTCTGACCCCCTGCCAATGGCAGGAAACAAGTGCTGGTGCTTCTGCTACCGAAGAAATCTTTCCTGATCTAAGATTACGGGCATATGTATATCCCTTCAGATACGAAGATTTACTAATCCAATACACTGGTACTCTCCTAATTTCCTCTCAGTGGGTAATGTTCTGCTTGTTTCTAGGTGCTAGGATTTTTTCTTTTAAAATGTAAATTAATCATTCTCTAGGAAGTTCTTTCCATGAGTAAACATACTCATGTCAGATGCTGATTAGTGCTTTTCAGCCTTTCCGTAGGTGCCAAAGAAATGCATTGTTTATCATGTGAAATTTATTATCATACTGTGCAGTCCTGACCCTGTTATAACATATAAAAAATCATCATGCATATAGACATAAGGGTGATAAGGCTAAATAGAGTTTGATATTACTTATATGTAAAGACTACATATGTCATATTGATAAAATCAAATTAAAGAAATCATGCAAGATATCCCATGAATCCCTTATGTTCAGGACTGCACACTGACTTATATTCAGTATATGTTCTACTGTATAAGCCCCATACCCTTCTCTGTAGTACTTCAGCCTAGTCAGTCATTCCACTGTCTGTATTTGTGCATGCAACTATTCTATCACAACTGCATGACTTTGCATTTCTCCTCCTTGAATCTCATCTCATTGATGGCAGACCATTTTCCAGCCTATCCAGGTCATTCTGGATCCTCACCCTGCCCTCCAAAGTGTCTGCAATTCCACCCAACTCTATGTCATCTACAGACTTGCTAAACATGCACTGAATCCCATCATCCAAATCATTAAAGATGATGATGACTGAACCAAGGATGGACCATTGGAGAATCCCACCTGATACCTCCCTCCAGCTAGACATTAAGTTGTTGATAACTACTTGTTGAGCACAGTGACCACTTACTTACATATCTATGTTACAGAACTTTTTCCTAGTCTTTCTTTCCTTACCTTGTTATTGAAAATGATATGAGAAACAGTGTCAAGAACTCCGTGGAAGTGAAGGTATACCATGTCCACTATGCTTTCCTCATCCGCAGACCTTATAACCTCAGCACAGAAGGAAATAGGCTTGGTCAGGCATGACTTTCTCTTGGTTAATCTACTCTGGCTATTCCTGATCATTTTGTTCTCCCCCTTGGTGCTGTACAGTAGATTCACTTAGAATTTGCTCTATCATCTTCCCAGGTGAGATTGACTGATCTACAATTCCTTGGATTCTCTTTTTTCCATTTATTAGAGATGAGCACTATACTTGCCCTTTTCCAAATATCCCAGGTCATAGTGCATCTGAACAGTGGTCCTGGGATTGCCTCATTGAATCAATGACAGAAAAGCAGCACTACATTCAGCTGCTCAGTATACCCTAATTAGAAAGGTTGAGGTGTGTAGATGTCAGTTCTGGGACAAATACAGGCACAACTTGTCCAGGTACAAATGTAACATCTTTTCATAGGCTGAGGTTCAATTGCTTTTTTTGCCAGCCCAAACCCCAAATTCCCACCTCTTAGAAGGAGACTCCCATGCATTATGGAATTCTGGTATTTTTTATATTGGATTTGGTCAATTTCATCTAGTGGAGCTGTTCCACTTTGACTAAATAACTACTCACTGGAATATGCAAAATGCAACATCATCGATAGAACAGTGTTCAGAGCAAGTGTAATGCCTCTAGCCTACTGTATACCCAATAGCAAGGGTGTAAAACTTGTTAAGCTATCTAGACCAGATATAGCTTATGGCACTCATAGGATGGATCTGAACCCACCTCCTGTAGTGGGTTGAGCAGCTTAAAAATACTGAGGAGGTCAATATTATTGCTTGCCCTACTAGTATTAAAATGTGGCCCTAGTAGAGTTCTGTACTTCAGAATTCGGTGGTATGTTCAACACATGTTTTCCTACACCCAAATTCCTGCTGGGCCCCCCTCCCCAGGCACCCTATTGGCCAAGTGAAATGCTCTATGGGCTAGATCTAGTCCACAGGTCACATGTTTGACATCCCCACTTTACAGTATGAAGATTTGGACAAATGAGTTCAAATCAAATCAGACAGAGGAGGAAATTAAGCTTGGGTCTCTCACATCCTAGGTAAGTGCCCTAAACACTGGGCTATTATAGAAAAGGAAACAGTTTATGTTCCAGCACATTTTTTCCAGACACAAATAACTGAATGAATTTGAACTAAATTTGCAAATAATTTTGTGATGACCAAAACCATACCCTAGCACACAGCTTTACTGATATATATATTTTTTTTGCATCAATATATTTTGGAAGAAAGGGAAACAGTAATGCCGAGTCATATGTAATGTTATCATTATACATATATAAAACACTATACATGTGCAAAATTAGACAGATGCATTTAATGAATAAATTGATTATATTATATGGAACACATTATGGATGGATGAAGTCATGATACCCCTATAATGCCTGGCTAGATTAGGATCTCTGTTTCTAGTGAAGAAACAGGTAGATAATTAGTCTCTCTACTGTTATTTCAATAAATATTTTTCTTTTAAACAAGTTATTTTAATCTGATTGGCCATTTTACCTAGTCGAAGACATATCCTGTTTCTTTAAACGTTTAGAGGAAAATAAAAAGGAAGGGGTAAACAGGAAGTAGGTCAACGATGGAAATGCCTACACTGGGATAACTTTACCCATGTCATTGTGGAATTACCACTGAAATAATAATGCGTAAAACTTCTTAAATGTAATTGACCCTGGCACTGGGGTTGTTCCCTGTTTACTCTCTGGCAGCCATTCGTTCAATGCAAACAGGCTATTAGTAGCTTCCTTCACACCTAGTGGCAAAGCATACTAACAGCATTCTAGTTTGTTTCCACAGGGTCAAGAAGCAGTGACACATCTTGTGCTGCTGTTACTTGTCCCCAGGGAATGCCTGTGTCACATATCCTCTAGCATGAAGCAGTGGGTGGGGTAGAAGATGCTGGGGCCAGCCCACTGCTGGCCCCAGCAGCTTTACCTTGGGTCGTGGGTGCCTCCCAGGGCTTCAGCAGTGGCAGTCCTGCTACTCAGAGCCTGGCCAGTAGCTGGCACATGCCTCTGGCTGGCCAAACTCTGGTTTTGGTTGATGTGAACTGCCCCCTCATGTGCTGTGTAGCTTTTTCATTGCATGGGTTTTTTGACCCTGGGATCCCTGGGGTCAAACCGCCCCCCCAAAACCCTGCACTGCTTCCTTACAGCACAGTGAACAGCTGAATGTAAAATATGTAGTCTGGACACAGCCTTAGAGTCTGCTGCACTGAAATAAACATGCTTGTCTGTCTGCTCTGCCTTCAAGGATAATTTACACTGGGTTCAAGAACTTGGTGTAATATACATTGGTTTAAAAGTGTCATTTGCCCAAGTGCAAAGAGACAGAATAATTTTTTGAATAATATTCTCTCTTTTCTTCTAATTATGTTCCTTGTTCAGGGTTAGAAGATAAAATGACTCTTTCTGTAATCCTTACCATTGTCACATGACAGAAATAGGTTAAATGTGTCAGTGATGCAGAAATATTTTTGACAACCGTAGGTCCAGAGATGTTTTAATTAATACCATTTAGAGATAGTATTCATGCTTTTATTCAAATCATACTTTACTTTTGAGTAGCTTCCAAAATACAAAGACTACTACACACACACACACATATTTACTTAAATTCAAGACAATCTTGAATTTAAGGCACCCCCCCAATTAGATTCTATACATCAAAAATTATAATTTTCCATGTAAATAATCTTTTATTGGAGGGTTATTTTAAATTCATCCACCTGCATGCAGCAGCTGGAGTGTGCACCATGGGAGCAAGCATTGGGAAGGCAAGTAGGAAGGAGGGACAGGATGTCTGATACTGAACCTTTCCTACACTGCACCTTGCCCCTCCATTGCTTGCCTCAAGCCACTTAAGCTCTCCCTTACCTTGTGCCCCCTCCTCCCCACCTTCACTGCCACACGATGCAATCATGGATAGTTTTGTGATGGATCCCTCATCACTCCATGGCTCAGCAGGAAACCAAGGAACAGTGCAGGATCCAGCACGGAAGCAGGGAGCAGCAGGTGAATCAGCCTGGAGCCAGCGCTGGACAGGCCAGTGCTGATTCCCTCTGCTCTCCAGTTCTGCAATGGTTCCCTAGCTGTTCTCTGACTCCTTGCTGAATGAGGGGTTAGTAGGAAAATCAGGGCAGAGCCAGAGAATGGTAGGATGCAAAACACAGACGGAGAGTGCCAAAGAAATCAGTGCTGGATCTCAGGCTGCTCTGTGTTTCTGAGCTAATTTCACCACTGCCCCCTTGCTCAGCAGGAAGCCAGAGAGCAAAAAGGGAATCAACCTGGAGCCGGGAAACAGCACAGGCACTTCAACTGCCTGCACCCTTCCGACAAGCCACCCATAGCTCCATCCCATGCCCCGCCATGCCTTGGCTGGGCAGTGCCTGCCCCTGCCCCTGCCCCTTCCCCAGCCCCATTCCCTCCCTCGCTATGGGGGCCTTGATCTGCACCTCCCATGCCCCTTCGCCACCACAGACTTACTGGTCAGATGATCTCCAAGCTGCCAGGCTGCATATGAGCTATCAAATTGGTATCAGCCAATATGGTTGGTTAATAATCAGCCATTGGTATCAACCAAAAAAATCTTTATCGGTGTACCCCTAATAGTTGGAAGTAGGGATGAGTTGAAGTTAATGCAAAACCCAAAGTTTCAGATAATCATTGATAGCTGTAAGGAATATAGAACACCTTTCTATTGCCTTTTATGTCTTTCCCCAGTTGCATCTCAAATTATGCCTTCACCTTCTCAACTTTCTTTCATATGCGCATTTAATTTCTCTTATACACTTCCCTAGTACTCTGACCAAGCTTTCCACTTTTTGTATAGAATTTCTTTCTGAGTTTCAACTCACTGAAACTCATACCTTAATGCAAGGGAACAATATTAAACTGCTTATTGAAGTTCGTTCATAGCAGGATGGAAGTATTAAAAAACCTGAAAAATAATTTCTTTTTTTAAGGGAGAAAGGGAATGAAATAGGCACATTCCTGAACTGTATGAGTAAATCAGATAGAATTTTTACTGAATAGCCTGCAATCACCACACCAATTATAATTCAAAAGATAGTGAAATAGCTAAACACCTGGTGTTATACATAGAAAAGCATCCTAGTCTTTTCCTAATCTATGAGGAACTATAGGTAGTATTTGAAATAAAAGAATAAAAAAGCATCAGTACAAATATCAAGGAAATCTTCATCATGAGGATCTTTATGATGAGCTTTTGTGGTCATAGATATTCAGCAAAATACTTTTTCTTTTCTTTCCAAGATAGTAAAGTATTTGTTGGCTTGGAACAGTCAACACATACTTTTAATTTAAGACTAAGTTCAAGGAATCAATTCATTTTGGTGAGAAATGAGCAAACCTGCATATTGCTAGCTACCAAATACAACACTCAGGGTCACATTCCCTGCTGGGCCCAAGTTTCCCATGAAGGAGAAGTGTCATGTGTTGGCAATGTCTCTTCAATATAGAAGCTGGCTCTAGTCCCAACATCACCGAGAATTGTTGCTGAGCAGCTTTTAAATGTGCCATTGGCATATGGACCTGAAAGAATTCTATGCCAGGGACTAATTGCTGCAGTGAAACTGTACACAGCCATGCCTTTTACTACTCTTGCCCTTTTGTGGGGGGTGGGAGGGACTTTAAAAAGAAAAAGTTGAAAACAGAGTCTACAAACCTTAAAACCTAAAAGTACTTACATCATTGAAAAAAGACCCCACAAGATTCCTAAAAATCATTACCTCAAGTTTGAACACAGGAATACAAAGTACAAAACCAGAAGTGTACTTATATCCACCCCCTGGGCAGAGCACAGTTGGAGACAAGGATTTTGCAGAGTAGTAGGGAGTGGGTGGTTGGGATTTCAAGCAAGTCTTACCTTACCCAGAGCCTCCAAGACCCCTGTTGCTGTGGTGCACAGTCACAACATCTTGGATGCTGCAGGAACAAAAGCACAGACTTTCCAGAAGGGACTTCAAAAGTCCCTTGATGCAGGGTCCCCACGGCCACTATTTTGGCATCTGGCTATGTATACAGGAGGAGAAAAGAAACTGGGGGAGAAAATGCTTCCTTTTCACCTAGAGAGCTTACAATTTAAATATAACAACAGATGGAGTGCTAGTGGTAACAGAACAATATTGGTCAGCCTGAAAAGCAGCTGTCTCAGCACATCAGCAGCCTAATCTTACCAATTTCTTTTTTGTAAGGAAAGAACAGTTTTAAGGAAGGAAGTGAAGGATAACAATGAGATGTAGCCTTGTAGATGTTTATGAGATTCTTTCCATGTGCATGGTTCAGTGTGAGTGAAAGTAAAAAGATATTTAAAAAAAATTAGCAAGCAGACAAGGGTGGATGATATGGTAGAACAGAATCAACCTCTGAATTAATAGAATTAATAGATTAGATAGGAATAGGCCATGAAAGGCCTTGAAAGTGACAACAAGTAGTTTATGTTTGATGTAGTAGAAATGAGAGAGCCAGTGAAAGGATACACAGAAGAAGGTCACATTGCTAAAGTGACAGACTTGGAAAATGACCTTTGCAGCAGTATTCTGAAAGGATATGAATGAAGCAATATTGCATTTGTCAAAGCTGGGGAAAAGAATGTTTCAGTAATTGAGAAACAAGATGATGAGAATGTTAGCTCTATAAATGGATAGGCTGTGTCTTAGAGATGTTACACAGAAAAAAACCCTAAAAGATTTAGACATGCCCAAATATGAAGAACTAGAATTGAAGTTGAATCCCTAGGTAATATGAATGATAGGCAGCATGATGGTGATGTCCACAGTGATTGACAAATTGGTGGCTGGGAGAACATAAAGATAAAGCCATTTTTTTAGCTCTGTTGAGCCTGGGCTGATGGCTAGATTTCGATGAGGTGATATTAGGCATATAGGGCAGGACTTCAGAAGGATACAAGTCTCAAGTAGAGAGTTAAGTCTGTATAAAGAAAAAAAAAGGTAGTGCAAAATCTACCACCCTAAGAGGAAGTCAGAGTCACCTTTCAGAATGTCTCCCTGAAATCCTATATATAGGGTAACCATACATCCTGGTTTGATCAGGACAGTCCCAGATTTCACAGACCAGTCCCAGCCAGTCGCTGAAAATTAAAACAAGTGTTCTGGAATTGCACGGGTATGGGGCACAGTCAGGGAGGGAGATAGAGCAGGCGAGCAGGCATTGTCCTGGCAGTGTCCCAGATTTCCCATTGTCCCATACGACCACCCTACCTATATGGAATCTTCCTAGGTGCCAGCTTTGTTTTTTGTAGCTGACATGAATGCAGACCAGACCATGACTCCATTATATTTATTTCTCACCTCCAAAAGCAAGCCCTGCAGGTGTGAAGAGCAGGGATATAGAAGTTCTAGAGTTCCACAAGTTAGGAGCTACATGTACATTTTGCTTCCTGTCTAGGGGCTAGAAATCACCTAGGTCAAAGACTTTGACTCTTGTTTTTAAAAATCCTAACTAAAACAGAACATCAAAGCTCTCAGAATCTTTTAGCAGGTGACTTCTTAAAAATAATGTTGCCTATGGGGCTTTTGAAAGAGTTGACCCCTTTAATTGCATGTTTGGAAATACTATAAGTACCTGTGATTTATTATGAACTGGAAACAGAAGGTTTAAAGTCACATTTTGGCAGCAGTAAGTAAAATAATTCCACATTATTTTTTGCAGAGACACTGCAAAATTATTCAAGATTTTTTTTCTTTTGCTTTCTTCTGAAGATTTCAATAATATCTATACTAACAGATAAACTTTATCTTGAACATCCATCTGGTTATTTCCATGGATAGTTAGGTCCAAATGAACAATAGATACCAATTTCTATAGTTTCACTGAAATCAGTATCAGCTAAAAAACTTGTGAATCAAGCACAAAGGCTAAAGTAAATGTATGAAGCATTTGAGCGTGTGTGTGTGTGTGTGTGTGTATGTGTTTACCCAGAAACTGTGTGGTGTGTCATCCTAAACCAAACTCAAATTAATTATCAGGCACATGTAATCTTGAAATGAATTCAGGAATGGATCCTACAAGAAGGTAATTTTCAATGGGAACTTGACATTCCCAGCTTCTGTGCTGAGGCTCTTAAAATTCAGAATCCTGCACACTGTTAAAATATTCCAGATTTTGATTTGCAAAGTAATTTAGTGGTTTGTTTTATTTTAGATTTATTTCCTGATGGCTTAATGAAGCATTTCATTATGATTGCTCTCTGGCTGATAAAATTTATGTCTCAACCTTTGTCAGACTTTTAGATGGAACATTAGAGAAAAAGGTACCATGCTCTTAACTGTTATAACATTTTCACTTAGATTTTAAACCAACAGATCAGTTTGGTGGTTGAGGACCTCTAACTCCAACCTACTCAACTCAAGACTTGTTAGCAGAATCCCTTTGGCATCCAATTTAAGTTAATGGTTCCTTTCTGTTCTCAATCACTATGAAAGTGATAAGGGGTCTTAGCCTTAATCATACGAATTGTCCTATTAGATTACATATACATACCTAATTTCTACTTATTCTCACATTTTTAGAGTTTTACATCTCTATATAAGTAGATAAGACATTCATTTTTATCCTTTTTCTAAAAAAAGTCTTTTAGATCCACCTTTTCAATTTGTAACTGCTTTGTTGGAATCCAACATTTCTGAATTTGGAATGGTTTTTGACCTTAAATATTGTGAATATTGTACAATGTCGCTGCAATGAAGCGGGAGCAAAAGCAAAGAAAATATATGGATGAAAAGCTGGAGAGAGAGAATAGAACAGGATTGGTGAGAGAATAAAACAGTGTGAGCTGTGCACAGCAAGGGCAAGAGTACACTGTTCTGGTCTGCAAAGGAAGATGTACAGCACTCTCTTTAAAGGAGGGAAGAGGAAATATCCAGATAGGGAAGAAAAGGAAAAACGGATTAAATGGAGGGGCTGAAGAGCAAAATATTCCTTCAATTATTTTCAAGCAATTCCAGAAATTTCAGCTGATAAAGACAATAAATAAAATGTAATATATAAATTAATGTTATTGAAATCCAGATCTAAAATGAACTGTAGCAAGTAGTAGACATTATAACCTTTATCTGCCATTACATAAGAATAACCTCTGAACACTGATCCTCAAAATCTCTATACACATAACTTTAGGTAGGTAATCCAATTGTGTTCATGTTTGGAGGTTTAAGGCCTCTAAACTATGAGTCAAAATTGTGTCCTCTGTCCTCCTATTTTATACATTTTATTTCAGGCCCTTTTCATTTTTTTAAAGGGGCACTTGTCCAATGTGGAAAAAACAGTGAAATTTGCAATTTGCAATATCTGGTTGAATATTAAAATATATCCATTCCTGTACACATATTCTGCATGTAGCATTCGTTAGAAGTACTACATTCTTAAATAAAAGTGATTTTCATGGTGATTTTTTTCAGCTAGCTGCTTTATAAAAATGAAAGTACAGGTTCATAAATATGAGCAAAACAATATTGTAGATCATTTAATAAAAGTTTTACTGAAACTTCACCCCCTGCCCATTTCCACATTTCTAGTTTAAGTAAAATTAATTTAACCCAAAAAGATTTTGTCTTTGGTTTGTTTGAAGATGAATCATACAGATCCAGATGAAATTCTTTCCTGCATTCTTCTGACTTGCTGCAGCATAAGACTGCATAACAGGGCCATAATTTTGCATTCAGCAATATATTGGCTGATGTGTGTGTGTGTCCACAGAACTCTTTTTGCTTCCCTGTAGCCTTGAATTGGCTCATAAGTCCATTTACTCACTGTAAATTGCCCAGTCAGGGCAAAGATTTCCATGAACTGGCCTGCTCCTTGAGGGACAAAAAACATTTTCTACCTTAATAATTTTTTTCATGTGGACTCAGCCCAAAATAAAATTCCTTCACAAAATAAAACAAAGTAAAAATGAGAACAAATTTTAAAAAGATAACCTAATTTTTCTGAAATATAATCTGAAAATAAAGATGTTGTATATTCTAAATTTTAAATTATTTTCCTGAACTCTGCAGTATTCAGACTAGTTGAACTGACAATACTTAAAATGTTAGTTGGGTTTTTTATTTCAATTAAAGGAAAATGTACAAAAATCACTTATTACTAGGATAAGGATTTGGTCCTATGAGAGAAATATCAAGAAATAATAAAATGGTGGTATAAGATAAAGAGAGCAGAAAACACAAAAAAGACAGAGCTCCAATGTTATAATTAAACTTTTACTTTAGATAAGTCTTATTTTTATTTTTTCACTTGTTTCTCACATTTTGAAAATTAGCTTATGATTTCAGAAACTGAACATGTTTTCTTCTGTGTTTTTGATTTTTTGCAGTTCTGGGCCACTGGCATTAAGAATCTTTGTACTTTACCACAATCATGAGATATATAAAATATAATTAAAAAAAGCAAACTGAAGAATGAAAAGATTTGCCAAAGGGCTAAAATGGGGTGCATTCATCATACAGGTTTAGATAGGTAGCTGACAGTTTAAAATCTTGCACAAGAAAACTCTTCCGTGTAACCTGAGATGTCACCACCTGGCTCAGCCATTTCTGAGCTGCTGTAAACTTTCACTCTCTATTAGATATCTAAACTGGCAGATGAAAAAGCTTCTGGTTTAGATTTTTCAATAAAATAATGAAAGTTCAAAGCACAGTACAACCAGCTTAGTTTCAGTTGACAGCCTCCACTGTAAGAGCTATGTGCAGAAACTTGTACACATAATGAAAAAGCAGAAGAAAAATCTCTTGTCAATTCCAATTCATTCATTTTTTCCCCCCCAGGACTGTTTTCTGCTAAGCACAACTTACTGTGCATAGGAAATTGGCTCCCTTGATGGAATGAATGGGATGTGACTAATTTTATATCTATGACCCAGATCAAGAGCATGTAGTAAGAAAAGGTTGTCAGCATACCCAGGCAGAAGACAGATTTTCACCTTGTAAACTAACCAAAGCAAGAGATATAGCAAAAGTTTTCATGAGCCTGAGCTGATTTCATTAGGTACTGTGAACGATGTGCACAGAGCAGACTGTCAAATGAAGTGATCTGAATAAAAAAGAGGTGGGGTGGGGAGGAAAGGCAGGAAGCAGTGCTGGGAGGGGTAAAAAAGTAATAAACCCATAGGGACAAGGAAAAGAGTCACAAAAGCTAACTCAGGTAGTGGGATAAAAGTCTGTGGTTTCTGTGTAGGCCATACTTAACACAATTCAGTCTGTTGCTGAATTTTTGTTGCATAATTTTGTGCTCAGTATTTTTTTTTCTGCTATCTAAGAACAGCTACACTGAGATCAGTGATTGAACATCCAATGAGGTTAAAGTGTTCTGCCACAGGCTTGTCTGGAACTGATGTCAGATTGGTGTTCCTGCATTCTTATATGGAGGGATCTATCCTTTTGAGTGCCCCTGGTTTGGGGAATGTATTGTAACTGGAGCAAGGATTCCTACAGATCTTTAAGGTATGCATGCTAAATCATGGGATCAGAGCAGATATAGCTGTAATGTAGAATTTGGCTGTAGACAGTGGATCTGGTTTGTGTTGGTAGCGTGAAGTTGGCTGTGAAGGTCAGGGCTTCCAATGCAATCTGGCCATTGCAAACCTTTATCATAAATTAATTAAATTAAATACATTCCAGAATCAGTTTGACTGAGGGGTGGAAATTGTAAAGTCCTCGTGAATTTTCTGTGGAGATGTTTTCACGTATGTCCACATAATGAAGATGACATCAAAATATTTTAGGTATATCAAGGAGCTGAGAAATCATACCTAGACCATTCCTTCATAATGCAACAAATTCTAGTTCAACTCCAGTTCTCCATATTACAAGGGGTACAACTTTATTTTTCATTAACACGCTAAAGAATATGATATGTCTACACTTTAATCGATGTATAATTGATTGCACCATGCTGTAGGGAATATAGGAGTGGAGGTGACTATCTCACTCATTTTGTCTAGCTCTTGTGACCAGACAAACATGCATCACATGCATCTCCTTCTCTTTGAGAACATGTGGAGGTCATGTGAGGTCCCAGATTGCTGAAGAGGGGCAAACATAGTGCCTATCTTTAAGAAGAGGAAGAAGGAATGGCCAAGGAATTACTGTGCTGTCAGCCTGGCCTTAATACTTGGCAAATTTATAGAGCTTAGCCTCAAGGAATCTATTGTGAAATACTTAGGGCAAGACACTACACAAGACACTACGTTGCTGTTGCAGTGAGCTACGGTGACGTAGCACTGGCGGGAGCTAATTGTGATGACACCATTACTGCACAGCAGCAACAAGCTACTGTGCAGTAGCTCATTGCTACTGTGCAGCATGATCAAAAATGAACTGAGCACTGCCTGCATTCTGCAGTACCGGCAGGTACCAAGCAGTCATTTGGTACTTCCTAAATCAAAAAAGACAGAAGTATTTTCTCACAGAAGACATTACTTTTTTTAAATAAAAATGTTCCTTGGAAATGTGTCAGTATTCTCAAATATATTTTTCTGGAGCCATGCTTACCAGTGAAAACCTGCCCACTTTCTAGCCAGTTCACTTGTCTGTCTGGCTAAGGGTCTCTGAGTTGGCATGGCAATATGTAAGGAGAACCTGATGTATGATGGAGCCAGAAATCTGGTTCTAGTCTGGGATCTCAGGATCTGAGTGCTCAGCTCATTGACCGGGAACCTGGAAGTTCTGGGAAACCTGCGTAATACGTTGATGCTGGTTCCTATTTCACCATGAATTGAATGTGTGGTCAGATGAGCCCCAGTGGCTGGGAGCCCCTTCAGACCTGAGAGATCACCATGCACCTCTGATGCTGGGACCTGCATCAGTTGGTATGAGGCTTTCAAGCCATAAAGACAGACCATGTGCTGCCAGTTCTGGGAGTCCTGTCATCTGAAGGGGGCTCCCCGGTGTGGGAGCTTACTACTTGCTGGTGCAAGAGGAGTGCTGGATCATGATTTGGGGGCTACCCCTGCACTGGAAACAAGGTGTGATGGGATATGATGCTTGATCTCATAAACATGTGTTCTGTCATGCATGTGAATCACACATCAGATCCCATTGCACTTTTACCTGCATGTCCAGCAGGAGCTTTTAAAAATCTGCATTCCCTGAAAACCCTGCATCTCCATCTTTCTAGGCCTCCTAAAAGTGTTAGGAGCAGAAAGTGTTTTGTATCATGGGCTCACAGGTGGAATTTTTCTTCAAAATTTTGAAACAATTAATTTTGATTACTCTGAAGCATTAAAACAAATCTTCAAAAAAAACCAAAACAAAACACAACAGTTCTATGGGAAATAATGAAATCTCTACTTTTATTTTCCCCAGACTGGAATCAAATATGTTTCAAAATGTCTTACATGTGAAATATAACTCTGGATAGAACTGAGTATATTAGCCATAAACCATTTCCACACAGTCAGCATACAACTGTGCTAGTTGTGTCTCAGGACTGGTCTATGTAACCATGTTTTCCAAGTTCTGAGCAGATGCATGTTTTAAAAATGATAAAAGTTCCCGTAAGAGATACTGCCAATGGTCCCATCTTTTTACAGTGTTTTTATAAAGCAAATGTTGGGTATGAATTACAGGTATAAAAGAGCTGGCACTATTTGAATTAATAATAAACCTTACACTTTAGAGTGCTGTTCTTTCATACATCTGAAACTGCTTTGTGCTGGACAGGAAAGGTTATCCTAATTTTGTCTCCATTTTTCATGTATCATACCTTTTCGTGATTCAATGGTTTGACTGAGATTACAATAGTGGGTTCACACAAATCTGGGCAAAGACCCTATAGGCTGGATTGTGTTTTAGTTAGACCCAAAATGGCACTTGAGAATCAGAATCACGTAACTGTTGTATCAGAGAAATGTTATTATCCACTCTGGGCATGTAAAAATTCCCATTATAGGAAAAGGGAGAAACCTGCATTCCTCTGGAGAGTAATCCTGTTGTTGTGCTTTTATTGTCCACTAGCTACAGTAGACTTCTGCCCTAGGTTTCCCCGAACCTCAAGATACCATTTATGCTTTACTCTCAGGATCATGAAAAAAATAGAATGTTATAAAAAATAAAGTCATTCAATATTAAGCAGTCACATTTTATACTCAACATCAAAATGGGAAACTCAGCAGAGATAAAAATCAGATAGACTTATTCATCTTTTCATAAAAACAAAATCAGAAAAATTATAAAATTCCAATGAGATTTGAGATACCGTTTTAAGAAATCCAATTAAAAATATACAAAATCACCTTGAGAGAAGTAGAATTTGACTTTTTCCTTCAGAGTAAATTATTGTCCTTGGCAATGATGATTTCTTAAAAGATAGCCAGTCAAAAGATTAATAGACTTAAAATCTTTGTAGAATAAGTCTGTTCTTGCTGACAGCTAGCTTGTCTCCCCCCCACCAATCCTCCCTCCTCTTTTCCTTTTGGAAGACAGTAAACAGAAACAAAGCCTGCAGCAATACAAAGGAAGCAAGCACATTAAAGAGGGATTAACTTCAGGAGGCTATGACAGATGTAAAGTGCTTTGCACACATTGCTATGTGATGTTCAACATATGTTGTCAATTAAAAATTGCTTAAGAAATATTTAACAAGGCAAATCTAACATACCTCTAGTTTGTAAGAATATGTTGAGTTTATGCAACACTGGTTCTCTTTTTATTTTTCCTTTTTCCCTCCTCCTCCTCCTTTTTGACTATATACTAAAGGCAGGACTTTATACAATACAGATCTTAAACTAATTTATTTTCTAAATTTGAGTTTTAATTATGTGAACTGTAAACTTATATGAATCTGCCCTTTAGAATTATGCTGACTGGACAGTTTAATACAAAAAGCGTGATCTTTCACTCTATAACTCTCATCATGAAGAACCATCCCTATGGATGAAGAAGGTAAAATGCCATCATCAAGATACAGCAATTAATACATTCCTCATATAGATGTACTGGTGCAGGGAAATTGCCACTGTAATTATCTGTCTACAATGCTTGCTACCCTCTTAATCTTCCTTCATATATTGTTTTATACTTTTTTATATTTAATTTCTCTTTGCACTCTTTCCTGAAGCACTTTTATACCTTTCTTGCTTTTAAAGACATGCCTTCTCCTTGCCTTCCTCCCCTGCAATAATTCATAACTTCTTTCCCCAGAGCTTTCTCAAGTATTCAACTTCTGCCCTTCAGTACTATCTTATAAAAGCCCTGATACTGCCTGCCTTCAGGATAGCAAGAAAAACTTTTGTTGAGTTTTGTGGTTCAGAGTTGTCTTTAATGCAGAGACTTCTGATGTTAGTTTGTTCCTGAAATAATGAATCATGGTTTCTTCTTCTACAGTCATTAGGAAAGAATGGTCCATTCCAGGGAAAAAAGAAGTCTTTCATACCTTCTATCTGGGAAGTAATGCTAGCTTCTTGACCATATCATAGCACTAAGAAAGAGAAACAGCATATGAAGTTGTATGTTAGGAAAGTCTTTTAGTAGGTCCATAGCATGCTGTCCTCTTTGAACTGCATCCTGCAGCTATTCCTGAAATAAATCTAATATAATTTTGAATCTGTTCAAATCTATGGCATAATTTAGTAATATTATCGTGGTCTTAAATCTCCTGTGATGGAACATTGTTTCTTACTGAAAGGCAAAAATACTCAGAAAAGAAAACCTTCAGTATTTGCTCCAAGAATCATTGTCCTCCTTAAACATATAATGCAGACTGATGTATACATCATCCTGTGATCAAATGTCAGCTCAACTCCTACGTTTGTCATAAATATGATATAAAACTGCACGAGCAGTATGCAGAGGACCATGAACTACATGTGCCCTTAAAATATGTTGTTTATATGGGAAGTCACACTGAATTGTTGTGGTGATAGATTTTGGAGTACAAGTTGAACTGTTAACCAGTGAAAAATTAAACATACGCTCAAGCATTATGATATATGTTAATTTAAGGGAACAGTACAGAATAAAGTGGATTCCTTCTCCAGAGAAAAAAGAGTAGGCAGAAGTAAGTAAAATTACTTTAAAAACAACAGAAAAAGCCCCCCCAAATATATATTAAAGAGGAATTGGAACTACTACATTATTATGTACATTGATCATCTGTATTTTCTATCTTCATTCCCTCCCTTTCCCCATTACTTATTTGAATAAGTAATCTGAGATTATAACTAGAGACAAAGAGCTAATTCACAAATTGTTTGGATCTTAAGAAATAATACACCATTGTGAAAGCCCACTAAAAATTCACATAGAAAAATGTATTCAGATTTAGTCTATGGTTTTACTTTATAAAACAAATAAAATCCTTGAAAACCTTGAGCAGGATGTAATATATTATTCAAATTAATTTGATAAACATTTAGTAAGGTAATTGTAAAATTATTTAATACTTGACAATTCAAGATCAATGTGTGGGATAGTTATAATCCTCAAACAAACAATATAAAATTGTTTTGTTTTGTTGTATAATCAAAATGATGATTTAAAAACTGACAAAGAGTGTTTGTACCTAAAAGTTTGCAAAGAAGAATTGTTCCAACCAACTACTTTAGTTGGTCTAATAAAAGATATCAGATTTACCCAAAGAACCTTAAAAACACCTGGGCTCTAAAATCTTCAAAGTGTGGTACCTTATTAAGGTACCAGATAAGATGACTTAGAAAATCATATTAACTGTTTTACACATCTTCTCTTCTGGTTACACAAGACTTGCCTAAGGGATCATTACTAAAAAGGTAAGCTACTGTGGGATTTAAAAACTGTATGTACAGTTTAAATTGGCATCCACGCAAAGAAATTGCAATCAGACAAGCTTATTCACTCACAAAGGATAAAAATCAGATCCTTATCTGAGTCATTTAACTGGATTCTTTATATTAAAGTTCAAGATGAAGTATGGTCATTTCCCTTATGAATAGTTATACGGTCCTCAATATTCATAAATAGTAGGGATGTCTCACACTACTTTAAATTCTGTCTTTGTCTGTCTGTCTGCTTTGCCTTGTCGTTGTGTCTGCCTTAACTTTTCAAGTTTCAGTTCCAACAGGACCAACATTCACCCGTTTCCTTTTTAAGGAAAGGGTCTGCTGGCATCAAATTCATTCCCCAGTATTAGCATACCATGTCTTCTGCTTATCAGTATTTCAAATCCTATGTTATTTTATGAAAAGAAATAGTCAACTTCATAGCTTCAATGGCATAATGACAATTTATAATGGAACTAGGAAAAATTATTCAATTTTGCATTCCAAAATGTACTTCTGAAGCATTTTTTATCTTCATGCTGCTTCCATTTCCTTTCCCCCACTCTTTCTTTTCTCCTTGTATTATATTGCTAAAGTGGAAAAACAGAGCGTCCAAGTAGGCAAAATAATTAATACTATAATATTTTCCAGATATTGGACACCTTACTTTCTATTCCTATACTTGGTTTTTGTTCTCTTTTAACCACACCTACTTTATGTAGAAGGAAAGCAGCTTCAACGAGTTATAAAATGTCTATGCTGGCTACAAGAACCCTGTGCACAATTTTGCTTTACAGGTAAATTGTTATAACTATTTGTAACAGAACCCCATTGTCAGATGACATTAGAGTTCTCCTTGACCACCATTAGATATCATAAAAAGAACCACCACACCAAAGGAGCAATCAAAGATAGCCTCTTACAATATTGGGGAATTTGTTAGGTAAAATATACCCAGATACTCCTAGGAAGTACATAGTATCCCCCACCCTACAGCAGAAGGAAGGAAGTCACAACTTAACCATCCTTCCCAATCTGACCTGGAAAAAATTCCTTCCTCACCCTAAATCAGACTACTGATTTAACCCTAAGTGGGCATAGCTACATGATAAGTTTACTGTGGAGTTACCCAATTAGCTCCATAGTAAACGTCTCAGCATCCACATGTGCAGGGTTATTAGGCTGGAGTAAACTAATAACCTCTACAGCACAGCAGACCAGTACTTATAAATTCTAATAAACTCCACATCAGTGTATCCAAGTAATACCCTGCTATGGAGATAGTGGAAGCAGAGCACATATAGACACTGTGTCCGCTGGCTGGGGCATGACAGTTCTTCAGTGCAGGGGCTGCCTGCTAGTTAGCCACCCACTAGAGCATATTTATGCCCCAGGCAGCCCCTCTTCAGCATATTGAGCCAAGTCAGACCAGCCCTGATGTCAGGCTGACTTCCCATCCCTCTTCTGAGCCAGGGATATACCAACCAAGCTCAACATCGTGCAGTCCCAGGTACATGTGTAAACATGATGCCCAGGAGCAATAAACTCCAGCACAATATGCCAGAGTTTATTGAGTTGTATTAAAATGGATGAGTAGACACACCCAGTATGTAAACAATATAAACCAACAGGTATCTGACAGGTTTTTAACTTTTACCTCACCCAACCTTTACATTTCAAAAAAAGGAGGGGATATAAAGGGGAATATCAACAAATCAAACCCTGATGTCACTCATGTTGTCCCAACATTGATGTCAGTGACTGTGGTTACTAATACTAAGATCACCTCAGTCCTATCACATTTATATCTCCAATGTCATTGTTGCCCTGTGGGGTCAGGATCTCAATATTGTTTTGTTAGACAGGAGGCCATGGTGTACAATTGCACATGCACACACTCAAAAATCAATTAGGTGCATATACACACTAGGCACAGTTGCACACCCCTACCAGCCATGCACACGCATGCTACCAATTCAGGGACATACACATCCAAAATTACCAGCCTAGGCAAATGCACACCTCTCACCTATTCAAGCACTTACACACACTATACAGACCAAAAGAAATTAGACCAGAATCAATTACCAATACCTGCACACCCAATACACATACACCGATCACTAATTCGTATATCATGCACACAAAGATATACATGTATATCTTTTCACATACATACTACTTACCTACACATACACACACGTGAGTTCCTAACTTGGGTGTTGTGGTGTGTATGTATGTGTTTGGTGTACTTGGGATAACTGTGGGAAGGTTAAGGTAAGAGAGATAAAGAGTGAAAGTGTAGGGGGTGAAAGTCACTGGGACTGGGATTAGAACCAGTAGATGAGAAAGAGATCTGGGCTAAGGAACTGAGGCTTGAGGTTACTGCTGGTGGAGACTGAGGTGAAAGTTGCCGGTGCCAGGATTAGAACCAGCAGACTGGAGGGAAGTAGGGGTAACTAAGGTTAATTCAAAGCAGAAAGAGCAAAGGAGCAATGCCAAGGAAAAGTATGGAGGCTAGAGCAAGAGCAAGGAGGCTACAGGAGAGCCAATAGGTACATGGGGTGAGGAAAACTGGAAATGGGGCTGCAAGAGGGGCGGGGGGAAGGAGACTGGAGAACACAGAGAGTGAAAGAGAAGACAAAGAGAGACAGGGATTGAAAAGAGGCAGAAAGTGGCGGGAGTGAGGCTGAGATCCTGCAGAAAGCAACAAGGCTGAGAGCCTGCAGAAAAGGGACAGGGAGGAGGCAAAAAGTGATGGGAACAGGGCTGAGAGGGAGAGACAGAGACTGGAATTTAAGAAAGGGGAGGGACTGGGACTCAATAAAACACAACTCAAATCGGGGTACAAATTATATTGGTTTTATTGAAAAGGGGACATGGTGACATGATATTTTATTTGTTCCTTTGCACACAAGCAGACATACACACAGACAATGGCAGCAGGGGTTAAAGAGGCTTGGTGCAGGTGATGAAGTCTGGAAGGAGACAGAGAGAGTCCAAACTGGAGAAGGAAATATGTAGGTGATATCTACCTATCCTGGGCTCGATAGGTAGTGGGTCCTCGATGGCCAATTGAGGTCTCTTTCAACTCGGTGTTGTCCAGAGGGGATCGTCAGCAGGGCCTCTGGGGTGGATAGGTGGTGTGATGTGGAGCTGGTCTGAGCCAGATGGAAATGGCATTCCCAAGAAGTCAGTCTTCACTACCCCTTTTTATGGGCAGACTACTTATGATCTCCTATGACAGGGCCTGTCCAGGCAAGGTCAGTCCTGTCCCAGAGGGCTCCAGGTGTTCTTACTGAACATGTGCAGTCTTGGCACAATGGTGGGTTGCCTCAGCAGTCTATACCTATTGACTGCTGAGGGTGGTTCCAATGGCTGGGTCATTCGTCCAGGTATTCATGTTGATAGTTCAGTCATTCAGAAGGAGCTATTTTTAGACATACTGCCATTGTCTCTCAAGCACTCTCATTCATCCCAATTCATTCAGGGACCAAGTTACATAGGAGGGTTAGTATGAGTCATAGGTTACACTACCATGCATGGGGATAAGATGATAGAAGCAGAGTCTTGAAAGGGATGTATGTGGGAGATATATGGGTCAACGAGGAAAGCAGCAAGTTAAAAAGTGAGTAGCTTAATGAGGTACTAGCCAGGGCCCTTGTGTCCATTGAGATGGAAACTTTCTCTTTGTGCTTCCTTTTGCCCATTTCCTCCCTCTTTTCCCCTAGATTTGTATCTCAGCTTTAAAAATAAAAAAGCACTGTAGAAGGGACTGACTAATGACAGACATGTGGCACGGCGGTCAGAGTGCTGTGCTGGAAACATCAGAGTGCTGGGGAAGTCAGGGATAGTCAAACCCTCTCTGACTGAAATGGCCTAGAACCCAAGATCTCCAATTTCCCATGTGAAATCCTTAGTCGTTAAGAGGTAGAAAATGCACACAAACACAGCCTTTTTTTATACCAAGGCCAAGTCTAGTAGTCATGGGTTTTGGCTGATTCCATTTTTTGGCATCAAAGGCCTCCATTTGTCCACAAAGGCCTCATTTTTGAGCTGAAGTGATTACTGTGCACAACCAATTTGAACAACTACATAGTCACGTATAGTTGTCCAGAAGTACAGGGCTATGTGGCCAGACATAGAATTCCAACCTGTGCATAAGTGGCAGCCTTTGGCATTTAGATGGCCAAAAAATGCTGTGTAGACAACCAAATCTGGACACTTAGATGACCATGAAAGGAATAGATCACCTTTGGTCTCCTTAGCTCGGTTCTTTCATCATATTGTAGTTTGTGCCTAAACTAAAACTGGTCCTATGGTTATCATAAGATATAAGGTAATGTAGCATTAGCAGGCACTAATTGTCACACTGCCACTACTGCACAGGAGCTCATTGCTACTGAGCAGTAGGGTCAAAAAAACCTGTGGACCACCAGTTGGTACTGTGCAGTCATTTAGTACTTGCTTTAGTACTTGATTCAAGTTTGGAGAGAAAAAAAAGTAAAGATTTCATAATTTCCTATATAACTGTTTTTTTTATTTAAAAATTGTTTGATTTCTTTTAATGCTTTGAAACCATCCAAATGGATGGTTTCAAACTTCTGAAGAAAAATTCCACCTGTGAGTCTAGGATCCATAATACCTTCTGCTCCTAGCATTTTCAGAAGGGAACCCAGAAAGACTGAGATGCAGGGTTTTAAGGGAATGTGGAATCTCAAAAGCCCCTGCTGGACATGCAGGTAAAGGCTTGATGGGATCTGATGTATGAGTCTCATGCATGGAAGAACATATGATTGTGGGATCAAGCATCAGATCCTATCACACCATGCTTCCAGTGCAGGGGTAGCCCCCAAATCATGATCCTTGGCTCCTTCTGCACCAGCAAGTAGCAAGCTTCCACAGCTGGGAGCCCCTTCAGATGACAGGACTCCCAGCTGTGGGAGCACATGTTTTGAGAGCCCCAGATCAGATGGCACAGGTCCCAGCATCAGAGGCACATGGTGGTCCCTCAGGGCTGAAGAAGCTCTGAGCCACAGGGGCGCACTTGGCCACATGTTCAGTTAATGATGAAATAGAAACCAGCATCAACGTATTACACAGGTTTCCCAGAACTTCCAGGTTCCCTGTTAATGAGCTGAGAACACAGATCCAGAAAGCCCAGACTAGAACCACGTTTCTAGCTCCACCATACTTCAGATCATCTTTAAATAGAGCCATACCAGCTCAGAGACTGTCTACCAGGCAGACAAGTGAGCTGACTTGAAACTGAGAAAGTTTCCACTGGCAGGCATGGCTCCAGAAAATAAATATTTGTTAAAACTGACACATTTCCAATGAACATTATTTTAACAAAGTAATGTCTTCTGAGAGAAATTAATTCTGTCATATTTGATACCAAAAAGCAGAGATAAAATCAAGCAGCTATCCACGACTGAAAACAGTGTTTCGAAAAAATAACTTAGTAAAGTCCATGTAAGGCCCTAAAATAAGACTGCACCTTTTTCAAAAGAACTCATACAGTCAGAATAGAATAGGTAATTACTTAGAATAGGTATTACTTAGAATAGGTAAATAAATCCTGCAGGAATTTCTGATGTTTTAATCCACAATGGCATTTTAATAAATAACTTCAGTTCATCCTGGGAGAAGTGATCTATATCCATTTGACCGTCTCATTGGAAAGAGAAGGAAAAACGCATATGAATAAATACCAATTAGTTACATCAGCAACAAAACCTACAGGATCTTACTAAACTCATTCCCAGGCTTGACCATATCCACCTGGCTCCTCTGTCCCTCAGTTCTCATTTCCCTCTGCACCCCCTTACTGCTCCCATTTAACTACATGGTAGTTTAAGCAAGTACAGGCTGATATGAAAGGAAAATATGTCAATTCAAGTCAACAGGACAACATTCAATATTTAACTTTACTGAATAGGGAACATGCTTATTTCTGCAGATTTTTTCAAAAAATTCTGTTTCACACTGAGAAAGCCTTTGACAGAAAATTTCTAATCAGCATCAGAGATAACTGTAAAAAGCAATGGATTCTTGAATGAATATTGTAATTCCTGGAATTATTTAAATTAGGGACACAATCAGGTTGTTCAGATTGGCATGCAAGCCAAAAAACCAATATTCTGATGGCTCGCTTTACAATATCATAATCCAAATAACGCAAATTTCTACTATCCTGCCTTCTCAAATTGTAACACAATACATTAAAAGAAAACCAAACTTTAACGCGGTCCTTCCTCCACAAGAAATAAGAAAACGATGCTTTGTTTTACAGAGATTATTTTTATTGTGTATTCTTTTTAACTTTGGAAGATATTCAGATTGACCATCAGGTGGGACACTCAATAAAATAAGATTATTATTATTATTATTTATATACTGAATATTTTAATAAGGGATCGTCAACATTTGGCTTGCAAGACCTATGTACATCCTTACATATAGATCTTTCAGACTATGTATCAAATCAGAATTTTGCCTCTGCCTGGTTTTCGCAGCAACAGATTGCTAGTCACAGTAGTATGTATTGCTGAAGCTGCCTGTTCTGCTTCATCCACCGTAAGCATTGTTAACAGAAAAGCAGTCGCTATGAATGTGGTATAAAGCTTAGTTAAGATGATAAAAATGAGATATAATGAAATAAAGTAGATAGTTTTGCTCTAAGAAGCTAGGTTGGGGAAATAGAGCTGGAATGACAAATGTGTTCGTTCTGCATTGGATGACAGTAACTTCTTAGACAGGACAATGTGACAATATGTTGAATCAGTCAGAAAGCAGGTAAGTTTGTACCTTATAGAAGAGCTAAATTGGAGATATATAATATAAGCCTTCATGAACCTGAGCTCACCTCATCACATGCTGGGAGATGACATGTGCAAACCAGTGTATCAAATAAGAGTGATCTAAATAAAAAAGGTAGGGTCAGTTCATGCCTGATACATGTACTGAAATCAGAGACATATAGCATAAGTTTTGGTGAGTTCAAGACGAAGTGATGCTGGAGCTCATGAAAGTGTATGCTATATATGTCTGATTTAGGCAGTCTATAAGGCACAAAAATAGCCTACCTTATTCCTGACTTCAAACTAATATGGCTTACTACAGTTGTCTACTCTAGAAAACAAAAGAAAGTTGGGGGTGGCGAGGGGGACATTCTGGGAGAGGCAAACAAGTAATAAACCCATAGAAACAAAGGGGTCACACAAATTAATCCAGCTAATGTGATAAAAATCCATAGCTGCTGCTTAAACCATACTTAATCAAATCAGCCACAGACTGTATTGTATTAGTTTGTGGGCCCCTCTATGGGAGAAATTTACTGTGGAGCAGACTAATCAGCTCTTCAGTTAATGTTTCACATCTACACATGTGGCCCTATTAGGCCACAGGAAACGAATTAGCTCCCTAGCAGGATATGATTTGTAAATACAAGTACTATCCTGCTGTGAAGTTTTTGACTTAGTAGCACCACACACGTGGGGCTGACGTGGCTGGCTGGAGTAGAAATGTGCTTCAACGTTAGGGGCTGCCTGCTGGAAAGCCCTGAACTTGGGTTGCAGCCAGCCCCACCTCAGCACACTAAGCGGGGTCAGAGCAGTCCTGGGCTAGCAGGCCGAAGCCCCTGGGTCCCCTGCCAACTGGTGCTACTCTGACCCAGGTTCACATGCTGTGGTCCCGGGCGCATGTTCAAATGGCATGCCCAGAAGCAATAAACTTTAACACAATATGCACAGTTTATTGCTATATGATAATAGCATTTGTAGATGTACCCTGTTGGGTGCTTTGTACTTGACTTCAGACAAACCTGGCTAACTACCACTCTCTACACATTAATTTAAGGACATGAACTCAGATTATTGCATTGCAACATAGCTTGCATGGCTTTCTGAGACTCCAGTAGATCCAGTGGTTAACAGCATGGTTCTGTGAGTTAGAGGGTACTTTACTTCCTAAAGATGCATTTTTTTCCACAATATTTCACTTCTGAAGGAAAAGTTTCCATCAGAATGAGATAACATAATGTGTTCCATAATTATCCATCCATGACTGAGCTGGTTGCTTGTGTATTTGTGAAATTTGATTAAAGAGGCCAGCATTTAAATGAACAAAATTTGACATTGCAGATAATTCAGATAATATTGTTTATTAAAGAACTTTCTACTTTTGTTCTTATTATAATATATTATTTCAAAATATCTGTTCACAGTTTAGCAAATTAAAGATGCTGTCCAGTTTCCAGTTAAGTAAATAGGAATTCTGTCATTTGATTTCAGCAGAAGAGGCTGTACATTTAAAGTGTTCCTGGATATAGAGGTTGAAGGCTGACTGAACGGACAAAAGAAGGGATTTAAGTGAAAACCTTAAAATCACCAATAAAATGACAAATGTTTTCTTTGAACATTTGAGTCTCTAATGCTGCAAACAAATCTATGTTTCCAATGACCTAGAAATGCAGGAGTAAATTTAACAATATTAGGAATGCTAACAGTATGACAAATATGTTTATGACATGCCTGCTAAAATATAGCCACAGACCAATCTTGCATTTCCTACAACATAATAAGATCCTAAAACAGGTATAAAATTAATACATGTCATCAGTATATGCACAAGTTAATAACAAGATAAGTTAAAATGGAATGATGTTTAGGAGTCCACAAAACACATTTTACCAGGTAGGCTTATGCATTTGATGTAAAAATGTATCGAAACTTGCATTTTGCTAGATTTAGAGTTATTTAAGCATGATTTACAAAACTCTTTAAAGCTAATTGAGGCTGAACAAAAATTCTGTGTGTGCATAAAAATACTGATCATATTTAAAGCTTTTGGACATTCTGACATTGAACATACAGAATTGATATGCTTTTTCATGTAACCCCTTTTCTGGCACTCTTAAATGTGTTTACTCTTGTTACTGATAGAGGTACAGATAGGGTAACCCTTTGCTGTGTTGCTCAGTGAAGCTCATACATTCTGAATCCAGTTTCCTACACAAATGTGGAGGACAACTTCCACCTTTGTGTATTAAAAGGATGAATTAAAAAGGAGGCAATGACAGGCAGCTCTTTAGGTTTTATTTCATTTTTTAAAAATCATGCCCACTCTTTGGCCTATGATTTAAAGTAATCCTTTCTATCTCCAAATAGTGATTACATAACAGCAATAATATAAAAAAATAATTTGGTAAGAGGATTCATTTAAATAAGAAAGTTCCAAGACAATATTTTCATGCCTGTGATAATATGGCCGTCTGATTTATGAATTAATTTGGCATTGGATTAATAAAACCAGAATGCCACACTTAGAGAAATCTCAGCAAACTAATGATTCTTAGTGCAGTTTCTGAAAAACAAAGAGAGCCTTCCTTTCCATCAAATGAGACAGTGAAACAACAGAACAGGATTTTGTTAAAGATGGAGTATAGTCATGCAAACAGAAAAGTAGCAATACCATGACCTTGTCTTTATCTATCAGCTTAGCATTGTAAGTGAAATCTTACAACAGCATGCATCCTTATTAGGCATTATTGCCACTGATTTTCTCTAAAACATCAACACAGTAATAAAAAAAGACCTTAACTATCATATATTGTTTCTCAATGTATGTTAGCTCTCTTGTAAAATGTACTCTCTAGGGCATCATAGTCGGTTTAAATTATAATAGTTTGACTGCTGACTATTACTGAAACAATTTTAAAATTGTGTGTTGTTTTAAATTGACTGTTCAGATTTACAACAAAGTGAGGAAGGGCAAAACTAAGCTCTTGTTCTGATATAATCCAAGACTCTCATGCAGAATAAAACATTAATCTTTTTATATGCTGCCTTCAGAATTTTTTGCAAGGGAAATTTTAGCACCCCCCCACTCCAATATTAGAAAGGAAATCAAATTAAAATAAGACAATTCCTATGCTCCAAGGGAACATTTTAAGACCAAGTACTACTTGATATAAAATATGTTGATTACAAGTCTAAAGTATGTTGGTACATCTTAGTATAAAACATGTTGTTTACTTCATTTTTTATATGATGATATAGTAACAGAGTTGGTAAGCAAATCTCAGTGGTAAATTAGCAAGTGACCATTCAATTTAATAAAATCCTATTGACTAATTGTTAAACTCCACAATAACAGTATGCTAGATTCTCTTTTATGAGCAAGAGGCAAAGCAATGGATTCCATCTAGAATTGCCAGGTACTGGAAACACTCTCCACTGATTGTAAGGATGCACAGGACGGAACTGGAAGCAACTGAGACTTGTGCAAGCACACCACAGTATTCTGTAAACCCCTAACCATAAAACATCAGCTTTATCCATTTGCAATTCCCTCTTCCCTGCTAAAATCAAGGGATAATGCTTTCATCTCACTCCCTTCTTTCTCTCACAGCTCGCCTTTCTCCTTGAATATTATTACCAAGGTCAATCTACTTCAACCACTGAGTTCCTACCCTCCCACCCCACCTTCAGAGAGCTGTTTTAAATTAGTCTCCCCAAAATGCAGCCAAGGATTTCTGAGAGGTATTCTGTCTCAAACTTTTGAAGTTCTTTCTGGTGTGCAGCTCCCACACTGTATAACCCTAAGGCACATCCCATAATAAAACATTCTCGCCTATGTATGGAAGAACCTTCCAAGGTAAACTAAGTATATTTATTTTGGTACATAAATGCAGAGACAGTAAATTAGAAACTTTACATTACAATCTTGCATTAGAAATTCCAGAGAGATAGGCTAGGGTGGATAAAAATACATCTTAGACAGGTGTAAACTCCCATGAAGCTATAAAGAAAGACTGCAAGTCTGTTCTATTCAAGTTTTAATCCTTTTCCATCCATAGGTTAAAAATTATAGAGGTAAAAAAGAGCCGGTTCCCAACTTCCCTGAGAAAGGTATTGTCAAAGCGTTAGAAGCGCTGGTAGAGAAATTTGTTCCTTATTCAGCCTCATTGATTAAATCACTTATGTCACCAGTAATTTTGGAGACAGCTACATCCACACAAGGCTGGAATACTCATTTAGATCACCATATGAAAGAAAAAGTATTTGGGAACCAGAAGTGGGTCTTTGAGTATAATCAAATAAGAGCTGCTGTCATTTTGAAAAGCTCCTCCTTTAATGAATACACCTCAGGCTACTTATATTTGAGTGCTGATGGACAACAAGAAAGGGCTGGCACATCTGTCAGAAAGATAGAGAACATGGTTACAGAGTACATGGCTGTAAAAAGAATACAAATATTTAACTTTTGCTAAAGAGTGAACTTTTGTGTAACCTCTGTTTAGTTCCTTGGGAGAAAACACAATGCAGTAGGTGATGCTCCCTCACAAAATGAATATAGGGAGAAGTCTCTTCTTATAAATTCAACTTCCACAACTAGTTCAACATTTGAAGCTGTCCTAAAGTAGGTTAATTTCTGAGAAAGAAAAAAATATGGAAATGGTAGGTGCTTTAGGTAGCAGAGAAGGACACATTATCAAAGATTTGGTACAAAAGATCAGTTGCATGAACATATTCTCCTCATTCCAGTTTTTTAAGACAAGGATGGCAAATCATTCTGAGTGACTTTTGTTGACTGTTTCTGTGGTTAACTCTTCTTTTATCATCAAAGGCTCTCATCAAGCACATTTCAATTTGTTTTTTTCAACTGGTTAATGCTGTGAAGGAAACATTGAGCAACTCTCCAGCAACTAATTCCTGATTCTTCCACTTCCTTACAACAGTGCTGAAAGACAATAGACCTTAGGATAAGACCCTTCATGCTTGGTTAGAGCTAAAAATGAACAAAACATGTTAAAGATGATATAATTTTCCTGAGTGGCTAAAATGGAGAAACAGGTATACCAATGGGGATGTAAACAGCTTTATTGTACATTATTTAGGGCATCAATTGAAGCCTTCACTCAAGTTGAAGTATTAATTATTCTGCAATTGGACTTAAAAAAATCAGTCCACTCACAAGAAGATGCTTTTCTTCATGTATAAGATGAATACAATCTAGCTCTTAGCAGCTAAATAGCAAGGACCCTTGTTTCTTTTCCCACTTTGACGTTGGATAGAATGCACTTTTTTAGTCCACTTTGAAATGTTGTAGTTTGATTTCTCTTGTTTTTATTTCTCCTGAAGTCAGATTATGAGAATAAATGATGTTGTGAGTTTTGAGTTTTATATGCTACTTGAATTATGTAAAAAAAAATGCAAAAAACCATATTGGAAAATATCCATCACTACTACATGTGACAAACAAGTTTGTGTTCTGAAAATATAATTTATACTTTATGTTTAAATTCTTTATTGGCTTGACAGAGCCAAATACTGCAGTATTCACTGCATTTGCACTGAATGCAAGAAGGCTAAAAGAATTTCCTACAGGGTGGATCCAGCAGCCCTTCTGAAGAGCAAAAGGTTAACTGCATTTCCATCAAAGCACTCTCCAAACAATTATTTTCTATTTTAGACAGAAGCAGGTGGCATGTTTTACTTTACAGCCTGCAGAAATAAATCAAGAAGGTCAGATTTGAAAAGTTCACAATAATACTGAATATATTAGCACCTACAAAAGCATTACTGGGATTAAACAATGAAGGCTATAATAATTATAATGGCAAAGGAGGGAAAAATTAACATAATGATCATAGCTTTTTCTCTGTTCACCTGTTTTTCTTTCAGTGTTTACTTCAGGTTTTGTTTTATTTTTAAACAGTATCTCACCTTTGGTTAAAGAGAACTATACCATACATTAATACATTGTACTTACATGATTCACTTGACGGGTAATGCTGTACTTGAAACTGTTTCCTTTCAAGAGGGAGGATAAGTTTCAGAAAATAATGTTTTAGGGGTAAATGATGATTCTATAACCTGAGAGAATGTTGAGGTGAATATTTCAAAGTACTCTTAAATAATGCCAAGGAATCTTATTTTGACAAGTACATTGTTACTCAAATGTTTCTAGAGGGAAAAAAAAATCTTTGTATTCTTACAGACCTATTCTTCCTATTCTTACAATGCCACATCCTTGTAAATAAAGCTGTGTGGTTATCTGATGACATTAAGTTCTGTTTGCAAGAGAAAGTGAGTAGTCCATGGACCTTCATAACAAGCCTTAAAATCTACTTAAAATAATACAAAATAGAACAAGCAATCATATCTTATGGAAGAATAGAGATGGGGCAAAGGAAACCACTACCTGCTACTCAAGTTATCTCATTGAGGCAGTATTTTTTAGGGGAGGACTGACTGAAACTACATAGAGGTTGACTTTTAATTGATCAGACTATTGTCTGATCTGCAAATTCCAACACTGCCTTCCCAATTATTTTTTTTCCCAAAGGAACACCTTCTTCATATCCCTTATAAAGACCATCCCTTGCAACAGTATTAATGATTGGAATGCTAAAGTTCAGCCTGAATGAAATGTAAGAGTCCTGAAGGTCAACAACTTAGAACATATTTATATTTCAAAGTTTACAAATTTATACTTAGGGCTGTAACTTTGAGTTGCACCGTGTTTCAGTTTCTTTCTCCTATAAACTTCAACATTCTTCTGGAGGACTAAGCAGATTATTCTAAAATAATTACTGCTACCACTATTTAAGTCCAGCGAGCTAAAGGCTAGAATCAGTAAAGGATTAAGAAATCTAACTAGGACTTCGGCAGAATTGAGGAAATGAAAACATGAATTAGAAAAGAAGGGCAGGGATTTACCATGGAACACTTATTCCACAATACTTGCTATAGTGTGTTTTCGTAGTAAACAAAAAACAGAACTTGAGATCTGAGAAATAGGGAAACTCTGTTGTTAGTACCATCTTACTATGAGCAAAAAAATAACCCTTTTTAAAGAAAGTACAACAGCAAACCTTTGGGCCACAAAGCAAAGAAGAGGCAATTTATTAAATGAAAATAGTACAGTACTCTAGTCAAGAGAAAGGGATTTAGAAGTTATTGTAGGCAAATCCCTGAAACCAAGAGCCGCTTGTGCATGCCTGCAGTTAAAAAGACAAACTGGATATTTAGATGGATCAACATGAGGACAGAATAGCAATCAGAAGAAGAAATATTGATACTGTATAAGGCTTAATGTTGTTTTCTCTTTCCTGAAATGAATATTGCAAGGTTTTAAGGCTATTTTTATAAAGATAAAGAGTATATAAACTAATCTTACTAAATAGAAAGGTTTGAGGCAATCTAATTGTCCGCTGCAAATAAATTTGCTAATATATAAATAGACAGTGTAAGTGATTTAGCCATGGAAAAGGGAGAAATCAAGATTATACACTCTACAAATGAAGGGCCAGATTTTGCAATCTTAACTTCTTTCCTGCTGGAAGTTGTTTTATTGATTAAATACTTTTTGGGGAAAGCAAAGGCTGCAAAACCTGGGTACAGGAAATTAAAATGAACCAAAACTTTATCCAGAATGTTACCTTCTTGTGGACTTGGGCATTGCTGCATGTCTTTTGTGGTCACTGTCACTATAATGCAGCCAATGAGAACTACATGAACTAAATATTTTGGGTTGCAAAGGGCCCCATACAAAGCTTTTATTTAAGAACAGTTACATTGTTATTGTATCTGTATAAATTAACCCTCACATGCTACCTTTTTAAAATATAAAAGTTCACAACAATGTTTAGGTTATTAGTCATTCTAAGCCTGAGAGAAGTACCCCTTAATAGGAAAGCTCAGTAAATAACGGATGGTATATAGGACATATTTGCACAAACATTGCTGATCACTTTCTATTCACAAAAGGCAGAAAAGAAGCAAAGAAAGGAGTGGGCAAACAGTTGAGACAAAATGAGTGTAAACACATTAAAAATTACAAGAAAGGTCAAACTATTTCAAATTGTGTTAAGCAATACTTCTGCATATAGTGAAAAAAACAGTGGCAGTGCAAACCATTACATATTTGTATTTTAGGAGCGTGTCAGAATGCCGTCTCAGTCTCCCCCCAAACTCTGCTATCAGGTATATTACCTATCTGACAATTTGGTTACCATGGTCACTGTAGAGGACAGAAACCCTTGTCCCCATCTGCTTCAGGTAATCCTGAGGTGTGATCTGACCTGGATACGTTCCTGAGGGAAAGGGAAACCTGCTCCCTCTGCCTACATGATTGGCATGAAACTCCCTGGTGTTCTGCAATGACATCATAACTAGGAGGGGGCTAGAGACCCTGCCAGTCTACCTGGCAAGCAGTGATGCATTTCAAATTGGTTGGCTGGAAGCCAACAACTGCTGGCCTTCACTGGATCAGGTAAACGAGATCATAAGGTCTATATAAGTTGAAGACTGCTGGGGGGTGGCGGGGTAGGGGCACAGCCAGGACAGACACTGGGAGCAGCTCAGCTCTCTATCTCTCTCTCTTGAAACACATGGACACACTACAAACTGTCTGCCTCCAGAAGAAAGCTCTATCAGCCTCTGGATGATACTTGTGAGTAAGCTACTTGAAATCTAACTAGATATATAGCCTGCAGTAACTCAGATGAGCGATCAAAGTCTACCATGCCACTGTTTGCTCTAAGGGTTATTCTTTGATATTGCACTACCCTCTACCCTATTCCAAACTTACTCCTTGTAATTAATAACGTTCCCCTCTGTACCTAGCATGGAAGACTTATTGGGAGATGTTCTAGGTTATACCTTAGGGTCCCCTTGGTCCGGCTGTCTAAGGGAGATGACTGTTTATGCTTCAGGCTAAGAGAAGCACTCCAAGTTCTTGCAGCGGGTCAAGCACCCAATTCAGGTCTATAAAGCCTGTGCACTTCACAAGGCACAGAGCCACTAACAGACCAAGACTCAAGAGAGGTGGCAGCATTACACCCAGGCTTGTGAGTGTGCTCCAGGAAGGGGCTTGGCCAGATGTGAGACAGCTCCAGGGAAGCACTCAGAGCTTGGTAGATGGTTGGGTGCAGTGAGGTGGGTGGTTCATTGTAGAAGCACCTCCTTCTGGTCTTCCACAAGAGTTACGAATAGTTTTTAGTGGGATAGAAGTCCTACTGTGCACACAGAGATGGTGTGACTACATTGTGGTTTGGAGTATAAGTATGGGTGAGTTTAAGAATGATCCAGCAGCAACATGCAGCTGCTATGGTGTAGACAAGTCAGAAAAGACAGCAATATGCCTAAAGAGTTTATACTATACTTTAAAAAAAATAGATAAAAGGAGGGAAGAAGCCCTATTATTATGCCCAGTGGGAAATGATTTTCTTGTCAGATAAAAGTTTTGAGAATTCCAAATCTCTCTCATTTCAAAGTGAGACAAACATCAAGGTCTTCTGAAGTGACATACCAGAAAGAGCAAGCACTGTGACAGCCAGAACCAGAGGGATTAATAAGCAATAATGTGTGCTTCTTGGAGGCATTTGGTATTCTGCCTAAATAGGGAATATTAGTTAATATAAGCTTGTAAGTTTGCAAATGACTTGTCTGTCATAAGTTTAACCAAACTGGTAAATTAACTGTTCATGGAACTGACGACCCCAGAGAAAAGCTGTAGCATGAGATTAGTTGGCCTAACATTTTTTTGCTCAGGGTTCAACCTTAGCGATAAAACCTGGATCTAACTGTTAGGCACACCCAAGTACATTCCAGGAAGGTGTATCCCAAGAAAGCGTATTTAAATGAAGCCTAAAAGGGGTTGGGATTTAGGTGGAGCAATGTCAATTTCAAACCTAAAAATGCTGCATCATAATTTGCCTATTGGATAAACCTGAGTCTGGGTAGTAACCTTTTGTGATGATTTTGACACCTTTCAATCCCACAGGGTAACAGCTATAGGGCAAGATTGTGAGTGGCCCTGAGCCAGCAGATTAGCATAAAACTAGGTATTAAAAAACACATGCATCAGGTAACCAGCAGGAAGGAGGGAACAGAACAGTCATTTCTGTCTGTAGCCACCGGACGTCGAACATCCTACCTCGGGCCTCCTTGTCCCGAGGGTTTGCAGATATCCAGGTTGCCGTCGCAGCTAGCTTGAGGCAGGTCTCTCTCCACACCAGGGTCTGCCCCTTTCTCGCCTGCCATGACTTGGATCTTCCAGTGGGTGGGGCTTCCGGCCAAGTGGTTACCCTCTTCAGCTACCTACAGTAAAGGTCTTTTGCGAGGCTCCTCCTCCCCTTCCACCTCGCCCTTACCCTACCCAGCGGTTCTTGGTGTTCCTCTGCTCCCTCTGACATGCCACCGATGAGTTTGCCTTTCCTCACTCCCCCTGCTGCCACGCCTCAGCTCCTTCAAACCTGGGGTAACACAACCAAAGACAACTCTACTAAACTTAAACACAGCTAGTCGCCTAATGGGGCCTCTGTCTCTCTATCAAGTCACCACCCGTGATGTGGCTTGCTAGCCATCACTATCCAGGCTAGCTACCTACCACTCCTTGCCCTGTTCCCCGGGGTGCGACCCTCTCTCCGGGTTTGCCCTGCCGCAGATCCCTCTCTTTGGATCCACACCACCCTGCTGTTCCTTTTCCGGGTCTTCCCAGAGCTGCAGCCTCTCTCCTGGATCTACCCCCGGCTTCTGTCCTCTCTCTGGGTCTTCCCTTGGTCGTGGTTCCTTCCACGCAGCTGCTGCTCTCTCCCTGCTTTTCCCTGGCTTACCCGCTGTAGCCACGCCATCTTCTGTCGTCTGTTCCCCTCCGGGTCCCTCTTCTTTTCTGGGATGCACGCCTTCGATCAGTTCTGGCGTCCCGCGCTCTCCCGGCTCTCTCTCCCACTCGGAGCACGCACTCCATGCCGTCAGCTCCGGCGTTCCGCGCTCTCTGGGCTCTCTCTCCCGCCCGGAGCACGTGCCGGCAATCAGCTCCAGCATTCTGTGCTCCCCAAGCTCTCTCCCCTGTCTGGGGCATGCATCGGCAACCAGCTCCGGCATTCCATGCCTCCAGAAGTCCCGGCAGCCACGTGCTCCCTTTTAGCCCTGCCAGCCAGCGGGCTCCGCTGACGTCACCCACCATCCTCAGGTGATTCCACTCTTCGCCCAGGCTGTGCGCAGGCTTCTCCCGCATTCTGTTGGCTCCTGCAGTAAGTAATTTAATCTTTTTCTTTTCTTTTTTCTCTGCTTTGTCACCTGTTCCTGCCTCCGCAGCTCCTTCCAAGAGGTCTGGCGTCCCCTCGGGGTTTCTCTCCCTGTGACACTGTCCCATGCCCAGACCCCGGACTCTCGGTGTGAGTGAGGATTGGATCCTGAGCAAGGGCCCTTCCCCCAGTAAGCCCTCCGACAGCGTCAATCTTCAAGAACGCCTGACTTTGCTGGAACCACTTGGCACGCACCTGGCATTGAGGGACTATCGATAAGTTGCCAACCTATGTCTGTCTATTTGTTGATTTGAACACCCCAGTGTGGCTAATACCTTCACAGTGCCCAGTTTGCCTGTGACAGATTGATCTATCTATCTATCTATCTAGCTAGCTAGCTATCTATCTGTTATTATTATCCGTTGTTATTATTTTACTACTAGCTCTTTTATATTGCCTTATCTGCTTATCGCATTTATCTTTTTGTTAACTGTTGTGTGTGTGTAAGCTATAGTAAATTTGCCTTTATTCCACTCCCTACTTGCCTCCTTGATCCAAATGGATACATTCACAGTGCCCAGCTGGCCTGTGAGAAAGCACCAAGGTACTCCAAAGCCTAATCAAAGCATTTGCTGAAGGCACACAAGTTCAAGATCCTGTTCCACCAGATTCAAAACAAGAAATTGAACCATAAACTTCCACATTCTTCAATCTGATTATCAGATAGTTAAATGTTCTGTGTCAGGTTTCTCTTAATCTCTCCTAATAGAGTTGTTTCACTTTTTGTATAAAGCATTATTAAAATATTTATTAGAATTCATCCTACTCCGAATTGATATATACATTCCCATGTGTTTTGGTTTCAGTCAATTGACATTGATATCATTTAATTAGAAGATTCCAAATCAGCTCTGAATGAATTTCCATGTAAAAATTGGAAGCTTGAAGCTCAGAGAGGTAATAATTTCATAGTTTCATAACCAGAAGGGGCCTAGAGCAGGCCATCTAGTCTGACCCCCCGCCAGGGGCAGGAACGAGTGCTGGGGTCACAGGACCCCAGCCAAGTACCTATCCAATCTACTCTTGAAG
>JAGPOW010003316.1:130777409-130797884 GCA_030014935.1 Caiman crocodilus
CCCACATATCATTTTAGTGGCCCTCCTCTGGACCCTCTCAAGGCCGTCCACGTCCCTCTTGAAGTGCGGCGCCCAGAACTGGACACAGTACTCCATCTGGGGCCTGACCAATGCCACATAAAGGAGGAGGGTCACTGCCTCAGACCGGCTCAAAATGCATCAAAATGCATCGTTGGATACAAGCAATCAAAATGTATAACAACAAGTGAAAATCAGCAGCAATGACCGCAGCAGTGGTTCCTCATGATGATGATGATGGGGTGAAAATATACAGCACACATTTTTCACATGTTAAACTACATGTGACAAATAGTATTTTAGCTAGAAAGCCTGTTCAGAGATGTCTTGAAGGTATATCCAAACATTTTATATGGAGAATTAAAATTCAAGTATGACAATAAGGAATGTCTACATCAAGCCATGTTTAAATTCTGGTCTTTCATGTCCCTAGGTCTTTGCATACAGAAATAATTTAATTTTTTTTTTTATAGTTTTATAGTTCAGTCACTAAAGTGGATCACTGCACATTTGGCATTAATAGGTTCTAACACTATTTGGTAGAAAGCAGCAGTATATTGGGATCGGGGGTACATTTACACATGCACTTCAATGCACATTTGACTATTTTAATGCTCATTAAAGCATCACAAAAACTGCACTTTCACTAATTAATCTTAAAATAGTCTAATGAACTTTTTAGTAATACCTCAACATGGAGGTACTAAATTTAATGTGCATTACCAAAAGCACATTGATGAATGTGTAGATACACCAATAAATTCTTATTTGTATTCCTTACTCTGAGAAAGTGGAGTGTCTAGTCATTAGATCATCAGCAATGATCCTGATTTTTTCTAATTTTCAGATGAAACAAAAGTCATCCAAAAATCTACATTCTTCTGTGATTAAAATGAAATGTCAGTAATATAGATATATATATAGTGATGTTCCGTTTTAATCATGTAAAAAAAAATATGGAGTTTGGATAACTTTTTTAATCCAAAAAATGGGGATTTTTGTTTTTTGTTAGAGAAAACCAGGATCCCCCATCATCAGTTGAACACCAGATTGACAAATGGATCCCTTAGTATGTTTTTCCTAAAAGGATATGTGACTGACTCAGTGTGACTCAAATTGATGATCTTAGATGACCAGATGCTTCACTCTGCTTGATATGACATTGTCCATTATTCGGCTAGCGTATTCATATAGGAAGGTAAATAATTCTTCACTTCTGAGGTAGGATTATAAAGTATTTCTTAAAAGCACATGTAATGAATTTGAAATATAAACAGCTGTCAGGTGAACTGAGTCTAGAAATGATAGCTTCCTAGGTCTCAGGTCAATACTCTTTTTCTCCGAAGGTACTTCACAAATGGATCATTCTGTTTTCTGCTATTGTGGCAAAGGGGAACAAGCACTGCAATCTGCCAAAATGAAGGATATCTCACCAAATAAACTTAAGAGGTTGACTATAGCTAAAGTTAGAAATTGTGGAATAAATACAAAAAATGAAGGTTAAGTTTTTTTAACTATAAACCAAGTAGTTTAGCATGCAAGCATGTTTTATTTTGAGTTTTTTAAATTTTTTTTGGTAATTGGGCAGTAAATTAATTACATAACCACACTGTACCCTTTCTGTGTTTGGAAGCAATCTTTGTTAAGAGAATACTGAGCTTACTGAACAATATAGTTCTGCCTGATCATCTTCCAGAAAATAAGCACTGTTTTTACATACGTCTACTGAAGAGCTCAACGTCACAGGCAATAGTAGAGCATAGCTATGTGGTCTTTACCTACAATTCAGCAAGAGCTATATGTCTCCTTTTAACATATGGTTGAAGAAGTTTCTATACTATAGTTTATCAGTTACAACATTCATCCATATTTGAATTGAGGTTTATAATTATCTTCTTTGTTTGAAGAGATTTAAACCAATAGATTATCCCTCTCAAGGCCCCTCCACATGTGCAGGTAAAGGAACAATGGGATCTGATTCATGATCCACACAATTGTGCTACTTGCCTTCCCACATATGCATTGAGGAAGAACAGGATTATGATCCTAAGGTATCCCTGAACCAGCAGTTAGCAAGCTCCCACAGCTGGGAGAAGCCTGAACTGGTTGGGCTCACAGCCAAGGGGGCTTTTATTATGATCCCACAATGGAGTCCCGTCAACTAACCCAGGCTCCCAGTCACAGGACTGCATTATTTGTCCTCGTGACTATTAGCCTGACCAACTGATAGGGATTCCAGGCCTGAAAACCTCAACTGCAGGCTCCCAGGCTTGGGTGCCCTGGTCACACAGGATGCAAACCAAGGAATGGTGTGATGAGAACCAGTTTATTCTTCGTTTTATTACACCATTAATTGATTGTATGTATGGCTGGGTCACAATTTAAGATTTGATTAATCAGTTAATCATGTCCTAAATTGTGACCTGACCAGCCATTCAATCAATCAACAGTACGATAAAAGGAAGAAATAGTTAACAATATCTTAAAAGCAAGATGTGTCAGGGACATGTGTGTCATGATCTAAACCACTAAACTGTAGTCTATTTTGAGGTATGTAGATTATGGGAGGCACTCTCAACCTTGCTTGTTGAATCTGGTCCACTGTGCCAAAGAAATTATTGGTCAGAGAGAGAGCATAAGACATAGGACAATCTAATGTGTACACACTAAATAAGGTGAGTTGTGGATTCCAGCCCCTGCTCCAAGGACTCTGTGGGTGCATCTACACAGGTAATTAATGCAGACCAATAAACTCCAGAGCTTATTCATCAGAGTTTTTTGATTTCTGGGTGCACTTTTTGAATGTGTGCCCAGGAGCAAAAAACCCCAAAGAATATTGATCTGGAATTAATTCATGTGCACTACCTGGATCTGAGTCTGAGCAGTCTGGGCTGGTAAGAGACCCAAGAGGTCAGTCTTCCAGCCCAGGGCTGCTCTGACTGGACTTCATGTACTGCAGGGAGGCTAGCTGGGATGCAAGGTGCCTTAGCACAGGGCTAATTGCCAGGCAGCCCCAGCACTGAGGCACACTGTACCACAGGTAGCCAAAGAGTAGTACATGAAGACAGGAAAACAGTTAGCCCTAGCTGCAGATCAGCAAGCTCCCACACTGGGAAGATGGACACCGTCTTCTCTTGCATCTCCCCTGAGCTTCAGCAGAGGGGCTCCACAGTATGCAGAGACTGGGGGTGGGGGGGGGAAGGGAGCAGCCAGCTCTGGGATAGCTATTCTGCCATCTCTGTGTTCTTCAGCCTGGGGTGTTACCTCTCATCTCTGTGTTCTTGGGGAACCCTGACACAGGATGGAGCCTGTCTGACTCACAAAGAATTCTGCCCCCCCCTTCCTCTACTTAAACAAGAACTGATTATGAAAGACAATGAAGAGTCAGTGGGAGACGCACCTAAAGCCTTCCAGATAAGGGAACAACTGCCCTAGATCTCATTTGCATCTGACATGGAACCAGATGACAATTCATTTACATGGGAGATGGAGAACAGAAGACCCAAAGCAAAGACTGCAGTGAATTCTGGGATCAGAGAAGCAGGGGAGCATTGCATGATGGGGAATCTGTGCTCCAAATGCTAATCAACACACATTTACACACACCCAGCTCAGCATTTATCAGAGCAATTCTAATCTGGATTTAGAAAGGACTTCCTCCCCTCCCCACCCCATACACAAACCTCATCTATCCAGAACTAAGCAGAAGTAAAGTTTAATAGGCATCTCAGGCCATACATTCCTATGCGCCACTATAGGAGGCCTATTTAAGCTTGATTGACTAAAACTCAGTTGCTGCATTAGGGAATGCTGAGGCAAGAGACCAAATAGGATGGGGTATGGGCAACATTTGAACAATGGTTAAAGCTTCATCACAGCATCCAGCCCACTGGATCTCTGACCACAAATGCTGTCATACTTTTCCCGGGATGGCTGATGGAAGTCCTCCCCACAAAAGTTTATGAATGCTCCAATAATTCCCTTAAGTCTGTTAAAAGACTATAGTAAGATATGGAAAAGTCATGCTAAGCTGAGGCTTATTCACAACAGGTGAAAATAAACACCCTGATGCTGCAAACTATCTATTGTTTCTGAAGAAACAATGAGGTATCCCATCCAGTATATTTGCTATCCATAGGAATTTCAAGCTGGCTCCTAAGTGTCTGGTTACTCCTTGAAAACTTATGTTTTTCCTGGTTGTTAATCAGTTTCTTGAGATGTTCCAAACCAGATAATCCCTTGTCAATAGAAAAGACAATTACATACACTATTAAAAGAATGCTTTGAAGAAGCTGAACTGAGGGTATACAAATCCGTAAAAAAAAGCAGCCAAGTTGTGCTTCAAGAGAAGAAATATCTCTGACACCATCCATTGTTGTTCCTGAGAAGTGGGAAGAACAGATTGTCTCCCGTTAAGGATTGTGCTAAGAACTTTACCTGTCAGTATTGGAACCCGAGTGCCTTGGACTGGTGAGATTCCAGCTCTTGCTTTCTCTCTCTTTTGTTCTAGGCATAGATTTCTGAACCTGAACTGTATTAGTTAAGGTTGAGCTAAGTTTCCCCGAATACCATAGTGAAACCAGGGTAGTACTGTAATTGTTTGTGTTTGTTTTCCTTTGCATGTCTATTACTACTAGTACCATTATATATTTCATATACTTAGCAGTAAATAACTTTTATAGTCAAACTGGTGGTAACTGGGTGTATTTTCCCTTCTTTACTTCTCCTTCCCCACTTGCTCTGCAGCAATGCTTCTTTTACCTAAGCTAAAGATCCCTGTGAAGCCCAGAAATACTGTTGGGTCTGCTCATCAAGAGGCTACCCCTACTAGGACAGTTAGGACAAAAGATTGGGAAGTGCTGAGTTTGAAACACATGAAGGGATCAGCTTGTACAGGCTGATTGATCCAGTTTGGCTCAGACGTGCCCTAATGAACTGAATGCTGGCCCACGAGGGTGTCAGATGGACACCCAGCTGGATTCAGTGCTATTCTGTTTACCTGTGTGCTTGTGTCTGATTGCAGTTTATTTCTGCTCTGTTGAACTGATTTCTGGCATATGAGGGTGTCAGCCCATCCATGCTTATCAACCCAGCCGGGTCAGGTGTGTCACATTAATCTGTGTATTTGTGTGTATGACTGATTTGGTGATTGGAGGAACCCAGCCCCATTGAAACTGAGTCCTACAAGATAGATCCACTGGGGGTGAAGACTTGCCGAAGGGAGATATACAACTCTGTATAGAAACACAAGTAATAGAAGCAGAATGTTGATAGAATTACAAAGACCCTAGAAATGTATCCCTAATAAATGAGCACACCCCGAAGTGATGGGCAGATCTGGCAACAAGCATTTCCATGTACCTCAGCACTGGGGCTCCTCATCATGCAGACATGAGAGGGCAGCCACACCAGCATTGGCTGCTCTTCCATCTCGAGGTACACTGCACCCCAGCCAGCTGCTCTGCAGCTGCTCTGCAGCTGGCTGGGGTGCACTGTGCCTCAGGGTGGGGGACCTGCAGCACACAGAGATGGGGGAGCAGTCCTGGGCTGGCTGGCTGCTCCCCTGTCTTCACAGCTAGTTGGAGCACAGTGTGCCTCTGCACAGGGACTGCCTGCTGGCTAGCCACACACTGAAGCACCCTGTGCCCCAGCCAGCCAGAGCAGCATCTACACATGCATGAAAAAACCTGCAATAGGATAGTACTGTACTTGTATTTTACAAGACTATTGTGCTGCAGAATGACTTAGGTTCATATACCCTAATAGCTGTGCAGGTGTAGATGGTGACACTTTACTGTGCAGCAAATTAGTCTGCTGAGCAGTAAAGCATCTCATGTAGAGATGTCCAGTGTGCATTTTACACCCAATGAACTTGTTAACACAAGTCTTTAGAGCAGTGAAATCTACATGTCTCTCCCCCATTATAATGCCATAAGGTGTATGTAGATGAAATGGGGACCCTAAATTGAAGTGGTGGGTTTTAAAAAGCACCACTCTAATTATGGCTGATTAAACCTCCATGCCACGCACACACCTCACTGACTTACCTTCCTCTCCGGTGGGGAGGGGAGGGTGAGCTGCTGGTGGACTCAGCAGTCCCTGGGTTGCAGAGGGGAGCAGTGGTGCTTCCCTCCATGGCAGCTGTGGCCCCTGCCATGTGGCATCCACCCACAGGCACTTGGCTTGGGTGGTCCTGGGGGACCCCCACACAGCTCAAGCAGGCAGGCAGGCTCCAGGAATGGGGGCAGGGAAAGATCAGGTTTGTCACTTTTCTTGGCTGGAGCTGCATTCCTGGGCTGCTGCTAGGCTGCCTGTATGGGCTTCCTGCAGAGCTGTGGAGCTGCACAGAGCCTGCTTCTTCACTCCACAGCTGTAGGGGCAGCAAACTAAAACTCCTTGAAGGAGTTTTAGTTCGCTGTGCCCCAAGTAATTTAAGGCTCATTATGATGCTGAATTTCCTATAGCAGCTGGAATTAATGCACAAGACACCACCGAAGCGTGCTGACATTGACACCATTAAAGCAGTGCAAAAGCATTTAGTCTACTTTAAAGTGTCATGCACACATGCCCTTCATTTTGTTTAGGCTACAGAATTCTCTCTTTGTCCCAGTGAATCTTAAGTTCTTTGCCACATAGGAAAGGATTCTGGGCTTTGAATCCTAGAGAACAGCTTAAACTTTGGATTAGAATGGAATTTTAGACATGCCCCATATCCTCAGCAGCTCCATGTTGCCCAGCTCTAGTTGACTCTTTGCTCAGTTTTCTGGCTGTTCTGGATCCCATTCTTGAGGCACCAAACTCTCTGGATACAGCAGAGAGGTAGATGAATCAGCCTTGGTAGATAAATTAAGATTCTTGATTCAATAAGCATTTAGCACCTATTTCCCTTTTTGGATCCTGACCTATATTCAAGGGACTTTGTTTGTTTATCTGATATAGACTTCAGGCTCCCCTCACCTCACTCAGGAGGGAAAGAAAAAGGAATAAAATCAGTGGAGGATGTGCCTGTGAGGGTTTTATTTGTGTTTGGATCTCTACCTGCAACATGTTGTGGGATAAGCCAGGTGGAACTGGTTGTTTTACAGTGCAGAAGCTTATGCAGCATGTGATGCTGATCACTTAGAAACTGAATAAGCAGACCTCCATCAAACCCACTACTTCTGAATAATTACTGAACACCAAAATGTGATTCCTAGATTTGAGGAGTTCGCATGCTTTACAGAGAGTTTGGAGATGATTCTGCAGAAACTGAGACGGGTAAATCTTTCTAAAATTAAATCCTCCAGGGTATGTACATGTGTACATGCATAATTACCTTTTGAATTTGAGCTTGTAATAGCAACTGGTACTAAGCTTGTTGTAAATGCCTCTGAAAAAATGTAGCTTTTTAAGGGTTGCTTTTGATACTCTTAATTGTCTCAATAGTTACAAGAATTAGCATAGATCCAGATACATTTGAGCATTTTGCCTACAGATATTTTGCTTCACTTCCCATTAGAAATGTAACTCCTTATAGATAGATATTTAATACATAACAAAGTCCTAATAAGATTCAGAGGTGCACAAGGGTAGCTCTGTGCCATGGGCAGCCTCAATACATTGGACAGTATTGGCTGCCATGGTAATGATGACAGAAGTGCAGTCAGCTATCCCTGTGCCAGCAGCTATTTTTATGTCTACCAACCTCCCCCCTGCCACAAAGGCAGTGGGGCTAATACCCCCCTCTGTTACACTACTGAGGCCCCTGGCAGACATTACACTTAAGACATTATTAACCACTTAATCGCATCTTAAGTGATAGCTCAACCACACATTCATGTAATTAATGGTATGATAAAACAGGGGTAAGCCACAAAATAATTAGATAAAATATGTGTAATAATTTTGTAGCTGGTTCCCATTGTGACTTACTGGATATCCAGTCAGTACACCCCTGGGGTGGGATGCACATCATGTGAAGTGCTCTGGTGTGCTCCCACATTTGGGAGCATCAATCACCTGATCAGCATTCCTGTGGCTGAGAGCACCAATCTTAAAAGGTTCCAGTACACTCCTCAGACTGGGAGTGCTGATCAGCTGACTAGTGCTCCCAGCTACAGAGGTGAATCAGAGCCTGTCAAGTCCCTGGTGTATTACCAAGTCTAGGAGTGGCAATCATCTGACTGGTATTCCTAGCCATGGTGGCACACCAGGCATCAAGCTTACTATTTGCCCAGGAAGGAGAAATCCAGTATCACAACCCCAGTCTCCTCCTGCAGTGGTAATAGGCTGGCATTGGAATCTGATTCCTGATCTCACAATCACCCCTTCTACTATGCACTTGTGGCATAGCAGGAGGCATGATAGCAGGAATCAGGGAACAGATCCCACAGCACCTTTAAATGAATGTCTGTCAGAGGCCTGATAGGAATAAACACCATTCTGTAATGCATCAGAAATTTGGCTGAGGTACAGAAAGGAGAAAAGAATGCTAAACCTGTTGCCTTCTTCAAATTAGCACACATATGGACAAATCCCAAAGCCTGTATTCAAATTTTAGTCCATAGCCACTCAGGCAGAGCTTGCCTCTACCTCAGCAGTTTTACTTCATTAAAGTTGTACAAGAGCTATGTAAAAGTTTCAGAGTTTGGTCCCATCCTTAGATGAATGTGTGTGTTAGTTCCCAATGTAAGTGGTTATATGTTTACATGATCAGTCAACAAAGCACTTAGTCATATAGAGTTTAGACATACAGTATACTTAAATTCTTTATTGAATGGTTGGATTGGGATCATTTAAGTTATATCTCCATAATGACACCTGATGAAAGGTATATTTCCTTAAAACAAAAAAATAAATAAAACAAAAGGAGGGGAGTATTTTAACTTTGCCTAACTAAAATCAATTTACTTCACTGAAAAATAATGGGATGTATTCTATGTTATTTGAGACACCTGCACTTGTGATGAAAGGTCTGATTTTCCGAGGAATTTCTCATTTACCATGCTAATTGAATGGAATGGAAGCTACAGATGCTCAGAATCTCTGAAAATCAGGTACAAGCTCAGGTACAAGATCTATAGATGGAAACAGCCTGACAGATTATTTTTCACCTAATATCTTTGCTTCAGTAGCACCCCTTTGACTATTAAATCATAAAGAACAGAGCTCACTTTGCTCATCTCCTGGACATTACAAATATAGCCTGATGAGAACTACTTAATTTTCTTCTTCTTCTTTTAATCAGAATTCTTGTCCTCTGCAGTCTGAGATAAAAAGGTTCATTTTATATAAAGCAGCTTCAAAAAGAAATCATGCTGTGTTTCTCCATTATAAGCAGGATTAAAACCTACAAAAGTGAACTAGTCCACTAAGTTTACCACTCATCTCCTAACTGCTAGCTGAGAAACATGCCCGTTGTTATCCTCTCATCCTTAGTTCTAAGTGTACAAAAGTATTTAGCATAAGTAATAGGTATTAAAATGTCAATAAACTGTCTGTGGTATTTGAGACCTAGTTAGCATTTTTATTGAGCTCTTGTGTTAGCATTTTCAGAAATGGACTTTTATTAATTACCAATTTAAATCCATACTTTGATACTACAGGTCACTATTAAATGGGTCATTTCAGCATTAATAGCTCTTACCAAGAGCAATACTTCAATTTCAGCAGATTTCGGTGTTAGTAATTAAAGTGTGCATGTACCACAAACTATTTATCATGGTAACTAGACAGCTTAAGACATTTACATGATACTGTTCATGATGAAAGACAACATTCTTCTCCATTCCTGTTTTCAATAACACTTTCATTCCCTATAATCTAGTCTAATTAAGGAAAACTAGTTATTTACCTGTCAAAGGGGAAAAAATAGACCTCAAATGCAACCCGGGGAGATATAATTGCTAAATTCTCAACTTGCCTCCACAGGAGATTTTGTGTTGAAATTATTGATATTGTTCAATTAATAGACTAGTGTATTATAGGCTTACCATAGCTATAGAGTTGTCAGCCTTTCCATTACAAATCTCAATATTAATGCATTATAACACAGCAATAGAAAAGTTAATATAAGCTAATGGGAAAAAAGTACTCTTCCACCAAATTTTAACCATATATGAGAGAATTTGTAGTATCAAGCATCAAATCACTTTACAAATTTCAATAAACCCCACAGAGAATTATTCATATTTTTCCAATTTAGAAGGCAGAGGCATAGAGAAAGTAATTTCAAGTGAAAGAGAGGACAATATAAAAATGTCTTTAGGGAATCTGAGCACCCACTGCTCTGTTCAACATCAACAGGACAAGTGTTCATTTTTTAAAAGTGTGAAGTGGCATGTAATCATTAGAAAAGGTGGGCATACACTTTCTATCAGTTTCTATAGTGTATATTATAGCAAGGAAGTGCCTCCTTTCAGACTCCCTTAACCTTTTGTTACAGTTGCCAGTTTTTTCAACCCTTTGCAAATTAAATGAAATGAAATGCCTCCTAACACCTGCTCTAAATTCAAGGACATATTCATGAAACTGAACCTTACAGGAAGTCCCGTATCCTCTCAAGAGGTATCCAGATTTCATAAGTTAGAACAACTACACCGGTTCTCTGATGTACCTAAAATAAGTCAAGGCTGATCAACTGCTGTTGATGTTTGCATGCCAAATATTTCTGATCAGAATATACAGAAAGAGTGTCCCAAAATACAAGCACAGCTCAAGAAGAGATTAATAGATTTTGATTATATTTTTTCTCAAATAAAATCAAAACACATTGCTAGTGTGACAACTAGCAATAAACATTTCAATCCAAAAGAAAAATGTTATAATTCACACCTATGAAAGCTGTGACTTTTGTTTTCTGGATAAATAAAATGCAAAGGATTTACTATATTATTCTTTGTAATTATAGTCCTTTTTTGTTTGGCTAGATAAAATGCAATTGATCATAATGCATATCTGTAATCTGTTGTTTTGGCCTAACAATTTGCCCCACCCCCTGCCCAGCCCTTATCTTGTGTTTGGTCTATTATAACATGTTTTTCATGGTGAAAATCTAAAAACCCCTTTAGCTAAGTAAATGATGGATGGATTCTATTACTGCTTTTATTGTCACCTGAAGTTTGCTATTTGTGTTCTCTTCCAAATGCTTTGATTTTGGTTATTAGGACTCTATTTATACTATAACACTGAGTTTAAAACTGCATTTGAACTACATTTGTGTCAAGTTGTGTCTAATTTTGAATGCACTTGAATATTGTGTTCAACAATAGAAAAGGGTTGACTTTTCTGTTCTGATCAGCTTCTGGCAAAAAAAAAGCCACTTGTGCATTATGACTTAGTATAAGAGAAATTGCACAGGTTGTAATGGTTCTAACAAATATGGGTAAAATGGAAGGACTTGCATCAAAAAAGAGAAAGAGAAGAACCCATCTCCTATACCCATACCCCTTGGAAAAGGGTGAAGAAAACCTACCTAGAGTCCAACTCCTATTTAACAATGTTGGAAGATGGGGAAAATAAAATGGGAAAGAAGAAAGAATCAAATCCATCCCTCTTGGACCACTAGGGTAACTGAAAGGAAAATGATGCTTATTTTCTCTATGAGAAGGATTTTAAAACTCTGCCTCCTAGCCAAAAAGTCATCCTCCACAAGCCTTGGCATCCCCTTTTTTTAATTTAGGGGTCTTTATGGTGTCAGAAGTTGCCAGTGGCCAATCACCTTCTCCTTAGTCATTGCTTAGTATTTTAGTCCCATTTCTTTTAATTACTATAAGAGCATAAGGATTCAAAACTATGGCATTTCTATTTCCCGTGCTACCAAACAAACTGTGGGAAATGCTTATTCAATTTTTAACAAGTTTCCAATTATGAGAGAATTAAACTTTAGAGAAAGTGCTCTTAAACTGTGAGAAAACACTGTTTAGACCTTCCCCAGATGCAATATTTTGTTGAGATGTAGTTCATGAAGAGGTGACTGCTTAAAGAGAACCTTAGAGAGCAAATGTTCACCAAAGTAGATCCTCACCTAATGAAGATAGAGTTCTTGGTTTCTTTTCTGATGATACCTGTGGCTCCCTCTTTAGGGAGCTTTAGGGAGCTTTGCCACACTTAAGGCAAAGCTACCATTTCTGTGCCAAGTGTTCTGTGGCCCAACACTTCACTGGTACGTAGAAGATAGATAAACCCTGGATATTGTGAAAGGGCTTGGAGAATTCAAGCCTTTGTAAAGAGCAGTTCTTGCATCCTCACTCATCCTTTTTCAGACAGGGTCCAAAATAGAGACCTGTTTGAATTTGAATGGGTTTTTTTTCCAAATTTGTTTTATAAAACCCATATTTTGAAAAATAGCTTTATATCCTCTTATTTTTTGTTATTCCTGACTTGCACACGATGGGGAAGAAGCAGTTAATTCTTTTGTAGCCTTTTAGGAAGGGCTGAGTTATTGTATCAAATCTACAGATGAGTGAAAAAATTCTTAAAAATTAAGGTCTAACCCAAACCTTTACCCAGAAGTTTAAGTGAACTGAATATTTTGTGAGGTTCAATATATTCATTTAATGAATTTCTGTGACTCCTTTAAGGCAGTACTGGAATAGCTAAATGGGCAGAGATATGTAGTTAGCCATGTAAGGCTGAAGTCAAGTAAAAGACAAGGTAGATTTGTCTAACCTAACCAATATATATAGTTTGTGCTATGTATATATACCCATTTTGGTTAGGCTAAAAGGTGCAAATCCACTATGCCTTCTACAGCTAAAAGAAACAGAATATCTTTCTATTTCTTTATATCTTTATATTTAATTTAAATTTTGTGTAATCTTATTTTCAGGATACAACTAGAAAGTAATGGAAATCTCAAATATCCTTACTTTCCTACATTTTCTAATTTAATTTCCAGGTCAAACGTCCTTGAATAAGTTTGCTGAACTTTGTAGGGGGACACAATCAGTGATACTTAACTGAATCAGAAAATCATATCTGCCATATTTGGTTATGCTTATTTGTTTTAAATACTGCTTTACCATAGCACCATGATGAGGATGCACAGAATACAGTACTACTTGATGTAGTTGACGCATTAACCTCTTATTAGAGTCATAAATCCTCATTCCTTGCTCAGCCAAATTTCTCTTTGGCAGTTCCCATTAGAAGATCTGCAAGAAAAGGGTATGTAGGCCTGGCCCAACTGTTTCTATGTTATCTTGGTTGACTTTCAATTTTTAATGAGATTTGAAGGACAAAACATGCTTAAATGTAATAAAAATATAATCAAGTATGAAATAAGCAACTTAAAATGTCAGAGTTACTTCTACTCTCATTTTTTAAGTTTGATTTATAAATAGTTTATAAAGTTATTCAGTTGTTCAGTTGTTAAAGTTTAACACATGTATACCATTATGGCAGTATTTATCATCCTGGCTTGTAATCCTTTATGTGACAAATTCAATATATAATATACATCACAAGTATGTCGCATTCATTATAAATTTTTAAATATGGAAACTTTTATGCATAAAAGACAATGCTAATGTTTTCAAAGCTTTGTTTATTTAATAACTTCTACATTGATTTATATTACCTAACCTTGCATTTTGAAATGAGAAAGGATCAAGTAGAGTCTAAGATCTTAGGGACCTCATGAACTACTGTATCTTTCAGACTTGAGCAGTATATTCAGGTTCATAGATCATTCTCCCCTCCATAAATGCTGCTTACCACCTTCACTACGAGTTCAATTTCTAAAATGTTTTCATTATGAGAAGAACCTTTCTGTCTCCCCATTCTGTCCACAGTGAGCCAGCATGAGTGGGCTCATATATGTCATTAAGCCTGCATTGATGTTATCAGTAAGATATTTGCTTGTGTTACCAGTGGATAAACACTTAGGCTAGGGACAGACTTAAAAAAGCCTGAGCCTGTATGGATTCAATCTAACCTGCAGAGCTTGAACTGATTTGCAAGTGGATAGAAATTCAATTTAAATCAAGAAATGCAGGCAAATGTCCTCAGCAGCTCAGGCTAGAAGCTAGCGGGGTGCTAGAGTGAGCCCTCGCTGGTGGGGTGCTAGAGTGAGCCCTTCCTTCCCTTCCATAGTGCTGAGCTGAGGTGAGGCATGGCCAGGCCACGGGAAGAGGCTATGATTAGAAAGGGGTTTAAACCCCTACCCTGACTGCACAGTCTTAGGCTTTTCCCAGCTTGCTGCTAAAGGTGCAAGAGTGTTGCCAGACCCCGGCCCCTAGCTAGCATTCTGAGGCAAAGGATGTAGGAAGGATGGACAGGAGGAGGACTGCTTATGTGCACTGCATGCATCTGTTGATTATACTGAGTGTTTCAATCTCCCTCTCCTTGCTTCTTCATAGAGTCTGCAGCAAACCTGACAGGCAAGGGAGCCAGCAGGGACTGGATAACACAAAGCTTAGTACAGCCTATCAAGAAAACAAAAGCATCTCTAATTAGTTCAAACTCTTCTTAAACTGCTTTTTTTCCAAGGAAGGAACAGAGGGACCTTACCAGCTGACCTGTTGATTAGCCTCAAAAAGACCTAAATGGATACTGTTCTGTTTGCTTTTGTCCCAGTAAAATTGGAGGCACACACAAGCACTTCTCAGCATTAGCTAGCATTGGGGTGGCATGACCATGACCAAATGCAGGCTAGGATCTATGTGGCAGGGAACCATGCCATGGGAGAGGGACTGGAGGGAGGAGGGAATCCTGACTTGAGCAGCTAGTGGCAAAGGGGGGGCAGGGGTGTGGTATTTGGACTGTACCTTTAAGGGGCCAGCAGTGGGATGACCATGTCTCTCCCCCTGATGCCCTGTGGGTGTGGTTTGTGGTGGTGGGTAGCTGTAGTTCTCCCTGCAAGCTGTAAGAATGTGAGTTGTTGAATCCTGTTCCTAATAAAGATAAAGCTGTTTACCACCCTACCAGTTTCTGCTAAATCCTGATTTGCAGACAGAACCCCAAAGGCATGGAAGTCTGAGTGAGTACCCCATCCCTGGAGCCCAATGGTGTAAACATTAAAAGAGGGAAGCCAGGCAGATGCTGCTGTGGCTGCAGTCTCCAGCTCCTAAGCCAGCTGAAGCAGTGATAGTGCTCCAACTGGAGAGCGAAAGGGGAGGCCTAGTCCTGCTCTTTTGAGCATACAACCCAGACCAGCCCAGGATGGAAAAACATGTTCTGATGCTGAGGGACACTGATTTAATTTAACGCAGGAAGGGATCTAGGACAGAAGTTGAATAAATTGGTTTGACTCAAATCAGTTAAGCCTATTATGACATTCACCAGGTTTATCTTGAACACGTTTCAGCCATTTTGCAACTGGTTTATGTTAATTGACCTTCTGTTCTGTTACAGGTTTAAACCAGTTTCTGATCACTTAAACTGGTTAATGTGTAACTTCTATCCCTAGCCTTAGGCTCTATGCATAGTAGTCACTTTTGCATTAGAATTCTCTCCATCCCTTTCTGCTCTTACTTTTGGTCTCCCTGTGTTTGTTTTTCACTTTGCCCACTGTGGTCTACTTTTACCCATTTTGTTTTTCTTTTGACATTTTCTCTCTCTTTCTAATTCTATAATCAGTGTCTTTTATGGCATTCAGTGCAATAATGTGAGAGTCAATTTTTTACCTTCTGGATATCTGAGTGGTTTCAAAATTTGACTAAAGAGGCTGCCCCTTTTTAAAATGATTGAACATGATATCTCTAAGGCAGACCTTGGAATCATTTGAAAGTTCTTTATAGATATTGAACATATTGAATAGGTATTTATAGGCAAACCAAGGAAATGTATAAAAAATCACACACACGCGGAATAAAAGAGTCATATATTATGAAACAAGTATTGATGCATCAATTCATTTTTGCTTTAGGTTATGTAGTTGCTTTATCTATTAAAAGACAGGAGCAACTGCTGCTACAGACTATTTCGTCAGCCTAGACTTTTTCTAAAAGTCTAGAAAAACCACCCACCAACCCCCTAATTGGTGCAGGAAATACAAAATTAAAGTTGTGCTCTCAGACAAAGAACTCAAAATTCTTTAAATCAGTTGTCTAGTAATGCCTTGGGAAAACCAGACATGTTTTGTCTTATCCACATAAAGCAAGCAGCTTCATTTAAGCACTGATCCCAAACACTGGAATCTTACATGTGGTACTGCTGCTGGGTTTTTGTTAGTCCATCTTTATATTCCTACTGAAGAAACATTTAGGAATTTTTCACACTGAGAGCAATCATTCCTCAGTCTTTAGACACACTCAAATTCTGCTCCGGAGACTCAGTCTCACTTATGAAGTGACCTATACCTTACAAGACAGAGATCAGATCTTATGTGAACTTCTTTACAAGTCCAACACCATGCAAATTTTATTATAGAAGTCTACTGTTTCATAACAAAAAAATTAAAGAGGCCTAGTCTACAGTGGTGATTAAAATTAGACATGGTCATTCCTAAATACTTGCAGCATCTCTTCTGCTGACTGAAGTGGATATTGTCTTCTGGGGAAAAGCCCCCAAAATGATTTAAATTATTTTTGGGGTATGAGGGTGTTTCACAAACTAACAGCAGTTTCAAAATAAAATTATCTGCTGTGTAACAATCGTTCACTAGACCACATGACTTCTCTACATAGTTACCCTGGTTTGCAAAACAGGCATCCCAGTAAGCCACATGTTTCTTGATGCCATCCTCAAAGAAGTTTTTTGGTTGCTGTGACAGCTGCTCTGAACTACTAGTTGCACCTCTGCATCCCTGGTGAATCCTGACCGGAGTTCATTTACTACAGACACAGTCATTTTTTAACTTCTCCACCTACTCATAAACCTTCATATAGTGAGATCTCTCTCATATATCCTTTTGTGCCACAATACTACAGCACACCTTCAGCCCCTCAAAAAAGGACAATAAGATGCTGTTGTCCTTTGGTGCATGCTGACAGTTGTGCAGCCAATTTGTTTACATGCTCACTAGCTTTATATGTGTTCAACACAAAATGATGGGCACATTCGACAACATTGCCATCAGTATTCCCCGCTGATATGTAGTTTCTGTAGTTTCTCACTTTGTCACAGACAGCATGCGCAGCCATTTTGCTGTTAGTTTCCCAAACGCTCTCATATATAACATTGCTCCTCTCAGAAAATCATTGTCCTTATTTTCTGTTTTTAAAAAGAAAAGCCCATTTCCAGTGCCATTTAAATTATAAGCGAATGGCTGCAACATGGAGATTAGTAATTTAGAGACTGGTCTAATTTAACAAAATGTTTCCTGCACATTCTGTCCGACAGACAGCACAGCCTGATGTCACTTAGAGTAGGCTACCCTGTATTATTTTCCATTGAGCTGCAGATGAATTTCTTTTCCTAAAATCATGGGATAGAAATAGTTAGCCCTGAAAGAGCCCAACTTCAAGGTTTGCAACATTTTTTTTTTAATTAGTTCTGCTGCATACTCCAAACATGTTCCTTTTTTTTGTTCAAATTCAAGCACAGCATAAACCACTCTACCATAGCAATATAAATCAGTCTTTCATGGTCACCAAGTTTAAGGAACTGAATTTCAGGGAAGAGAGTTCCTTTTCTATAGAGCAAATTGTGACCTTTATCTCAAAGCAGCACCCAATTCAAGCAGATATGATTCATCTTTTTTATGCAACAAACTAGGAATGGAAAAATTGACTCTATAAACTCTAGCCTTCCTCACAATGAAGCGTGAAGAAGATAGATGTTAGAAAATCCAAAGAAAGCATAAGCTAAGAAATTGTAGAGCTAACAAGATGTGTGCTAAATTTCACCACCTAATCACTTTGAGCCAGATAGTTACCATATTAAAGCATAGGCCAGCATTGTAGAAAGTATGGAGCTGTTCTGTCCCATGGACACCCTTCTGTGGCCTAAAAAAGAGGTACTATGGATTCAGGAGTTCTTGGGTGTCTGGTTTCTGTTACCGGTGTTATTATGTTATGAAGGTAAAACTTACTATCCTAGCTGCATCTGGCTCTCTTAGTTAGTAAGAAGCAAAGCAATGTTATGCCCCCTCCCTTCTGTCCTTCTTTTAGGATTAGCTAACACCCTATGAGATGGTCTGTGACATAAGGTAAGTGTGTGTACTACAGCTAGAGCTAGGAGTGTGTTTGGTTTCTCATGCCCATTCAATACACAGTAAAATTGAACCTCTCTTTTCATTACACACTACATATCACCTTACATCTTTGTATTATATGCTATTCTGACCTCCTTGCCATGACACTTATCTGCAAAGTACCCAGCCTACTGTTGGTACCACATAAATACTTTAACAAACCACAAGAATCAAAGAGATCTCCAATTTTCCAGAAAACCCATAGCTTCAGCAAAATTTCACCTGCAAAAACGGAGGCATTTCTCTAAAGAACAAGCTAAAAATCTACACACACGGAAGATATAAACAGCAAGGGAGGAGAGGACTTATTTAGTCAGTCAGAAGGGAGTAATAATTCAGAATAATGGAATAAAATGAAGAGTAACATTTAGACTAAATATCAGAAGAAGAAAAAAACAAACCCTTACTGACAATGAAATCTGTTAGCTTCCATAAGCAATCTCCCTGGGGAAGCGGTGGAAGTTCCCTGCCTAGCATACTTAAAAGTCAACAGGACAATAAATAAGAAGGGCAGGTACTGTACTATAGCACAGAAGATGAAGCCCTATGCAGAGGGCAAAGACAGGTTTATGCTACCTAAGAGACATCCGGAATCTGGAATGGTACAGGAAAGGGTCTGGGGGACCCCCTCATGGTAGCCTATGTAATGTGCTTTGGACTAGAATTTGCATAGTGCTACCCAGTACAGAGGTGTTCAAATCCATACTGTAATGTTATGGAAATCTCCCCTCAGTCCAGACTTATGAGCATAGGTACTTTACTAAGCCTGTGATGAGGAAAATTACCTCCTTCTTACAACTGGAATGATACATAGGGGCCAGTGGACATGATGAGACCCAGTCCTAAATATCAGATCATTTTCCTCTGGAATAGCTCACTTCATCATTGATTCAACAGATATTTCTCTGGAGTTTTTCCACAGGCAGAAGAGATTTTGCACTATGCCCATGACTTAAGTCAGACACTCCATTAAGTGTTGCCACAGAGTCTAGGCCCTGAACCCGCAATTTGAAAGGGCCCTAAGAACTATCAGACAGTGCCAAAAAATAAAGAAGGTAAGCCACATGTGCCTCTCCACAGTTTGCAAACATTAAAGGTGCAAAATGCAGAGAAAAAACAGCATGAGCATATAAAAACATCAACCTTCAAGTATGTGATTATATAAAAAGCCAAATACCCTCCATAGGTGCTCAAGCACAATACCTAGACCTCCCCATCCCATCTCATCCCATCAGTTTGTCTCAATGAGTTCCACTTGAACCTGTTGCCAGTGCTTCATGTAGAAGTAGATGCCCATTATTCTGCTTAAAGGAATAGTCCAAACTGTTATGTCACTTCTGCAACACTGTCATAAGAACAAATATTTGCAAAAACTGTAGTACCAGATAGACCAACTATTTTCTGGTCACTTATTCCTCGAGGCCCTTTTAGAGGTTCTAGGCATTGGATATGATTTAATTTGGATGCTACTCCCTCCCCCCGCCCCTTCTCCTTCCCCTTCTCCACCCCACACACACAGCGGGCAGAGGAATGATTTTATCAAGCAATATAAATTCAGTCCCAATTTTCATTCTCAAGTCCAGCATATTATTCATCACCCAGAGGCAGATGTTGTACAGAGGGGCTTCCATGGATTTTAACAGGAAAGAATCAGAATTTGCAACAGAAGTTTTGTCTGTGGAGGTAGACTTGAGGAGTTTCGAATCCTTCTGGCTTCTGACAGTGTCCCAGCCGCACGCCAAGGGTTCAGGATTGAGAGTATGGTCGGGGGTAGAAAAGTAAGAAAGGTTTATTGACTTAACAAAAACACAATTACACATAATAACAAAACAAACAATGACAGACAAGAACAATTCACATCGGCAACTTATTGGCAGTCTCCTCTGATGCTGATGTACAACAAGTTTCTATTTCCACAAAGTTCAGCCAAGTCAGGTGTCCACAATCAGCTCTGTCTGAGAGGTAGTGGGAAGGACCCTGGAATTCAGTCCTTGGGCTCCTTGAAATCCGTGGGCCCATTGATCCAGGCCAACAGCTAATTCTTTTCACAGAGCTGTAGCTCCCTTAAGAATGTTTTCCAGATATTCCAGCCAATTTATAGCTTCTAAATGATACTGATAATGTACAGCCACTTTGATTCTTTTTACTTCAACTGTCTGTAGACTGACCAATAGCAATACAAGCCTTGCATTCCTTTGATAAAGTTAATTTTAACTATGCCATAGGGCCTTACTACTTCAAGCCTTTGCTAAATTTACTAGGCCTTACTTTATACAAGGCCTTACTACATCTTAAACTTTAATTAGGCTCTTAGCAACAACATATAGCTTAATATCTAAACA
>JAGPOW010003316.1:130797984-130824550 GCA_030014935.1 Caiman crocodilus
TGCTAAATTTACTAGGCCTTACTTTATACAAGGCCTTACTACATCTTAAACTTTAATTAGGCTCTTAGCAACAACATATAGCTTAATATCTAAACAAATGACAGAAAAACACGGTCTAATCTTCATAGAGCCTTCAGAAAGCACGTTTATCACACAGATATACTTTTCAGCTGTCACAGACAGTATAGGAGAATATGGAGCTATCAGATCTTCAGAAGACAATAGGCATGTCTACAGGTGCAATTAATGTGCAAAAAGCTTATTGACCATTAAAATACTGCACAGAAAGCTTTCCCTGAGTGCATGTCTACACATTTGCCCATTGAGAGCAAATTTGCTCCAAATAGGAGCAGTTCAGGGCAGGGATACTCCAGCTTTGCACTGCTACCATATGGCAGCTCTAGGCTCCCCTGGCTGCCAGCCCTGGGCTAGCACTGGACATCAGGGTCAGGCTTGGGCTTCAGTGTGTTAGGGAGAGCTGTCCCCTGCCCCAGACACCTGCCTGCTGCCCACCTCCCACTCTGATCATGGAGTGGGGGCTAGGGCAATGTCTCCTGCCCCCACAGCAAACAGGTCCCGGCCCTGGCTCTGAGATCTTGGAGTCAGGATGGAGAAAAAGTTCCTTTCTCCCACAGCAGGCATCATCCCATTCCTGACTCCAAGATTGGAGAGATGGGCCTGGGACATTGTCCCTTGCCCCTGGCAAGTGCCTGCCCTAATCTCAGAGCTGGGGTAGGGACCATCTGCCCTGCCCCTGCCCTGCCCCTGCAGCAGGCATCTCCTGGAGCTTTCTTTCTCCTTACTTCTTTTTAATCTACACCAAAGTATGGGTTGTTGAAGACAGGAGGGTGATCTAGGCTGACTTTGACAGGCTTATAAAATAAGCAGATGAGAACCCAATAGTGTTTAACACTGAATAAAGCAAGGTTCTCCACCTTGGGAGGAAAAACCTGCAGCATCCTTACAGGCTCAGCAATGCTATGTTGGCTAGCACTACTGATGAAATGGACTTGGGGGTCATGGGGCTTGCACCCATAGATGCTTCTCAAGTAAATCCCGGGGCATCATTCTCCTGTTGCACTGAGCCTTGGTGAAGCTGTAGCTGGAGTTCTGCATCCAGTTTGGGCTCCACAAGTCAAAAAGGATGTGGAGAAGCTTGAGAGAGTCCAAAGAAAAGCCATGCATATGATCAAAGGTCAGGAAAACAGACCTTATGATAACAGGCTGAGAGCTATGGGACTCTTTAGCCTGAAAAAGCGCAGTTTAGGTGCGATCTGATGGCCACTTATAAATTTTTCAGGGGTGTTCACCAGGATCTGGGAGAATGATTGTTCACCAGAGTGCCCCAAGGGATGACAAGGTTGAATGGTTACAAACTCCTGCAAGACCCTTTCAGGTTGGACATAAGGAAGAATTTCTTTACTCTTCGAGCCCCCAAGGTATGGAATGTCCTGCCATAGAAGGTGGTTCAAGCACCTACATTGAACGCCTTCAAGAGAAATTTGGATGCTTATCTTGCTGGGATCCTATGATCCCAACTGACTTCCTTCCCCTTGGGCAGGGGGCTGGAATCGATGATCTTCCAAGGTTCCTTCCAGCCCTAATGTCTGTGAAATCCATGAAATCCTACCACCCGATACCAAAATTGCCATCATTTTTAGAATAAAGTAAGTCTGACCAATTGCTGGTTCTGGTATCAGGAAATAATTTTTTTCCTGGGCCCAATCTTGTAAAGAGATGATGGATTTTCAGTGCTGCTGCTGGTACAGTTCAGTTGAATAGAAGTAGGACTTAGAATTTAATATTAGCAATTTATATTTGTCACAATTTGTGACATGGACCAGATTCCTTTAGTTAAAGAAAAGTAGTGTGATTTTCATTAAAATCTGCATATTTTTTCCAGACTGATCAGAATTAAGTATTAATGAATTCAACGTTAAAGTTTAGAAATAAAATTTTATATTCCCCAGTTACTTCCAAACATTCCTGTTTATAACCAGTTGCCTAGATTATGCAAAGGGACATGGATTTGTTCCCATGAATGCTGCACTTAGTTTTATATAGTTTAAATGTTTCTGGTGGTGGTATATTTGTTCTAATGTTAGATTAATTTCTCTCTACCCTAATTTCTTCTGATATGACACAAAAAGTAAGAGGCAATGGTCTATTTTGTGATAAATGGTTTTGCATGTTTGCTATCCCAACTGACATTCTCCATTTACATTAAATTAATACTAGATTTGTTTACCTATGCAGGTTTATACAGAGCAAGCTTTCAAATACACTTGCATATAATTAGCATGTGCAATGTCATGGACCCATATTTTCAAAGTAGTTAACACAACATAAAGCACAGAATCTTATAAGATCAGGCTATATGTTTTTAACACATAATGATGGTTTTAAAAGTACAATTATTATTAGTGCATTAAGGAATCCCTGTAGTATATAATGATTTTTGCCTACATATATAATGAATCATATTTCAGCTTTTATTATATTCTGAAACATAAGACAATTAAAAATAATATATTCAGAGATCCTTATCTTTTGGTCTTTCAAAAATGTATTGACTTTTCCCAAATGTTGATTAGAAATAATTTTCATCTAAATAGGACTGCAAGAATTAATTCAGAATCATATATTTCCTACAAAATTAACAAAAAAATCTCAAATTCACTAACTTTCTAAAAGAGTTTCTGTCTCATCTTTGTACTTCCTAGATATTTTCCTCTGTTCATTAGTTGTCCATGTACTCAACACCTCCTGTAGACAAATTGTCAAATTTAGATTAGAGGCAGAGGTTACATTAGATGTGTAGCAGTATGAAAAGAAAAGAGGTTACTTGTTAAACTCAGTGCTAGAGAGGAGAATACATTTCTGAATTCCTCTGACTGGTTCCACTTCTGAAATGACAGTTCTAAACTTATGTTTTATTCCTGGCATACCATATATTTTAATAATCTTATCTAGTTTGTTTTCTTGTTTTCTTGATTTGAAGTCACCACATGTCATATCAACCCTGCCAGCACTATTTTGTGCATGAATGGGCTATAAAGTTATTAACAGAAAATATACAACATATGGAGAGTGCAATAAATAAATGTAAATGCACAAGAATTCACAAGAAACACAACCTTAAACTTTAAAGTATACATCTAACATGAACAATTGCATTCATGAGATATAAAATAATTGCCAACATTCAGATAACTGCCACAGGATCAATATGCTGTATAGGAAATTAAAGGGAAGGATTCCCTCCCCCACCTAAAAGTATTGCCAACTATCATTTTCATGGGCATAAGGATAGCTTTCATATTTCTTTCAGAAAAAAAAAAAGTTTTGTCTTCCCTCAGAAAAACTATTTAATTCCTTATTTATATTATCACATTAATTTTAATATAAGGTGAGGTTTTTCCCCAATCAGCATGCGGGTAAAAACCCCTTGTCTTGCATTATCCAACAAGGAAACCTCATTAAATCCATTGTCTATCATTAAACTTCTCCCAAAAGCAGCAAGTGCTCAGTAATACAAAGCAACTATGAAGCTGATTCAATGGAGCCAACACTGAATAGGAGTATAAAACACATAGCCCATATCAGGCAAACATACTAATGGGGCACTAACACAAAGATAGACTAGGAGATCCCAATTGAATAAAATATACAGTAGTGCCCATTGAGCTCAGTACCCCTCAGCACTGACTCTTTTTGAAGTCATAGTGAGCCACTACATTGCATTATATTTTAGCATCTTCTTCACTCCCACAGATGAGCTGCACCTTTCTTTCCCATTTCCAATTATTTATGTTTCTTAACCATCCTTAAATGTCTGGCAAACATTACCAAATGGGGCTCCAAGCAGTTCACCCAGAATTTCTTTGTTGTCCCCCTCTCTTGATCTGACATATAAAATTAGTATGGCCACACCCTCCATGAGATAGAGCAGTTGTCCTATACCTCATCTGCATATACCTTGTTGGATAATCCCATGATTTATGATAAGAACACCCAGTTTCAGTCATGGAGGGGGCACTAATTAGCACATAGATCCATTGTGGGGAGTGTCTGAAGTATACATTCATACTGAGCTATGGGGTCTCCATGGTTTGAAATGCTCTTGACTCTGCTGGTGCTCAGCCCAATGAACCACGTGGTAAATCATGAGCTTTTATCTTCAGATTAATATCATACAAAAATTGTATCATATATAAATAGGGATAAAAGTGCTGCTTAAAAGTGGTCTAATAAAAGATATTGGATTTACTCAAAGAACCTTGTCTGCCTGTGTCCTTAGACCAACACAGCTATAACCTACACCCTGCTTAAAAGTGTGTTTATGAAGTATCTGTGCTAAAACTTGCATTAGTTTAAAAAAGGTAAAATGCATCAAATCGGATGAACTAAGTCTATAGGTTGATATAATAATTGCCTATTTGCAAATTACAGTAGGTATATTTATTTCAAGATTGATATTTTGAAATGTGTTACCTCCATGTGCTCAGGGACAGAGTTTGGGTGGGGTTTGGGCTTCAGAGAGGAGGAGTTGGGAGGGGCAGAGGGCAAGGGAGCCACCTGACCCTGCCACATTTATTTTCCCTACTGTAGCAGTGGGAGGGGGACAAATTCTAGGCAAACATCCAATAATTAGATTTTATACAAGGAAAATTATAACATTTATACATTTTCTATATATAGAATATAATTAATGGAGAGTTGTCTTGTATCCAGAATCATCTTATATTTGAGTAAATAGGGTAGGTAGAAAGAATGCAAAGTTTATTTTATGCTCTTGTTACTTAGTAAATATTTTGTTTAAATTATGTTTAATCCTAAAACATTTTGTAAATACATGTGATGATGATCTCTTTACAAAGTTAAAATTTAGAACTGTCATACTCAATTAATTTTTCATGCAAAAAGCTTTGTATGCCCCTGGGAAAGGCACGCTGTCTACAAATTTAAATATATACTATTGATTCATAACAGATCTACTTTATTACCTCTTAGGCCTTTTTCCAGGAAAATATGCCAGGCATAATGAGCTATGCAAATATTTATAAAGTTTTTCTATTATAAACTAGTAGGAACTAGGGTAAGTCTACATTCCTTACTTCTGAAAACAGTTAGGTCCAAAACTGGTCTCAAGTAAATACACTTCCTAGATCTCACATGAATAAAATTATATTGCATTTCAACAGACTTTTCAATTGCACAGTCACAAATAATTTCCATTCATAGCATCTGATGAAATAAGTTGTAACCTATAAACATCATGCCTCCCTGAATTAGAGGTATCCTACCCTTGTGCCACTGTGCCCTGCCTTTGATCAAACAATTTCTTGAATTTGATTGCTATGGCAATATTTTTTTTTTGGTATTTTGAATAATATTTATAACTTGGGGTGTTGTTCTATTCTTTTCTGAATATCTAGACAACAGCTTTGGTTATCCACATGGTGTAAGTCCCAGAAATGTCCCTTTTGCAAAGGTTCCTACTCAAGCCTTTCTGTATTCCTAGCCCTATCTATGCATGTGAAGGGCTAAACATGTTCCCAGAAATAGAATGCCAACTTGTTTGTAAGGAATTACATTGAGGGTTAGATGACTATGTAGCAAAAAATATCTGGTTTCCCAGCCCCAAGACTATTCTGAAAATAGAAGCAAGCATTTGTTAGGTTGAGTTAATCTATTTTAGGTCATCATAATCCATTCTCATTTGACAAAAAGTAACTTTAGATTGGGCATTTGTAGGGCAACCTAAACCTTATGAACACACACACCCATTTAGATCTTCATTAGGTTGATCTAAATGTAACCCTAAGGACCCTTCTACATATTATGAGTATTGTGCAAGTAACTGGTTAAATACACAATTACCTTTAGACCAGCTACATGTGTAAAATAGGTATCATGCCATAAAAAGTCCCAACATGCTATAGCTGGGGATCACAGTTTCATGCACCCCCAGCCCCTAGGGATCACAGCAGCTGCAATCCCCAGGCCTTGGGTGTTTCACACAAGCCTGTGGAGATTGTGGCTGCCACAGCTCTGGAGGTACATAAGGCAGCCCCATGGCTGGGAGCTCTTCAACTGAGGGGCTCCCAGATGTAGTAGCTTGCTTCTTGACAATCCACGGGAAGCCTGGGATTGGGCTCCCCCTGCACCAACAATACAGTGCAATGGGATCTAATGTGAGATCCCACAATTGCACTTTTTGCTATGATCATGTGGTATGGTAGAAGGCGATTGTGTAGATTACACATTAGATCCCATCAGTCCTATACATGACTGTGTAGAGGGGGCCTTAAATTACTACACATAAACAATGTGTTTATAGCACTAAGTAAACTATGTATTACATGAACAAGACTCGTTCTATTTGCTAAAATGTTCATATGCTACCACTTAAAGACAAGGCTGGATGTTCCCTTTTGTTCAGAACATTGTGATGGATATTTTTCTTCTGTGAGTTAAATATATTAGCCTACCAAATTTAAAGTACTGTTCTTTTAATATTTACTCTCCAGTATCTGCATCCATGATTAAATGTCTACATACAATCTTGTCCCCATAACTTGCAGGCTTAGAATTGTCTAGAGAGAAAAAGGAAAGTGGGTTTCAAAAAGATGATCTCCAAGCTTTCTTAGAGATTATGGTTTGTTAAAACAAAACTGCTTTGTTAAAGTGTATACCTTCATATTCAAATGTTCCAGCAGTTGCATCGCCATGCAACACTGTCATTGACATTCCTATCAGGATGCTGTCAAGAAAATAAAACTGACTTAGGTATTTTGGTCCATGTTAATAAAAGATGATATTTTTCCATGCTTTAAATAATTTTGTCAAAGATTTTCAGGGACTCATAGACATCTTGAAATTCTACCCTTTCAATTCAGTTCTAATGTAGTGGTGGTTATTGGTATTCCATATTTCTAAAACCTTAATGTCTTTCTGGGGGGGAAATAAAGATAAGTTTTTTGTTGCAGTTGATGGTGGAGAAACAAAAGAATGAATTGTGATATTTCGGAATAAATCAGTGATCTCATTACCCTGGAAGAACCTTCTAAGGGAAAGTTATATAGCAGTAACTTTAAAATTCCCAATCGTTTTGGCATCAGAGGGACTGTTCTAGTTATTTATGTTTAATAAGAGAAATTCACTGTGTTCGCTTGAGTTAGGAAATATCTCTTTCTGTTAATGTAGGTGTTGCATGTAAATCTGGTGAGGACTTTACTTAGAAACAGATTTTCATGTGTAGCATAAGGAACCCCGCCACCCCCAGTGAAAGGAAAGTCAAAAAGGAAGTGCTGTTTTACAGCATAAAATAACATGACCCATCAGGGAAACAATAAGAACAGGACAAAAAGCAATTGCAAGCTTACATCAACTCTATTAAACCCCAGAGAGGAAGAACAGGGCATCTGAAGAAGAAGAACAGAGCATCTGGATACCACAATCCTAACTATGACAATTGCTGAGCACTTTTGCAATGTGCTGAGTACCCACAGATTCCACTGAACTTAGGGGGAATTGGAGTGCTTCTCAGGACCTCTCAGAAATACTCAGCACCAGTAGTATAGATCTCCACAATTTTTCACTAGGCTAATCAAGCTAAATTTATTCTCCTGCTTTCAAAGATAAAATATGAAGAATGATAAATTATGTTTACAGTAGAAGTTTTAGATTAAAGAGCAGCCTATTATTGCCAAATTAACTTTTAGAAATTCCACTTAGATATTTATGTGAGAGGTAATGATTTCTTAGGGTGATATTTTTTATTGGACCAACTATGTAACTAGGATAAAGTTAGACAAACATTTGAATGCAAGACATTTTTCCTCAGGTCTGAAATTTAGAAAGAAATATATTTCTTGCTAATGTTATGCAGGCATTTGCACCCAATAGGTATGTACAGATATTTGGGGAATTTAAGCTGAGGTTAGATCAGGTTAAAAATGGCTACATGATCTTAGGTAAATCAGGATGGGAGGGGCTAGGAGAGAGCCTTGGGGGGAATCAGGAAAGCAACCAGAGTCCATTGGGTAGTGGGAGGATTTCAGGAGGGTCTGGCAGTATTATGGAGCTAGAAGGATCTGTGGGGATTTGGGAGAATCAAGGGGGCTTGTGGGGTTTGCAGGGGGGTTGGAGTGATGACAAACAGGGTTAATGGGGGTGTTACTGTGGTCTGTGTGGGTTTGGCAGGATCAGGGGACTAGTGGGGTTCTCAGGAGGTTTTGAGGGATCAGGGTGCTTGATGAGATCAGAGAGGCTCTCCTTTCACACCAACCCCACCAGACATCTAGATCCTCCCCCCAATGTAGGCAAAATGCTCCTAATCCCACAAACTACTCTCAGGGCCAGTTTTAATAGTGTTTATTGAAGGAAGTTGTGGTGGGGGGAGGACAGATGGATCAGGGGGTCTGGTGGCTCCATGGGGGGGTAGTGGAATGGGAGGGCTTTCTTCCCCCAGGACCAGGAGCTATTTTCTATTTTTAACCCTTTATCTTCCACCCCAAATGAATAAGCCTCCCTTGGGTGAAACAACCCCCATATTCTACCTGCCCCTTTTCCCTCCCTGACTTACTTTGATTGGCTTCCAGCAACAGCAAATGTTGGTAAAATTGGCACAAACATCAGATTGTAGAATGGGGAGGGCAGTTGGCAGGTAGGGGGCTGTCCTTATGGGGGGGAGGCTAATGGCTGTGGGGGGTGCTTAAAAATAGCCCAGTGCCAGGGGAAGTAGGAAAAGCACATCCCTGGGGGTGTGCCCAGCAGCTGGGTTTTCCCAGCCCCAGGGCTCTGGGTACTGTGCAGAAGTTCAGTTACATAAGTTTCACTGGATCCAGTATGTTAGACTATCTCCAAGGCTTAGATTAGACTGGGTCAGCCATTTTTTAGACTCATCTAAATTTTTTTGAGCTTATATACAGTTGGCAGTTAGATTGACCTAACTAGGGCTCTTTGTCTGCATCTGGGCAAACTAAGTTAGATTGGATGGCCATTTTTAACATGATCTAACCTCCTCCTAACCTTGCTGAATGACTGTATCTAACTTCATAGTAGTGTTGATCTCACGTACATGGTATATGCAACAAGAACCACAACAAACTGTCTACCTCAGACTTTCAGAAAATAAGACTGACAGCTGGGTTTATGCAACTCCCTTTTAAGTCTAGACATTGTTAATATAATATTAAGGAGACTATTACATTAAAATTTCAAGTAGAAGCCTTATCATTCTCCATTGCCTTAACTCTTATGGAACTATGATAACTTAGCATCTTTCATGATTATGACATGTAATATCACATGTAAACAGTATAAACACTATATAACCCAACATATTAAAAAACAATTTCTTACTGCCTATCCCTAATGTTTCTGATGTATCAAATGTATATGCCAAATATACATTTGGCATGTTAAATGAATGGATTTTCTAAACAAAAGACCAGATTTTGTCACAATGGAAAGATTGTTTCTTCAATGATGTTACTAATAGTGTAAAACTATTACTCAGGAGCAATGATGACAAAAGCTCTATACCTAACTTGGCCTATTCTATGTCAAGGAAGAAGTTGCTCCCATTTCCATGACTGTGTGCATTGTGCAGGCTATTTAAATTATAAAGTTGCAGATGAATACCTCAATTTGCTGATTTGCGCTTTTTTCCCCTTGACAATTACCATTATAGCTAATGTGGATTTTGCAGTTAAACATTTTTTTCATTAAGTTTAGGATTATACTACAATTTAAGAAGTGAAACAAAAACATGAGTAGTTCAGAATACTATTCTCTCTTTTTTTAAATCTTTTAAAAGGAGAAGTTGAATACTTGCTTTTCCAGACAAGGCAGGTATGCAAACGAAGGTAAAGCTTTTCAGAAGCTGAATACCATTGTGTAATGTAGTAAGGTCACTTAGTACAACACATCACATTAATATTCTTTTTAAATGATTTTCAGTTGGATAACATGTATTATTCTAAACAGCAGTAGCACCTTAATTGAAATGCAGTGAAAAAAAATTACAGCATTCTCATCTACATGAATCTTCTTATTTAAAATTTCATCAGTGATGAGGAAGAGTTGAAATCATAGATAAATAAAAACATGTGCAAGCTCTAGAATGAAGGTCTAAAACAGATTGAAGTAACATTCCTTCAGCTGGCCCTGCAGAATCAAGCTCTAATCTACATAGCTTGAAAAACAGAAGGCATAATTTTTATAGGTCAGTGCATTTATAGGTGGGTGTGAAACAATGATAGCAGCTGAGAAACTTTGTAATTTTTGTAATGTGTTGAAGGCACATCAAAGTTTATATTAATACATGGTAAATAAAGTGGCATTTCATGCAGGGCTGGTCAAACCTTGCAAAGGAAAAATTTCTTCATCCACAAATTTCAGAATTGTTCTGTAAGTATCACTAAAAAAAGAGATTGAAATTACCTCAGAAATTTTGGGAAAACTAAAATGAAATATTTTAATTTTGTTCTGTTATTTTTCAACTGAGATGTTCCAGTGACTAACACTCACTAGGTCACTTGCTTAACTGAAGAGAAAGGGAGAGGCCATCATTTAGGATAATTTAGGATACAGAAAAATAAGGGTCCTGGTTTGTGGAAGAAAACCATGAGGGGCATGGGACAACAACTCCCAGAAGCTTCCACTCACTATTTCTTAGGCAGACACAAATCAGTGCCAAAATATAAGTCACTAATGGCCAGATTCTCTTCCCCCTATTACATGTCTGAGTGTATTTAGATGCCTAAATGCAATTCCAACTTGCTTCTCCTGGATTTGCCTCCTCCTTGCTACTTTTTTTTTGATTTAAGGGTAAAATAACAGTGTGTTAGACAGGTAGATACATTTGTGGATTTTCAGGGCTCAGGGTGGAATAGAATTAATTTTCAGGGTGGAATAGAATTGAACTTAGGTCTAAATTCACTTAGACATTGAGTAGGTTCAATAGAATCCACCCCTCAGGGAACATAATTAGGGGATCTACCAAACTTGAGGAAGCAGTCAGCCAATTTTGCAGCCAGATCCCAGGGCTGCCCACCATTTTTGTGGGCTGAGTATGGCAGCCAGCCTCGCCCCCCCCCAGCCTCTGATTAGTTGAGGGGCCCTGGCAGTACCGTGGCCAAGTTTACACATGCAGTGAGCCAGGCCAGGGCTCTGCAGACCCTAGTGCAGCTGTTTGCAGCCTTCTGGCTGCCTGCCACAGCTAGCCTGAGACCTGCTGCAGCTATCTGCAGCCTCTCCACCTCCTGCTTTGGGCAGCCCCATTCTGTTTTCCACACGCCCCCCCTTTCCCCATGCTCCAAGACTACAAGGTTTCCTGCTCTTTTCTATACTTGTTGATAAGTTTGGGATTTTTTTGCAGTGAGTCTGCCACCTTTTATGGAGCCCAACAGATTTCACATTTTCTGCAAAAATTGTGCTGTCATGAATTCAGTAGGTTTTTAAACATAATAGCACTTCATTTCAATGAAGAGTATCAAAATGAAATTTGCTTGATATTTAGAAATCCTTTTCTTTTTTTTTTACTTTTCATTCCATAAAAAATTCCACCATATAGAATGTGACCTCAAATTTGGAATGAAAATATGTGTTGCAATCTGTTTTTCATATGAGATATGTTTGTATTTGCTAATCAAGCAATTATAATTGTATTCTTGTATTTAGAATATGATTATATTCTACTTCTTATATGTTCTTTTACAGTGAATGATAGGGTATTTCTCTTATGCACATGCAGAAAAGATACCTTTACTGTTCCTCTAGATTTCCCTGGGAAGGACCTTGTTTTCTTTTTTTGGGTATAGTTGTATGTCTGGGACCAGAGTGACAAAACTTGTTAAACAATACATTGCCCATGTGATAGGCATAAAGAAGAAAAAAATGAAAGCAAAGACTGTAGCTCTAGGATATAAACTAGATTTCGTTCAGAAAGAAAATTGTCCTTGGAGGAAAAAAACTTCTGGTTTTATTTGTTTTATTTTTTTCCTATGCTATCAGAGAGAGTAAACTTTTTCCATGCTGTGTTTGGTTATTACATTAGGAAAGGACATACTTTATTTCATAAATAACCCTATTCTTTTCAGTGGGAGGAATTCTATGAAGTACTATGGGAGTTCAGCTCAGTTGGTTAGTGTGTGGTGCTAATAACATCAAAGTTGCAGGTCTGATCCCCAGTTGGACTAGATGTTCTCTTGTGGCCTCTTCCAGCCTTTCTTATCTTTGAAATTGTTTTTGCTGAGACAATGTGGGGGAGGGCAGAAAATAAATTTAGCTCCAGAAATAATTTAACAGGCCATTCCACTAGATATATAAATAAAATACATCTTTCTGTTCCTGATAAGAACTTCATAAAAAGGAACTGGAGGAACAAGCATCTAATTTAAAGACATAATGTAAGAAATCCCAGCTATGAGTAGTCAGTAGACTGCTTGTTTGGGAGTTAGGGAGCCAGCTGAACCTGATAAGGATGGAGCTACGAAGAGAGTTAAAAGTTCCAGGAAGAGAGAAGAGGTGTAGGATTTAGTGAGATGCCCAAAACTTGTGTCACTCCTCCCAGAAAAAGACCATAAGTTTTAGGCTTTGTTTGTTTGCTGTTTGCATGCTTGTTTGGTTGCTTTTCTTATACTGTGGGAACAACGATTTACACATAAAATAAACTGTCTGGAAACCTGACCATGGAGCTGACTTGCCTTAATAAGTAAGCTGTGTGAGCAACCTGTTTCCATATATCTATAAGCATAGTTGGTAACAGAATGTTACTAATATTTATTTTAAGAAATATTGTACAGCACCTGAACTCATGTTGTGACTTCCCCTCAGAATTAAGCTCTCTTCTTCCCAAGTTGCAATGCTTTACTTGTCCTTGGAAGTCAAGTATTGTTCACAATGCCTGCAATTAATTAGCAAGTGGTCACAGGAAATATTACCATCCATATTACTCATATTATTATTGAATTTCAAATATCTTTTCAATGACAGCAAAGTGTTTTTCACTGCACTACTCATATTGTCATATCTTATGTAAAGTCACTGCGAGGGACTCAGTGAATTGAATGATATATAAATGGGTCTTTTTTTCAAGATGCGCCTTTTTTAAAGGGAAATGTAATAGGAAAGTGGGTTCCTACATTTATCATTTGGCAGAGCGCACAATTGCTGTGCAGAAGCAGGAGAGCTTTTAAATGAAAAGACTTCAGGAATACTAAGTACTGGGTAGTGTTTGACTGCATAGGAGAGAAAGAATGAAGAGAAGGTGTAAAGATTTCCCTCTGCATAGGGTGGAGGCACAGTCCACTGAATGAACACAGGCACTGCTTAAGGCTAAAGCTATCCAGAGGTACCTAAGACTACAGAAAGTATTGGAAGAGAACTGTACACACTCCAGTATTGGCTGCCAAAATGTTTAGGCAAAGGCAAGCACATGCTTTGCCTGTTAAAGGAATGGAAGTGGATTTGGTGTGTGGTTAACACAAAAACTATTTGTGGTACTAGCTGTGAAAAGGAATAATCACATAAAACAGGCAAATATAGTTTTTATAACTGCTGGGCAGCAACATGTTGTCATAGAACTAATATTCAAAAGGCCAAGGAGAAGTATGGATTATGCGCAGGGAAAATCTCTCATGGTCAAGGGAATCAGTTGATATCTAAGGATTGAAGGACTATAAGATCAGAGGTCCCATAAAAGGTATGTTATGCTTGTGGGGAAACGATAAAGTTACCATCATTTGCATTATTACTTTAAGGCTTGCATCATTGTAGTGTAAAGCACAGAAAAAAATGGAGTGTTACAGGTTGGTACTCTGCCTGGTGCATAGATCCATGAAAAGATAAAATAGGTCTATTAAAAGATAAAGACAGATCATCAAGCCATGAAAAGATAAAGACAGATCTTACTGAAGAAGTTTGTTCATCTTATTGAAAACTTTTTATTTGAGTGACAAGTGGTTTAAGGACAATTTCTGTGAATCCTGACAGCTATTCAGTGAGGGTACCAGGACTGGGTACAATAGGTCTGCCCAGGGTTACTTTGTTTGTTAAACTTCAGGATTCCTGGTTTATATAAACCTACAGTTGCAAGCACATTGGTGTAATGAGGTACAACATCACTTTATAATCTGGATACAAACTGTATATTTTTCTGAACCTATAAAACAGGACTCTAAGTAGATACATCAGACCAAATACTTATTAGTTTACAGCAGGGAATCCATCACTGTAATAAAACTGAACATGGGACATTAACTGTGTATAATAAAAGAAAATAGAGGATCTGGGTTTTTTTATTGTTTTAACCATCAATTGTATTAGATTCAGATGTATGCAAATTCTGCAATAGCTGCTGTCATGTAAGCCACAGAATCAAAGTATTGAGTGGGTGTCAAACAATTACTGAAAAACAAAAGCAGCACAAAACAAGAAGCAAATGATTTCACAGACTAGTTGCAACAAGTACAACAACTTTGTACAGTTGGGGCCTTTATCTTCTACATTTGTTTTAAAAATAAGTTGCAACCTCACATGACTGACAAATGTCTTTTTTTTTGTTCTGTCTTTCTGCATGGTACAGGTTATAATTATTACAGTTTTTTAATAATAGATGATTATGCGTTCATTTAAATTTTTTGTTACAAGATGAGAAAAGAATGTCAGTATGAGAACATTTAAAAAAAATCTCAACTACTTTATATAATGTTTTGACGGCAAAAGCATGACACTTCAGCTCTAGATTATTATAATGAATTTTAAAACAGAATTACATTATTAAAGGATGTTCAGCTTCTTTTTATTTATTTAACTTTGAAAACACTGATATCAAAAGAACTTTTTTTTCCTGCAAGGGTTACAAAATAGCTTTTTGTCACTGTAAGCATGCACTAAGATAGGTAAATGAATGTGATATTAAATACAAAACTTAAATAAATAAAATAACTTGATTCAATCTTAGGGTTGAGCACTTGTTCATAAAAGTGTTAGAAACTCCCAAGGTTAATATTAAATAAGTTACCTTAACTCTATTCTCTGGAGTGCATACATTGAAATACAATGTACACTTGATCACACTATTTCTGAAATCATAATGTGATGCATTTTTCTACAATTTCAAGTACAAAGGAATCAGCACTCAGAGCTGCCATGTACTACATTGTGCAGATACATAAATATCCTTAATAGGACAGGTATACATTAGAACCGTTATAGAATTAGAGGGTTGAAGGGGCTTTTGGGGAGAAAAAGAAAACTAACAATGTTGTCTTTTAGACATGTCTACTGAAAAAAACAGGTTCTCAAAATGTTCTGCCTCCCTTTATTTTCATTTTTACTTCAAAATTATTCAATTCAAGGCACTCTGGTTTAGAACATAAATGCAGTAAAGGCCACTAATTCAAATTCCTATACCAGCCTTGACTACGGACCGGCCTGGATTGGATTTTAAATGCATGTTGCCACAGTATTAGCCTTTACTACAAAAGGGAGTGCCTAAAGATAGACCCCTAAATTCCTAGGCTCAGACATTTAAAACCTGTCCTATTAAAAAAAAACCCAACTAAACATACCACTGTTTCTGCTTTTTTTTTTTCTTTACAAAAAATCATATTGTGCCAAATGCATTGTGGAGCAGGTGCAGTGCATGGGGCAACACTGACTGCTGCAGTGCCAATCAGTGATATGCTGACCCATTGCTGCACTGGTGGCTATTTTTGCAACCTCTCCCCACCCCTACACATAAATTTAGCACCTGTGGCTGCTGTCCCAGTCAGCCCCACACAGTAACAGTACTGTACTGTGCCTTGATTTATATTCTTGTCTATTCCTATTTTGCTCAGAGAAGATTCAGAGCATGTAGCTGATGGCACAACCTGAAGGTGAGAGTTGAATTTCCCTGGGAAAATTATAGGGTTCAGGGCTACATCACAGCTGGGGTGAAAGGTTTCTGTTTACTAGGCTTGCATATACCTCTGCCAAGCGTGTTCCCTCAGGTATTTGACATGTCCCCTCCCACAAATGGCAGCTGAAGCCCCAGCCCCAGCTTTGCCTACAGTTTTGTCCAAGGCACTTGATACCAAGTTGAACTACTGAAAAAGGAGCAATCGTCCTCCTCCCCTTGTCATAGTTTGTTTAGAAATTACATTTAATTTACTTCCAGATTGGAGAGAAATGTGTACCACTCATAAAAGACTCACTGGTGTCATTTAAGCTTTGAGGAAAATCTTAAATAGAGAAACTGCATTTGATTCTCTCTTGTGATACACAATATTGCTTTCTTCATGTTGTATATGTGTTTACTATAGTTACTTCCTTTTTCATTTTACTCTAAGACTTCATTTGATCTGCTGAATATTGAAGATAAGTCAGCTCCCCAATGGTTCAGTTTATCTGTGCATTATGTATGTAGAAAGAAAGTGAACATAATAAAACTGTCGAAGCGTGCAAGTTAAGACGGGGCCTTGCTGAAATCTTGAGTGTTTTAGGTCACCCGAGACTTAGTTAAAGCTGATGGATTAGTAGTGAAGTATTAATAAGATAAGTACTGCTATTTGTCATTGCTGTTTATATGTACTGTTTGAGCAAGTCTGTTAACAAGAATGCTTTCCTGTAACTGTAAGGCCAAGCTACAGTTTTGTGTTATAATAAGATATTGGTTGCTTCAGTTTGTAGTGGTTCATAACACCTCAATGCACATAAAACGTAAAATTATATTAAATAATCCAAGTGCTCCTTAGAAAATGAATAAAACAACACTACTGCATTGTGCTTTATAGTATAAAATGCAGGGAAAAAATTAAAATAATTTGAACCAGTTGAATTTATTTGAGGTTATATCTGTTCCTACCATCAAATTGTTAATGTCAATCCTAGAGGAGAAAACTAAAAGTTAACATTGAACCTGAATCATCCCTTTTTGTATCTAGTCATATTTCAATGAAAGAAATGATTCTCTAAAGAAATATTTAGTAGTTCTCTGTGTAAAAGTGGTGTATACAATGCTGGAATATGAACATTTAGGATCCAGTTATTCAGCACGTATTTATGCTGCTGAATATTCTGAGTAATTTACTGTTATCAATGAGACTACTCACACGCGCAAGTGCTCCACAAAATTAAAGCCAAAATGTCTTTGTACCTTATTTCCTCATAAATAAAAGGTAAAGATAACAATATATCCTCAATGCAAAAGAATAAGATAGCTTTATTGACATATGTGAGGAGCTCAGTGATAGCAAACAATAAAAGAATGAGACTGAGGAAGAAAACTGTAGTGCTGTAACAATTAACAGACTTAAGAACAAGTCCTAGTCCTCTTATTAGGCATCTAGAGTGGATTTAGACATTTCCACATGATCTTATTCTGCGTCCTTAAGTCCCTGAAAAACAGTTAATATGAGAAGTGGATGGATTCTGCACCTGTTCACTGCCTCTTATGACTTGATCTTAAGACTTTGATGATGAATATTACAAAAATAGGTGTCCCCCTCCTTCCCAAAGATTTGAATAATGTAGGATAGGATTATACTTAGGCCTCTGGCACATTTTATATGTGTATACTGCAATTCATGTGTTCTGTGTTAGGACATTTTAATGGCTAGTTTGTGTGGTGCCTTAAATTGAATGTGTGGCATGTCTATGCAATGGGGCTGTCCTGGGTGAATGCCAAGTCAGCTGATTGTTGGAAACAGCCCTGCACAGCCCTGGGTCTCCAATGGGCAGTGGAGATAAGATGGTCTCTAGCACATTATCCAACTGGACCCCAGATATTCTGCAGGCTTCTGGCAGGGGGAGCTAAAGAATTTAAATCTTTGCTCCAGGCAGCCTTTGTGGGGAAGCTCAGTATGGTAGATGAGGCTCCTTGTGGGGGAGACTAAAGGGCTTCACCTGCCAGAGATTTTAAACCCTGTGCCCATAAAATAAAGTCCCCAAGAGGGATAGCCCTTCTCTTCTCCCTTCCAGTAGCCTCTTATCCCCTGCACCTAGCAACTCAGCCACAGCTGCCACTTGTAGGATTTTAACTCTACCAGAGGAAGCCCTCCAAACTGGCCTGGGGCCAGACATACCAATCAACTGTTTGTCAGCCACAACCCAAAGACAGCCTGTGTCATGGCAGAGTGTGGTCTGGGCACCTGGTTTTCAACTTGCTAATGCAGGGGGAGCCCAGGACCATGATCTGTGGCTCCTCCTGCCCTGGGAAGTATAAAGTATGTGACTAGGATCTGATTTCTTCTCCCAAAATTGTGCCTCCTAGGATGCATGTATGGCATGGCAACAGTTGGGCTTGGGGATCAGGTCCCACTACACTGTTTAATGAATGTATATCAGGGACCATAGAATTTAGAGTTCATTTACATGCATAATTGGTGAAATAGAATGTTGTCCTTAGGTACCTGCATGTTAGGTATCACAGTATATAATGTTTACGTCCCTGTATCTAGAGTAGAAAAGCTCAGAACTAGACTACATGACCAGAGTACCTCCAGACTGAGATGATAGGTTCAGAGCCTTGGCTCTGCAGGGAACTGGCAGACCCCCTGCATCTTAAAAGGAAGACCTACAAAGGATGGAGGACTGGAACTGTGACCAAGGAGGAATACTCTGCTGTGGTCCAGGCCTGCAGAGAGCAAACCAGGAAAGCCAAGTCTATGATGGAACTCCAGGTAGCTAAAACACCATGGACAATGAAAAGTCCTTTTTTAGATATGTGGGGAGCCAGAGGAAAAGCAAGGGCAACATTGGACCCCCGCTAAACCAGATGGGACAACTGACAACCGATGCCCATGAAAAAGCAAACTTGCTAAATGGTTACTTTTCGTCAGTTTTTCACCAGTCCCATGGGACACCCCTGCCTACTGTGGGTCAGGGAGGCCTGGGTGAGGGAGTTTCCTTGCCTTCCATCGAAGCTGACCTCGTGAAGGAACACCATGATAGGCTGTATACCTTCCAAGTCAGCTGGCCCTGACAGTTTACTCCCAAGGGTATTCAAGGAGCTGACTAGCATCATAGCTCAGCCCCTGGCATGGATCTTTGAGAACTCCTGGTGCTCTGGTGAAGTGCCTGAGGATTGGAAGAAGGCCAATGTTATATCTATCTTCAAGAAAGGGAGGAAAGTAGATCTGGGAAACTACAGGCCCATCAGCCTGACCTCTATCCTGGGGAAGGTCTTAGAAAAGATTATCAAAGAGGCCATGTTTAACAGACTAGCTTATGGCAATATCCTGAGGGATACCCAGCATGGGTTTGTTGTGGGTAGGTCTTGCTTGACCAATCTCATTTCCTTTTATGACCAGGTGACCTACCACCTGGACAAGGGGGAAGAGATTAATGTTGTATATCTCGATTTAAAAAAAGCCTTTGATCTGGTATCCCATGATCACCTCTTGCCAAAATTGGCTAATTCTGACTTTGACCTCACCACGACCCACAGGCAGGGGAATTGGCTCTGTGGTAGGACCCAGAGGGTGGTGGTTGACGGAAGCCAATTGTCTTGGTGCACGGTCACCAGCGGAGTCATAGTCCCTCAAGGCTCTGTCCTAGGGCCTATACTATTTAACATCTTCATCAATGATGTGGACATTCGTGTCAGAAGTGGACTGGCCAAGTTTGCCAATGACACCAAACTCTGGGGTAAAGCATCCACACCTAAAGAGAGGAGGGTGATCCAGACAGATCTTGGCAGGCTCGTGAAATGAGCAAATGAGAACCTGATTGTGTTCAACACCGATAAATGCATCTTGGAAGGAAAAACCTGCAGTATGCTTATAGGCTCAGCAGTGCTACGCTGGCTAGCACTATTGATGAAAGGGACTTGGGGATCATGATTGACCACAAGATGAAAATGAGCCTTCAATGTGATGTTGCAGCTAGTAAAGTGAGCAAAATGCTGGTTTGCATCCATAGATGCTGCGTAAGCAAATCCCAGGATGTCATTCTCTCATTGTACTTGGCCTTGGTGAGGCCACAGCTGGAGCACTGCGTCCAGTTTTGGGCTCCACAATTCAAAAAGGATGTGGAGAATCTTGAGAAAGTGCAGAGGAGAGCCACACTCATGATCAGAGGTCAGCAAAACAGACCTTATGATGAGAGGCTGAGACCCATGGGACTCTTTAGCCTGGAAAAGTGCAGGCTCAGGGGTGATCTGGTGGCCACCTACAAGTTTATCAGGGATGCTCATCAAGATCTGGGGGAACATCTCTTCACCAGAGCGCCCCAAGGGATGACAAGAGCAAATGGTCACAAACTCTGCCATGACTGATTCAGGCTGAACATAAGGAAGAACTTCTTTACTGTCCGAGCCCCCAAGGTTTGAAATAGACTGCCACAGGAGGTAGTTCAAGCATCCACTTTGAATGCCTTCAAGACACACTCGGATGCTTATCTTGCTGGGATCCTATGATCCCTGCTGACTTCCTGCCCCTGAGGCAGGGTGCCGGACTCGATGATGTTCTGGGGTCCCTTTCAGCCTGAATGTCTATGAAATATCTATGAAATACATTTACTTTTAGTCACGTACCTCAAAAGCTGTCATGGGGACCCCTCAGGGACATACTCAGGACCTGTATGACCTTGTCTTATCTCAGAGTGCTTCTTGAAACCAGTCCGAAGGACTTCCAGAACAAGGAGAAGCCCTGGCTCCTTTCCATAAGGGCCAGACACAGACATGGGCAAATCAGGTGGCCACCCATGGCCCAGACAGAAAGGGGGCCCGAAAATGGTAATTTTTAAATTCAGTATTATCATTATCTCTGGTGAAGAGGCCTAATACTAAAAGTTTTCCCAGGGCTGCCAGGAGTCTAGGTATGGTGCTGCTTTCCATTATTAGACTGTGAGATCTTCCCAGGTTGTTCCCTGACTCAAGGAAGTAACTTCTAGTTCAGCTCCTGAAGGAGGGACTTTCTCTTGTTGGAGAGACCAAATGTAGCTCAAAGTTCCAAGCATTAAGACAGACAGCTCCACTTCAATAAAGGTATTTACTGGGGCAAAGGTTACCCAGTCAAAATTTCTCTGCCTCTTCCAAAAGTTTAATGTGTCTTTGTATTCCTTGAGCTAAGCTAACTAAAACTAACTAAGCTTTTCTTTTCTCTGGTCTGAACAACTCTTGAGCCCCCAAACTGTTCAGCTTGTCTCCCTCCTCAGATTGGCCCTCATAGGTAAACAGTCTTCTTGTTCACCATACCATATCCATTGGCCAGTGCACCATTAGAATGCTTTACCTATGGTACTGATCATACTTATCCCATTTACATGTAATTCTTTGCTGCAAAGTAGACTAATCTACTGCAAGTAAGGCATCACCATGTAACTGTTTGCAGCAGCTGCTGTGCAGTTAATTAAGCTAATGCACAGTTTTTTACTACCTCTAAATACAGATAGTATATTAAGCATGCGGTAGTTACTGCACAGTACCACTCATGTAAACAGCTGACAGGCAGCAAATTGCTCTTGGCCAGTCCAGACAGCAGGAGGTGGGGGAACTGTCCCCTCCACAGCAGTTGATAGATCAGGCACAGGGCTGGGAAAGTATCTCCTCCCCCACAGCTGTTCCTCAGCCCCATATCCCAGTTTGGGAGGGAACACAGGTCTGGGAAACAGCTTCTGGGCAAGGGGCATATATGTAAATGCACTCTCAGGGAAAGTATTTGACTGTGCAGTAAACTTACAGTGTCTTAACAGCATGTGTAAATGTTCCCAGTTTCTGTTTCTGAGTCAGGCACAGGCTGAGTTCTGGACCTACCTGCTCAGTCTAAAGGTACTCTAGTCATGCAGAAGAGCAGAACTGCAGACACCTAAAGAACTGTCATGTTAAACAGAGGAACACCTAGCAAATTCTAGGCACTTCCATAGTTAGACAGCTGCAGAACAAGAGTGTTTGGGGATTGTTTTTGTATTCTTTAGGCCTTGTTACACATCACACTTTCAGCTGATCAAACCATGATTGGTGCTAGTGCTTACTCTAGTTTGGAGCAGTCTCACCTAAAGGCTATAAACCTTCTCTGACTGGCCTACACCTGCACAGCTGTAATTTGCCACTGGAGGGATGGTTAGAAGGGGACCTGACTAGGAGCTACAGGTTATGAGTTGCTACTAAAGGACTGGTGAACCAGAAGAGACTTATATCCCTGTTCTAGATCGGGGAGAGGGGTGAGAGATGGGTTGGGGGAGGTAGTGGGTGGAAACATGAAGCTGGGAGGTAGAGGGGAAATGAGATAGGGACAGGTAATTAAATGGGAGGTAGAAAGGAAACTGGGGTGGTAAGAGGGTGGTGAAATGAAGGAAGGCAGCCACTGAAGAATAAAATAAAAAGAAGTAAAAAACAAACAAACAAAAAAGAAATAAATTAAAGATCTCATGTTTTAATGAATTAGGATTCAGGACTTTAGTGTTGTAGGTGCTGGCTATGTTTCCTGGGAAGTGCAAATGGTGACAGAAGGTGCTTTGGGGGACCTACTGCACCTCCTCCAGGAAAGAAGCCCCAGCTCATAGAGACCAGTCTGGCACCCTACCGTGTTCTCCCCAAAACAACTCCCCCAAGACCCCACTCCTGGACCTATCTGTGCCCTGTTACCTGACTAGGTGGCATGTGCTCTGCAGGCTGTTTGCATGGGGTTGCACACCGCTAGGACAGGAGATGATGCCAGAACTTGCTCCTTGGCTGTAGAATTCAGAGGATGGGAATTTTGTGGGAGGAGACACTGCATTCTGGAATGCTGGATGACTGCAACTTAGGTGGCTTAGCTGTGGGTAGTAACCACCAGGGATCCTGCATTTCTTTGTGAAAAAAAAATCAAAGAAGCTATTTTTGGATATAAAAAAAAATCCCAAATCCGCACTTTTCCATGATCAAAATGAAACATCACTAATATATATATTTTAGGCATGTGCAAAGCAGCAAGTATTTGATTTGGATTCAGCTGATTCAGAGGGATAGTGATTTGATTTGGTGATTCAAATCACTACCCTGATTGGATTTGGGTAATTCAGATTAGGAGATTTGGCACTGATATGGAGATTCGGCCATAGACTATAATGAGGAATCACTGAAATACCTGTAACTTTGTAATTTTTTTGAAGTGTACCTCAAACTGTTGAAAGCAAAACTCATATCACTTGTGTGGGTTAAGGCAGAGTGGGATGAAAAGTGGTTTGTTCCCTTTGAACCCTGAGAGATTGCAGAAGTTGGAGGCAGGTAGTTGGGTGTTTATGTCTTTGATAGATTGTTGGTTTGCACTCTTTCTGGTGTGCAGTTGTTTAGTGCCCTGATGGAGATATGTATTGTGAAGATATCTCCATACTAGAGATATTATTGACAGATTTTGCATGTTTTGTCATGGCGTGGCCTGGATCCATTCGGTGTGTTATGGGCTGCAGCAAATTGGCTTTTGGTGATGAGGTTAGTGAGGTTCAGTGCTTGTTTGAATTTACAAATCACTTTTCACAGACGAGCCTATGAACTGCAGTTAATCAACCTCCTAGGTACAGAAAATCATGGACTCAATATAGACATTGGAATTATGACACACTAAAACCTGGCGGAAATCTGGCTCCCCAGGTACCTTTCCACTTTTACCTGCGCTGTTACATTTGCCCTGACCCCACCCCTGACTCCAACCTGTCCCTCACCCACTGAAGCCTGCATTTCTATTTTCACTGACTGGGTTTCTTGCCTGCATTGCATGCCAGCCTCTGGCTTCTTTACTATTCCTTCCATCCCGGAACAGTGCACACACACACCAACTGCAGGTGCTTCCTCAGCCTGACAAACGGTTTTTCAACCCAAAAGCTTGCTAAGACATATTTCTCCAACTATTCAGTTGGTCTACTAAAAGATACCAGAGGGACCCAAAGAACCTTGTCTGCCAGTGCCATGTCCTCAGACCAACATGGCTACAACCTACACCTATAGCACCTGTCCCCAGTCAGCTGACTGGAAGGAGGCAGGCCCCTGGGCACATCTAATCCCCAGGGCTGGGGCTGGCAGAGAACGTTCTCTGGCAGCTGCTGGAGGAGATGCTCCTGCAGGCAAGGAAAGAAAGACTCTATTCTGTGACAGTTTGGCTGCCTAAGATGCTGCTAGTGCTACTGTGTTGCTTACTTACCTGTTGTTCTTTGAAGTGGTTGAGTCATGAGTTTTGCTTGTCAGTATCTTGAGGTGCAGTTTCCCAGAAACCCCTGTACCTATCTCCTTGAAACTTAGCAAGCTTCATGGCCTTAATAGAGGCTACTACGCATACTGTTTCCCCCCCTCTAACCCCCCTTTGCCATCACACTTACAAGTGACATGAGTTTTGCGTTCAATATATTAAGGTGCAGTTTCCCATAAATCCCTGCATCTATCTCTTTGAAACTTGATAGATTTTGTGGCTTGAGCAGGAGGTGACATTCCTGCTATTTCCATTCAAATCAAGCAGGAAATGACAAAGTTATAGGCAGTTTCATGATTCCCCATCATAGCCCATGGACAAAACATCAAAATGCATTGAAACAGTGAAACAGTTTTGAAGAAACAAAACAGAACAGTGTTTCAAAACAAAACAAAACATTGAAACAAAACACTGTCCCTTTGAAATAGTGAAACAGAAGTTGAAATGAAACAATGCTGTTTGGCACAGCCCTAGTAAATAGGTGGAGATTAGTAAAACAAAAGTTAGAGCAGGGAAGGGAAGGTGGGAAATGGTGGGGTGGGTGGGTGGGAGGAAGCCAAAGGTAAGTAAGACAGACTGTACTGTAGTAATTTTCCAAGGTAGAAAAGAAGCTGCCCGTGAAAAAGTAAATAGATGGAAATTAGGAAGACAAAAGCCATTTGGCACTAGAAGTCTACTTAAGTTCTATTTTAAGGATCTAATTTTTTTTTTCTGGATCTGGTCTGAATAGAAATGTCCCTAGCAGTTGTATTTTTTAAGCTCTAAAATCTTCATACAAAAAAAGCAATTGAACCTCCATCACCTACAATGTTTAGGAAAAAAATATGATGGAGAAAAAATGTCCTTAATATGAACATGAACTAGGTGACCTAATGAGTCTTTATCTCTAGCGTCTGTGACCCTGCATTACAGCTGTTACAGCATACAGAACAGTAGCTAACTGCTGGCTTGAGGGTCAGGATGCAGGGAAACTTAGCAGAGCTTGTGAACAGTAAAGACCAAATGTGCAATTAAATAAGCACTAGCAATTTCCTAATATTATAATGATATACTATACTTCATTGTAGTGTAATACTGAAATCCTTTAAACTTACCTTTGAGTTAAGGTTACAATTTATTTTTGGGAAGAGATTATTCTTATAAATTTCAGTTTTGGTTAATTATTATTTCTATTGAATAAACTCTTATATTACAATAATGAGATGTTGGAAACCATGAAAACACTTGCATTAACTAATTTATTTCTTGAGGAAAAAAATAGTAAGGTCAGTTTTATGTGTAGTTGAAATGTTCAGGTGACAAAAAAAATATTGTTCACCACTTGTATATATGTCTAAATATTATTCTTGTCTCCCTGAGTTTACTCAGTCATGTCCCCAGGGACACAAAAGCATATTTATATTAATTTAATGTGTAAGTAGAGAATTACTGAGATAATCACAGTGAATTAATAGAGAGGTTAAGTAGCCTCTTCATTTCAGCACTTCTTGCCTGTTGTTGCTGATAGACACCCCTGTACTGATTTAGGATCATTCAGGTTCTAAGTGGGTTAGGCAGTTCTACTGTTTTGTCATTGTGATTCTCCGGGGCTCTTTATATACTCTAAAAACTGTTCTCTGTTGTGAGATATGGAATGGTCAAAGAAGGAAAGCACCTCTGGGAATGGAAGAAGGGGTTAAGAAGCAGGGGGAAAGCACCAAGTAGCTTGCTTCTGTCTGTTCTCAGCAACTCTACTTGTGAAATTCTTCATGTTTGGGTTAAGATAGGCAGGTGGGGATGGAATGGTCAAGTCACATATCATGCTTTCCCTGAAAATGAGAATTGATTGGGAAACAGTTTTACCATGATGCAAGAATTTGCAATTATATTTAAAGAAACTAGCAAATAATTGTCAATCTGGAGTGGGTAAAAATAAAAGAAGTTTCCAAACTTTTAACATATTGAAGATAAAAAGGAGGACTGGATCAGTAGCAGTACTTTGCTTTGATTTTTTTTGTATAAAAGTCATTGGATACCAAAATTGAATTTTGTTTAAAAAAATGCTGACAGCTTTGTAATGCTTTTCAACAATTTTTTTTTCAGTTTCCATTTTATTATTTAAATGCAAATTCATCTAAATCACTTCCCCATTAATAGTTTTGGCTTGATGTTTTCTGGTGAAAATTATGTGGTTAAAAATATACACTGTTTATAGAATTATGTAGATAACTATTAAACATTTCTTTCAGTTCTATCTAGAGGCAGAGGTACTGCCTACTAGAGCCAGGAGATAGTGTTAGAAACATAATCTCCAGCTCACATTGCTGGCAAGAGTGGCCAGCAGGACTACAAATCGGTGGAGTTCTAAACGTGTCATTGGCTAGAAAGATGATGGCTGTGTCCAAGGCCTTTTTATATATATATATATA
>JAGPOW010003316.1:130824650-130846022 GCA_030014935.1 Caiman crocodilus
TATATATATATATAACTATAGCATTGGTGGGGTTAAGCTGTCTAGTTACATGGGTACCTGGGCTCCCCTCCCCCCATCTTTTCCTACATACATCATTTTATTGAGATTTATTATCATTTTCAAACTAGTTTGGTTTTCTGTTAAAGATATGGTTAGACCAGCAAATTCCAGGCCAAGAGTCTGAGAGGAGGACTTCACCTGCCTCTTATTAGCCCCAAGATTCTAGGCTTCTTTCCACAATCTTTGGAAATAATCCTAGAAGTGCATGCTGCACTTAGACTAAGTGGGAAACACTGTTTGGGGATTTTTTTAGGAAATTACATGCATCACCCTCAGCAACTGAACAATGCACTGAATTCCAAATGCTTAAACATACAGAAGGTTTAGTCTGTCTAGTTTAAATGAGAGTCTAACCTGTAGTCCATCTCCCTCTTCTAGTTCCAAGATACAGGACCCCCTGGCTGCGTCCCCACAAGCAGAGTCATGTGGTTGCCTCAAGGAAAAAGCAACAGCCCAAATTTGTGTTGCTGCTTTTTGCCCCAGGGCCCACCCTGCACGGTTAGCATGGAGAAAAATGCTCTGTTTGGGGTAGTGAAGGCTGCAGTCAAAACCTGGACTGGCCCCAGCAGCCTTATCTAAGGTCCTGGGGGCATCCTGGGGCCCCAGTGGTGGTGATCCGGGCATGTGGAGCCTGGCCACATGTGCCACTCAGCATTTTTTCCGTACTTTTTTTTGATACTGGGATTCCCCAGTATCCAAATTTGGCTCTGCACTGCAAATATGCAGTGTGGAGAACCAAATCACATGAATAAGGTGTGTTTTGTGGTGCATATGTGTATACGTCTAGACACAGCTCCTGTGTATGATGGTACCCGGATGCAAGGCATACAGAGTGGAGAATCCTAGACTGATGGATTACTTGAGATCCATACCTGCAGTAATTATGCAAACCATGGCTCTTTTTCTGGATTCTGTGCATTCTTCCTTTGGCAAAGGAATATTTGGGACTGGTTCCTCCAAGAGTAGTGACAGCTACATACACACTGGCACCAGCTGTGTTCCTCTTTTCTGTCCTCCCTATACTGCTGACTGAGAGTTATTTTGGTTGCCATCAGTCAATCCTCTGTTCTTATTTGGGCATTAGTGTCCTCTGGGGAGAAAAAAAGGAGGCAATGCAGTGCAAAAAGCTAAGTCTGTCTCTATTTATTTGTGTACTCTTTGTTTATATGGGCTGTTAAAAACTGCAAGGCATAGGATGGGCCTACAGGGGGTATGGGAGAGGGAGAAGCTTAGATTAAATTATTGAATGTGTGGGATCTCAGAGGCCCAGTGGACTAGGCAGAGGGGCTGAGTGGGCACAAGCTGAAGACTGTGACTAGGGGCCAGCAAGAAATGCCATGAACTGTGTTGAGTGAAGCAAGGCACCTGAAGCTACACCTGGCTTTTTGGAAGGCAGCCTCCCAAAACCCGTCTATAACATCAAGGCCAGGGCAGGCCAGAGAAGGGAGGTCAGAGAGGCCAAAGTGCCTAAGAGGGCTCACCCTTCTACTATAGGGTGTGCAGCAAAGCAGCATGTTTGTGTTTGGGGGATTGGAGAAACAGGCTTGTTGCAGCCACTGAATCACTTGATTAATTAAGAGAAAACTGACACTGATATTGTACCCAAACAGTATATCCTTTGTTTTTTTCAGGGCACTGATGTTTAGCTGTGGTTCACAGAATTTGACCATAATGTACTGACCAGAATGATTAAAAAATACTTTCTTCATGCTATGTAATACTCTTGAAACTGCATAGACCACTGCTGAACAAACTGAAAATACTTGGTACTCTTTATTCCTTTTGCTGCTGGAAGAAGTTGCAATGTTAAATAAAAGTGTGTAAAGCAAGGAGAAACTGCTTCTTTCCCTTTTAAGAAGCCTGAGAAAAGGATACACTCTTCAGGTTTACCGACATTTCTCTGCATTCACATTTTACATCTATGTGTTAGTATTTCTATTTCTCTGAAGAGCAGAAAGGATAGCATGGCACAGCAATAACTCAGCAAGATGGGCTCATTGGCATTACAGAACATTGCTAATAGGTTCAAAATTATGGTTAGCAATAAGACGGCATAAGAGGAAATATCATGAACTTTAAAAAAATAGCTATAATATGCATGCACACTTCCCCATAGAGGGTTGCCAGCAATGGGGAGAAAAGAGAGAGGCAAGGTAGATTGTATAAATTACCACGACTTGCACAATTGGACAAGTCTGAAACAACATGAACGTTGGCTTTCCATTCAAATTGTCTCTCTCTCTCTCTCTGGGTTGGGGTTAATTTTGTTGGGGGTTTTTTTTGGAGGGAGGGGGTGGGAAGAGAAATGCAACCAAATATAGAAGGCTCACCCTTCTTTGTGAAAAGCCTGATACTTCAAAGTTTATGTGTAAGCAACAGCATAGAACATTCCAAAATAAAGTACGTATTTTCTGTTTTGAATATGGGTGACTAGGAGAAAATAGTCAGATTTCCAAGTCCCATTAACTTCACTGGGAATTTCAAGTGTACTTCTGAAAATGAATCAGACCACACAATTAGATGACTAATCATAGGTATTATAATTTGGAAAAATGGTAAAAATATTACAGACAACATCTGAAATGGTAGGCCATTGAGTATCTCTGAAATCTTATATGACCACCATGTGGTGTTACATACATAAGATTAAATTACTCATTACTTCAGTGTCTTGCAGCTTCAGTATTGGTCAAGACCATGTAGACAGAATGGATAACTGCTTATGAGAGTCACAACTGTAGTGCTGCCAGTTGATAAAGGTTAGAAACATTAGAGCTGATTTTTCCTGTAGGACACAGCATGCTAGAATTTAATTGTAATCTTGCTTCATTACCCACCACTTTCCCTATTAAATAGCAAAATGATTGTCTTTATGTCTTTATTTCTTACTTCCTAAATTATTGTCATTTGGGAACATAAAGCAGCATTCTTACTATTATTTTTAGACATTATTTTATACAAAAATAGGGTTTTTTTAATTACCTATGAATTTATAGCTCACATTTTCTAACAGAAGGGGTTCCAATTTTTCTTTTGGGACATTTATAGTCATTTGAATGGATTTAATGTTATCTTAGATTTTACCCCCCAAAAAGGAACAGCTGGCCTATTTACAGCATGTCAGCAAACATCAGTTCCTTTACAAAGCTAAGTGATGATAGGCTTCGTGCACAGTAATTGCCATCAGAATAACCAGAGCTAATGAGCTAACAGTGTCACAATTTCATGTTTCCTGTAGCTCCAAGATCAGAAAAAGAAAATTGTCTGACAAAAATTAAGTCAGCATGGATAGCTATAAATAGGGTAGCAGCTTAACCATGAAAGTGACCCAAGCAAAATCTTTCCTAAAACACTGGACTAGACCTTATCTCACTAGAAAATCCAATGGAATATCTTAAATCAGATGCCAACCTGTCAGCTGATAAGCATGCTTATTTGTTCCAATTAACACACCTATTGCCAGAAGTTTTAACTCAATGTTTTTGTTTGCTTTAAATACACCCACACAACCCTTATACCGACACAATTAATAGGCCATTTGGAGACCTATGTTTCTTTTTCTGGGCACTGTACAGGTAGAATACTTGCTGTTAGTGTAGTACTGTACTGCATTACTAAGACGTTTTTAAGAACCAAAACTTTAGGTTCAGTTTGCAGACTGTAACATTAGAAAGTATTTCAGTCAATCAACAAGAGTTTTGTCTATGCTGAGGTGCCTGACAAGACCTTTAATTAATAGAATTTCACTTTAGTTCTGACAGATTTATCATGTATTTTAATAAATTGATTCAGACATACACTTTTTTTCCATTTATTGATTATAGTTCTTAATTTTACAATTACACTAAAACACTGGAATGAATAAAGCAAATGATGATATTTATATACTAGAAGTGCTAAATAACAAAAAAAAATGAGAAGCTACTATGAATTTTTATTTAGGATGAACTAAATTCTGAATGCAACACACTTTGTTAGTTAAAACATGAACAGCTAGCAGATCAGTTTCTGAACCTGGTATTTAGCCATGGACCTGTGCCCTTCCTTATGACATGAATGAAAACATTTTGTTTTATCATTAAAAGAGGATTAGATTTTGAAAGAAATTTCATGCTTCTCAGATCAAAAGGTGTTATCTCTGATAAAATCAGATAACATACTGATATCCTCTTTGCTGGCGATTTAAGTATGGGCTTCCAAAGTGCCTCTTCTGTTAATATAATGTAAATCTTTAAAAAAAAAAAAGATATATATCTTTGCAAAATGAGCAAAACTCTGGCTTGCATCCATAGATGCTTCTCTAGCAAACTCCAGGATGTCATCCTCCCACTGTACTTGGCCTTGGTGAGGCTGCAGCTGGAGTACTGCATCCAGTTCTGGGCTCCATAATTTAAAAAGGATGTGGAAAAGCTTGAGGGAGTCCAGAGGAGAGCCACGTGCATGATGAGAGGGCAGGAGAACAGGCCTTATGATGAGAGGCTGAGAGCCATGGAACTTTTCAGCCTGGAAAAGCTCAGGCTCGGGGGGACCTGGTGGCTGCCTTTAAGTGTATAAGGGGTGTGCATCAGGATCTGAGGGAACTGTGATAATGGAATATTAGCCTAATCATTTTTATGTAGGCACATAATTGAAAGTATTCCAAAGCCAGCCTTCCATTTTGACTTTTCAAATCAATAATTTCAAACAAGATGCAATGTAATTATACATGGCAAATTAACTGATCTCTTAACAAAGTTAGGGTGATGTTAAAAATCTATTTCTTTAAGTATGATTGTGGCTAGTGTCCTAATGTTAAGTAGATATTAAAAAAATAAAAAATATGCAAATAAAAGCCAATGCCCCTCAACAGAAGTAGGATCAGGCTTGAAGCTCATAGAGATTGCCTATCTCTTTTGCATATGTGTGCCACTCACACACACACACACACACACACACACACACACACACACACAAACAGCCCCTCCCCCTCTTCCATCAAGAAACTAATTAACACTGGGCACACAAGATGCTTAATTCACAGTAGACTAATTCTACTGAGCATAGCTTGTCACAGCAAAAGCTGTGCTAATATGTTAATGTACAGAAGTTCCAGTTACTGTGCGTTTAGTTAGTACCTAATATGAGAGGTACTAAGCTTAATTGACAGTAACAAAGGCACATTAATGCATGTGTAGATATACCCACTGATGTTCTTGTGTAAAAAAAATTAAGTAAGCGTTCTGATAGGTAAAAGAGGTCATCTGTTTAAAGGGAAATGAAGATATTTGGCACTTAATAGGAGAGACTAAGCACCTTTGAGAATCAGTCTTTTAGTTTATGTGACCCCTCCGTGTGTTTAGATCATATGAAATTAGGGCTGAAAAGGACTTCATGAGGTCGTCTAGCCCTGACTGAATCATCCGAACCAAGTGTCTCTCCCTCCTGCTTTTGAAAGTTTCCAAGGATGGAAATTCCACAACTGTTCCCAAGCCTGACATAGTCAGAAAGTTCTTCCTAACCTTCCTCTTAACTTTCCCCTGCTGCAATTTACGGACGTTATTTCTAATCCTGTGCCCTGCAGCCACAGCCCATTTTCATCTTCCCTATAATTGCCCTTTAGGTATTCTCCCTCAGCCTTCTCTTCTTCTTCAGGCTGAAATAATGTAATTCTTTCCACCTTTCCTCAGAAGTCTCATCTGCCAGACCCCTTATCAATTTTGTTGCCTTTCACTGGACTCTTTCCAAACTGCCTATATCCTTCACGACATATGGGGCCCAAAACTGGACATACTACTCCAGATAAGACCTCATCAGTACTGAATAGAGCAGAAGAATCACATCTCTTCACTTACAAGTAACACTTCTGCTAATACAGGCCAGGATGCTGTTTGCTCTTTTTTGCAGCAAGAGCACACTATTGGCTCATATTCACCTCATGGTCCCCCATAACTGTAGACCTTTCTCTGCATTACTGCAGCCCAGCTAGCCATTCCCCAGTATGAATTTATGCACGTGGTTATTACATCCCAACTATAGGACTTTTTAACTTGTCTGGTTGAATCTCATCTGATTAGACTGGAAACATGATCCACAATCATCCAGGTCATTCTGGATCCCAGCCCTGCCCTCTGGAGTGTCCACAGTTGCCTATAGCACCCTATTTGATACGTATCCCCAACTAGAAATCAGGTAATTGATAACTGCTTGTTAAGTGCAATGATTCAACCAGTTATGTTGGCATCTGACAGTACTTTTGTCTAGACAGTATTTCTTTAGCTTATTAATGACAATGTTGTCAAGGACAGTATTAAAAGCCTTGGTAAAGTCAAGGTATGCCATGTCCACTGCTCTCCCCTCATCCACAGAGCCAGTCACTTTATCATACAAGGAAATTAGATTGGTTAGGCATGTCTTGCTCTTGGTGAATCCATGATGACTGTTCCTCATCACCTTACTCTTCTCTTGCCGCTTCACTACTCATTGAGCACCTGCTTTATGGTCTTTTTTTATTAGAAACTCTTTCCATGTTTATGGTACAGCATGAGACAGAGTAAAAAGAATTTTAAAAATTTAGCAAGCAGACAAAGACAAAAATTAACCTCTCAATACCAAATGCAAATTAATAGATTAGGTTGTAAAAGGACATGAAGGGCCTTGAAAGTGACAGCAAGTAGGTTATGTTTGATGTAGTAGAGATAAGGAAGCCAGTGGAAAGACACACACAGAGGGGTCACATAAGTAAACTAACAGGCTCGGAAAATGACTTTTTTTAGGAGCATTATGAAAGGATATGAATGAAGCAATATTGCATTTGTCAAAAGTAGGGGAAAAGAATGTTTCACTAGTTGAGAACCAAGATTATGAGAATTTTGCCTCCATAAATATTTCGTAGTGTCTTGGATTCTCCTCCTTCCCCTTCTTAAGGATGGACAGTATATTTCCCTTTTTCCAGTCATCTGGGACCTTGCTCAACCTCTATGAGTTCTCAAAAAGGATAGCTAATGTCCCCAAAATTACCTTAGCCAATTCCTTCAGGAATTGACTGAGGTTCTTCTAGGGGGGAAGGGGAAGGAGGGCTGGGCTCTTCTCAGCAGGGACTGGGCTTAGGGCCAGGCAGCAGGGGCTCTCGTCAGGGGTCTTCTCTCCCTCTGGGCTCTTCTCAGAGGGGGCTGGGCTAAGGGGAGGTAGTGGTAGTGCTGGGAGTGGGGTATGGGGGAGCTGCAACTACCCCAAATTTCACTGTAGCCTCTCCCATAACCCCGTTCCAGTGCTGCCACTGCCCACTCCAAGCCACCACCAAACCCCTGCCCACTCTGGTTCAGCCCTCAAAGAAAAGAGCCTCATGCAGCCCTGGCTTCAGCCTACAGCTGCATCCTGCCCCACCCCATGTAAATCTGGGGCACACATGCCCCCCCGCTCTAGTTCAGCCCCTGGGCACACACCCCCTTCCTCTGGTTCAGACCCCACCAAAAAGATACCCATGTAGTCTACAGCTGAATTCTACCCCACCCCATGCAGATCTGGGGGGCAGACCCTCTGTGCCTCCCCAGGGTGTGTACAGCAGCAGAACCTCCCTCTTTCTGCCCTCCAGATAAGCTACAACTCTGTCCCATGCCTGCTCCAGCCCCTGCCCCACTCCCTCCCTCACTGTGGGGGGCATCCATCTGCTTCCCCATGCCCTTTCACTCCCACCTCCCCTTCCACCATTCCTTCCACACTTACCAGCAACACTGAGAGCAGCTTGGCGGAGGGGGGATGGGAAGTGACCAGCTGCATATCTTGGCAACCACACTGCACCACATAAAAGTGAATCCATACAGTGTCTCAGTTAATTGACCATGCATAACTGAAACCATGCAAAAAAAATACTGCATAAATCAAGGTCCAACTGTATGTATAGATTAAAAAATACCCAAAGTTGAATTTAAAAAGTAGCCTTTTTTCTGTGATTAAAATGAAATACCAAAACACACACACAAATACAAATGTCCCCTTTATACCTGCAAAACCTGGACCGTCTACCAGTGTCATGCCAAAAAACTAAACCACTTCCATCTGTACTGCCTTCAGAAGATACTAAATATCAAGTGGCAGGACTAGATTCTGGACACTGAGGTACTCAGGAGATCAGCTCTCATCAATATCCATACTGTACTGAAACTGGTGCAGCTAAAATGGGTTGACCACCTTTCAAGAATGCCCAACATTAGCTTGCCAAAGAAAATCTTCTACAATGAACTGTCAAATGTAACATGCTTTTGTGGCACACCAAAGAAGTGGTACAAGGACACCCTAAAGATGACCTTAGAGAGCTTTGGAATCAACCTGGAGTTGTGGGAGCTAATTGCTCATGATGTTCATCCTGGAGGTCATCAGTCTAGAGTGGAGCACTGTTCTTTGAGCAGCAGTGCACAGCAGAGGCAGTGAAGAAGTGCGTGGTCAGGAAAAAAAGGACCGCTTATGTCCAGTCCTTGTAGCTGTCCTTCCCTTGCTGCAGCAGATTGTTCAGGACAAAGATTGGGCTTATCTTTGCACCTGTGTACCCAAGCAACCTAGCCTTCATCCCCTTCCTCTTTCTTTCCTCTCTCTTCTTTCTCTCTTTCCCTTTTCTACTTCCCTTTTTCTTTCTTGCTTCCCTTCTCTCTTCTCCACCCCTGACTGGATGGGATCACCTTTGCTTGCAAAGGACGAACAACCCCCCCCCCACACACACACACGCACACACACGCACACACATATATTTATTAGGGGTGTGCAAAGTGAGCGGTATTTGATTTGGATTTGGATTTGGCCCAATTCAGGGGACAGGGATTCAATTCACTGATTCAGATCACTCTCCCAATTCAATTCACTGGTCCAGATCACTGTCCCGATTCGATTCGGCTGAATCCCAAGTTATGAGGGGAGTGTTGATCTTCCCGCCCTCAATTTCTGAGCTCAGCAGCCCAAATTTTTAGAAGGAATAAATTGTAGGTAATGTCCTGCTCAGTTGGACTGTGGAATATATAGCTCCCTGAAATGGTGGGATACACTTTCCACTGATTTCAAAGGACATTCATTCTTTCTGATAGCTAGCCTTGACCAAATTGAAATCAATCAGCTGAACTACTTATAGATAAGGGGAGTAATATGGCAGGCTCTTATGTTTATGTATATGAATATGCATACATCCACACATACGTTTACAAATACACACACAATCACTTGCCATTTGATGAGAACTTAATTCAATATTGATAGCTGACATATCCATATGTTTTAATTGATTTTATTATATAAATTGCTCATAAAATCCAATATAATCAGCTAATTAAACATCAAGTTAAATTGCTTTGTTTGCTGATCATCTCAGAAATTCTAGGTTGTACTGGTGCATCTGGATCTGAATTTTTTCACACACTGATATAAAAAGTACATATTTTCTAAGATTTAAACTGTTTTAAAAATGGATAGTATATGGCAATGCATTATAAGGACTGTCAAATGCAAATCCTGGGACATGATTCTTTCAATATATTTATTACTAGTAAGGCTTCATCTAGGAGGCTATATCTAGTTTTCAGTATCACGTTTCAGGACATAAATAGGCATATTGGAAAGGATTCAGTGGAGAACTGAGATCATTTACTCTGGAGAAGAGACGATTGACAGAAGATTTAATCCAATCTTCAGATCCAAAGAGGACTGTCATCAGAGGCTGATGACAAACTCTTCTCTGTGTCTAGTAGGGCATGACAAGCACAAATCATAAATTGCAAGAGGGGAAATTTTCTAATGAGGATGGTTAAGCGCTAAAGCAGATTACCAGATGAGGGCTTAGAAACTCCCAACATTGTAGTTTCCAAGTGCAGGCTGGAGACATTTAGCTGAGATGGCGAGATATGAATAGCCCTACCCTGAACTGGGGGTTAGATTGGATAACCTTCTGAAGTCACTTCCAGTATAAATTTAGATACAGTTGGGAGGCCTCAGTACTTCAAAAGGCTCATATTTTCAGGAAGTATTATTTACTCAAGGAAATAACTATGACAGGATTGGTTCCTTAGACATGAAGAGGAGAACTGTGAAGCAGGATCTTTTTTTAACCTGTAGTCTTTAGGTATTTGGAGCAAAATGTCAACAACAAAACCAAAATGATGAAAAATGAACCCAATAAGTAGCTAGATTATAAAAAGAGCTATGTTTAAGAAAAAGAGCTTGAAAAGAGAGGAATGTCTCAGAACAAAAGTAGGTGTTCTCAAGACTGCTCTGGAAAAATAGTAGCAATACAGTAGGTAAAATATTGTCATTGTACAAATAAGAAAAGGCAGATCAATACCACTATAATGAGAAGGTATGGTTCTGTAACATGTTTTCTAAAGAGTTAGAGTTGACTTGGTTTGACAACAGATCAAAGGCTGCACAGAACATAAAAAACAAAACAAGGTTTTGCTATTCTATGCAATAAATGTGAACTGAAATATGTGTGGGTGGGTAGGTATATGCAGGCACATTTCCAGAGTTTTGATAGGAATTTTAGTGATGCAAGCATTTGCCATTCAGCATCAGCTTTTAAGTGCTAAAGATACCTTTTCTCAAAATGTAGTATAGTCAAAGTTAATATCAGTTCAGTAAACAGTGCATAATAATAAATATAAATAAATATGTTTTTTAGAAAGGAGTGCATAACCATGTTATGCAACATCTTACAGCAGATCTAAAAAAAAATTCTTAAAAGAGCTCATAGCCAAAAGCTAGCAATCATATTGCTTTGTTAGATTCAAGTGAATGTATGATAGTAAAACTCCTTAAGTATTAATTGTTCAGAAGGTAACATTCAATGTTAACTTAGCCAAAAAATGTTTAGTTCAAATGATATGGAATGAATCAGTACACTAATGTAAATATAACTATGCAACATCTTCTCTGATCCAGGCCACATACCAACATTTGTTTTGTTTTGTTTTTTCATGGGAGACCTGGTGCTCCCCAGGACTAAGGACAGATAATTCATAAACCAGTTTAAGTGATCAGAAACTGGTTAAAACCTGTAACAGAAAAGAAGTTCAATGCACATAAACAAGTTTGATAATGCCTGAAACTGGTTTGAGATAAACCTGGTTGAATGTAGTATCAGACTCAACTGATTTGGGTCAAAATGATTTATGCAATGTCTGTCCCATACCTCTTGCTGGTTTAAGTTAAAGCAGGCATTGCCAGGATCCTGGCATGCTCTCTGGGCTGGGTGGGGCTCTCTGCTCTACAGCAGAGCTGGCCCCTCCCCTCTGCTCCCTGGCTACAACTCCAGCAGAGACTTGCAGGCTGCTCCCACCATCCCCCTAACCACTCCCATCTAAGCAGGAATTCCTTCCTCCCCTCTGACTTGCTGAGAGATATCTGTGTATTAGCTAGCAGACCACATGCTGGTTATAGTCCATATTATGACAAAGGCAGAAATCAATAAGTTCCTGGGAATGTCCCTCTGTTGTTTTCTTAATGAGGTGATAAACACTTAGTTAGAAGTGATAAACACTGTCATCAATTCCCTGCTGGGCTAATCAAAGCATCCTGCCAGGACCTGGCCACCTCTCCCCTTTCCTCACCTTAGCTCAGTATTATAGAAGAGAAAGGAGGGCTGTTCTAGCATCCCCTGACTTCTACCCTGAGTCACTGCAGGCATGTGCCTGCATTTCTGGAATGAAAAGACACACCAAATAGGTTCAAGCTTTGCAAACTAGACTAAAGATTGAATCAATTTAGGATTGGGCTTTTTGAATGTCTGTCTCTAGCCCAGGAGAAATGATTAGTGTACAGGTTTTCAGGATTTTTCTCCCAGAGTGCAAATGGCTCCTCCTGCAGAAAATAACTTGGGATCAACCAGCATTAAAATCCCTCCCAGTGTAGTTTCTCATTGGAATACAAATGTCTTTACACATTTTCTTCTAAGAGAAGCCACAGCACAGTACTCCAGTAACCCAGTGTGTCTGTTTCCTTCCCTCCAGGGGGATGGAACTCACTGGGCTCAGCTCTTCCAGCTAAGCAAGCTACAGAACATGCCCATCCACAATCTACATTGTGTTGCAGCAAAAACACAGGCTGCTTTGCATTAGTCAGGAACAGCCAATCAGGATCTCACAGAGCATTCTAAGCTATGTCTCCCTGTCTGTATAGTATCCACACTACAAGCTGTCTGCTCTTCAAGGGCTCAGCATTCAAATGTCTGTTCAGGCATATCCAGGTAAGTTTTTTTTTTACTAAGAGAACAAACCCAGGACAATTCTTCCAGATAACTGGAATTTGTGTACTGAACCCTAATATTTCCATACATTATTTTCATAAAGCTACAGAATAAGAATGGAATTAACACAAATATTGCTCAATAAAGTGCCAGAGCTGTGGTGGTTTTGTTTGTTTGCTTTTTAAAAAAAATGGTAACGCTCAAAGAAAGTAACCTTAATCAGATGTTCACAATTTGTATCAGCAAATATGGCTGCAAAATGTGAATAACTCATACATAAGGTTATACAATGAATGCAGACACTTGCACAGCCATCAAGCCAAAACAATGCAGAATCTAACAAAACAATAAAGCAGAATGGTCTTTTAGTGTTAGAGAGAATGAGCATTTTGAAAATGGATTTGAACAGTTGAGCAGCAATACTGAACTTTTGAAGCATCAGCTACAAACAAAGAGCAAAACTCTGAGGCTATGCAAGGGATTAAAGATGAGTTAACTCCATTTTGTAATTGACTATAGCTTTCTCATATCACTTAATCACCAACTCTAAGATTCAAGAGAGATTACTGTTTCTACCAATAAGCAGGATCAGATACAAGAGTATTTCCATTTTCCAGCTGCTATGATTCTCCAATTTCTGACATGAGAAATACAGGCATAAACAGAAAAATAGGCAATGTAGTATTCTTAACAATTGGGCAAGATCACTGACATGCTCAGTATACATCTTCAAATAGCAATTTGGAAGTGGGATATTCCTCATAACCAAGCACTAAAAGAAACAGTAAGGGGTCCAGAGGTAATCTGAAGAGGATGTTTAATTTTCAGATTAAACATCACCACCTACAGAGCTAACAAAAGCAAGCAAGGGAGAGGTTCTGCCCCAACCACAGGCAGTAGGTACTTTAAGTGGCATCAGTCCTTTAGCATACAAAGTCTTTCCAAAAAACTGGCAGTCTTCCTTCACCTTGTGCTTCTGAGGAAGAGGTGCTGGCCAATAATGAAAAGCAGAACTGATCACTAGATGATTACATTTCTTTGAGGAAAGGCAGGAAGAAGGGGACAGAGAAGGATACAGTATTGTAGAAGTGGTAGAATGAAATGTAGGCATTGCTCAGTAACATGCACAATCCTTTTAACCACCTGATCCTCAGCCTTTGTTAGGAAATGAGACTTTCTAAAAGATAGATCACTTAGGCAATCTTGTACCCTGAATGAGTTACCCCAGCTCAGCTTGCAGCATGCACCCTAGAGTACCACTTCACATGTTCTTTTTCTGTTTTCTCTTATACTATACATAGATGGCAAGGTTGAATCACTGTGAAATAGGTAATACAAGCTTGCCTAAACTAATTTTAGACCAAACAGAAATACAAAACAATGTCAAGAACAGGACAGAAAAAAAAACAAGTCTCTCCCCCGACACCCATCTTTAAAGCATGCCTGTACCGCTTTGCTGCTAAAAATCTGAAGGAGGTATTTATGTACTTATAAAAAGGCAGAACAGTATGTAACTATCTTTACCATTTCCTTAGTAAATCAAAGCTTTATTTTTGATACAAAGAGAATTATTTTCTATCTTGTAATGCTAAAGCTATTGTTATAAGTAAAATGACTAAAAATGTTACTTTCTGACACATATGCACGTGTTCATATAGTTTTATAAGTAACTATAGTACATTTAGATTTTAGCCACTTATTTTTAAGAATCTTGAATATCCCAATTTTCAAATATCCATCCACTTTTATTAGCCTCAATTAAAAAACAAATTTCCAGTCCCTTTTACCCACATTGAGGATTATTTTTGTTCCCAGTAGCTGAGATGGAGCACTTACCATTTAATATTCTTGTTAGAGACCACTGTCTTTAACATAAATAATATCAACATAAATATTGTTGATAGTAATGCCATGAGACTGTCCATGTACTTAAAGCCAAGTATCTGCTCCAGAACTAGAACCAGAGCTTCCATCTCAAATCCCAGTGAAGTTAATGAGAACTCCTGGGTCTCAGTCTTTTTCAAGTTACCTAAGTGGTAGCATAATGTTGTTGCCTACTTAATGACTTTGGTGGCTGCATAAAAGACCCTGGGTAAGGGCCCAGATCTTATAGAGTAGATGCTCTTTACTTTCTAAAATAAGTTCCTTTGGGATTCTCATGTTGGACAGAAATAGTTGTAAAAAATAGTCACTTTTGATCACTTTTAGTCACTCCTTTTTTTAAAAAAAAGACCTTTATAGCCACAACACCACCTTTCTCAGGCAACTTATCTGATGGGATCATATCCCACACAAATGACCTCCAAATATATCACCAGATATATCTAAATATATCATCTTCATTAGCAGGTCATTTCTCTTAGACAATTTCTTAACGTTGGGTTTGTTCAATTTTATTTGCCACCAGAATGTGTGTGGCAACTTTCATTATGTTGTTTCTGTATATTTGAAGATGAATTTAATTCAGTTCATCTAATGAACTGATATGATCTTTGCTTTCAGAAAAAATTGACAGCAATGGTAAGTATGAGAGAGAATGCTTTTGAGCCAGACATTTAAATGTCAGAAGAAAAGACTTGAGTTTGGTTTTCCTATTGTTTGAGGACCCAACACAGACAGAAGAGCAGAGAGCTAGGACGATAGGTTACTAATGACCTGTGTTATTGACATATGAGGTACCTGCCTTCTTTAAGACTCAGAACCTTTTCTGCCTGGCAGTTTTATTTCTAGGTGTAAATACAAGCTGAGCAAAAACTGAGTAAGGACCTGGATCTTGATGCTAATTAGCTACAGAGTCTGCCAAAAAAGATGAGGAGGATTTGCACCATTGCACGAATGGCATCATGAGGAATTCTGGCTTGTGAAAACATATTGTCTTAGGAAGCCCCCTGCTGGTGATAGCTTGTAGACCATGGATTACTTCCTTCCCCTTTTGGAATGCAGCTTACTTCTCATCCATAACCTGACTGGCCAGTACTTAAAAGAAAAGACCCATGATTTTTCTTCCTGGATTGTGGCTCTGGATTTATCCATAATCCATGTTCTTAAGATGTATTCAATTCCAGATCCCCTGCATCTAGACTGTGCAAAAAAAAAGAAAAGGAAAGAAACCTCCTTCACCATCAATGATATGCAAACACATAAATGACAGGAGAAATTTAGATCTATACAGACACTATTTAAAAAACAGCATGAAAGGTGCTGAGCATTTCAATGTGCATTGTCTTCAATAAGATCTAAAGACAGTAAACACCTACAGGATTGAACCCAGGAATCCTTTAATGGAAGGAATAGTGACTGCCTGGACTTCCAAATGCATTCAATCAAAATACAATGATGTTGTTCATTGTTCTGTGTCAGATTTGTTTTAATATGAAAAAGAAATAACTTTATGAGTGTTCAACTAATAGGTCAGAGCTTTTTTTAAAAGCTGGCTACTTCAACACGGGTTTAATTTTGGTTCCACAGATACATAGGTTTTAAGCACGTATTATTCCCTTTTAAATTGCACTTTGAAGAGTATTATTCCCTGGGAGAAATTATTCATAAATGGCACTAATGAGTGTCAAGCTGCATTGCAAGGCATTTTGAAAATTGTCCTATTAATTAATGGAGTAATTAAGCTTTTGTCAGTGACATATCATATTTCTGACAGGAATAGATGGCCTATGTAAGTCTGTGCCAGGCAGCCATCCAGGCAGCCACTGTGTATAATGGATGGCAGCAATTTAGTCCAGGTTTACAGTGATGGGACCACCTGCATAGGGGGAGCTGGCAACCTGCATACACAAACAGCACGTTGCGCTGTACCTCAGTAAAATCGCCTTAGCTCAGATTGATGTAGCTCTCCCTAGGATGACACATTAGCTTTTTGCCATTAAACCATAAATAGGGTTTCTCTGAGCTTTTGTGACAAAAATGTCAATTAACTTCCAACTTTCATTTCCATTTAATTTTGTATTCTCATTCCATTTGCATATTAATGTGAATATGGTGCAGAACTCGTAGATTAGAATACCTTGCTAAGGCTAATAGCATGTAATGCATACTTATTGAGTGTAATAGTTATGAAAACATAAAACTTTCAGGAGAATATATTACCAAGTTGCAATCTCCATCAAGAAAAAAAAAAGATCACATTGTTCAGACACCCCTCTACCCCTCTAAAGGTAAGTGGGTGACATGTACAAGGATAAGAAAAGACACTAAAATATAAGAAGGGGTGGGAAGAAATTTCTAAGTGCAGATCAACACACTATAAAACCGTTTTATTCTGTTACTCCCTTGGCAACAGATCTCTATTAATTCTAGTATTAATAATTTATAGCCTGGATTCAGTTAACAAGGTCTTAGAATTGAATCCAGGGGAAAAAAAAAGAAAAGAATGAGAGGCGAGAATTGCATTGGTGGGCTGATTTTGCTTCCATGTGGTTACATAGTCCATATGCTCAAATTTATTAGCTGCAAGTCTTAGTATACATCTGAGCATTTTCAAATGTAGATGAACAGATTTATTCAGCCAGCACCAACATAAAATATCCAAAGTGCTGCTTGGGATACAAAACAGCAAAGCAGCTTCAATACAAAAATCAGTGCTAATACTCGTTTGTGCCTGACCACTCTCTTAGTCTGTTGTTTTCAAAGGAAATAGTTACATTTGGTAAGAGATGGGTGTCTCTGGAAGACCAGGTCCAGGGATTTCCTCCTCCTGGGTATTCCAGGTGGAGTTCCCTCTTTATTTTGAGAAAACTGAAGGTCTCAATAATATGTAAACCCACTGGTAATGGAGAGCATCTGAATATCAGCATATACTGAGCATTTTTCAGGGGTATATGATTAACCCAGGAACAATATATTGGCTTCAGAAATCCTTGTTCCAATTCATTTCTTATGTATCCCACTAAAATCAATGCTAGAGATGAATTCAGGTCAACATGTGCACAATGTGCATTTATATCAACATGTCCAATATAATTACTCTTCAGTCTTCTCCAAAATCATAACTCAGGAATTACAGTCAGATTAGTCATGGAAGAAGTAGAAGACCTGGAAACTCAAATAAATTTAAGATATCATCTAACATGCCCTCTGCCTTCCTCTGGGTCATCAAAACAGCCTGAATACCAGCTCCTATGACAACTCAGTTGTTCTGAATGTGTTCTCAGATAGGATTGTCCAGACTCCAGTGGTCAGGTCTCTTATGCTGATTGAAAATTCTTTCAAGTATCTTCCAGAATCACTTTGGGAGGTTTGGTGATTGTCCAATATATTTAAATTAAAATGGTGATTCATTACAGTACTAAAGATACAGAATTACTTTGTCATAAATTATAGGTAATCTACACTTTTATATTAACTCCATTACCCATAATAGAGTTTTAATGTGGTACTTACATGGCATCAAAGAAAAAATCATTGGTACTACTGGCTAGATCTAATCGAGAGAGTAAATTGGAAAGGCTGGAGAAAAGAAATGCTAATAGAACCCAAGGGAATGACAGAATGGAAGGGAACAGGCAAAGTTAGTGTGTCATGGAAAGGAAAGGTGAGGTAAAAGGACAATAAATGAGAGGAATAAAGGAAAAGTCATTGGATGGGAGAGCTAAAGGGAAAATGGATATTGACAGGAGGGGCAACCTAGCAACAGTGATATATGGGTGATATAGGAGACCTGAATAAAATGAAGAGAGTAACAAAGACACCTTAAGTGAGAACTATGTAATGGAAGATACAATTATAGAATTAGACATGGAAAAGTGACCAAATTATCTAGGTCACCACTCCCCCTTGCAAACCTAAGAACATTTTCTACAAAGAGGTCATTTTTAATGCCCCAAGTAACTCTGTAAAGTCTTTTATTTCAAACCTAAATCCATATTTAGATAATTATAATGATTCAAGCTATTTGCAAAATTATTATGCATTTCAGCTTGATTTCAATAATATCCAACTTTTGCAAAATCAAAGGACATGAACTCAATTTAAGTGTTTAAATATAGATTCAGAAACATTTATTTGATCAGTCAGATTTATAAACCTTTACTCACATTGCTGCTTTTCTCATGATTATTGTTTTAAAAGAAACATAGCATTAAAAACAATAAGGGTTGCATGCCTAAAATGCTTCTGTAGATCTGAGCCTAGATGCTTTCAAGATGTCTATTTAGAGTTTGAATGTAAATTAGGGGTTTTTTTTAAGTGTAACAAATAGCAAAGAAAGGCTTTCATGACCAATTACCTGCTACCATGCCCCTGTGGTAATTACGTGGGTGAAATTGAACAGAAACCATGAACCAGAATAAACCCTTACAGAAAAAAAAAGAGAGATGAACACAAATGCCAACAAGAGCACACTTTTCACGTAACAGCAACTTTCTGACCTTACAGTCCTTGTAATCAATATAAATCTAATATATACCATAAAAGGTAAGAAAACAGAAATTTGTAAGCTGTCTAGACAGTAAGAACCAAGGACTGAACACTGATACTACCTTTATGGAGCGCTATAAGTTGGCTCTTTCATGAAATTCTTTATGAGTTCAAGAGAAGAGACTTGCTGCTTAGACTGCCCTATTTCATGTGAGTGCTCTGATTACCAGGCTATTTGCTGTTCTCAGGGTACTCACTTTCTAAATCTAAAAAACCTTTCTTGATGAAAACTTAAGCAAAACAGGTCTGTCCCTGTGAGAAGTTTTGGTTTGAAGAAATGGTATTATCCATTAAAAACAAAATATTTGAATAAAAAATTCCCAGTGGGGTCTATAGAAAAGTACCTAAGGTAAGTAGACAGACAGCCATCAGGGTTCTAATGGATTGCACAGTAATAGGATAACACCCATGCAGTGCAGTCATTTGCAGTGTCTTTTACCTTCCCTCTAAAGCTCAGACTTGGTTCACTAATATACTTATTCTCTAGTAACCTGAAGATTTAATGTCTCAAATTAGCTCCCAGAACAAGCTTTTCCCCATCAAACAACTGTCAAATAGTTGAGGGCTTTATAGACAGATAGTCTAATTTTTTAGAATAAGTATTGCCAAAAAAATTTTAGGGGGGGAAAAAAGTATTCTCTCTGTATTGTAAAATCTCAAAGTGGAACTGTCTGAAGAAAAGTAAATGAATATTGAATTGTATTTGAAAATGCATTGTTTAGAAATATGATTGATCTAGTCAAACATCTGTTCATACTGTTGTTTCCTTTTATGTCATATGAGTGAAAACAGCTTGCCTTATAGAAGGATGCTAGAACAGAACCAGAACATTAGTATGCTTCTTTTTAACCTTTCTTCTTGTCACTTGCAAATGAAACTTTGACAAATTTACAGTAATATCTTTGAGCTGTAAGGTTTTGCACATCAGCAATAGTACTTCTTATTTAGTTTGTTTCACAAAACACTTATGCTACATGGGTGCACACACATACACCCTTTAAGTGTGAAAGATAATTTTAGGCTCTCATTTAATAAACTGGGGAAAACAAACCCATTTTATTTATCCATTACCAAGTCAAAGTATGTTACACACTTTTTTCAAGCAGAAGAGTGACTTTTGTCATTAAACAACCACACATCATGGAAAATCATAAAGGAATTCAAAAAAGGATTTTTTGTTTAAATTGTACTCAGGTTTAGCATGTGATAATAGTTAATAGAGTCAACAAAAGACCAAGCAAAAATTCTATTAATTAGTTTTTGAAATCCTATCATTAATTTCCAGAATACATACTGTATTCTATTGAATGTACTTATAGAAACCCTACATGGAATGGACACTAACTTTCTGCCAGACTGAAAAAGAGCAATTACCAATTTTGGCATATAAGGTACTTCCTATGGCTATCAGCACACATGTGATCATGCCTTTGCCTGCCTATTCATTTCTCAGTTGACTTTCTAAAAGGGTGGATTACTTGAAAACATAGTTTAGTAAAGATGGTTTCATGAGGCTGTATGATCACCACCTCACATTATTTTGTACTGCATGTTTTGTATTTAGTTTTTGAGGGGTTTTATTGGAAAAAGAGGGTAGATAAAGAAGTTGCACTTACTGCATGGTAGGAGTACAGGAAGTGCTCTACAGCCATAACTGAACAGATGGCCAGGGCCCATAGAGCACTGCAAAAATTGTGGATCCTCATCTAAAATAACTCTGGATGGATGTTGTATTAGACTTTGGCACAGTAGGTTAGAGTGCTGTAACAAACTTATGTACTACATCCCATCCCACCTCCCGGTAGGTCAAATTCCACCAACATCCCATGAAACATTGGAGCACCCCACTCCCCCTCCCCCTCCCTCTGGACACCACACTCAGACCGACTTCAAGAAATTCATCTTGTACAGTATCATTCTGAAGCACCTGTATGCAGATAGCAACTTATCCAGCTTAACCAATGCTTCTCTGTAAAGATCACACCCAATGTGAGACTTATTTGGTGTTGGTATAAAATGCCAATGCTAAATGAAGAATAGATTTTAGATCAGATTACTCTGAACAATTATTTCATTTCCATTCACTCTACCCCCTGATCTAAATTTAGCACAACATGCAAGGCCACAGTACCCAGCTTGCCAGGTTATGCATGGTCCCAGAAACCTGGTAGCAGGGAAAGTCAGGGTCTTGGTCTAATATCCTAGCCCTGTCATAGAGAGCCCTTCTCCAGGGACTGCTACCTAAGGTGAGATGCCTGAAAGTCCTATGGAGGGTGGAGGAGGGCTGCTGGGTGGTGACTGGGGGGAACCTTTCACACTGCACATTGAATGGAGGATATTGGAAGACAGGGGTCCCTGGAACAGGAGATATGGTGCACAGGAGCCACTGGCACATGGTCTCAGCAACCAGAAAGGTGTCCAGAAGGGCCTGCTTTGGGAAGTAACAGTACAGAAGGGGAGAGGGGCCAGGCTGCCTAAGACCCAATGCCAGGCTAGCACTGATTGGACCCACCTTCCAGGGACAAGTTGCTAAGTTGAACTGCTGGTGGTTGCTGGTGTAGGTGCAGGGGTCCAAAGAGCCCACCAGGCCAAGCCACTGTGGGCCTGGATCCTCCTGAAAGGAATGGCATCCCTCTGGGTTCTGGTCCAAGTTTCAGACTAGGCAGCATTCTTCATTTTTTTTTTTT
>JAGPOW010003316.1:130846122-130864077 GCA_030014935.1 Caiman crocodilus
TTTTTTTTTTTTAAATGCACCTGAAAAGTTTGGCATATGCAACATTTAATTAAACCAAGAGGTGGCAGTTTCATGTGTGGCATTCTCCCTGCTCTCCCAAGGTTTTGTGTTTGTTGAGTCTCCACAGTTGCCCAACTCCTCTCCCCACTTCACCAACATAACCACTAGTACAGGCAGGGCCTTTCCCCACTCCCTCAGTGTTAACTGAGAAGAAAGTTCCAAGTTCTGGAGAGGGCAATATTGCACAGCTTTTGTTTAATAAACAAATTCACAGTTTTGCAGCTTCAATATTTGATTAAAATGAGACACATCTCTTCCTCACACTGCATTCCCTTGGACCCTGGTGTGTGCCCTGGTGGGGGAGGGGTGGGGGGAGGGAGGAGGAGGGATTAAGGAGAGAAATGGGAAGGGGAACAGTGTCTGGGCAGCCTGGGTTATGGGCAATGCTGCCCATGAGGCAGGGCCAGAGAAGCCCATGGCAGGGGATCCATATCCCAGTGCCAGGGTGTGGGGACTCAAAGCATTCCAGCTCTACTTGTCTGGGGAGGACTCCTGGTGCACATGTGTGAAAAGGCAGCTGGCCAGGGCTTCATGAGTTGGGATAGCTTGCTGCAGTGAAGGGCCAGGGCCACCCTCCCCCCATCGTTGCATTCCATTTGCTTTCAGTGCCAGACCTGTCCATAGTTGAAGTGCTCCTTCTGGTGGTCCAGCTGACCCCTATAGGGCATTATGAGCCTGGGAAAGAGGGGGCAAGCTGAGCCTCCAATAAGACTGGGGAAGCAATGTCACTGATGTTGCAATTGGGGACCCTAGGCATTCTCCATCACCCTGGGGAACAGGAAGTTGCTCAAGAAGTAGTCATAGTCCTCATTAGTCATGTGAAAGGTGATGGCCCAGTCATGCCCTGGACATCTGGGTTGTGTATGTGTGCATGCAAGCATACATATGTGGTGTCTGTGCATGTGCATGCTCATCCTTGACATTTAAATTGTGTGTGTGTGTTTCCCTCCTATATCACCCCAATGCCTGTGTGTGTGTGTAAGAGAGAGAGAGAGGCAGAGAGACAGTGAATGAGTGTCCAGGACACCTGAGTTGAATGGGGTGGGGGCACCAAGATGGGTAGCCATGATGTCCCTGTCACCCAATCAGGGCAGCCTGGCTGTTCAGCTTTGCACAGGAGTCTTCAGCAGCCCAGGGAGCCCATGGGGCATGTTGAGTTCCCCCTACCTACTGTACTTGGGCCATGCAGGCAGGCACTGAGCCCTCTCCCTACAAGAGGTAACATGTGTTCTGCTTCTTCCTGACCTAAATGGGGGCACTTACAGAAAAGCTTGAGAAAGTTAGAGCACTTCTGTAATGGGCTTCTTGAATGTCTGTCCTTAGCCAGAAAGAAAGAGAGAGAAAAAGAAACCACAGATGAGGAATGGTTTGAAATGGTTTCTGTTGCAAGTGAATTCTCAACCTCAGAGATAGCAAGAGACTTATAATGAACCTGGACTCCCTAGTCAAATCCTTTCTGTGAGAATCAGTGTGCATGGAAATACACACTACACACACACACACACACACACACACACACATGCACACACAGAGTAACCCTCTTAAATTGATAAAAGCAAATCATTTTCAATTGTAGAAAGCAATGCAAGATTTTATCCTATGCCACTATGAAAAGCCAAAGAGATTTTGCTTTTTCCTTCTTTTCCATCATAGTCAACATCTCCAACTCTTTCTCGTTTATCTCCACATTAATTATTTAAAAGTGTGCTTATTTAAACAATGTTTCCATAATAGACCACTCTTTCCTCCTTTGATTGGCCCAGAAAAAACAGTGAACCAATGGGGTGGGACTCACTAACACTAGTAAGCTCCACTGTAGCCCTTGAAATGAATTACCTTGACATATTCTAATTATCTAGGTTCTAGCAAAAAACAATCTATTACCTATCTCGACTCAGCTTGACTACAACTTTCTCAGCTTCCTTCCCTGCCTCATACATTTCAGGGGCACAATAACTAACCCACCCACAAGCTTCTACAAACTTAGCATGCATCTACAATAGTATATATACATATTAGCAATACATGCACATATTGTATTACATTACATAGCCCACTTAATAGACTCACAACTAAACTGTATTCATAAATAACTAAACCTACATATAGGTACATAAACAGTCTGCACAAGTGGTCGAGTTCTGATGGTTTGCTCTTAATCATCCTCAACTCTTTGTAACAGTCAGTCTTGCAAACAATCAGAAGTAGAAAACTCTAAGATAGAAAGAACCCAGCTACACATCACCAGTAGTAAAAAACAGGGATCCTGGTTTTCTCCGATAAAAAAAAAAAATCCCCAATTTTTGGGTTAAAAAAAGTAACCCCAAATCCACATTTTTCCGTGACTGAAATGAAGCACCACTAATATATACATACATGCATATATAGAGGGATGTTTCAATTTTATCAAGGAAAAATGTGGATTCTGGGTTACTTTTTTTAACCTGAAAATCGTTTTTTTTTTTAAATCTGAGAAAACCAAGATCCCTGGTAATAACCATTCCACCACATCTATATACCCCTTTGGTCTTCAATCTATGCTGTCTTGATCACATTGGACACCTCATTGCTTTCAATACCTTTGCTCAAATATAAGTGATTGTAAATATGGTGAAGAATTCTACTGATGATGCACAAAGCTGAATGATGAGTAGAATCCAAAGGTTACTCAGTATTAGCTGAGTGACTTTTATTCTTGGGTTACTTAAGTCAGGAGATTTTACTGAATGCCAATGAGCAGATTCATAAGCAAACCAGTATCATAATAAATAGAGGTGCTTAAACAGAGCTTCTTAAACCTCACTTTAATACAGTAAGCCCTACCATTCTTAAAGACCAAGCAATTCTCAAGCTGATAGGGCTTTGTACTGACCCACTAAAATTTAGGTTTCCAGTATCATAAATTGAATAAAGAAGCAATTATATCTTTCCTGTGGTTGGCTGTTGATGTATATCTCAGTTTACTTTTTAACCCCATCTTTCATAACTAAAATTCTCCCCTCATACATACACATTTGTGATGTAGTTTATCAACTTTTTTGAGCCTTCAAGCTTTTCTTCTTTTCTGTTTTTGTAATGTAACGTCATTGTTATCTCTTTTCATGGCACTTAAAATGGCTGTTTTCTCCTGCCTTGGGAACATCACACCTACTGTGTTTTCATCAAAAAAGGGAGCTTGCAACTATATTACCATGTCACTAAAATTCATCAGATAGAACGAATAGATGGAACTGAGCCAACATGGTGGAAGGTGACCAGTGGCATCCCTCATGGTTTAGTATTAGGACCAATGCTTTTCAACATGTTCATCAATGATTTGGATTTGGGTGTTAAAAGCATAGTGGCAAAATTTGAGGATGACACCAAATTACAGGGGAGCATGATCACACTAGACGACAGGCAGAGGATACAGGCTGACCTGGATAGGCTTGCAAGGTAGGTGGATCAATCCCTGATGATGTTTGACACAGAGAAGTATAAGGTGCTCCATCTGGGGAGAAATCATCCATAACACACTTACAGGTTCAGTGGTGCTACACTTGCAGCACCACAACTGAAAGAGACCCAGGGTCAAAACAGACCACAGAATGAACATGAACCATCAAAGTGATGCCATAGCTGGCAGAGCACATAAAACACTGGTATGCATCTACTGATGCATCTCAAGCAAGACTAAGGATCTTATCCTCCCACTCTACTTGGCTTTGGTGAGACCACAGCTCTAGTACGACATCCAGTTCTGGGCATACACTTGAGGAAGGATGTGGAGAAGCTTGAGAAAGTCCAAAGGAGGGTCACACATATGATTAGAAGTCTGGAGATCAGGCCATGCAAGGAGAGGCTGAAAGACATGTGGCTCTTCAGCCTGAAGAAAAAAGACTTAGAGGTGACTTTGAAGCCTATAAGTATATAAGGGGCGTACATCAGGGCCTGGGGGAGCATCTGTTCACCAAGGCACCCCAGGGGAAGACAAGAAACAATGGACAAAAACTGCTTGAAGATCACTTCATATTGGACATAAAGAGAAATTTATTTACAATTCGAGTGCCTAGGGTCTGGAACAGACTTCCCTCAGAGGCAGTACAATCATCTATCCTGGAGATCTTTAGAAAATGACTTGATGCACAGCTTGCTGGGTCATCTGATCCCAGCAGTCTTTCCTGCCCAAGTGCAGGGGGGCTTGACCCCATGATCTTGTGAGGTCCCTTCTAGCCCCTAACATCTATGAATGTCTTTCTTTTTATGTTTTGTGTCCCATCACATCAGATATGTTTCACTGAGTGACACAGGCATTGCCCATTGTCCTTCAGGGTCAGACTGTTGCCACTCCCAGGGTTTCAGTGGCCCTGCCCTGTGGAACAAGTTCATATGGTGTAAACAACTTGAGGCACACTTCTGCAAATATGTTCCTGAGAACCCAAAAGTGCCATAAAGCAAACTAGTGGTTGCCACAAAAATGTGGCACAAATTTTTATTACCTATTGCTGCAGCCATCATTTTGGGCATTTGTGATGCAACAATGGGCATGGAGAAAAACAAAGCCTATTTTCAGCCTGATATCCAGTTTGGAGAAAGACATAGCACTAGAACAGGACGAACTAAAAGATCAGGGTACCACCTTGGAAACTTACAGGAGTTGTCCTGAGTTAAGACAATGGAGTCTTGTCATTATTTACTATTAGCTAATGAAATCTGTGCTTGTTTTTATCAAACTTTCTCAAAGTATGCAATCAGCTCCCCCGCCCCCTCCAAACCATTTCATTTGTTACCAGTTAAAAGTGAGTTATATGTGACTTTTTGTAATACGACAGATGTTCAATCAAGTTATTCTGCAATAAAAATGAAGAATCTGCAACAAAGTTTACCAATCTGCCTCAGAGACAGCCCTGACTAAACCAGAAAATTCTTTTGGGTACAGAGCATCTCAGAAGATTTTTAACATCTGGCAGGTCGCATATAGCATGATAGTGCATGGTTGGGTCCTCCACTGCTCCAATGCACTGGTCCCTTCTCCACATATAACCCCCTTTGCTGCAACAGGGACACAGGTAGCAAGGAAGGTCTAGATCCATTCCTGACTCGGACCAAGAAAAAGATAAAATATAAAGGGCTCAGAAAATAGAGCTTTGGGCACAAAACAAACTGGGAGTGCCCCACTCAGTGTGAGGAAAAGGAGATGAGTCCTGAGTCCCCCACCAGACAGCCAAAGAGTACTTTACTCTAAGTTCAGCTGTTCTCAGCAACTGCAGAGATAACAAATCATATCTGAACTGTATCCATTTGATTTCTTCATGTAGAGTTCATTAAAAACAAATTAAATGAAGTTTGCAAACTGATTCCTATTCTAAACCAGGGCTCTGTGAATAGCAGCCGATAGGACACCTGGAGAATTGCACAGGGGCAATTTAGACCTTATTTATTTAGACAGGACGTACACATTTGCAGAGTGCTCACAAATGTTGAATTCCATTTTATCATTCCTATAAATCTTGTGCACCAAGCAGCACTGTGAAGCACAAGTAAGCAAATATGTCTTGCAGCAGTATATTGTATGATTGCCACCATGAGAGTTGTTCTCCCACAAAGGGCTATTTTGTTTCCCTTGAGAATGGTATTGATGGGATACCTTTATTGCTATTGTGAAATGGCTGAACGTAGAAGAGGTTTTAAAAGGTATCTTAATTACCTCAGAAATCAAATGTCAAGCACAATATAAAATTGTTAATATAATGCACAACCAAATTGGCAATATACTTAATGAATTCAAGATGGTGTGCCCTTGTTTCAGTTATAGTGTCTGTACTTCACCATTGATACCTCTTTAAAAAATATCCAATGCATGGTATGTGACATTGTGAGATACAACCACACTGAAAAGTGTATTACACAATAAAAAAGTAACTTCTGATCTCAAAATAAAGTGCTCTGAGGGAGCCTTTATGCACCATATGGAACAGTTGATATTTGCATTTTTGGTAATATCTCGCTATGCTATATAGCTTACCATTTCTTGTTGTATACCTGGCTGCTATATCAAGTTTCAAACTATTTGTATTCAATTCCACAATTACTCTTCATCCTTTGTTTTTCTCAGTGTTTAATAGAATTGAGTTCTACAGAACCATTATTTTTGTTTCTATGTTTGCATTAGTTCTGTGCTAATATTGACACTGCATTGCACATTTTATCAAAATGGATGTTACAATTGTTACTAACTTTCCTACAAGAAGCATTTTCACCCAGTACTTTCTCATCCAGAACCCAGTTCTTAATTTTATTTACTCTTCTGTATTTTCCAAAAATCATCCTCTCATTTTAATTTAATAAGCATCTTACTACTTTTTATTTTTCCTAGTTTGTCAGATTTGTTTACCATTCAGTCTCTTCTGCAATGTTGTAGACATTTGCTGCTTTATATAAGAAGAATCCCCACTTCCTTAACAAATGTTAGAACAAATACTCCTTGATACAGTTTCCCTCTCTAAAAAAGATTTGTTCCACCGTGTGACATGGAGGCACATCTAGCAAGGTTTTCCCCTGGGAAAAACCCTGTTGAGGTGCTGCTGAGCAAAGGGGAAAAGGAAGGAAGGTGGGAGTCTTACCTTCTCCATGGACTGCTGTTTTTGCCATGGCACCAAGTCCACAGTGGGCTGCCCTTCTTGTTGTTTCTCCTCTAAATTTTTTCTTGTGGCTGATTTCTCACTCTCCTTCTCATCCACTTCTCTTCCTCCTTCCCCATACCTCTATTAGGCTACAAATTGGTAGGACAATATTTGAAACTGCAAGTATTTTTACAGGATGGGATATCAGTCCCCCACCCAATTTTATCCCTGATAAATGAATTTATATCACTTGATCTCCAGGGCCAGAATCTGGGGGTTACAGTGACCAATGCCAGACCTGCCAGAAGTTGTGGGGCAGTGGATATGCTTTACCACTGCTCATACTTCCTCTCCTACATTCATCTAATGCACACGCAAGCAGGACTTTCCATTTTCGAGGACTTAAAGTCAAGAATCTGTTTGTCCAGAGAATTAATTGGAACTGTATCTGTGCTAGAATGTGGTAATTAGAGCAGATGGAAACACTGATATTTTCCAGCCAGCTTTAGTGTTAATGCTCCAAACTCAAACATTTTTATTCTAACTTGAATAGGAATTTCTTGCTTTTTATTTCTATTGGACATAAGCTGCCTTTCATATGGAATAAGTGTCTTTCCTAGACTATAATGTTCCTTATCATTGTATGAAAATAAAATGTCTTGTTCTGCTTCTTTTCAGTCAAACTAGCCATCAAAACTATAGGGTCCCAGATGATACTTCTGCAATATGTTGGGGGCAGAATTAAATTTCTGTCAATTTCCTATCCTCATGTTTGCATGTATTTATCATTTTTTACTAGAATATTAGATGACTTGTTTTTTTAAAACACTTGCTAGGAATATTCCCTAGAGTATAATCTAGCCACAAATAAAATTTGATGGTAAAAATTGAATGTCATTTTTATTACCTTTTAACTGCTTGTATTTTGTGCTATAGGTAGATGATCAGATTTATTTAAAATATTTCTTCCTACTGTCTAGTGAGTTTTTGCAGTTTTAGAAGAAAAAACAAATCTTCTAAAATAAAGCTGAGAGGACTGATCTAACCTGCAAAACCAACAAATTTCAAGTAAAATATTCAGATCATCCTCAAGTCACAGCAGTGGCTAATAATAGTTTGACATCTTAATAGCACGTACGCTAAACCTAAAAGCATAAGTGGGAGAAAATTTAATTGTGTATAGTGTGACTTTCACATTTAAATACCATCAAAGTATTTTTAAATATAATTTTAGGAATCACTTAGAAAAAGAAAAATAGTCACTGTTCTGTACTATAATACATTTTTGCTTTAAACTTAAAAGATATTTCTTGGATCCATATAAGCTAATGTTATTTATTTGAAAGTACTCTGTAGTAGTGTTACATTAACCTGTCTTGTATTGAGAGCACTTCAGAACTAACTTAATATTCTAAAATAGAAGGTACAATAGCATTCCATTTTACACTACATGTTCTATCCTTCATATCTACCCATATGTGTGCCTTTATATAAGCTCTTGAAGAATGGACTTTTTATCATTTGGCATTGACCTACTATTTACCATGCAGCAGTTTAACTAACAAATTTGTGTTTTTTTCTCTTAAATCACTCACGTTGAGTTGCAATCCATAGCTGTGATAAACAGTATCTTTCAGTGGAAATAGCTATGTAGTATGGTGTTACTACACTACAGAAATGGGCACATAAAGACCAGAGAACAAAAACTACTGAAGTTATTTTCAGTGTTGAAAGAACTATTTTTTTCATACTGAAATACAATTTTGAAGAGGAGAAAAATAATTTTAACTAAAAAGAGTGTTTTGCTGCTTTGTTTTTGCAAAACTGCATGAAATTAGACTTGTGGATCCCACAGAGCACTACTGTAACAAAACCCCCATTTTTTCTTTTTTTTAATTATTATTTTAAAATACATTCCCTCCCCTTCCCCAACCATTTCTGACTTTTTCTCCGTCCTCTCTATCCCTTATAAGGAACTACAAATAATCCTAGGTAAACTAAGATAAGTTCTTATACTTCCTTATAGCAACAAGCCACTTTTATATTGTGAATAGTGTTCTGTTATGTTTGTATTGAGTTTTATTGTTTTATACTGTATTATATTATGTTGCTCTTATGTGTGTGTTGATTTTTACTGTTTTGTATTGAATTTATATGATTTAGACTTGTGTCTGCGAAGTAATGTCAAGTAACGCCAACTTTCCATTTTGTATACAAGCCTTCATCTTGTGTCTCCTCCCTGGGTACTATAGTATGTTGTAACTGTGATTCATGTCTAACCAGTCTCATCCAAATTGGGATGAGACTGAATGAATGAGGCTACCTGAGGCACAATGGTAGCAGACCTTTACTGAATGATCAAATCAATGACTGGAACATCAACTCAATGACCACTTGAGCAGAACAGAAAATCAGTGCACATAAACCATTTCAAAATGGTTGAAACTGATTTGAGATAAACCTGGTGCAATGTAGTATCAGACTTAACTAATTTGGGTCAAACCAGTTTATGAAACTTCTGTCCCAACCTTGTTCCTGGTTCAAGTTAAATCACAATCCCCCAGCATCCCAGCATGCTTTCCAGCCCTGGGCTGGGCTCTTCTGTCTGCTCCAGCATAGGAGGGCTGTGGAAGGGATGGGAGGTGGGGAAGGGGCAAGGGCAAGGGCTGCCCTCCCGTCCCCCCCACAACCCCGGCAAACCCCAGCTGGGGCCTGAGGCCAGAGAGGCGGGGTTAAACCCTTCTTCCCCTGAGTACAGATCTGCCTTGCCCTGCTAAACTTACTAAAAGTTACTGGTGCATAAGACTGTGGACTACAGATCCCAGAGGCAGCTGGACATAGGAAGAGGAAGCAATGAGCAACTCTGCAGAATTCTGTTTATGTGATGCTGGACTGCAAATCCCAGAGACCTCAGGGGCAGCAGGAAGAGGAAGTTTCGGAGAGGCATTGTCTAGCACCTCACCCCTACAGCTTCTAGTTAACACCAGTGCAGGCATGTGGCTGCATTTCTTCAATCAAAGGTAAATGTGCGTCCAGTTGTTTCTCAGTTTAATCTTTGCAGACTGACCTGCAAAGACTGAATTGATTCAGCTGTGGGCTTTTTGACAGTCTGCACTTAGTTTATGGGGGGTGGAGATACTTACCTATTTTTTTTTTAAATTTAAACACTTAAAAGCAGATTAGTACTTGGAATTTAAGAATCACTTTCTACATCATGTTAAAAGGAAGATGCATTCACTTCTCTCAGTTTGTAGGAGGACAGTCACTGCTCAGGTACATCTGAAACTTCCTGTCTGCATGGTGAGTCTATATTCCAGTTGTGTTTTGGACAACTTGTCAGACCCATACCCTCCGTCCCTGACCCCCTCCTCCTTACCAATGGCTGTAAAAGCTTGGCAAGACCTACACATCAAATTAAAATTGTTAAACTGCTAAGCCAATACATTTTACATGATGCAAAAATGCAAGGTTGTGGCTGGGATCATGTGAAAGAAAGCAATCCCAAATTGATCACCTCTCCTGCGTTATATCTTCTGTGTTAATTGTAAATATATCTAATGTTTATTATACTAAATCAGTCTACATGATTACATCTAACTCAAAACTAACTTATTTATTGTCTCCTATGGCTGTTGATCCTCACTACCTTATATTTGCATTCATTAATTAAGGTACATTTCTCAAAATAGGCAGTCAGTCCCTAAATGTTTATGATGTTAAACAAGGGTATTTTCCTGAAGCTTACACTTATTTTCCATATTACTTTCATTGACATTTTAAAAGATCTGCTTTGGTCTAATAAAGGTATCTCATGTAGCCAAAGAAACTTGTAACATCTTCTCTTAATCAAGACATCTCTCTCAAAACAGGCATTCAATGTGTGTCAAATATCTCCACAAACCATTTGATGCAGCTCCATTGTTAAAATAACTACTGAAAGGTAGTATTCTATGATCAACTTCCAAAGTAGCTCATTCAATCAATACCCATCCCATTTAATTTTACAACAGATCAAAAGCTGGCAGAAGCAAAACAAACACACAATATACTATAATATGTTCATTCCATCCTTGCCTGCTTGGTTGGTTAATCAAAGTTGGAACAATCAAGAAGAAACGCTTTGAAGTAATACAATTGAACAAGTATAAGGTGGTACCAGTTGCCAGCAGATGGTGGGAATCTTCTCCCCAGGGAAAAGGGGACATTAGCCTGCTCCCAGCTGGACTAAGGCAACAGATCCACACTTTGAGAAAGCTGAAGACTTGAACTGGCTTCTGGCCTGCATGAGTAAAGAATTTCTTGCAGCTGATATGAGGATGGTGGTAATATAACTCATTTATTCAGTACTGAGAGAGAGTATTTTTCTGTCATTTCGTTTTATTGTTGGTAGTTATTAAAGCAGGCCTTTCTGCTATTAATCAACTGGGTGTTGTGTCAGTTTTATAAAGCACTAGATTAAAAATCTGGTTTATAAGTGCAACACCCCTTCTCCCTCCCTCTCCCATTTCCCACTCTCTCACATGGTCAGTACTTTTTAGTTAAGACAGAAATAGGCAAGCATACCTGATTTCTCAAACCTTCATAGGTCAGTATGGTTTCCTGGCACAACTATGTTAGCATGTTCTCATTTCTCACTGCATTCTGTCATATTACTGTACCTAATAGATGCAGCACTCTACTAACAAAGGACAGAGTTCTACTGCAGTGTAGGTTTAGGCTTCACTTTGGTGTGGCTTTCTTTGGTTCGGCTGCAACATGAGCCACCCTCACTCTCCACTTAAAAATATAGAGCTTGCCTACTATTTCTTCTGCTCTAAGCTTATTGAGTGCCTTCCCTTATCTCCAACTGTGACAGCTTTCTAACAACAACTTTGTCTCTTTGTCTTGCTGCTGAAACTTCGTACTGCCACAGCCTCTAGTCCCTGCAGGGAAACATAGACAAACTGATTTGGCCCAGACTTTGACACTGTCCCAAACTGTTTCCACAAACTCAATAACCACCCGTTAAGATTAACAATTTACCATTGTCCTTGGACTGACAGGGTGGTGACTCAATTATGCCACAGTTCATAGGGAATACACATATATGGAGGCATCCAGTGATAAGGCAGATATCATGAGGACAGTTTCATAGTATCAGCCACAATTCATAAATCATACATACAGGTTCTCTAAATCCTCACATCTCTCCATTCTCAAAAAAAAGAGAACTGGGGTTTCTAAATATCCGGGGGAATTCTTAAACCCTACTTATAGACTAACTATGGAATAACTACTTTTTCTTATTAATTCAAAGCTTGTAAATCCTTCAGTACATAATTTATCCAGTATGCCTATCTGTGATATTCATGAAAATATCCTAGGTCGATTCTAATCTGAATTAGAATTCTCCCTCCTTGTTCCCTCTATGCTTCCACATAGAGATCTTCTCCATCCTTGATGGGTTTTGCCAGACTCTGTCTGAGGAATTTAGCAGTACACTTTTTCATCCTCATCTGACTTTCCCCAAGTGAAAATTTTAATTACACATATATTCCTCAGTGACTTAATGTTGCCATTAAAAGTTGTGCCCCTTTGGCCACAAGCCTTGTCAGGTTTGCATCTCAGTCTTCAAGGAATTAACCTGAACACATCATTTCCTCAGAACACATTAAAAGGGTAGCTCTAGTATTTCCAATATTCACATCCCCAAACCTTCTTTGATATCCATATCAACTCAAGTACAGAGAGCCCAGTAGGGTTCATCAGAGGCAGTTTCCTTTATTTAAGTTTGCTTCTCTACACCTTATAGGGATATGCCCACTGATTCACAATGCCCACTGATTCATACATTATGTTTTCCACTGAGGGTTTGATTATATATCCAAGACATATGCAGAGGGTTGGTATAGAAATTCAGACATACGCACATTATAGGCATTCCTCTTCCCTGGGTACATCTACACTTTAAATTAATTCAATGCAACAAACTCCAGTATAGTTTGTGCCAGTGTTTATTATTGTTGAGCACAGCATTCGCACATGCACCTGGGACCACAGCATGTTGAGATGAAGCAACCCTCTCTGGCAGGGAGGACCAGGGGGTCAGCCTGCCAGCTTGGGGCTGTTATGACTTGGCTCAACATTCTGCGGAGGGGCTGGTTGTGGCACAAGGGTGCTACAGTACAGGACTAACTGACAGATAACCCCCACACTATAGCACCATTGTGTCTTAGCCACCTCATCACCGACTACACATGCATCATGGAAGAGTAAATAACTCCACTGTAAGATAGTACGTGTGTTGGCCAGTACTATCCTAAAACTGAGTTAGTTAGTTTACTCTGACCTAATAGCACCACATGTGTAGATGGTGACACTCAACTGTAAAGCATCTCATTGTAGCTGCATCCCCTGTGTTTTACTTACAGGTTTAACTTGCTGTATGGATGAGGCAGCCTCTATATAGGTTGTCATATAGCTAATCTCTTGGGAGTATGGCCATGAACAATTTATTTTAATTTATTTTATTACCTCCGGTGAGGACAACGCAATACATCTTTCACCTTGGGATTTGCTAGTCATCCATTTCTACGCAGGTTTCTTTCTTAGTCCATGTAGAGGCTGCTCCCCCCCTACTTTTTCTCACTACTGCATCATCTGTGTACAAAAGTGTCAGTCATTTTACATGCCTTGTGTCTCAGTCCATTAAACATGACATAAAGTTGAGGAAGTTAACAAAATTGTTTAAATCTCAGTCTTGTGATTCCACAATTCTATTGTTTCTCTTCAGGCTTTTCTTTAGCTGGTGTTTTTTTTCCAAGTCTCTAGCCTCTGGAAACTGGTCTCTTGAATAGGAACTTTTCTTTCTTCAACAAAGTCTTCCTCACTCCAATCTTTACTGCTCTGTATTTCTCAGTATACTTGTGGGACTGTTCATGATATAGACTCCACAGTCACTTACGTACTTCACGTAGAAGGAAACGTGGCCTTTATGCTATATGGTAGATACTTCACAAATCATATGAGCACTGTGGCTGCTTACAGACATGAAAAAAAAAACCCAACAACTGTGCTTTACATCATGCTCTGCCTGCCCCCACACTGAATGCAGACCGTGCCCAGCAGAGACATCGTGTTATTTTGACCTGGCTTGTCCAACACCTGGATAGATCACTTGCTTCAGTAGGGCTTTACGTCACTTTTATGTAATAGCTGATTCAATCAGCTATTAGATAAAGCACCAAAAAGCTGTGCTGAAGTGTCTGAGCTATACAGATGCTGGAGAGCTGGGTCAAACTGACTTGTTCCTTCTTCCGGTAAAGCATTGTTTTGTTTTTTTTTGTCATGCTTATTTTTCACATCTGTCAGCAGCCTATATAGCTACCAACTCCGTCTTTTCCCAGTCAATAGCAGAGAAAGTTTATTGTTCACATAGACTCAACATCTGTTCTTTCTTGAACTCTTTATAATTCATGTTTGCTAGCTAACTGTATCCAAAATAAGCTAACTGGCCTGGTCTCAGCTTTTATCATAAAGAGCAAACTAAGTTTTTGTCCAAGTCTTTTTTTAAAATGCTTCATACTCTACTGTTCTTCTTGTTACAACACAAGGAACAGCAGAATATGTCCACAGATGTCCTAACAACTGACACAGAAGAGTGACACAATAAGGAACACACAATAATTCAAGTACCATTTGCAGAGTGGCTGGCTGTTCACATCTACAGAGAGACTAATCCAGACACTAATCATCTAAGTTATCTCTGAATTGCAAATATATCCAAATAGCCTCTCTACAGTCAGCTTAATTATTTGTGTGCTTAAATGGTTGTAGGATCAAATGACTGCAAGATTAAGGGCCTGCAATTCTTGCTATTAATTACTAATTTCCAAGGAATATGGCCTGAATTCTAGAAACAAAAATAATGTGATTAGTTTTGTTTTGGGTTTTATTTTTTCCAAAAAATGTTATGCAAATAGCTCCTTTTGAAATAATGTGCTTTGAAAGGCATTTTATCTGTTATTTCTCTCATGATATGATGTTAAAAACTTTTAAAATAATTTAACAAGAGGGCAACCAATAAATACATATATGTAATTAGGAATCTAGGGCTCAGCCACTAGGGCTGAATAACACATATGCGCATGCGCATGGCACACCCACCAACACACGCACGCGCGCACTTTAACAAGAGGGCACAAACACCCTTTAACAAGTGAGCAGCCAATAATTACATACTATTACATATATACAGATAAGTGTATGTGTGTTTATATATGTATGTGTATATATATGTGCGTGTGTGTATATATATAATTATTGGCTGTCTTCTTGATAAAGTATGTGTGTGTATGAGAGAAAGACACACCTATCCTCAGCTGGTGTAGCTCCTTTGCTGTCAATGGGATTTTGATGATTTGCATCACTTTAAGGCCTGTCCCTTTCATTTTCTCTCTGTTTTACCCCATTTTAAATCATGTTTTCATTTACTTTGTTTCCAGTACTACAGTGACTAAATATAAATAGAGCTCCAGGATGCAAGATGCGAGAACATATTGTGGGGTGGGGTGGAGAGGGGGAAAGGGGGTGACAGTGGGAAAGACACCATACACCAGTTTATGTTTCCATCTTCCACAGAAATTAGAAAGATACCACAATGTATCCCTGGAGGAGATGCTAAGAAACCTTCAACCTTTTCTTCCTTTTTTGCTTAGAAAATTTAACTGCATAACATCCTCCATGGCTGATTCCGTGCACTTTAAGACATGCTATTCAACTGAAACAAATCTATAGCTATGTTAAATTCTCCATAGTAAAAATAAAATCCCCTGAGGCTCATAAACCCTTTCCCCCTTTTTCTTTTTGCAGATCAAAGAGAAGGATACCTTTTTATGTTTCAAATGCTTGTATTTTAACAAGAATTATAACCTCATTTTTTACACCTTGTTTTAAATTATTTGACCTAGTGAAGAATACAATCAAAGCATCTTCACAGTTCACATTAACATTTCTTCTTGTTGGTATTTTGAATATTTTTGCTGATGGCTCAGAAAATGCTGAGAGTTAAATTTAGCTACAAATCAAAGAGAGAATTTAGCTAATGCAACAAAAGAAAGACTTCATAACCAGAACAAGAAGTACCACATCCCCTACCAACTGGAGGGGAGAGGGGGGATTTATTACGAAACTATAAGGACATTTTACCTGCACTTCAGTAAAAAACAAAGTGCAGTTCAATCACTCAGAGCGCAGATACATCAGCGTGTTAGTACTTCTAAAAAGGAAATGTTTGTATTTTTCTAACTTATGCCTTACATAACAGAAGAGTGTTCCTATGCTTTGAAATTTCAAAATCCTTTAGGGCTCATTTCAACAATAATTAACTTCCACGGTTACTAGCCTGATAAAGCTCTTGAGCCTCCTGGAGTCAACAGCCTTAGAAGCTAATCTTCTAAAAAAAGCCTATTTTTCTGTGGCTGTAGAACAGTAGATATTCCCAGAGGCCCTAGAGTTCCTGGCTCTGCTACACATGTTACCAAATCCTTAACTGCAATATTAAGTGGCAGTGACTGAACATTTTTGAGAGGTCTTGTAAACTTTGGCTTGAACACTTCCCATCAGTAAGAACAGTCAACTGGATCATACTTCTTTTCTTTCTCAAATGTATAATATTGAAAGCAAGCAAGCAGCTAGTCTTGCTAGTCCGTATTTATAATGGAGAAAAAAAAGAGACTCAGCATTTACAAAGTGGCTGAGCCCTAGATTCCCAAATCCAAAGCTATTGTTCTAGCCCAGGGCTGTCCCAGTTTTGGGCAGCTGGAGGCCACATGTCACATGCATCACAAAACCTCTGAGGGGCCTTCCTCTCCCAAATAAGCATGGTGCACAAGCAATCCTTCCTTACCTTTTTTTTGCAGTACAGGCATGTTTGCTCCCACTCCATTTCTCCTGGTCAGACACACCACAGCTTCCTTTTCTGCCATGCGTGCACAGTACAAATAGCCCACTCCCTGGCATACATACAGCATAGGCACTCCATCCCCTTCCCCTTATACCATCCTGCCACCAGCAGCAGGGTCACAAAAAAAAAAAGCCAGAGGAGGGAGCCTAAAGAACCCGGTGGTGGCAATAGGAATAATGAGCAGGGTAGTAGTGGCCTGGCAAAAGCCCATGGGCTGCATGCTAATTCTTTGGGGGCCACAGGTGGCCCACGGGCCTCCAATTGAACAGCACAGAAGAGTATTTACTTCTAGGTTTAGTGCAGAAAATATATCGCTGATAATGTGCTGCATTCTGGCCATAAATACTACCCCTGGGAATGCAGATACCATATCAAAGACATTTTAACCAACTTCCATGGTAACAAGGGCTGATAGTTTGACCGGGGTGGAGGATGTCAGTGGATCTCTAATTGATACTGATGAGCTATACCTGAGCTGGAAGCTGACAGCTGAGCCCTATTTACCTAGCAAAGTAGCAAAAAAAAATTGGTAATGTTAGTATCTTTATATAATGTTAAGATCATTTGTTTCATTATTTTAAAGTAAAACTGTCATTGAATGTTTCCTGGTTTCTCTTAACTAGTTCTGAAGACACTTATGCTGACTAGGAGGTGGGGGAAGAGTTAATTAACTCAGTATACGTATCCCCACCTGGGCTTCCCTAAGCCAACCTGCAATCAGAGGAGGCTATAGAAGCTATTAAACATGTGTTTGTTTGTTTGCTTCCATTAGTTAGCAGCCATCATCTTCATATGTGTTTACTTTCAGCATCATCAATGTGTTTACTACTCACATGTACACCTGAAGCAGGAGGGACATATTAAAACACTCTCTCAGGTTAGTACTTTAATACACATTATTTAAAGCCTTTCATATATTCTCAACCACAAATACTATTATCTCTAAGTAAAAATTACTAAATTATCCCTCACTCATAAAACAGCAAAAACTGCATCATATTTACCAAATTCAGACATAATATTTTCCCCATACCTATTGTATACTATTCACAGGTTTCTTGTAAATATATTGAGACTATTTTTTTTCATACAGAGTATATTTTTAAAATAATTTAGCAGCATGAGCCATAGAGGTGGTGAGTACTTGCATGTTAATATTCTCTACCTTCCCTCAACTCCCATTTAATTTGTGAAGAAAAAGATGTATATTTGCAGTTTTTAATGGACAACTATCTGAATAGTATCATAGTACCTAGGGTCAGAAGGGGCCTAGAGCAGGCCATCTAGTCTGACCCCCCCTGCCAATGGCAGGAACGAGTGCCAGGGTCACAGGACCCCAGCCAAGTACCT
>JAGPOW010003316.1:130864177-130908574 GCA_030014935.1 Caiman crocodilus
AACAATGATGCCAAGATCCCGTTCCTCCACCGTGCTAGTAAGAGGGGAGCTTCCCAGTCAGTATGTGTGCTGGGGGTTGCCTCTCCCCAGATGCATCACTCTACACTTGTCCACATTGAATCCCATCCTGTTCCTGTCCACCCACTCCTGCAGTCAGCCCAGATCCCACTGCAGCTTCTCCCTCTCTTCTGATGTCCCCACCTCAGCCCACAGTTTGGTGTCATCAGCAAACTTGGATAGCTTGCTTTCCACCCCCTCGTCCAAGTCAGCGACGACCTAGTATGGCTGCTAGGTGAGCCAAGGTTAGAGTGACCATATATCTTGGTCTGGGTGGGACAGTCCTGGATTTTGAAGGCTGGTCCTGGCTTGTTGGTGAAAACTAAAATGAGAGTCCTGAAATTGTAGTTGGGTAGGGTGCAGTCCAGCGGGGAGGTGGAGCGGCATGGTGTACCAGGCGTAGCAGTGCCACTGATTTGGGTGGGATGCGGGGGGAGAGGTGGGTCCCAGATGTCCCAGATTTCCTTATAGTTATCCTAGCCAAGATCTGCAGGTTGCCACAGCTTCTGTGATTTGAAAGCATACATAATAGCTAATGAATAAAGCTTTTAGCAAGTGCATTTTATGATTTTTACACGTTTGAAAAAGATGTGTATCTTTGTCAACACCTAATGAATCTCACTTTAAAAGCCTTGAAAAGTAGAGGTAAAAATTTAGAACTGTGAATTGTTACTTAATAATGAAGTGTAATTATATCAAAGAAAAAGTAAAATTAATAAAAATATGAACATGACAACTTGTTCAACAGATGGAACTACTAATTTGAAAGCTAGGAGCATACGGTTCCTCTCAAATGCCCCTCATTAGAAGAGATGGACCTCATTTTAGACCCAAATCTCACACCATCCCACACAGACCTGATGTTCTCACATTTATTACTGTAAATTATTTACATCAGAAATGCTAAATGAAAACAGCACTGTTTTACAATCTTCCTTACATGAGAGAAAGTACAGGCCAGTTTTTCAAAATGTGTTCTCTATTCGTTTGGACACCTGAATGAAAGGTCAAATTTTCAAAGACTCTTAGCTCTTGTTCCAAGTTAAAAGAGGCATATTTTCAAAACAGGTCTGAACCTCCCATTATAGTCAATGAGTGTTTTAGGTACAAAAGATTTTTGAAAATCTGCCCTCATTCTTTATTTAGGTGTCCAAATGAAAGTGGAGCTGTTTGGAAAATAGGGCTTATTTGAAAAGTTGATGTTAAATATCGCTTCTCGGCCTCTTGAAGGCTCAGATCAAGTATACCTTCAAAGCATCCTACACACACTATTAATACATCCCCTATTTATGTCCTTACCTCATAATGTGTTCCCATTTAGTGCATATTAAAATTCTCATAGAGAATTCTCATAGCCTCTGATTTCAATAGGAGTTGGCTGTTTCTGTTAGACTTCATCAGACTGACAACTACACGACTGTTAGAGCACAGGGTGTGTGGTAGGAAAAGGCTGCTCATGGCAACACAACAGGATATGTGTGAAGAGGATGTAACCAAAGACACATACTGGAATGAAAGTTACAGACATGAAATAATTGCATACTGAACACCCCCCATGATTCATGGCGTATGTGTCTGTGTGGGTGTTATTGTAGCAACCTTGGGTGCCTCATAAGCAGGAGATCCTAGCTTTCTCTGATTAAAGAAAAGCCCCAATTTTCAGATTTAAAAAAGTAACCCTAAATTCACATTTTTCTGTGGTTAAAACAAAACACCGTTCTCTATATATCTCTATATATTAGTGGCATTTCCTTTTCGTCATGGAAAAAATGTGGATTTTGGGTTCCTTCTTTTAAAACATGAAAATTGGGGATTTTTTTTTGTCAGAGAAAGCCAGGATCCCTGCTTTGGCACCCCCTGGTGATCTATGCCATTCTGCTTACCTCTCTCCCAATAGGCTGCAAGCCTATTGGCTCTCATTAGCAGAGTCCTCATGTCAGTCATGGCTGTTCTCCAACTAGAGCTGGTTAATTAGTGCCTGGAGTCCCACAGTTTCTTGGCTCTGAAGTCTGGCTGAACTCCCAGTACCTGGGGTAAGAGAAACAGTTCCTTCCCCAGCTGCTGAGGCTCTTACAGGGCTCTAGGAGCACCAACTTCCACAGTGCTCTGGAGTCTCTCATTGATATGCAGTCCTGGAGTCCTCTTAAAGGAGTTGGGTCTCTCGCCAGCTTTCTTTTCCTTAGTAACAAGGTGTGGGCCTTATTACCATCATCAATAGCAATGTATTAAGTTAAAGTTCAGGTTTTTAAACAATTTCCTTTATATATACACTAACAGTACTCTATGTTATTCACCTTTAAGATTTTAATTTTCCAGTTTTGGCCTTTTCCAGAACAGATTATTATTGTTATTCTTCTAAATTTTAGCGACTCATATCAACTGCTTGTGAATGATGAGATGAAAAAACCCAATATAATGTCTCATTGCAAAATGCCTTTTTGTGTATAGGTGTTCACCTCCTCCCCAGCCCAGGGCAATACAAAAGTGACTGAACCTTTAATTTGAAAAGATATGAATACACAAGAAGTACATAGCCGGGCAATTGAAAATAAAATTGGATGTAAAATATACAAGTTATGAACACCTAAAATAATCCATGTCACATTGGCATAGAAATGAGTGACCTTAAATTGAGCTTTGATGTACATGGTATTTAGTGCCTGGTGAAATGCTTAGTCAATAGAATTGATTTAAATGTGCCAGAGATTCTAAAAGCAGGATCTATTTTTTTTCTTCTGCATGGATCTGAGTAGGGTTTGTCCATGGCTAGAGCATGAACTGACAGTATCAACCTAAATGAGGTTCAATGTGCTTAACTTTCACAATGCTGTACTATAGCTCTGACATGACAGCAGATGCAAAATGCATGGGGCAGGAAGGAACATGCAGAGCTTTCAGGAAAGGCAAATAGGAAAAAATATATTTGAACTAGAAACAAGTTGAAAGAAGGTCATAAGCAGGGATCCTGGTTTTCTCTGATAAAAAAAAATCCCCAATTTTCTGTTTAAACAAAGTAACTCAAAATCCACACTCTTCTGTGATTAAAATGGAACACCACTGTGTGTGTGTGTGTGTGTGTGTGTGGGTGTTTACATAGTGGGGAAGGACCATCTCCCAGTTTCCAGTTCCATCTATCTCTTGTTAGGAAGCATCTCTAAATTATAAATTTTATTACTGCACATACTTTCCTATTACTTTTTTTATTCTTCACTCTAATGATGAATAATTGTTAACATGGTAAGTCTCACATTGTGATGGTTTCCCATTTTGGATGATGAAAAGAAATCATAACTAATAAGTCACTGCTATTTAAGAATAGATTCCACTGTCAAGATTTCCTGATATCAATCATGGTTCTGAAAAGGACATGCTGCACAGCTTTGTACTGAAGTAAAAGATTAAATGAGACAAACCACGTAGAATCACACAATCATAGGAAGTTAGGGTTGGAAGGGACCTCAGGAGATCATCTAGTTCAAACACTAGCTCTAAGCAGGAAAAGGTCCAAATAGATCATCCTAGGCAAAGCTTTGTCTAGCCAGTTTTTGAAAACCTCCAAGGATGGAACTTCCAACACCACTCTGGGTAACTTATTCCAGTGTTTTACTACCCTCCTAGTGAAAAAAGTCTTCCTAACATCAAACCTAAACTTCCCTTACCACAACTTGAGACTCTTGCTCTGTCATCTGCTACCACTGAAAACAGTCTAGCTCCATCCTCTTTTTAACCCCACATTCAGGTAGCTGAAAACTGCTATTAAGTTCCCTCTCAAGCTCCTCTTCTCTAGACTAAATAAGCCCATTTCCCTCAGTTTTTCCTCATGAGTCATGCCGCCTAGCCTCCTCACCATTTTTGTTACCCTCCGCTGGACTCTCCAATTTGTCCACGTCCTTTCTGTAGTGGGGGGAACCCAAAACTGAACACAATGCGCTAGCTGTGGCCTCACCAGTGCTAAATAGAGGGGAATAATCAGTTCCCTTGACCTACTGGCAACATACCTACCAATACAGATGCCGTTAACCTTCTTGGCAAAAAGGGCACTCTGCTGGCTTATATCCAGCTTATTGTCCAATGTGACCTCCAGGTCCTTTTCTGCAGTGCTGCTGCCCATTCACCCAACGCCCAGCCTGTACTGGTGCATGGGATTGTTCTCTCCTAAATGCAGGACTTTGCACTTATCCTTGTTGACCTTCATGAGATTTCACCTCACATCCTCCAGTTTATCTAGGTCACTCTTAATTTATTACCTCCCTTCCCCCCATCCCTCCCAGCTTGGTGTCACCTGCAAACTTGCTAATGGTGGACTCGGTGCCATCTTCCAAGTCGTTGATGAAGACATTGAACAAAGCTGGCTGAAGGACCAACCCCTGGGGCACTCCACTTGATACCAGCTGTCAACTAGCCATCAAGCAGTTGACTATTTGCTGAGCCCAACACTCTGGCCAGTCTTCTATCTATCTTACAGTCCATTCATCCAGCCCTACTTCCTTAGCTTGCCTGGGAGAATGCTGTGAGAGACTATCAAAGGTTTGCTAAAATCAAGGTGCATGACATCCAGTGGTCGCCCCACATCCACAGAGCCAGTCATCTCTTCATAGAAGGCAGTCAGGTTAATCAGGCATGACTTTCCCCTGGTGAATCTATGCTGACTGTTTCTAATCACCGTTTTCTCCTCCAAGTGCTTAGAAATGGATTCCTTGAAGATCTGCTCAGCTGTCTGCAGGACTCAGGTGGGGAGGGGTGAGGCAGTCTGGCTCTCTGCCGCATGCCTGCCCACTCCTGTGCTGGCTCGGGGATGGCTCTGTTCCCCCTCTCTTCCCTATCAAACCACCCAATAGCTGTCTGATGGGAGGCAACCCTAGGGAGGGAATCTATGCTGGGCCAGGCAGCAAAGAAGGGAGGAAGTCCCTGCCACATGACACCCCTTCCACTTATGGTTGCATGGGGAGGCTGGGGCTGGGCAAAGGCCTCTGCTGTCCCCACTCCTGCCCAGGTAGGATGCAGGGCTGGGAAGCAGAGGCTCTGCTTCCTGAGCTCTCTGACAGTCCAGGGATAGGGCTGCCCCAGTGCTTGGCCAGAGCAGACAAGCACCAGCCAAGTCGAGGCCACCCAAACTCTGAGGGCGAGTTAGTGGGAAGTCACAATGAATCCTAAGATGCTGGGGGCTTGTGACCTAAGTTGAGTTGGAAGTGAATCTGGGACAGAGGTCTGATAGGCTCGTCTATACTAAACTGATTAAAACTGATTGAATTTTATTAGTAGATGTAGGATTTTTGAACGATTATTCAAAATAAAACAACTAGAAAGAATGTGAAAAATAATGTTGGGCAGCAGGGGATCTGGGTGGGAAATAAATCCTAAATGTATGATGCTGATATTTCATTGTTAGACTAATTTGACACATTGTATAATAAAGGAATTAGACATTACCTGTGGCAGGTTATGGTGTTAGATTTGCGTTGTGTCAGAGATGACAGTAGTCTTAGATTATGATTTGTATAGGAGGGTTTGGATCAGGCTGATTCTGCCTCAGGCAGGGGGCTGGACTAGATGGCTTCTGGAGGTCCTTTCCTGGCCTACTTCTCTATAATTCTGTTTCTGTGACTAATATAATAATCATAGAAAAAACACATTTTTATCTGTTCTTTCCTCTAATATTCTTTTTATTAATATTTTTCATTATGTCAATTCCCTTTTGTACTTTCCTTTAAATTTCCCCTACTTTCTCAACTGTATAAATGTGCCTGTGTCTCCCATATTCTAGTTGTTACCATAACCCTTTGGTTAGATTATCAGTATACAGCTGTTTCACATTGCAAAAATCACAGCCTATTTGATGTCAAAGAAACATTGATTCTATAACTGATAGGCAAGGCACCACTTTGAGACATCCAAGACATATTCAGACAGAGCAGGACCTCTCATCCCAAATAAGTACCTTAACCACCAATATTGTGGCTATTTTTGTATCCAATTCTGCCCTCCTCTCATAGCTCCCATTTCATGGAAGATTCAGAGGCCTATATTTCAGTTCCAAAGCAGAACAAAAATAAATATTTTAACTTCAAAAGAGATACCAAAAATAACTCAAGCTTTTTCATGAAACAAAATGGCTGTTTTCTAGACAGGTCATGGAGACCTCTTGCTGCTTCAATAAAGAGCTCTATGGCAACCAGTCAGGCAGTATGTAGCAGGAAATTAATCTGTGTGGGGTTATTTTCAGGACTGGAACCTTTATTTTAACATGCTTGAATACATGACAAATAAATAATAGTGTTGTATAGTATACAGGTTATCTTGGCGTAAATTTTAGGTAGCTTCATGTTCACACAAAATGAAGACTGAACTATATAAAATATCTAACGTGAGTGCCAATACAATGTTTATCATACAATATTCTGTCCTGTATTATGTACATCACACATATTTTGGTCTCTTTTTTTGGAATGTTCAAATGCCTTATTTAACATCCACTGAAGGTAAAGTACAAAAACTTCTAAAATGACTAAAAATAGCCTTTCTACCTGTTGAAATGTCACAAGTTTAAAATCTGTTACTTCCTGCCCTTCCAGGGTTCATAATTCATGTAGGATTAAATAGGAAGCTGGATATCTTTGCTTTTCCAATAGCATAATGCTCATGTTTCTAGCCCTATGGGCATGCCTATACTCATTTTTCATATAGAACAGTTATTACCAGGGATCCTGGTTTTCTCTGTTAAAAAAATAAAATCCCCAAGTTTTAGATTTAAAAAGTAATTCAAAATCCACATTTTTCCATGATTAAAAGAAAATAGCTCTTTACATATATCTATATATTAGCAGTGTTTTCTTTTAATCATGGAAAAATGTGGATTTAGGATTACTTTTTAAATCTGAAAATTGAGGATTTTTTTTTGATCAGAGAAAACCAGGATCCCTGGTTATTACTGATGCATGATTCAATTTTGTCTTCCCTATCCCTTTAACCATGATAGTATGGGTGATTCCACAATTGGAAACTGGTGGAAAGATTTATCAGGGAGGATGATTATTTATTAATCTACAGCTACTTAAAGGTACTCGATACTTCCTATGACAAAAGTCTTCAGGAAGACTGATGAGAGGCAGTAAAATGCATGATCTTCCAATTCATTGCAGAGGTCTTCATATATTCTAAATGTGTACATGGCATAATAGTGTACTGCTATTAATTAATTTCTACCCCAAAACTGATGGTACTGATGGGAGACTTCAATTTTCCAGACATCTTATGGAAGCACAATACAGCCCAACATAAAATGTCAATTCAAACAAAAACTGTCCTCCTAGCTCATATGGAGGACAACTTTCTGTATTCTGAGAATACAGCTAGGGGATCATCTACTTTGGATCTTGTCCTGGCCACAAGGGAAGAACTGGTGGAAGATGTAAATGTGATGGAAAACTTGGGAGAAGGTAAGTACAGTACAGTAGAATTCCAGATCTTAAGATAGTGAAAGCATAAAGTCAGCAAAATTAGGATGCTAGATATAAAACAAGCAGATTTCTTCTGTCTCAAGGAGCTAAGAGGCATGGTTTCATGGACAGAAGGATAACAGTGTCCAGGAGGGCTAGAAGCTTCTGTGGGGCATAGTATTGGAAACCCAACATGATTGAAGCAGAAGAAAAAATGGCTAGAGATCAATCACTATGGTTTCACAATAAGTTTTTTAATTGCCTCAAATGCAAAAGGAAAGAATACAGGCAATTGAAAAATGGTCAAATCACCAGGGATATGTACCAGGAAATAGAAAAAACCCACAGAGACAAAATCAGAAAGGCAAAGACAAAAAAAACAAACTGCACCTGACAAAGGAGGTTAAGGACACTAAGATAAAGTTCTATAAGTACATTGGCCATAAAAAAGGGACCAAGGAAACTGCGAGTCTTCTGTTAACAAGCCAGGGGGAATTACTGGAAAAGGACAAATATAGTGCTCCTCTTTTAATAAGGCAAGAAGGAGTACCCATGGAACTACAGACTGGTTAGCCCCATCTCAATACATGGGAAGTTACTGGGAAGCCATTTGCAAGCATCTGGAGGAGGAAAAGCTGATTATAAGCAACCAGCATGGATTTATGAAAAACAAACCATGTCAAACAAATTTCATTTCCTTCTTTGACAGATTAACTGCTTTGGTGAATGAAGTGACTGGATATAGCGTATTTGAACTTTGGCAAGGCTTTTGATGATATCCCACATGGCCTTTCGATAAACAACTTGGAGAATTGTGTGTTGGACAAAACTACAGTAAGATGGATAGATAACTGGTTCAAGAGCTGCAAGCAAAGGATAAGTATTAATGGGCCCATGTCAGAATGGAAGAAGGTTTTGAGTCAAGTTCCAAAAGGATTTGTCCTTGTTGATGCTGTTCAACATGTGTATTGGATGCTGGCATAGAAAGCTTCTTGAGCAAGTTGTAGATTACATGAATTGGAAGGATTGTGAACATTCTGGAGAATGTAAGTGAAATTCAGAAGGATGTCAACAGATTGGGAAGTTGGGCGAGAACTAAGAAGAAGAAGTTGAATGAAGACAAATGCAGGGTGCAACACTTCTGAAGGAATCATCAAAAACACAGGTATGAAATGGGAGACACATGACTGGATGGCAGCTGTGAGGAAAAGGACTTGGAAATTTTGGTAGACCACAGACTCAGTATGACTGCAATGTAATGCAGCCACACAAAAAACAAATGTGGTTTTGTGATGTATCCATAGAAACATTATGTGTAAGACACTGGAGTTGATAGTGTCTCTCTATACAGCACTAGTCAGGCCTCATCTGGAGCACTGTGTGCAGTTCTAGGCTCCACATTTATTAAAAGGACATGGAGAAATTTGAGAGGGTCTAGAGGTGGGTAATGAAGATGATCAAAGGCTTCAAAGGCAAGTCCTGTGAGAAGAGGCTGAAGGAGCTAGGCACGTTCAGCTTGCAGAAAAGACACTTAAGAGAGGACACAATGGCAGTCTTCAAGTACTTGAAGGGCTGCCATAAAGAAAATCAAAAGCATCTTTTCTCTCTTGCTACAGAGAGGAGGATGTGGACCAATGGCTTGAAGTTGCAGGAAAGCAAATTTAGATTGGATAGCCAGTAAAACTTCTTCGCTGTTAGAATAGTGAGACTGTGGAATAGGCTGTCTAGGGAAGTTGTGGACTCTCCATAACTAGAGGTGTTCAAGAAGAAGTTGGGCAGCAACTGGTTGGGGATGAGCTAGGTGTAGCTATGTCCATGTTATAGCATAAGCATTTTTCATGATTATGGGCATTGCTGGTTGCCCCCCACCCTCCCATTTTCTGCTTTATGTTTCAGAGTGTTTTAAGCCTTTCCAGAGGCATTGGGTCTTGGCAACTGCTAAGGCTGGGGACTTCAACTGGGATGTCCCAAGTCTCCTGATAAGAGCAAAACCAGAGGTGCCTGTTTAGAGGGTCTTACCCCCTCCACTCACTATCAGACCAATCTCCATATCTGAGGTAAGGAAGGCATTTACCCCGTGGTCAGATTGGTGGGGTAAATCAAATATCAGGGGTTTTGCCTTCCTTTGTAGCAGGGAGTGTGGCCCTCTACTCAGGACCTTTTGAGTACATATTGACAACATTTTATACAAGCAGGACATTGGCTGCTCTGGTTCCCTTGTTTTACCTGTGGCAGGTTAGGGTGTTAGGTCTATATCGTATCAAGGTTGAGGTTAATGTTATGAAGAATTTATATCATGACCCATATAGGATGGTTTAGAAAGAATTGATCCTGTCTCAGGCAGGGGATTGCATTAGATAACCTCTTGGGCTATGTATATATGGTCAAAAAGCACAAGGCTGAATCAATTCAAGCTTCTCAAGTTAATCTAAACTGTGTAGGTTGAATCAATAAGCAACAGACATTCACTTTTGAATCTGGAAATGCAGGGGCCAAGCCAGAAGCCAGGGCACACTAGAGCATGCCTTCCTTCTCAGCTGGAGCAGACATTTTGAATCTGGAGGGGATCTGCAACAGAAGTGGAATAAACCTATTTAACCTAAATCAGCTACATCTGATACTACATACAGCCAGGTTTATCTTAAACTGATTTCTGACATTTTGAAATTGGTTTATGTGCACTGAACTTCTGGGCTAAGGACAGACAATGAAAAAGCTGAAGCCTGAATTGATTCAATCTTTAATTCATTTTTAATTCAGGAAATGAAGGCACTTGCCTTCAGTGACTCAGCCCAGAAGCCAGGGGGGTGCTAGAGCATGCCCTCAGCTGCAAAGAAGCTGTACTGGAGTGAGAGAGGGTATGGCCAGCACTGCAGTAGCCTCAAGTGAACTGGCCAGGGAAGAGGCTTAATTCCCCTGTCCCTGTCCCACTGGCACAGGCCAAAGCCAGGTTCTTCCAAGCACTCCCCCTCTTTGCTGCAGTGGCAGGGGTGGGGGCATGCCTAGATGCTGTCTGGCATGGCCCCCTTGGGCAAAGGGGGCAGGGGGGGATTTATTCCCCCTCCACCCTATCTGCTCCCAGGGCCCTGCAAATGAGATCTTCCAGCCCTGATCACCGCCCACACTACTCTTTCCTTATGTGGGATGAGCAGTGGAATAAGCTCTTGCATTGCCTTCTTGCCTAAGGAGGCCATGCCAGCCAGAATCTGGCTATGCTCCTGCCCCTGATGCTGAAGTGGTGAGAGGTGAGCAACCCAGATGGGGGCAGCAGCCCCTCTCATGGTTTCTTGAGGAGCACAACCCTCTTCCCTGGGTGGGGGCTGTTCTGTGGGTGGGAGTGGGGCTGCAGACTCCACAGGGCAAGAGTGGCAGTGTGTTAAGACGGGCTTCAGGGACTATGGCTGTCCCTCCAAGCCCTGGTGCCTTCACTTGCCCCACACAGTCTGTGGCAGCTCTGTCCACTCTGCTCCTGCTCCCACTCCCACCTGCATGCAGCCCCTGCCCGCCACGTCCCACTGGGAAAAGGCTTGCACTCTCCAGGAAACTGTGAGTAGGGATGCTTCCCACATCAAGGTCACTCCCTACTTGCTGCTCCAGTAGTAGGGGTTCAGGTGTGGCCAGAGGTTGTCTGGCATGACTTCCTTAGGTGAGGGGACAGAGTGGGGGATTTATTCTACTCTCCCTCTGGCATCTGACCGAGGAGACCGGTAGGGAACTTATTCTGCTGCTCACCCCACACAGGGAGTGAGTGGCAGAGGTGGTTATCAGGGCTGGCAGATCCCAGGTGTGGTCCCCTGGGGTAGAGGGGTGAAACAGAGAATAAACCCCACCTTACTCCCTTTGCCCCAGGGGGCCATGCAGCAGTGAGAGGATTGCCAGGCTTGGATTTGTTCCAGTGGGACAGGAAGCAGGGAATTAAACCCCCTCTCTAGCTAGTTCACTTGAGGCTACTGCCAGGGATGGACACTCTCCTAACGCTGGTACAGCAAGCGGAGAAATACCTAGCAGGGGCTGCTGTACCCCTTCATGGCAAATGGCTAGGGTCTGTGCTGGTCAGGCAGGGGAGGGAGGGAAGAATAAACCTCTTTTCTGCCCCCTTCACCTTATGGGGAGCTAGCTTCTGGCCACAACCCTGCCCCTACCTGTCTCTGCGAGCCCCTGCTCCAGCTAAGGAGCAGAGGGGTGGGGGCAGCCCTGGAACTGAGAGCACAGCCCAGCCCAGGGTTGAAAAGCATGCTGGGATGCTGAGAGGCTCTAATTTAACTTAAACCAGGAAGGGGTTTGGGACAGAAGTTCCATGAAGAGGTTTGACCCAAATCAGTTAAATCTGATACTACATTCAACCAGGTTTATCTCAAACTGGTTTGGGCATTTTGAAATTGGTTTATGTACACTAAATTTATGTTGTGTTACAGGTTTAAACCAGTTTTGGATCACTTAAACCAATTTATGTATAATTTCTGTCCCTAGCCTTGAGATCACTTCTAACCCTACTTCTTTATGACTCTATGACTTTATAGTTATTTAATTAATTTTGCCATTTTACAAAAGATTATTTTGCCATTGTGTTTTTGTATAGCCAGCTAAAGGTTTTTATAGCCAGGGATAGACATTACATATAAAATATTTTAAGTGATCCGAAACTTGTTTAAACCTGTAACAGAACAGACATTCAGTGCATGTAAATCAGTTTCAAAATGGCTGAAACCAGTTTGAGATAAACCTGGTTGAATGTAGTATTAAACTTAACTGATTTGGCTCAAACCAGTTGATGCATTGTCTGTCTCAGAACCTTTGCCTGTTTGAGTTAAATCAGAGACCCCCAACAACCCAGCATGCTCTCTGGGCAGGGCTCTCTGCTCCAGCCAAGCTAAGCTGGCCCCTTCTTTCTGCTCCACAGCACAAGCAAGGATTGTCAGGGGCTGGGGCCTGGCCAGAGAGGGGTTTAATTCCCTGTCCCTGTGCCACTGGCAGGGATCCAAGCCATGTCTGCCTTCACTCCCCGCTCACTGCTGCAGCAATGGGGTACCTTGGCCCCTGAAGCAGAGGGAGGCAGGGAGCAGAGTTAGTATCCCCTCTACTCCAATGCCCAGAATAGGCCCTCAGCTCTCCTTTCTGTCAGAGGCTGGAGCGACAAGGAATAACCCTGTGCCTGTCCACCCCCAACAGGGGCCCTGCTTAGCTATGCCCCCTCCCCAACGCTGCAGCGAGAGGGGGCAGGGCCCTTACTGGCAGTGGCAGCCCCTGTCACACTGAAGGAGAAAGTAAGCCCCTTCCCAGCAAGGGGCTGAGCTTAGGCCTCAGGCTGTGCATGGCAATGCCAGAGTGTGGAGCAGGCCAGAACCCTACTGCAGCACTGCCACACCCCCGAACAGCTCTGCCACTCCCGCACTGCATCCCTTCCAGGAAGCCATGACAGGCTCCTGCCCATCAGGCAGTCACTGCTCACCACTCCAGCTGCTGGGTGGAAGGCAAGACCCAGCTCCTTCCGCTTGTTCTGTGCTCAGGCAAGTCACTGAAGGGGCTCATTCAGTTGCTGGCTCTGAGATTTGCACTCCTGGAGACTCCAGGGCTCCCAGCTGGTGAGTTCTCCCCCTCCATTATTCCCCCCTCGGTATCAGCTCCAGCTGGGCTGGGCAGACCCCCACTGCAGTGCCAGTGGGCAGAGGCTGAATAAGCCCCCACTTGCCTGGAAGGAACCAGCTCCAAGCACAGAGCAGTGGCTGCTGGGCTGAGCAGGCCCTGCTGCAATGAGAGAGACTGAGTAAGCCCCTGCTAGCTAATACAAACCTAGACATTGTGAGGCTCACTGAAACTTGCTGGGATCCAACATACAACTGGGTGGTAAACATCAAGGACTATAGGCTGTATAGGCGGAATAGAATGGGGAGAATGGAGAACGGAGTGGCCAAGCTGGGCAAAAAGCACAAAGCAATTGGCCAGGCTGGACTGGGCTAGCCCCACTGTAGTGCAAGTGACCTCTGTGATTGGGGCAAGCCCCCTCCCAGCAGGAAGGGTCTTATTCAGCTGCTCATACCACAGCAGGGTCTGCCCAGCCTGGAAGCTGCTGCTCTGTGCTTGGAGCCAGCTCCCTCCTGGGAAGAGGGGGCTTATTCAGCCACTGGCTATTGGCAGGGGTCTGCTCAGTCTGCCCAGAGGTAAATCTCAGGGGGAAATAATGGAGGCAAGGCATCCATCAGCTGGGAGCACCAGGGCTGAAAGTAACCCCTCCAGGACTGCAAGTTTCATAGTTTCATAACTGGTAGGATAGGAAGGGACCTAAGCAGATCATCTAATCCGACCCCCTGCCATGGGCAGGAAAAGATGCTCGAAACAAATGACCCCAGCTGGGAGGCTGTCTACCTTCCTTTTGAAGACCTCCAGGGTAGGGGTGAGCACCACTTCCATTGGAAGTTGATTCCAGCTCCTAGCCACCCTGACAGTGAGGTAGTGTCTCCTGATATCTAGCCTGAATCTACTCTCATTCAACTTATGGGCATTGTTCCTTGTTACCCCTGGTAGTGCTCAGGGGATCAGGGACTCTCCTATTGCCTGCTAAACACCCTTGGCAAGTTTACAAGTGGTCACCAGATCCCCTTTCAGTCTTCTGTTGTGGAAGCTGAACAGGTTCAGGTCCTGTAGCCTTTTCTTATAGAGCCTGCTCTGCTGCCCCTTAATCATGTGAATGGCACTCCTTTGGACCCTCTCGATGCTGTCCACATCCCTCGTGAAGTGCGGTGCCCAGAACTGGATGCAGTACTCCAACTGCAGTCTGACCAATGTTGCATAGAAGGGGAGGATCACCTCCTTGGACCTGCTCGTGATGCATCTATGGATGCATAACAAGGTGTGTTTAGTCTTCCTGACTGGGTCCCCACATTGGCAGCCCATGTTCATCTTGGAATAAATAGAGATTCCAAGATCCTTCTCTGCCTCTGCAGTGATGAGAAGGGAGTTCCCCAGCCTGCAGGTATGCTGCTGGTTCTTCCTCCCTAGGTGCAACACCTTGCACTTGTCTGTATTGAAACCCATCCTATTCTCATCCTCCCAACTCTGCAACCTGTTGAGATCTAGTTGTAGCCTGTCCCTCTCTTCTAGCATGTTCACTTCTCCCCACATCTTAGTGTCATCTGTGAATTTGAACAAGGTGCTTTTCACCCCCTTGCCAAATTGCCGATGAAGATATTGAACAGTGCAGGCCCAAGGACTGAACCCTGGGGAACCCCACTGCCCACATCTCTCCAGATCAAAAATGATCTGTCCACACCACAGATGCCTAATTTTTTAATGAGGATGGGGTGAGAGACAGTGTTGAAGGCCTTCCTAAAGTCCAGGAAGACTATATCCACCATGACACCTGCGTCCAAGACTTTTGTGACCTGAACATTGAAGGCCACCAGGTTGGTCTGACAGGACCTGCCTCTAATGAACCCATGTTGCTGGTTGCCCCTAAGCATAAACTCCCCTGTTGGCTTCTCATAGATGTGCTCCTGGATACTTTTCTCAAAGAGCTTCCCTAGCACCGAGGTAAGACTAATGGGCCTATAGTTTCCTGGGTCCACTTTCCTCCCTTTTTTGAAAATGGGGACCACATTGGTCCTTCTTCAGTCATAAGACACCTCACCAGACCACCACAAATGCTCGTAAAGTTGTGTCAGGGGTCCTGCAATAACCTCTACCAGTTTCCTAAGCACTCTGGGGTGGAGGTTGTCAGTACCTGCTGATTTCAACACATCTAGTTTCTCCAGAAGTTCCCTGACTAGGTCCTCATTAACCCTAGGCCTGGCTGCACCTCCCCTGGGTCCATCTTGTATCCCAGTGGGGGAAATATCCCTGTCCCTGCTCAGAAAAATAGAAGCAAAGAATCTGTTAAAAAGATTAGCTTTGTCATCTGGTGCTACCACCAGATTACCAAGCATGTCCTGCAGAGGCCCCACATTACTCGGTACCTTCTTTTTACCCTCTATTTATTTAAATATTTCTTATTATCTTTGATCCAGGTCACTAGTCTGAGTTCCATCTCTGCCTTAGCCTTCCTAACAACCCCCCTACAGTTTCGAGCCAAGGAGGTATAATGGTCCCTCCCTTCCATTGGGTGTATGCTTCCTTTTTGGCTTTGAGGCATTCATGGCTGCTTTCGGTGAGCCATGGGGGCTTTTGGGCACTCATGCCCCCTTTGATCCATGTGGGGATTGTCACGCTTTGGGCTTGGAGGATCGTCTTCTTAACGAACGATCACTCTTATTCGACTTCCAACTTCCCTCCCCTCAGGGACCCCAGTGCCTCCATGACTAGTCTCCTTACCTCATTGAAATCTGCTCTCCTGGAGTCCAGGGCTGCTGCCTTGCTGCAGGCCTTTGACACCCTGTGCTGGATGGTAAATTCCAGTAGGCAATGGTCACTATCACCCAGCTGGTCGAGCACCTGCAGTCCCCTCACCAGGTCGTTGCCTGTGGCCAGGACCAGGTCCAACAAGGCATTTCCCCTGGTGGGACTGTGCACCTCCTGGGTTAGGTGGAGGTCCTGTAACTTGGCTAGGAACCTCCATGAGTGGTCAGACCTGGATGACTGCTCTTCCCAGCAGATGTCCAGGTAGTTTAGGTCACCCATGATGTCCATGTCCCTTGACTTAACTGCCTCTGCCAGCTGACCTGAGAATTCCCCAATAAGCTCTTCTCCCTGGTTAGGTAGCCTGTGGTTGACCCCCACCATTAGGTCCCTTTCCCCCCAACCCCCTTTTATTCTGCCCCAGAGCACCACATTCTGCCCTACCGCAGACCCAGTGCTGTTTGCAGAGGATATGTATTGCTCTTTGATGTAGAGTGCCACACCCCCACCTTTGCTCTCCGTTCTATTCTGCCTATACAGCCTATAGTCCTTGATGTTTACCACCCAGTTGTATGTTGGATCCCAGCAAGTTTCAGTGAGCCTCACTATGTCTGGGTTTGTATTAGCTAGCAGGAGGGCAGGTTCCTCCTGCTTGTTCCCCCTACTGTGAGCATTAGTGTAGAGACATTTAAGTCTAACTCTGCTCCCTGCCCCCTTTTCTTCAGGGGCCATGATGCCTTGTTGCTGCAGCAGCAAGGTGGGGAGTACGGGCAGAGCTGGTTTGGATCTTTGCTGGAATTAAGGGGGGAATTAAACCCCTCTATGGCCAGTTCAGCCTGGGTTGCCTCCTGCCCCCCACTTTCCCCAGCACAGCTTTCCTGAAGGTAAGGACTGTCTCTAGCACCCCTTGTGGCTGACCTGAGCATGTGCAAGCATGTGCCCACATTGCCTTAGTTCAGAGAGCATTATTGTCCGGTTACAAACCAGTTCAACTTAGGCTGATTTGACTAACCTGCAAAGGTTGGATCAGTTCAGGCTCTGGCTTTTTGAATGTCTATCCCTAGCCTACATGAATATAAAATGTGTTTGAATAATGGCAACATTGTCAGTAATATATAAATCATTTTTTCTTACACTGTATTTGATCACTTTTGACAAAAGAAGAATAATAGAAAGCTACATTCTAAACTAATATATATTGTTCCCTGAATTTAACCTGCTTGTCTTAAATTAGCACTGATTTAAACAAAGATCAGAATTTGTTCCAGAATGAACAGTACTGACTAGGATTATAGAATATTAAATTTTAGTAAATTATTCAGAAAGAAAAACAATGAAACCAGAAAACTGAATAGAAAATATTGAAGTAAATAATTAAAATTAAAAATTAACCTCTCAGAAGAAAAGCCTATTAAGTAATCTTATAAGAGGTAATCCTTACCTAAAAATAATCCATTGTTGAGCTATTCCTTTGTAGCTTTCTTTTCTTTCACATGCTATTTATCATATTATTTCCATGTGATCTTTTTTTTCCCACTATTTATATTTTATCATTAATTATATTTTGTTGTAGTTTGCATTACAATATTCCAATTTCCTTCACTTCTGTTCTATTCTATTCTCTCCAATTCTGTTTAGATATCCATATTATTCTATTATCTTCATGCAAATATTTTGGCTCAACCATTTGGTTGTCCCTGCGCTCTTTAATCTGTTTTTACTTCTTCAGCCCATAGTCACATCTTTTAACATTTACTTGCTTTTTTCTGTCTTTGAACTTTAATCCATTCCCTTTCTCTTCATTTCCATTCTCTTCCTGTCTCTGTACTTCTAGAGATACAGAAATTGATATGTGCACATTTTACTCCCCAGGTGTTTCTTATCCAACTAACCTTTTACCAGTTTCTCTATAGGCTAGAGGTGGCCTCAGAGCCAAATGTTGTTACGAGTGTTGGTTTGTTCTGAGTTCTTTTATAATCTCAGTATTTGCTTTACTAACCTTTCTTTCTCTGTTTCTCTTCATTTTCCAGCTGATATATTGATGTAGTTCCAGTTGCACTCATTTATAAATTTGATATAGGGAAAGCAGAAAAAAGAGAAGAAAGGAAAAACATTCTGTCACAGTGTTGCATCAAAATGTGCTATAGTAAGTATTATCAAAATTTTATCACCTGAATCATGGGAAGGCAAAAAAAGAGGTTTTATTGAAAAGACCCAAAAGCCTGACATTTTATAAAGCTGAGTGATTCAGGTGACTGATCTTATTTGATAATATATGCAGAACTGTAGAATAGAAATAACTGAAATCTAATATAAGTGGGAAATAATTTTGCTAAGCAACTGGAAATAAATAAATGTGCTTTAGACCTTACAAAGAATTATTACTTTCTAGGCACAAGCATGCTCTGGGAACAGCTTCTTGTGAGTACGATTTAGGCTAATAAACTGGACTCTTACTAATACAATTTTGTTTCCAGTGAAAACAGCAGTGACAGGAAAAAGGGTCAGTACCTATAAAGAAGCCATGGAATAATGGCAATGAAGATAAGTTAAACTTCTTTTGGAATAGTCACCTTCTACCTAAGTAGCCTCAAACAGATTACAGGAATCATGTAACAACAAGAATATAATTGTGATGCCAAAACATTGAGAATAAAAGTAACATTTAATACAGTGGCTTTAATACCACTTACTACTATGGAAGACTCACCAACCATTTGTAAAGCCAATATTCTTTAGTCCACTCTAATTTGCATGCAAAGCATTACAGTAAAGTGCTCCTCCCTCACACTCATTCATGAATATAGTTTGTTGATTTCTCACAGTACCAGTAAAAAACAATATTACCCAAATCAAACTTAACCCTTGGGCAGATGCATGCTAATTTATCACTTTTTGGCTAGCCTCTTTTTACTGTTCAGTAGTCCAACTTTAACAGGAACGGTGATAATTTCATAGATTTCATAAACATTGGGGTGGGAAGGAACCTTAGGAGATTGAGTCCAGCCCCCTGCCCCAGGGGCAGGAAGTCAGCTAAGGTCAAAGGATGCCAGCAAGATAAATGTCCAAATGTCTCTTAAAGAAGTCCAGAGTAGGTGCTTGCACCACCTCTGGCGGCAGTCTGTTCTAGGCCTTCGGGGCTCAAACTGTAAATAAGTTCTTCTTTATGTCGAGCCTGAAATGATCTTAGAGGAGTTTGTGGTTATTTGATCTTGTCATCCCTTGGAGCAGTCTCATGAACAGTCAATCCCTCAGATCCCGATGTACACCCCTTATATACTTATAAGCAGCCACCAGGTCCCTCCTGAGCCTGCACTTTTCCAGGCTGAAGAGTCCCATCGCTCTTTTCTGGACTCTCTCAAGCCTCTCCAAATCCTTTTTAAATTGTGGAGCCCATAATTGTATGCAATACTCTAGCTGTGGCCTCACCAAGCCTGAGTACAGCAGGAAGATGACATCCTGGGATTTGCTTGAGAAGCATCTATGGATACAAGCCAGAGTTTTTCTCACTTTACCAGCTGCAACATCACATTGGTGGCTCATATTCGTCTTGTCGTCAATCATAACCCCCAAATCCCTTTCAATCATGGCGCTAGTAAGCATAGCACTGCAGAGTTTGTAAGCATGCTGTGGATATTTCTTCCCAAGGTGGAGTACTTTGCATTTTGGTATTGAACACCATTGGGTTTTCATCCGACCATTATCTGAGCCTGTCAGGGTCAGTCCAAAGTTCTCAAAGATCTGTGTCAGTGTCTGAGCTATGATGCCTGTCAAATCCTTAAATACCCTGGGGTGTAAACTGTCTGGGCCAGCTGACTTGAAGGAGTCCAGCCTCTCAAATTGTTCCTTCACATGTTCTACATTGATGAAGGGTAAAAATTCTCCCTTACCCTGGCCATCCTGTACTATATTGAGCAGGACCATTCTTTTGGGACTGGTGAAAAACCACACAAAATACTCATTAAGCAGGTTGGCTTTTTCCTGGGCATCAGTTGTCCCATATGGTTTAGAAGGGGTCCAGTGTTGCCCTAGCTTTTCCTCCAGCTCCCCGCATATCTAAAAAAGGACTTTTTATTGTCTTTGATATGTGTAGCCAGTTGGAGTTCAGTCACAGTCTTGGCTTTCTTGGTTCGCTCCCTACAGGTCTGCACCAGTGCAGAATACTCCTCCTTTGAGATGGATCCAGTCTTCCATCCTTTAAGGTCTTTCTTTTTAGACACAGGATACTAGTTCCCTGCAAAGATACTAGTTCCCTGCAATGCAAGGAGGCTGCTGTGCCCTTTTTCTGCCTTTTCTCTGAGATGGGATAGGCATTGCTTGTGCTTCTAGGATCACTCCCTTGAAGAGCAACCACTTATCCTAAACTCCCCTCCCCTTCAGGTCGTGGTCCCTTAGGGCTTCACCAACAAGCTTGCCAAAGTCAGCTTTCCTGAAGTTGAGGACTTCTGCATTGCTGACTGACTTGCCAGCTTTACAGCGGATGGTTAAGGTGATCAGCTCATGGTCACTCTCTCCCAGCTTCCCTTCAATCGTTAGGTCACTGATTAAGTTATCCCCCATTGCCAGTAATAGGCTGACCAGTGCTTTGCCTCTCATTGGTTCATAGACTTCTTGAGTCAGATAGAGCTCATCCACGCACATGAGGAAGCATTGCAGACATTCAGATATGGCCGAGTGCTCTTCCAATGAGATGTCTGGGTAGTTGAAATCCCCCATGACAGCCATGCCATGGGAGCATACAGCCTCAGCCAGTTCCTTGGTGAATTCCTGGTCGAGCTTTTGACCCTGGCTAGGAGGCCTGTAGTAGGCTCCTACCATGGTATCCCCTGTGCCATGTTCCCTGTGTATTTTAACCCAGAGGGACTCCAGTTGTCCTTCCTGGGTGCCAATGTCAATTTTCAGGTACATGTGTCTTTCCTTGACATAGGAAAGCTACACCTCCACCCCTTTTGTCTACACAATCTCTCCTGTACAAGGTATAGAGGTCTATCTCTGTGGCCTAGTCATATGTGAAGTCCCACCAAATCTCTGTTACCCCTATGAGATCATAGTTTTTCTTGTTTAGCAGGAGGGCTAGTTCTTCCTGTTTATTACTCAAGTTTGGGCATTGGTGTACACATAAGTGTCCTGCTGGGGCCTCTTATCTTCCCTATACATCATACTGGGGTTGGGGTAGGGATGGGTTCCCTTGAGTGCCTGAGGCTGCCAGATTTGCAAAAGTTGCCCAGTGGGCTTGCTGAGGCAGTAGTCCCCCCATTCCCCGGTAGGCATAGTTTAGCCCAGTCAAGCAGGTCAGCCAGTCTGGCTGATAAGAGCCTCCTCCCCACTACAGTGAGGTGGAGGCCATCTTTTCCCAGCAGACCACTGCCTCTCTCAACAAAGAGCAGGCTGTGATTGTGGAAGCCAAAGCCTTCACGATGACACCAGTGCCACAGTCTTTGGTTAACTACCTCGATCCTCCCCTCCCTTTTCAGTCCAAAGCCTGAGACCAGGAGGATTGAGGAAAACACCACCTATGCCCTCAACCCCTTAAGCCCCACTTCCAAAGCTGTATAGTGTCTCATGACCTGGCTGGGATTGCTGTGAGCTGTGTCATTCATGCCCACATGAATAAGGAGAATAGGGTAGTGGTCAGTGGGCGGGATGAGTTCTGGGATCTTCTCAGCTACATCCCAGATATAGGCTCCCAGGAAGCAGCAAACCTTCCAGGCTAAGGGGTTGGGGTGGCAGATTGCACCCTCAGTCTGCCTCAGGAGGGAATCTCATATGACAACCACTCTAAGAGTGGCCTTAGGGATAGCAGAGATGGTCTCTGTGGGTGAGCCTTAATTGCCTGCAAGAGCTGGCAACTCTGCAGGCTCTACTGGGGCTACAAGAGGTTTGTGCCTGTTGCAAAGCTCCAGAGGGGAGGGGACCCTGGTGCAGCAGGCCCTGGGGCCATTAACCACCTTGGTCCAACCCCCTGGCTGGGCAGTATGGGAGATCCTTGAGTCCTCCCTTGTCCTGGAAGGACAAGGAGGCCTTGGTCTACCCTCTGCCTCCATGTGGTGAAGGTTCTGGCACTAGGAGTCTATCTCCTGCTCACCATCCCTGATGGTGTGCAGCCTCTGGATTGCAGCTTGGAGCTACTCTATCTGGGGCCCCAGAGACTCCAATGTGGAGCATACCTCACAAGGGGAGATGGCTATGCTTCCAGTCCCACATGCCTGGAAATGTGACAGGCAGCCCCTGCAACCGAGACCCGGAAGCTCAGTCTGTGTGCAGCCTAGAACCATGGGTTCTGTCTGGGTGGAGACCTCTGAAGTACTAGAGGAGGAGGCCTCAGACTCTGAGGAGACCTTTGGGATGCAGCGTGTACCCATCCACATTATGCCACTGATAATACTGATGGGACTGCCTTCCCTAGGGCTCACTGGCAGGGCTAGTGTCCTCCTAGTGCAAACTCTCATACTAAACTTGTGCACTGGGCCCAGAAGCACACCTGTTTGCATTCCTGTGTGTTCATCCTGTTTGCTCATCCTGTTCATGAGGCTCCAGTTGCGTGACTCCCTGGGGGGCTGGGCCAAGTACGAGCTGGGGGGCACATGACCCTCCTCGGCTCCACTCAGCTACTCCCCTGCAGCTGGGCTACATCCCTCCCACCATGGGCCCCTGCTTACCTTCCAGTAGGCCAGGGCTCACTGGGGGTCCTGGGGTCCACTTGGGAGATCCTGGGGTCCCTGGGCTCACTGGGACACAATGGGCTTCCTCCTGTGCATCTGTCACTGGAGCCAGGGCCTGAATGCAGCTTCTGCCATTGCCAGGCCCTTTTTAAACTGCATGCATGCGCAGAAGGGCCCTCTGGCACTGCACTGCTCTCGGGGGCTAGCGGGTCCCTCCCTCCACTAAAGGAGGGGACAGGTAAGTGCCCCCCTTCCCTGTCTCATGCACTGGGTGGATCTGGTCCCATGGTTCTGTGGGGTGCTGGGCCAAGTAGGATCTGGGGGGTGGTGACCCTCCTTTGCTCCACTCGGCTGTCTTTCCGCAGCTGGCCTATGTCTCTCCCAACACGGGCCCCTGCTTACCTCTGGGTAGGCTGGGACTTGTCGTGGGTCCTGAGGGTCCCTGGGCTCACAGGGGTGCAACAGGCTTCCACCAGGCCTGTATGATGGGTGCTCTTTGCAACAGGCCTGTATGATGGGTGCTCTTGATCCTGCCTAGCCAATGGCAAAGTAGTTAGGGCTCTCTTCTTAGAAGTGAAGGTTGTAGATTTAAATTCTCTCTGGCTAAGGGGGACCTAAAATAGGGGTCTTCTATTTCTTTTGCAAGTGCCCTCATGACTAGGCTATTGAACTAAAAGCAGAGAGGGTATTTCTCTCATCCCCCTAGCCAAGTTGATGGGTTTTCTCTAGATTTTCTATGGTAAAAGTTGCAGGGACTATGCATTTTCCTAGGTGCAATAGGATCACAAGAGTGCAGATCCTTGATGAGCACATACAGAAGAGCAAATCCAGACATGCAAATGGCTTAGGATTTTAAAAAATCCACGTGAGTGCCACTTACACATCTCAGTCCTAAAGACAGATTTGAATTGGGTCTATTCATTCTATAAAATTCTTAAAAAGTCAGTAGAAAAAGAAAGAATAAGAGGCTGGTGGTATTGTAGAGACAGGATTAAGGCTGTGTAGAGGATGTTAACTAAGCATGTCCAAATATTTTAGAATCTGGGTGTTACTATTTTTTTATGTAATTTTAATATTCAGTTTCCCATATTTTTCTACCACCATTTTGTATCATCCTGTAAAGGCATTCCCCCAAAATGTTTACATACACTAAGCCTTGCCCCAGGCTAATGAAGATGTTTTAGCTCTGAAAATTCTTTAGTGCCTTTTTTTATGTTTCAAGTAGGTGAGTGATAGCGGAGCCTATGGATCTTACAAGCTGCAGAGAAATGAATGTCCCTCCTCAAATTTTCTTCTAACCTCAAATAGGTTTTTCTTTGTTCCATCTCATGTAGCAAGCCACTTTTTCTAAACGTGCCTTTCCCTTCTCCTTCCTTTACTTAATCAACATTTCTTCCTGTCCTCTGCCATTCCTATGTTGTTCCATGAATACCATTCTAGATATCTCAGCTCTTTCCAACTGGACTGTGTTTATAAAACTCCCTGGCAAGAAACACGTTGTTTCTAAAGTTCCTGTTGTGTATACTTTTTAGTACACATGTTGATAAGAGATGAGAGCATGCAGAGTGATTTTGTGGATTTTATCATTCATGTGAAGACTAGAGTTATTTAAATAAGTCCACAACAGTCTGCCTCCAAACTGACAAAAAGCACCTTTCCTCAGCAAAGCCATAGAATAAAAACATCTGAAATTTCTGAGCCAAATTAAACTTCACAGAACCAAAACTGCACCAAAACGATGCAGGGAAATTTTCTAAAAAGTGAAAAACAATTTCATTTATATATTTCCAAAATATTTTGCTCAGTTTACTCAATTTTGGTGAGGCTGAATTAAACTCTAAGGTTTTCTTTTAAATGCTATATGTATGTTAATACAGTGGATTCCCAATGTATTTATATATGAACTGGTTCACTCCCATGTTACTACAAGTGGTTTCAAGTGACGCTGTTGCAAGACAAAAAGACAGCAATATTGAATCAAGCCCTTGTATATAATTTTCATCATTATTGTATCATGCCACTGTAACTATTGCTATACTTTGGAGCAGCTAGAAGGAAGTTAACACTTGTAAAGAGATTTAAAAAGTAAAGGGGAGTTAAAAGTGTATAATTGGCTATAACATCAATACATGTTTAGTTATAAATATCACACTTGGACTCTGTTCATCAGCTATAATATACATATAGATATCCAGTATCACAGTCATGGTCTTTTAAAAGGAACCTGTACAGCAAGGAATTTTGTGTCTCAAAATCTAGTATCAGTCACTAATTTGATTTGCTTCTGGACATTTATTTCCCACATTATGGAAATGAGATGTGAAGCAGCCACCTGATAATGAACCAGATTAGAAGAACTAACTCCTCTGACTGTGCGTTCTGACTACTGAACCTCAGATATTGGAAAGAAAGAAGAAACTCTCTGCCTAATCATTTAACAAATGTGCATTCCACTCTGTTAATCTGTCAGCTTCTCATTCCAGAAGTAGCTCTCCCTTCAATTCTTCATCCTCCCTCTCCCATTCATGTGTACACACACATACCTAAAAACTCTGTGAGTTATTGCACTGCATAGCTGAACTGTATTTCATCTCAAGTTAATTAAATCAATAGCAAGTCCTTGTGCTTTCCACTAGCAATATTGACTGGCATTGACTGACAGCAATGGCTTTATAAAACATCACAGCAGTGGCTTCGTGTGGCAAGTGATGCTTTTTTCTTCTTCTTCATCACACAGTTGTTGACACTTTGCCTATATGTGGTAGGTGACAGTGATTCAGCCAGGGCAGCAGCAGTGGTGAGTAATTAGAAAACAGGCAGGCATTGTCTGTGACTGAAAGCCCCTGGTGAGAGAAATGGTATGTAAACAGACCTGCTGCTGCTAACCTGTTGGAACAATGTAACTTTACCAATAAGAATACAATAATATTTCTTAAACATCTTAGTTAAATGATTGTTAAAAAAATATGGCTAGATGCAAGGACACTGTAATCATGTCGCTTCCTTTTTTATTTGAAGAACTCATTATAGACAATTTGTAAGAGTAGATTGCATCGTGTCAGGCTGTAGGTTCATCATTATGCAGATTTCTGTATATAAACCTTTTTTATATAGACACATGCATGCATATATATCTATATCTATGTAAAATCAGAAATTCCCATTTCATGGTAAAATAAAAGACAGAGCTAAAATATCTAAAGATTTTAGATATTTCCTGCACTGAGTTACAATAGTACTTTCTTTAGTCTTAAAAGGTATATCTAATTTTAAAGGTTTCTTCAAATTCAATGGCTAATAAAAAAAACAAATAAATAAATATAAACGTATGCCATTCAGGAATAATTGTGTTTAGGTACTCTAACTTGTTACTAATTTCTTTAATTTCCTGTAATATACTTATACCACATGCTCTTGAGGCTGGCAAAACATAACATACCAAAAAGAGATCTGTCAGAGTTTAGGAATTGTTCCAAATATCCACTGAGTTCACTGACCTCTCACTGAAAATGGCCAATACTAGACCAATATGGGCCCACAGACTTATTTTATTTGGGAAAATATGAATGTAAGTAATCAAGTTCCAGTGTTGCTGATGTTGTTATTTAATTGACTATATAGTCAAGCTAGTGAAATATTGGAGACTGACCTACTGTTTCCCAGTTCAGTCTTCTTTCCTGGCTGGACCAAGTAATCCCCGGCTCTTCCTCATCCCCCACACACTGCTTTGGCTTCTCTTTGTTTTCTCTTGTGGGCCTATATTGCACCCATGGTCACACCCATGCATTCCAGATTGGGTCTGCCACCCCCGCCTCAGCCCTGGCTTCATGCATTCCAGAGCAAGCTTTTTACCCACGCATGAGCTTGGCGCATGCCATATCAGGGTTGGGCCCTAGCCCCAGCACCGTTTCAGGGCCTCTATTCCATCCCTTGCCCTGGCCTTGACTTAGTGTGCTCTGGATCAAGCCCACCACTCAAGCCCTGCGCACACTGTATTAGACCTGCTGCCAAGCCCCCAACCCCATGCATACTGGATCAGGCCCACCATGCCCAGCCGGGTGTGTACTGAATTAGGCCTGAAGATAGATCCCATTAATGGGGCCATGTAATCTGTCCTGTATGCCTTGCAAGTTTTTTAGTGGGGGAGTGGTGATACTGTTAATTGCCACCCAACCTCTGCCACCAAATGTTTAGATCCTTGAAGTCTCACAGATCACATGGCTCTGCAGGCCAGATCTGACCCTTGGTTCAGGGTTGAACACCCCTGGGCTAAGGGAACATACACTGTTCTTCAGTGTTAAAAAAATCTGGTGACTTTTACTTTTACTTTGGCAAGTGTCAACATCCTCATGTTTTTTAAATGAGATGTGAAATTTGTGAATGATGTGTGCTCTATGCCAGGGATGTGGTTGTGAAAAATGATGCATTTCAGAAGTCCTCCCCATGAAAATGCATGTATATTTGGTGAACTTACATACCTTTGAAAATCAGTCTTGACATACTCAGCAAAGACTCAGTGTACAGTTTGACAACTTAGATATTAAAATATCCTGTCTTCCCTAAGTATATATCTAATCCCCTTATACTGTGGTGTAATCCAGAAATGAGTGTACTTCCATACAGAGCAATTTACATCTGTCCTCCAAACCAGGAGTACAAGGATGAAGGCAGATTCTTGTTTGTAAGGATTGTTCCTGGCTGTTACAGCCTGGGATTGGACTGGACATTGGAGGATTGGAAGCCCAAGTCTCCTGTTGTGTTAATGACCCTACGTGTGGCACCCAGACAGCATAGATGAGCAATCCATCTGATTCAAAGGGAAAATGCAAAGGGAAGAAGGGTAGACACTGCTAAGAATGACAAGGCAGAATAGATTGGGATCAGGAGTCCAGAAACTCAGACAGAGGATGCCTGGGGAAGAAGGCACGACTAGGTGGAGAAGCAGAAGAGAAAACAAAGAGAAGCCAAGGCAATGTGTGAGGGTTGAGAAAAAGCCAGGGATTACTTGGTCCAGCCCAGCAAGAAGACTGAACTGGGGAACAGTAGAGTAGTCTCCAATATTTCACTGGCTTGACTATATAGTCATTTAAATAACAACAGCAACACTGGAACTAAATTATTTACATTCGTATTTTCCCAAATAAAATAAGACAGCCAATGCATTTCTTCTACACTCCTGCAAAAATACCATTTTTGCAAAAAGGCAAAATGTTAACGGACACCAAAGCATACTGAAAAAATGACATTTTTGAGAATAAATGTACCACTTTCATGCAGCTCTGATCTGCCTATCTGTAATTGTGAAGGACACCACAGTTGGTATTAATCCAATTTTACTTGGAAGATTAAGTAGTTTGAAAAATTCAGTGAGATGTAGTAAAAGCAGGCTATCAGTCACATTTTATTGGGCTTTTTTTAGGAAAGCACAGGCTGGAGGATTTAAGGATACAACAACAGCATTTGTGTGGGAAGTAAGCGTGTGAGTAGGGAGGGGAATCAAACACATAATAAAGGGTGTGTACACATGCTCAACAGAAGACATGGGCATGTGTTCCTGTGAACACTGAACTCCCTGCCATGATTATGCTCCTGTCCACTGGAGATCAGCCACAGCACCTGCAAGCAAGCTGCTTTATTCTGCTTCTCTTGGTATACTCCCTCGAACTTCTGAACACATCAGAAGTCCAGAGGGAGGCCTGCTACTGTCCACAGGCCCCTGTAATGAGTTCCTATGTTCCATCCTCTAGCTTTCCACTTCCGATTTTGCTTGTGTTTACCTTTTTCAGAGTATGTCAGAGGTTGGAGGTGAGCAGATTAAAAAAAAAAGAAAAAAGAAAATTAATTTCTCAAATATTAATCTCTTCTCATCTCCAACTGCATGTAAGCTTTTGGAGGATTGTGTTCAGATATGTGCAAAAGAAATGTGTACAGAAGATGTACAGGAAAGAGGTAAGACACACTCCTGACTTCTTTCTGCTTTTGGCTTCACTGCAGTCATTGCAGTGTGATATAGTTTAGACATATCTGAGCATTAACTGTATACCAGCCAGCTCAGATACCAGCCCTAGCCTAGCTACACCAGCAGAGAACTCAGAACAGGTTAATTCAGTCTGCTTTCTGTGCATGCCTTTTAGCCTGCAATAAGCTCTTTTTTGCTGTAGCTATAGTGCTACTGGAACCCAAGGTGGCTTACTAAAGGCCACTGTGCTATAATATATACTGTGCTACAGTATAAGCACATCCTTTGTAGGAGTGCTGGAGAGTCAAATCAGATATCTGTCCTTTTGAAAGCAGTGATCCATTTGAAGTAAAACAGTGATAAATATACTTTTCATTTTTTAAATCTCCTAGCTTGTTCCATGAGCTAGTGAGATACTCTGCACCACTGCTGGGGAGCCGGCATCTTGTTCTTTCTGTGTGATCTTGCTTTCTTAATTGTGCTAAAAGTCCTTGTCACAGCTGAGGGGAGTGGGGAGAATACAAAAACTCTGTAGTTTGCCTAAAGTGCAGAAACATCTGGTTGAGTCATGAGTGGCTTGTTGGCTGAGTTCAGCAGGGGAGAAGCTGGCAATTAATCTGAAGTGTCACTAAATTCGATGGAAATTGTAACAGAGGGTTTCTTGGGACACAAAGGTAGCTTCAGCAGCCAAAGTTTGCATATGTTCCTTTTTTTTTATTAAATTATAAAAGGGATTGTTGCAGTAAAATACAAAATGTCCCTCAGAAAAGCTCTAGTTGCTAGTTGCTGAGTGTAACCATACATGATGACCCATTTTATGGAGGTAGACGTGTCACTGGAGATATGATGGTATCTGAAGAAGAATGAGATAGCTGCAAATGCATAACCCTGGGAAAGGGCAGTTATTAGCCTACCTTCCTCAAAATATGCTGTAAGAGATTAAAATTCACTATGCCTTGGGCTAAATTTGGCATTTGGATGCAAAATTCAAAGGCTGAATTTACATGCACGCTTACAAGAGCAGAATTTGCCCTTTATGTCCCTTCCTTCTCAATAATTTCATTTCATCTCTGCTACCCAGCTGGAAATAAGCTGGTATCCTATGAGAAGCTAGCATTCCCTAGAAAACCAGCAAATGCTTCACAGACCAGAGTCCATATTCAACAAAACCTGATAAATATAAAGAAATGCAGGATCAAATGAAGAAATCTCTGCTATACTCTTTTCCATGGTCAGGTGCTGCAAGACAAGTACCTAGACATCATTCCTTCTGGCAGAGTATTAACCTGATCCAAAATCCATTGATCCCAGGGAAAGTCACTACATTGACATAAGTGTGTTTAGATCAGGCCCAAACAGTACAAACTAGCTTAAGACCTGTATATTTTTTTTATATCTGTGTTGAAATATCTGCACATTAAAACTACAGGATTTATTTTTCAAGTGTTGCAGGTGCGCTTCCTTTTGACCCAAATGTGTTAGTTATGAACTGGACAATCCTGGTTATATTCCATTCTTAACTGATGGGACATATATTGATGTGTGAGTCACTTGTGCTCTGTTTTTATCTTTCTGACAGGTGTTTAAATTATAGTGTCCCAGCTGTAGAAAATAATTGTTTCATTTTAGTTCTTCTGCTGAGAGAGAAATTTCTTGCAGGCTATAATTCTCTCTGTCCAGTCACTTTGCATCACCTTTTCTCAAACAAAGTTGAAGTGGTAACCCACAAGGTATTTAACTTTTCTGAAATGTTTAGCTAGGTGAGAAAATGGTACAAATTCTGAATACCACCAAAAAAAATCACTTTTCCTACCACTTTTTTTTCCTTTTTTTAAGTTTGTTGTATTAAATGATAGACCATCACAATTAGCACCATGCTTTAAAATGTTTCTGCAGCTTCACATTAAAAAGCAGATGCTTTTTACTGGTTCATTTTTATTCCCTTAACTGTTTGTACCTTGGTTATTTGTAAGCTTTTCAAGTGGGCATTAAACAAATGAACTACAATATTCTCACTAATAGCAATATATTTCACCATCTTCTAAGACATCTTCTACCTACATATTAAAGCCCTGTAAACCTACATAGTTCTTGTAATTTAGACAAAAGGTTAACATTTCTTCCATTGGATTTATGTATATATGAGGTGCTCTGAAGGGATTCTGCATGGATGTGTTTAGAACGGTAGACTAGGTAAAAGCGGGGGAAAAGGAATGAAGATCATGGGAAGAAGTGGTAAGACATTGGTAAGTTTCTCAAAAATCATTCCTCTGAATGCCTAAGTTTATGGGTTAAAATTATATATAAAGGAAAGACACAGGATGGAGTTATTTTCATATTATTTTGCATATATGTAGCTTAATATGGAAATTGGCCCAACATACCTTTTCCCACCCAAATATAGAACATGTGACCTGGACTAGGAACAGAGATTACACATAAACCAGTTTAAGTGATCAGAAACTGATTTAAACCTGTAATAAAACAGATATTCAGTGCACATAAACCAGTTTGAAAATGGCTGAAACCAGTTTGAGATAAACTTGGTTGAATGTAGTATCAGACTTAACTCATTTGGGTCAAACCAGTTTATGCAATGTCTGTCCCAGACCCCTTGCTGATTTAACCTAAATCAGATTCCCCCAGCATCCCAGCATGCTCTGTGAGCTGTGCAGAGCTCTCTGCTCCACAGCAGAATTGGTCCCTCCCCTCTGCTCCCTGGCTGGAGTTCTGGCAGAGACTTACAGGTACAGCAGGGTCTGTTGGCTTCCCCGTGCCCTCTTCCCCTTCCTCTAAGCACTTGCTGCTTAAGCAAAAATTCCTTCCTCCTCTTTCCTAGCCAGCATGTGATATGCTGACTAATGCTGTGTAAGGTAGATAGGACAGTGTCCATTTAAGGCTTTTTAGAGCTAGTCAGCAGCTCAGCTGGTAATGTCCCTGCATTCCTTCCTTTGGAAAAAAGATGTTTAAGAAGAGTTTGAACTAATGAGAGATGCTTTGTTTTCTGATGAGGTGCTAAATGCAGATAATACAGCTGTTAAATGCTCTGTTATCAAGGAAGGTGGAGAACCCCTCCCTAATCACAGCACCATGTAGGGGTCCTGGCCATGCTCCCATCAGCTCAGCCCTGTAGAAGGCAAAGGAGGGATGTTCTAGTGCCCCCTGGCTTTTAGCCTGAGCTACTGCAGGCATGTGCTGGCATTTTTTTCAGTCCACAGGGGATGTTTGTGCAGTTACAAAGTGATTTAGCCTAGCCAGGTTAGACTAAACTGCAAAGATTGAATCAATTCAGGATCAGGTTTTATGAACGTCTGTTCTTAGCCCAAAGGTACACACGGTTCCATAAAGGGTTTCTACCTGTAGGACATGCTACCTGTCTCAGTGAAATGGTCAGAACCCTCCTAAAGTTTCTCTTTTTCAAACATATAAAAACAAGTCAGTAAAAGTTTCCTGAGTCTCTGATTCATAGATGCATGGATTGTTAGGGGCTGGAAGGGACCTCGCAGATCATTGGGTCCAGCCATCCTGCTCTAGGGAGGAAGACAGCTGGGGTCAAGTGAGCCCAGTGAGGTGACTGTCCAGTATCCTCTTGAAAACCTCCAAGGTAGGTGCCTGCACCAACTCTGGAGGGAGTTTATACCACAATCTGGCCACCCTGACTTTGAAAGAGTTTTTCCTATGTTAAGCCTGAAGTGGCCTTCCAGGAGTTTGTATCCATTGGTACTGGTCTTCCCCAGGGGTGCCCCAGTGAACAGTTGTTCACCGAGCTTCTAATGCACTCCTGTGACATAGCAGTAAGCCACTATCAAGTCCCCTCTCAACCGTCTCTTCTTTAGGGTAAAGAGGCTTAACTGGTCTAAGTTTCAAAGGATCTAAAGGATAAGGACATAGGTTAAGGAAGAGCTTCTTCTCCTTGTATTTATACTTTGCCCAGGCACTGGAGTAGGGTGCACCTTGGAACTTGACGTATTTATAATATAATTTTAACAGCATATTTTGAACAGAACAGAGTATAAAACCCTGATAAATAGAATATTTTCCTTAAGGAAAATCTTTTCCCAAATCATTTAAAATCATTTAAAGAGTGCAGTAATTTCTTCTATGTGGGGTATTTGTTTGAAGTTGTTGAATTGCCCCTTGGCTACCTTTAAATCTCTTTTCTCATTCATTACCAACCTAAATTAAATCCGCAATGAATTACATTTTTTAACATTTTTGAGGGGGAGGGTGAACATGGCATTTGGCAGTCAACCAGGTTAGATACATGGCAGTCAGCCAGGCTCCAGAGAATAGTAGTTTTATTGAGTTATTTTTAGCATTCAGAAATACTTTTGCCAGCTCCACTCATCAGTCAATATCAAAATTTGAAGATGGCAAATAAATGCATGAAATTGTAAAACAGGAGTGGAAGATTTTCAACACTTCTTTATGCTTCATTCCCAGTTAAGGGAAAGGGAGGAAGTTCTTAGGCATGAGGCTTTTCAGTCCCAGAAAATGCATCCAAATATGATCATTCCCTTCCTTGCACATTCCTCCCTACAGCAGCTTCATCTTCATTTTTCCTTCTCTATCCTCAACGTGACAAACAATTGTGCTATTACCAGAGATATAACTAGGAATTTAGATATTGTAGGCAGAATGCAAGGTCTTGGGGAAGAAGGGACAGGGGCTGGTGCACCATTTATCCCACCCTAGTTACGTTCAGGGCTATTAGGATTTTCTCACTTTTCAGTCATTCCCCATCTGTATAACATGATCTATCAGCCACAGAAAGTCTGCAAGGAATGAGTGCAGCAATGAAAAGCCCCAAACTGGTCAGGTTTGCCCATCACTATATTGACTCTGATGGAACCTGTTTGAAATTTAAAGCTTCTATGCAATGTCAACATTTTCATGGTTCAGCACATGTCCTAAATGCTACATATTTTACTCTCTCCATCCAGAAGCATTAGTCTAATTCCTCGGTTTATTATATTTCTTGAATTTCAGTATCTCATCCATTTTAATCTTTTTTATTATTATTATTTAAACTTTTCCATTAGATCTTTCTTTTTCTTCTATCCTTTGTTCTTTTTCTAAAAGCCTTTCCTCTTCTCTCTAGCACCTTCTATAATTTTGAGGCCCTTAACCTTTTTCTCATTGGTGACACATAGGGGGTGCATGTGGGTGCACAAGTACCCCCTGAGATCAGCTATGCACCTCCTGGAAGCACCAGCCATGAAACCGGAAGTGCCGGTGGAAGTGCACTTCCGGTTTTGTGCCTGGCTTAATAGGTGATCACCCGTTAGGAGGACATCCCCACCAGCAATCAGTTGCTGGGGGACCCCCTCACCCCCTTCGGTGATCTGGTGTCCCCTGGACTCGGAGGCATCGGTCACCCATGCTTTTTCTACAAGTATCAACTGAATTACTTTTTACTTTAGGGCTTGGCCCATACCCTTTAAGTTTAGTGAGCATCTTAGCATTCAATGGTCTCTGGGTCAATAAAGTCCATATTTGTGTTTTTCTTCTAATGTCAGATTTTTGCACAGATTCTACAAAATCCCAAAGGCCACATCTTTATCTTTTACTCTCTCATGCAAAGGACTGAAGGTCTGTCTTGATCAAAAGATGCAAAATCTTACTTTTTTTGCTTAGTATTCCTTGGTTTCCTTGCTAGGTGGACTTTAAGGCTAAGTACAGATGGTTAAAAAGCCCAAGGCTGAATTACTTGGATCATCACAGGTTAGTCTAAGCTGTATAGATTGAACTGATTAACAGGTGAACAGACATTCACTTTTGATTACAAAAATGCAGCCACATGCCTGCAGTGGCCCAGGCCAAAAGGTGGCAGTGCAGAGGGGGAAACTAGAGCACAACTCCCTGCTCTGTTGGATCAGACATTTTAGGCCAAGGCAGGCCTACCCACCTTCCAAGTGGGTTTTTTGGGGGGAGTTACAAAGCATCTTGGGATACTGGGGGATTGTGGGTTAATTTGAATCTGGAGGGGTTCTGGTGCAAAAGTTCAGTAAACGGATTTAACCTAAATCAGTGAAGTTTGATACTACATCCATTTAGATTTATCTTAATCTGCTTTCAGCCATTTTGAAACTGGTTTATGTGCACTGAAATTCTGTTATGTTACAGATTTGAAGCAGTTTCTGGGCACTTACACTGATTCATGTGTCATTTATGTCCCTACCCTAACAAAGCATTGCTTCCTTGAAATGTATTCATTTCATAAATTATAGTTGAGCAATTTTTTATATTACACCTCCCCCAAGTTGTCCCATTCTGATTTTTTTGTGGTTAATACAATCACATTTTCTTATTATAATCTTTGTCTCTCCTATTTCTGTGTGGAAAAGATCCATACAAATAGGAAATGAAGCTGACTGATTATACTGGTGAAATGTAAACTAGTTATAAAACAGTCAAAATCACAAAATTAAGTTTGGGAATGGAGGAAGACCATATTTTCTTAATCTTCGGTTATGGTTGTGGTAAATTTACCTGTTATTTCTAAAGCAGTAGATACATAGAGATTTATTCAGCAAATTTCACTAGTTGCACAGAGAAGTTAGAAGTACAATGCTGAAGTATACTTTGTTCCTTTTAATATTGCCTTTAAATGCATCTTATGATAGTCCTCATTTTGCATCTTTTGATCAAGTAAAACTCTATTGACAGCACTTGCAGTTTCCAAGACTGTTACAAGGACCAGATTTTCTAGATTGCTTAAAAGAAATAGGCTTCAATTATTAAAAATAAAAAAAGCCATTAGGTTCAAAGTATTTAGAACACTTAGCTTAGGTTTCTAAATGATAGCTAGCTTCTAGGAACTGAACTGTTTTGAAAATTCAGCCATTATTTTAACTCCTGCAGATTTGCTTTTTTGAAGACAGAATACGATTCTTATTTACACTGAGTCCCTTTTACATCTGGAAGTTGCCAACAGCCTCAAAGTGGGATAAAATTATAATTACACCCTCAGTAGGTCTCTAAACAGCTAGAAACATGTTTCATGAGAATAACAGACCTAACTTTCTTAGTGCTGCATTCAGTGATCTTTTACATTCCTTACTATGCTTAATTTTTTTGTGGTCATTGGGTGCTTACAAAAATTAAATTTCTTTCATAATAAGATCCCTGAAAGGTCTCTACAGATGTGACATAACACACGTGCATGCATGCAGAGTGCTTTTAAAATAGTCGATCACATGAAAAATTAATCTTCATCAAATCAGGTATTACATGAAGATGTTCTAAAGTGTCTCCGTAAGGGCTAAATTTTTGTGCTTGGCAGGGCTGAGCACTTGCTCTGGTGAGTACCAGCCCATTCCTGCCCCCAGGGCTGTCACTAGGAGAGAAGAGGGAAGAGGAGGGGGAGGGAGTAGCAGGCAGCTGCTGGTTTGGCTTGTCTGGCCTGAACTAGAGGGGAGGAGGCAGGGTAGAATGAAGCCCCTTCATCTCACACTGCCCCCACCTCAGCTACCTTTGCTTGCAGGGCCAGCCTTACTCCCCTCATTACCCCATCTGTGGTATCTGGAGGAGGCCAGGAGGGAAGGGGGCTACCTTTCCCCCACCCCACACCTGGGCCTCTTGACAGTAGCAGCAGCAGCTACCAACGCAGCTTTGCCTGGCGGGAGCTGGCAAGGAATTGTGCATCTGGCCCAGCTCCCCCCAACATCCTATCTGGGGAAGCTGGGAAGGGCCCATTAAGCATGGGAGCTCCATCTCTCCCTGCCCCCAACCATCTGTGGCCACGCTAAGCCAAGAGAGAAGCTGCCTGCTGCTCCCTTGCCCTCCTTCTCCCCTGCCTGCTGACAGTCCTAGAGCTGGCAGTGGGAGAGGGCAAGACTAGAGAGAGGGACAGTTCTGCAGCATCCTCAGAGGCTGCTGGAGTGCCCCTGCCTGCTGTCCAGGGCCAGTGCAGGCAGGCCTGAGTCCTGCCCCTCCCCTCTCCCTGCAACCCAACAGGCAAACGTCGGGTGGGTTGGGGGGCTCTAACTCATGGCACTCTCTATACAGTATCCTGAGTTAGAGTTCAACCCCTATGTATCTGTAGGAGACCAATTCTAACCATTCCTACAGTTCTCCTTTAGCAAGATGTGATGCATAGGGGGTGCACTTGCATGCATGTGCATCCCCTGAGCATGGCAGTGAACCTCCTACAAAAAGGTTGTCGACAGTGCTTGCAGCTGGTCACCACTCGCCACCATGCTGCTGACACTGCTGGGGGTGTCTGTGGGCAGTCCATGATCCCTGCTGGCCACCACCAACACTGCTGGCAGTGTCTGCAGGTGGTCGCCACCCTCCACCCCCGCCACTGCTGAAAGAGCTCCTGCACTTACCGCCACTGCACTCCTGCTGCACTCCCACTGCTGCTGCCTTGTGCTCTCTACCCAACAACCCCCAGCCTCAGGGGACATGTGTCATTCATGCCTTTAAAGACTCAGTTCTTTCTTCTCATTTTGATACAAATCCAAGTTGGCCTCTCCTGAGCATAGGATATCTACTTCTTGGTTAATAAAACTGACTTTATAGTAACAATTCCTGTCATAATATATTTTATTCTGTTTTTATCAGTTATTTTTTCTTTTATTGTAATCTATCCTGGGCCTTTTTGGGGAAGGGTAGTATGTAAATCAAATAAATAAATAAATAAAACAACTATGACTACTTGGACACATATGATATTTTATAACTATAAAGGCACTTAAAATGGAACTAAGTTTATTTACATTAACTAAGGGGCTGTCCATGTTAACATTTACTGGTACCAAGGGTTTTTTGTTTTTGTTTTTTATCAAATACCCCCAAAGTTACTCCAGAAACATTTACTCCAGTTCTTCTGGCTGTTGCTTATTTTCTCATTACATTAATCATAACTGTCTTGCTGTATACTTCTATTGTCTTATCTATTTTTTGTATCCAGCTGTTGCAACTTACCAAATACTTAAATTACATTTTTCTTTATACATGTATACAGTATCTAGAACCATAGTGCCTAGTTAGATTTTTTGAAAGAATAATTTTATTCATATGCATATAATCAAAAATATTTTATGTAGTTACTTATATTATTTTGCACTATTTTTGCAATATTTTCAGTTTTTATAAAACAAAGAACAAAAATTTGAAAAAAAAATTATTTACTTTTCAGCAACTGGATACCATACACTTTGATTCAAAACTAAACGTTTTCTGATTTTCATCGCTGAAACATGTACATTTTGGTTTAAATTAAATTTGGTCTCAGTTGATCTCAGCCTCAGTTCCCCCTCTCATTTATTTTCAAGCTAAAGTTAGACATAAAACAAGGGTGGGAAAAGTAGCCAATCCAGCCAGCAGCCAGACTCCATTTCCCAGCAGCCTTTGCCCTTATTTGGTTTAATTTTAGTTTAAATGAAATCATTTTTCCTTTTTTCCTTTTATTCTTTTTCTTCTTTTCTTTTCTTTTTTTAAATGAAATTGTCCATTGCCATTCCCTTCTGCGCCCTCTCTCATTATTTATGTCTTTTTTTCTGTTTCCCTGTAGTAGAATTTAGATTTGAAGGGAAATAAATAAGACATCTATCTCTACTTTCTGTCTCATCTCTTGAAGATAGAATTTGTCATGGTAAAAATTAGGTTATACTTGGTTTGTTTGAAAGATACAGTTTGATTTAACTTAAAATAAGTAGCTTAATTAACATAGGCTTAGTCTCCTCTTGCCTATTGTCTTTTCTGATTCAGAGTTTTTATAAAATTTACTGGAGGCATAATTAACTAGGTAGCACTTGCAGTATACATTTTTATACATAGCACAAAATTATATGCAAATAAAATAAAATAGGTCCAATCTTCTGGAAAATATTGAACTGTAAAATTAATCAAAAAAATATTTTCTTGAGGTCATTTATGCATTATACACTTTTCTTCAAAGGAAACATGATTAAATTATGTATTTACTGTATATTTTAATATACATTGTCATTTGGGATCTTTACATAATCCAAGGTTGCATATCTTCTTCCAAAAATGAAAAAGAAAATCTAATAAAAAACTAGTACTTATAAACTGAGCATAGTACATTCAGACTTCAAGGTCCATCAATCAATAATAAGAACAAGCCAGGATGGCAATTCACACATCATGTCAGAACACTTAGTTACTTCATGAGATCTGAATTTTAATAATAATCTTTAATCTTCACAATACAGCTTCATTTGATACCATATATATTTTTTCTAGCTTGACAAAGGGAAATAAAAAAGAAGAGATCCTAAGAAAGAGGTAATGTTGGTATCTTTGTGATACTGTTATTCCAAGTAGTCACCAACCGGTAGAGTGCAATTGACTGATTGATCATGGAGCCTCTGACAGTTGATCTCAGTCTCAGTCCCCATCTCATTTTTTTTCAAGCTAAAGTTAGGCATAAAACATGGGAGGGAAAATGGCCAATCCAGCCAGCAGCTCAACTTCATTTCCCAGCTGCCCCTGCCCTCATGGCTTGGGCTAGTCTCCATGGAGACTCCAGCTGCACCTGCTCAGGAAAGCTCAGGCTGGGGTCGCCATGAAGACCAGCCTGAACTGCCCTGGCAGCACGCATGGCAGAGCAGTGTAGGGGACTGCTCTGGAACTGCTGGGAACTTGCAATGGGGCAGCTAGCTCTGGAGCTAGGGTAAAGCCACAATCTGTATGATCCATGTTCTGGGTAGGGGCATGCAGCCAGGGGATAGCAGCTTTGCCCTGGCTCCTTGCAGCAGTGACAGCCTAGTCTGGAGGAGGCAGATAATGTGCAGATATAGGTGTCACACTAAGAGTAAGTAGGAAAAATGTATAATGATTTATATTAAGTACTTGATCTCAGCTTTATATAACATAAATATAAATATATACATGTACTGTTATTTCTACATTTTATTTGAGGTAGATGCTGGGTTGCTTAAAATGGTTGGAGACTAGTGTGTCATGCTTAAGGTTGAAGACCACCATTGTCTAGCTAGTCATTAGAAAAAAAAAAATCTACCAGCACTGGGAAACTTGTTCATATAAAAGGACTTTATTAGCGGAGAAAGAGATGTAAAGGTGTCTACCCTCATCCTCAGCCTCTTTCCATTGCCATTGGACATATACTAACTGTTACATATTATGGAAAATCCAGTTTCATAAGGAATGGATGTCCCTACCTGTAAAATCTGCCACAGAACTGGAAGGAAAATTAAAATTTATGTACTGGTAAAAACTGAATTTTTTTATACTGATACCTCTGTAGGGATGACAGAACAGATGTTGACATAATTTACAAATACACCCAGGAAGTATTTTTTTGCCTTTGTAAATGATGCAAGAAGCCTTCTTTCCCCACAAGAAAAAAAGATTTATTCAATGAAACTTTGGCTTTATGGCCTCTAGTTCCTAACATCCTGAACCTAAAGGACAGCTAATATCAGTGGATAGCTAGCTAGAGGAATGATACATCTCTCCAGATGTGTGAACTTGTTCAAATAAATGAATAACCAATTAAAAACATAATTCTTCTTAAATATTATAACAGATTTTATCCTAAGAATTAAGGCAAAGTTCTACCCTGTCTTCAGTGGCTAAGGTTTATGTTTCATCCTTGCTTTTGTAACCTTCACACTAACCTACTGCAGTGTGCTTTATATGATTTTAACATTGAGGACTGTGCAGAACGTGGCAGATCACCTTCTGACAGGAGGAGGGGTCAATGGAAGCACATTACTCCAGTACTCCTGTCTTTAAGGTACAATTCTTGACCTATAAATCATAAACTGCCTGGATTCAAAATACCTAAGGGACTGCATCCTTCATGGAATCACAGAAAATTAGGGGTGGAAGGGAACTCAGGAGGTCATCTAGTTCAAATCCCTGATCAAAGCAGGACTGTCCCCAACTAGATCATCCCAGCCAAGACTTTGACTATCAAGGTCTTAAAAATCTCCAAAGGGTGGAAATTTCACCACTTCTCTGTATAACCTGTTCTAGTGTTTTACTACAATCCTAGTAAGAAAGTTTTTTCTTAAACTTCCCTTGATGCAACTCAAGACTATTGCTCCTTGTTTTGTCATCCACCACCATTGACAACAATCTAGATCCATCCTCTTTGGAACCACCCTTCAGGTAGTTGAAGGCTGTTATTAAATCCCCACTAAGTCTTGTCTTCTCCAGGCTAAATAAGCCCAGTTCCCTCAGCATCTCCTCATAAGTCATGTGCCCCCTAACCATTTTTGTTGCCTTCCGCTGGGCTCTTTCCAATTTGTCCACATCCTTTCTGTAGTGGGGGGGGGGGGGCAGGAGGGACTGGACACAGTACTCCAGTTGTGGCCTCCTGAGTGCCAAATAGAGGGAAAGCATCACTCAATCTGCTGGCAATGCTTTGACTAATGAAGGCCAGTATGCTATTAGCCTTCTAGGCATCACAGGCACACTGTTGGGTCATATTCAGCTTATTGTACACTGTAACCCATAAGTCCTTTTCTGCAGAGCTACTGCTTAGCTAGCTGGTCCCCAGCCTGTACCAGGACATGGGGTTATTCTGTCCCAAATGCAGGACTTTGGACTTCTCCTTATTGAACCTCATGAGATTTGTTTTGGTCAAATCCTCCAATTTCCCTAGGTCTCTCTGAATCCTAGCCACACCAGCATATCTACTTCTCATCACAGCTTGGTGTCATCTGCAAACTTGCTAAGAGTGTACTCTATACCATTTTCCAGGTTATTGATGAAAATATTGAACAAAACCAGCCCCAGAACCAAGCCCTGGGGCACTCCACTTGACAACGGCTGCCAATTAGATATCAAGCCATGGACTACTGCCCTCTGGGCCCAATGATCCATCCAAGTTTCTATTCACTTTACAGTCCATTCATTCAACCTGTACTTCCTTACTTGTGAGAATGTTGTGGGAGATCAAATCAAAAGCCTTTCTAAAGTGAAGGTATATTACATGCACTGGTCTCCCCACATCCACAGACCTTGCCTGTGAAAAATAAAATGAAAAAAAAATTGAGTACTTTAGCCTTTCTGTATCCTCTGTCACTAGATTGTCTCCCTGATTTAGTAAAGGACCCACACTTTCCCTGAACCTCGTCTTGTTGCTGACATACTTGTAGAAACCCTTCTTGTTCCCCTTCACATCCCTTGCTAGATACAACTCCAGTTGTGGTTTGGCCTTGTCTAGTAAGAAAGCATGACCAGCCCTCAGATTATTGGTCAAGGCTAAGTGACAACGCTAAGGCCCACAAACAAGTCAGTGTCAAGGTTAAGAGACACAACCATTTTGATTAGGTATTCGGTAGCAGAGGATAAGCTCTGTATGTGGACACCATTGCAGCAGGAGCATGATCACAGCATGATCAGGGGAGCTGAACCAATCAGTGGCTACTCCGGAGACATGATTGCCTGGCCAGCAGCCATGTTCTCTGGAACCTTCTTGTCACAAAGAGCCCTGATTGGCGGAGAAGGTGATAAAAGAGCAAGCTCCCCTCAGCGCGGCGTTCCTCGTGCACACTAATAAGTAGACTGATCACCTACCTAGCCGAGTGAACCCCTAGGACGCCGTAAAACCCAAACTCTGCTACGTATATAGAGCTCATTTCGTCTAAAACTGTGACTAGTGTACCCAACGCGTTGCACTTGTATCTTCATTCGACCGACGACTGCCTGTATTTCTGTCAGCATTACGTTGAATTTGTCTTTGTGAGTAAAATTTCAACTTTGTTTATTCACTTCATGTCTGAGTCCATACCTACTTGCTACCGTGACCTGCCGTCATCCAGGTTTGTTCACCACCTGGTGCCGATACTCATCCTACTTGTAGCATGGCGACTACTTGTCAGGACAGGCCTACCTAACTTCATTCCTGCATGCCTGAACAATAGGCAACTAAGGAACACTCAAATAGTCTTATACTCTTCCTTAGTTGTTTTTCCAAGTTTTACTTCTTATAAGCTTCCTTTTTGTGTTTAAGCTTATGGAAGAGTTCCCTGCTAAGCCAAGTTATCTTCTGCCCTACTCGCATACGATTAGCCATACCTGCTAATCTTCCAGGACATTGGGATGGTTTGTTCCTGCACCCTCAGTAAGGCTTTTTTAAAGTACAGCCATATCTCTTGGACTCCTCTTCCTCCCAGACTGGCCTCCTAGGTGATTGTGCTCATGCTGAGTGAGTCAAACTCTGCTTTTCTGAAGTCTAGGGTCCTTACTCTGTTGCTCTCCTTCCTACATGTCCTCAGGATTTTGAACTCAATCATCTTGTGGTCACTGCTGCCATCCACTACTACATTTGCCACCAATTCTTCCCTGTTCACAAGCAGCAGAACAAGAAGAGAATGGCCACTCCAGCATGATGCAGGGAGTTGTCCCCAATACTCCCCCAAAACTTTTTGGATTGCTGGCACACTGCTGTCTTGCCCTCCCAGCATATGTCAGGGTGATTGATATCCCCGATGAGAACCAGCACCTGTGATCAGGAATATTTTGTTAGCTGTTTGAAGAAGGCCTCATCTACCATGTCCTCCTTATCTGGTGGTCTATAGCAGACACCATCATGACAGCACCCATGTTGCTTTCCCCTCAGACCCAAAGCCAAAGACTGTCAACAGGCCTATCTCTAATTTCATATTGGGGCTCTGAGCAATAGGTCTTTTAATAAAGAGCAACTCCTCCTCTTCTCCCCTGCATGTCTTTCCAGAACAGTTTATATCTATTCATGATAGTCTTTCAGTCATGTGAGCTATCCCAGCAAGTCTCTGTTATTCCAATCACACCATACCTCTATAACTGCATGAGGACTTCCAGTTCTTCCTGCTTCTTTCCCAGGCTCTGTGCATTCATGTACAAACACTGAGGTAACTTGCTAATTGCCCTTTCTCAGGAAGACTGACATTTCTCCCCTGTTGCCCCCTCCTACTTGCACTTCCTCCAAGTCACCCACTTCAGGCCTTTGGTCTTCATCCCCTGGTGAACCTAATTAAAACTCTCCTCACTAGGTTAGCAAGCCTGTCTGTAAAGATGCTCTTCCCTCTCTTCATCATGTGGGTCCTGTCTCTTCCTAGCAATCCGTCTTCTTGGAATAACATCCCATGGTCAAAGAAGCCACAGTTCTACTGTGACACCATCTGTGCAGCTATGCATTGATTTGTAGGATGTTACTGAACCTTCCTGGGCTCTTTGTCTTGACCAGAATGATTAAAGAGCACACCACCTGAGCCCCTGTCCCCTTCACTCTTGCATCCAGAATCCTGTAGTCATTTTTTATCTACTCAGGGTCTCCCCAGGTAGTATCACTGGTGCCCATATAGATGAGCAGCATTAGGTATTAATCTGAGGGTCAAATGAGACTCAGTAATCTTCCCAAGACATCTCAGATCTGGGCTCTGGGCAAGCACCAAACCTCCTGAGACATGTCAAGCTCACAGATGGATACTTCCATTCCCCTCAAAAGGTAATCTACAACCACCATCACCTGTTGCTTCTTCTTGGTGACAGTGGTCTCAATTCTTGCAACCTTGGGGAGGCCTTGCCTGTCCTCCTCTTCCATTGCTAGGGATCCATATCTGTTTTCAAGGCATGTAGACAATTTCTGCTTTCTGCCAGAGGTCACAAGCTTCCAGCTTCCATCTTTGTGGCAGTCCCTTGTCCTCTTCCCTTTGGTAGGCCTTCATCCACAGGCCTTCTGCAGGCCTTCTTCCACAATCCAAATTCTCATTGTGCAGAAGGCTTTGGAGCCTTGCCACTGCTTCCTGCAGCTCTCTTGCCTGCTTCCTGAGGGACACCATGAGGATGCACTGCTGACATTGCAGTGCAGGTAATCCTGCATCTGGCTGTGGAGTAAATATATGAATGCCTTAAATTTTGATTATTTGAGTTATAAGATGATATAACCGCTTTGTGAAGAATTGCTGGCTCTGTACAGTAGAACAGTTAAGAGAAAGTGTTCTTTGTAACTCCTCTGCTACTGCTTCAC